>BROE01000006.1:5384881-5410443 GCA_036571765.1 Plecoglossus altivelis | reverse complement strand
TAGGGGGCATGGGAGGCTGCCTTTCTTGCGCGGCTTCTTTCGATTCTGCCACTGGAAAGGAGGAGAGAGAAACTAATTGGAGAGGCTCAGACATGAAAATTATATGTGTCATAAAAAGGAAAGAAAACTTCAATAAAATACAGTTTAAATATGAAAAATACAATGAATATCACAAAGATGTGTCAATTTTGCTATACTATTTGAATACAGTACAAACCTATATGTTAATAACTATTCTATATAGTCTGATATATTATATAAATTATTATTTTATACATGAAAATAAACCTAATTTCTTACATGCATTAGCTATCTCAGGCACCTGTCTGGCAGCATCCAGCCCTAGGTAGTTTAGCTATCCCTCCAACATGTGAATACAACAAACACTTTGCATTTCAATGTATCTCTATGGTATTGCAGCTCTTGAGCAGACTTAATTACTCTGGTACATTATGGAATACTTAGTCGACGAAATTACAGCCAGTCATCAAGAGTGCTGTGGTAAACTGGCAACAAACCATTGAAATGTTGCTAATGAGATTAATGTAGGTTTGTCTCTCTTATGTAGTATTTGTTTCCCAATGGCTGATTTTCCCAAGGCGAGCAATTAATATTATCCGTGCTTTAAGCTAACTTTAGTAGCTGGGGTATAAATGCTTGGTATGATGTTTTCAGATTCAGGCAATTGCCACAATGCCTTAATACACCTCCTCAGTTATGGAGGTTTTGTAAAAAAAAAAAAAAATTATGATAAAAAAGAATTTTGTCAGTTTGTCTGTTTAAGGCGCTGAGGGAAGTTTCAGATGCAAAGCTGCAAACTCCCGTATTTGCCACCAGCAAGCTGGCACTGTTACCTGGAGAAAACACGGGATCCCCACAACATTTGTAAAAAAAATCTGACGAAAAACATTTGTCATCTTTGTTTAAAAACTTCCTAAACCCCTCAAGGCGAGGCATCCTAGCTGTCATTCTTATAGACTAAAGAATATTAGTAATAACATAAAGCGAACTTCATACCAAAAAGTAAATCAAAATACACAATATAATAAAAAACAGCAATACTAAAATATGCCAACAATATACCAATACAAATGACTGTCTATAAACTCTACCAACAGGAATGACAGTAAACAGAAACAAGCCTTAGTCCCCCTAACTCATTTCGTATTCACAGAGCAACATGCTTACAAATTGGCCTTTATCAGATGTAAACATGCAGAGGCTGATCACATCATCTGGGGAGTAGATTAGGGTGGGTAACTACTTTGCATGGCCCCCATACTGTTACCAGCAGGCCACGGTCACCCGGGCTGTCAGGTCACTGGCCAAGCTGTGCAGTCACATCGCAAAGTCACCCCAGAGGCTGCTGTCTGCTACTGGAACCAGCTAGGGTTCCCCTTCAGAACTCATTCTAAAGGTTCTCATTTTACTTTCAAATTCATCCGACTGGGGGGAAAAAAAACTACTTGTAACAAATATCCCCTTTCGAAAACAAAGTTGGAAGTTCCGTTGACTCAACCTATATCTCGGTTTGAAAGGCCCCACGTTGAAGACTTGAGCATGGGACAGACAATACTATAATCTTACACCATACCAAATGTGTTTCAATTGACTTCAGAACAAATACTTCCCATGAATTGGAAGTCCAATTAGATTAGTCTCAGTGAGATTATGAGTGTGTTCTCTATACAATGACAATTATGCTGTAGCGTGGATATACACAGGGGGCTAAATTCGTTTGACAGTGTGAAATTCTGTGACACAGTCATTCTCCTTACATAATTTGGCCATTGTCAAAAGAATCTATAAATCACACCATCAAATTGAAAACCAGACTGTAACCAAACTACATAGAAAATGCTTTAACTCCAGCATCTTAACCACTGCAGATCTCCATTGAACTCACAACACTCTCGTAACACACGCCTGAGTCTTCGTGATCAAAGTTAGATTTGCTTTCATTATATCGGATCAATGCTGGTCATGGCTACCAGGGAGGCAAGTTGACTACTGCTGACATGGCAGAGAAAATAGGCTGAGCCTCTTGCCAAATAAACTGTATGCAAACAAGCCTGAGACACAGAATACTTTAATGTGAAGCTCCAATCATTAGCCCTAAGTGTACCTCATTATGTTCTTCAAGCCTCTAAAGACCAGAATCCTAATTGATCTCATCCCTGCATTTTGTAACAGCATGGAAACCAAAGCCCTTCCCTGGCACACACACAATGTTCCAAAACTCAGGCACTTCTCATTCCCTGGACAGCCTACACCCTTCTTACCCATGGGCATTATGAAGTAGCTGGGGGGGGGGCTCTGATTTATTGATTGAATTATGTTCACTAACCTGTAAGAGGTGAGGTGTGTAAGACTGACAAATAACAACATATTGACGCTGTCACATTTCACACCTTGTCATTAGAGTGTCAAGTGTCACGTACATGTTTCAGAGCAATGTAGAGTTTGGAATGTTAGCCAAAGACAGCGTCTGGGTGAAACTGCTTCAACTGACTAGTAAACTGGCACTGTTTCAGTGAGAAATGCAGGACGGACTGTTTCTGAGTGGCAGTAAATCAGACAGACAATTACACTTTCTCTGTGATTGATGAACACGAGAGGTCATTGATAATAAGTTCTGTTATTTATAGTGCAATCTGTCTTTTCAATATTGATCAATAATGTAGTGTCATACATAAAACTTCGAAAAGAACCTGCCTAAAAACCTACTAGCTACTCTATTGTTTTTCCTATGCTGGTGTATTGGATAATATTAAACTATAGCCTACACTATACTTATTTTTATATACACACATTGTACATACAGTATTTACATATACATATCTATATTGTACATGTATAGACATGTTTTAAAATATATACCACTGTGACATTGCTAAAGCATTTTTATTAGGTGGGAGCGAGCAGCAACTGAACAATGAGAAAACAGCATTACTCGTAGATATTGGGTTCTATCCATCTGCAAGAAACACGGACCAATTTCATGCAACAATAACAAGTCGTTTGGTGAAGCATGCTGTGCTGTGATATGCACTGTATAGTATGGAAGTCATTGTGCTGCTCTTGAAGGCCAGTTCAAGGTTATCCTTTGTGAGCTGCTGGACAGGTGATGCTGGAAGGAAAATGTTATAATATTGCATAAGGTATAATGAATTGTAGATGACCAATTCATGGTTATAACGTCTGGAAACCATTACAGTGAGGTCCGTTTACAGAAATAAATGCAATGAATTTGAGCCTTTATGCATTCAATTCAGATCAGCTATGAAATCAAAGTCAACAATATCTTGGTGATTGCAATGAATGCGAAGCTAAATATGTCATTTTAACCATTCCATACACGCTGATTAATCCCATTTCAGTTGTATCCTTCTATAAAATGTAATAACTGCCATCATGGCCACAGTTAACACAAAAAAATGCTAACTGTGGAAAGCCTTTGCTTAAACAGACACCATCCATTGACTTGCTGCACGATCGTAAGGAGATGGATACACCTTCTCATAGGATCAATCTGAATACCCTCTCCCCAAGCTAGTACGTATGACAATATTTCTGCACACAAATAATTCAAGTTTATGACTCCTACTAGTGGATTGGACAAACATGTTTACTGTATGACGTCTGAGAACTTCTCTGCTGTACTAATAGATGACTTCTCACATCATCACACTGGTATTCATGCATTCCTCCCTATTATTCCTTTTCTGATATGGCTGTCTTCTCACTTTCTTTAAACAGTCCATATTCACCTCATCGATTGTATCTTAAAATCTTTAAAAGGTTGAAAAAGAAGCTTGTCTTAGGTTGTTGCATGTGATCCAAGAATCCTAAATTACCTTAGTTTCACAGTTCCTCCAAATGTATATTTAAAGAACAAAAAAAAGCTTAAACACTATAAAAAGTAAACACAGAACATGATTCTCCAACTGTGAATAATGTGTATTCATCCACTTCCCTGGGCATTGACAGAGTAATCAATGTTTGGTAATAAGTCCAGCATTTGAAATGAGGTGTGGGGTCTGGTTTGAGACAGGGAAAGAGATATCAATTAAGAGGAACAGCAGAGTTCAGCACAGGGAGCTGAGATGGCAATATCCTGATTCTAGTTCATTAACTAAACAGGGTGCTCAGAATGCTAAAACAATCTTCGCTGCACTTGAAATTCAACAGACACTAAAACTAAAACTTAGGTATGTTGTACCATCATAAACACATACAGACTACAGGCCTCTTCAGAATGGGCTAGGCAATGACAGACAATATATTCTTGGAAATGAAATCCAGGGAAACATTTAAGAATAAGACAAAAACCAGGCACAAACAAGCCATTGATTTAGAATAATATAGAACTGTCAGCATTTAAATCTAAATGCTTTGTCATACACCCTTAATTTAACTAAAAAAGGGTTTACATCATTAAATGTCTTGGGAGGAATCATCCTGCTAGGAAAATCAAACATGTAAATAATAATGATAGATATATAAGTGTTCATGTAGATATATTTTTGGGAACAGCTCTCAAGCATCTACCTTATATTTGACTGTGCGTGACAAAGGAAGAGAGAGTGTTTATCCACCTTCATTTGGCATGCCTGTTGACAAACGTCTCTCCAGCGGTGGTATTTAACAGATAATGACCACTAGTGTTCGCTCTAAGCTCTCTCGCGCACCTGCATTCACTACGGTTTACAAAAATCTGTAGTATGTGAAGGAATGAGCATAATATGACATTATTTGATATGCGTGTGACAAAACCGAATGTGGCTCTCTATGTAGACTATAGCTGGAGCGAATCAGTTAAGAGCCAAGACTGTCCATGCATGGGCTGCACATTGAAATCAATACAAAATCAAACTATTACACTCTTAAGTCCATTAGAATAATGCTTACCTGAAAAATACTATTGTTTCCCACAAATAGATCCCCATGGCATTTATTCGGTACATTTTTGACGGTTTCATTTGGGTCATCTACAGTAATTAGCTCCAATAATAGAATTCCAAATCCTTAAATGTTTTAAGAGGTCCAATTGTGCAATTTTCGGTAGCTTTTTTCAGTTAAGAGTTCCAAGTAAACCACAAGAATCTCATAACCGCACCGGCCATGAAATCGTTTTCCTTCCGTCTGTCCTTACTGCTTCACAACACCAAAATTTGGAGTACTTTTTAGTGCCACGGATAGCGACGAGAGCAGCTGCGGAATTACGCCGAGGATAATGTAGTCTAGAGGATATCGTTAGCCGGCTCGATGTATAATTCCAGTGTCTATGCTATGCGTTCCGTACAGATTTCATGTTTTCAGTCAATGGGAATATAAACACGCTCCTTCAACAGATATTTTAACATGTGGTCTGAGTCTCAAAGTCCATGTCTCAGGAAATTGTAATTACGAGTATATCCCTAAGACAGCGTAATTCCACAGTTGTTGCACAAAATACATACATACGTAAGTGTTTTTTTCTTCACGCTTTCTCTTATATGCATCCCAAAAACCCAAAAGGTGTTGCTTTCAAGCCACACGTAGTTGAAGGTACCGCGGCGGAGCCGACTGTTGTGGTTCTGCAGGTGATCTTCGCTGTGTAGTTAACTCCCAGGGGTGAGTTGTTACTGCTGCATAGTGCTAGTTCCATTGTCTGGGCAAGTTAAGGAAGGACAACTCCCGTTTGGATTTATTTAAGTGAAATTATCCGCGACAATGACAAAATTCGTGAAATGTGGAAGTGTAGTCGTTCCATTGAAGTCAGGCGAATTCATCTACAGTCGGTTCCCACTGCATCTCTTGCTGCAGTCATTTGCCAAACTCAAAAACGCAGCTCACCTTAGAACACACGCCCACATGCCGATGTCATTGGTCTGCTTTTTGGCCCAACGAGTATTATGACTCCTCTTTGGATTGGAGGAAGATGTTGTCACTTTAAGTGCCCCGCGTGAATGTGATGAGAATATAGTATCTGTTAATGATTCATTGTTTCTTTTTCCTGTTATATCTGTCTACAATATCCTAAAATCACATTTATAGATGTGTTTTTTTGCAGCAGAGTTGACTTTGCTACGTGACATTCAACTTATGTGCCTTTTTGTGTAAATTTTTGTAGGCACTTGCATGAGGGCACTAATAAAATACTCCATCCGCCACGTTTATTTTGATATAACTCCAAACATAATTTAAAGCGGGGTTTTTTTGCATTCTTGCACGATTCTTGTACGAGTTGCTTGAGAAGCGACATCCATAGGCGCTGTGCGAATTGTATTCAGTTTGCAACACCGAGCAATTGCAACTTCTGCTTCGAAATCTAACGCATATCACACAGAACGAGACAAGACGGTTTAGAGAAACACTGTGGAAATGAACAGAATGCCAATGTTGTCCTTTTGTTCGCTCCGGACATTGCATGAGGGAGGTGACCTGGATCGCAGATAGCCTGATGAGCAGACCATGTGACGCTACGGGGCTATGTCTCACAGTGGCTAGCGGTCAAGTAGGCCTGCATACTGTAGGACTTAGACACCTGGAAAACAGGCTGGAATAAACCACAAGACGCTTCAAGAAGGGACAGACAAAATCTCATTTCTCATTAAACTCAGAAAGATGCAGATGACGTACAGTGGTGTCTTGTCTGTCGGTTGTGGCCAGTCTCTTGGTCTAAGTGATGGTGTGCAGGGGCTGCAGTGGGAAAACAGCAGATGCAAACAGAGTGGGCAAAGGCTGACCCTGGGGGAGGGGGGGGACGCGGGGGGGGGGGGGGGGGCAGACACAGACAGACGGACGGACTAGCTCTGTCCTTGGTGTCAGTTTGGACAGGCAGTGGGAGAGGCAGCAAACAGAAGGATGTGCTACACTAAATTCCTGTCACCATGGACAATATCTCTCAACCTCTACATGACATGCTGGTCAGGCAGAGAAGCACCTTCAGCAAACGACTGATGGTATCAAGGTGCTCGACTGAGGCATTCCAGAGCCTCGTTTCCTACCAGCTGCTATCAGATGTTAAATTAATTTCCTGAATGTCTGGAAACTATGGACCTGAGCCAGCTAAGAGGGGGCTACTGAGAGCCACTTCAACATACTTGACTCACTGTGCAGTGTTGCTCTCCTCAGGCGTGTTTGCACTTACTAGGCACACTAAGGTCAATTTGCTGGACTGAATTCTGTACTGTAGGTTTATATAGTGTATTTCAGTCAATACTTGGTATATTTTATCATTTGTATCTTTACTGACCTGTTTGGACGATATTGCATCTGATGCTGTAACAGTAAAACGGCCCCCTTGGATCAATAAAGAACATTACTAACACAGTACGTTATGCCAAACACATACACATTCAATACTACTATTGTGACCACAATTACTTAAAAGGACATCCCATTTATCTGTTTCCACTGATAGTAACTTGGTAAATAATGCAATAAATGGTATTTAGATATTTAATAAATGTTATTTATGATATTTAGAGGCCATACTATAAGATGGCTGGCATTGATGTGTTGACAGTATTGTATACTACTTCAACAAAATGACTTTACACAAAGCAATATGTTTTGCAGATACTCAAAGGCTAGTGGTAAAGTAACAGTCTGTATTCAACAGAATACAGTGCAGAATGCAAAAGTAAAAAATGTAGTAAAATTACTAACGGTACAAAACGAACGCCAACCTCACAGCCTGATTTCAGCAAGCCTATACCAAGTAAAATGTGCAAAGGTACATTGCTCCTGGCGCAAGGATATCAGGACTGATGTAGGGACCAGCGCTACCATTCATCAGGCTCGCTAAATTAAGGAGATTACTAAATGCGGTCCCTTGTGTGAAAATTTTGAAATGTTGCTTTTAATGTGATTGCTAGAGGCAGCGGTGCCATAACTCAAGGTTAAGGTTGGTTTCAGACGAGGACATTTACAATGTGAGAATGTCAATCATGCATCAAGGAGAACTATGAGCGAATCTCTGGCACGTTCTGTGGAAATATAACACTATGAGCCTGCTTGAGCCATTTGTAGTCAACAATGCCTGTTTGTTTACAATGGGACGGAGATTTATTTTGAAGATTAATTGCACTGTGTTTATTTTCACAAATGGGAAAGTACTATTTTTTCATTCGATCATGAAAGACACACTTGCTATCTATCTTCAGACACAGTTAACAACATATAGTTATGTAAATTAACTGGTTATTGTTGAATGGCATTGACAGATGCCTAAAAAACATGACTTGCCCAAATGCAAAATGCCAACTGTACAGTCCTGCTGAAAAACAATTTGTAGTCTTACATGGTTTAGGACCGGGAAGGAACTCTTAAAGCATTCAATAAAGGAAAGGACAATACTGAGATTCAAACATGGTGACAACAGTTTGACAAAGGCCCCTTCCTGTCTCTGAATGATAATGCTCTTGTGCACAAAACCTGGTTCATACATAAATGGCTTATTGAGTTTAGTTTGGAGGAACTTGACTGGCCTGCCAGCCAGGTCGACTGGGGACCTCAACTCCACCACCACGGCACCGTTTGTGTGTGTGGCTGTGTGTTGGTGTGTGTGAATCTAATGCCGAGTCTTTGATGCTCGCGAGTTGAGATCGACGAACATTAGTGCCTGACCTCTCAAATGCTCTTGTGGCAGGATAGAAGCAAGTTCTGCAAGAATGAAGGGAGTAATATTGCAAAGTGAGAACAACTCTATTTTGCTTACGATTTGATGATCATGTAGCCTATGATTAGAATGAGAGAGTCAACAAGCAGCTATGCATATATATTGAGCAGGTGTCCACAAACCCACTTTTGGACATACAGTATACGGACGGTAACTCTTGACATGTAAAGACTAATCAGGTTTATCCATGCCTATGATTTATCGCACTTGCCTGTTTCAGGTGCATGATGTGTGTGTGATGTAGAGTCTCGGTGTGGGTGTCGGGGTTGTGAGTGGTGGAGTATGGGGACGAGCCGTGTGTGTGAGTGTTGTTGGTGTATGGTCGTCGGGTCGAGTGGTGTTTGTCGTGTGGGGTGTCACGTGTGTGTGCTGTTATGTGTCTCGGGAGGAGTGCGGTGTGTGTTGTGTGGCTGTGGGGTGGGTGTAAAGAAGTGTTGTTGTGGGTGCTGGTTGGTGTGAAAGAAGAGAGGGCATGTTGATGTTGAGATAACTATCTGGTCTTTGCCCTCCTATAGTAGTTTTCTGTTCAACAATCATTAGAAGGGGTTTTGGTTTTGGTTATGGCCGTTTTCGAGCGCGCAAGGAAACCATACAAGCAAGGTTCAGATGATTGAGCCGATTATGATAGTTAAGTGTGATAATGAACAGGCAAGAAAGTGAGTGAGAGTGTTAGTGGACGGTAAGAAAACCGGAAACTGCTGTGTGTGCATGTGTGTGTATGTGTCTCGGTGTCGGTGTGTGTACGTGTGTGTGTATGTGTCTCGGTGTCGGTGTGTGTGTGTGTGTGTGTGTATGTGTCTCGGTGTCGGTGTGTGTGTGTGTGTGTGTGTGTGTGTGTGCATGTGTGAAAGAGAGAGGGCAGTTTATGTTGATATTAATTCTGGTCTTTGCCCTCAAAGTATGTTTTGTGTTCAAAATCATTAAGTTTTTGGTTTTGGTATGGCGATTATTCACAAAACCATACAAACAAGTTTCAGTTTATTGAGCCATATGAATTTAATTATAAACACAATAAAAGTTTTATGATGTAAGAACCGGAAACTGTACAGGAGCCCATGAGAATCTAGTCCCTTGGTGAAGGATAATACCTTGTCTTCAGCCAGAAGATGACCTCTAATTTGAACTACAGCACAGAGACTGGCCATGCATTATGCATGAGGGTAGTCAGCTTGTATTACTGGTCGGAAGGAGACACAATTACATTCCCCATGTTGGTGTGGTAAAAAAACTAAGTTAAATTCATTCTAGGATTATAGTAGAGATGTACAGGTATGTGTATAACCAACTAAACGGGATGTTGGAGACTGTTAAAAAATACTGGTAGTTTTGGACTTTGCTTTAAAACATACAGTACTTTTGTTCTCGTATGATCACGACTTCAGAGTTGTCTTCTTCATTATAAATGTTGATATTATTTTGTATTTAATTATGTCCTTACTCCCTTTGAGCTTCAGAGATACCTTGTACAAAATCTTATTCTTGAGATAAACCAGTGTCGACAGTATGCTGCTAGGAAGGAGATGAACCTACTCCTTTATTAATATTTGAACAATCCATTACAAATACAATATAATCTGCAGTACACACAGTAAGAAAATAAAGGAAGATACTGGAATGGTTCACAGATATAAACAGAATTTCAAAACAGACCTCTTTAATGTTGCTGTGGTATATTTCAACTTCCAAATATTTTTTGCAGCTGCACTACATGCGCTACACTACATTTGCATTTCGGTTGCTTATCACCGTACACAACATGCATGGCAATTTTGATATGTGTGCAGCACTTCTGTCGAGTGGTCGACGCATTACAATTTCCATTAGCAGTGGAGGTAGATCACAGAAATTGATCTCCGTCGCGTTGAAGGCCACGGCTCATCTTGTGAGCAATGCGTTTAGACTCTTGCCTACTGGAATCAGTTGGACATGCAATCCTGCTGACCTAAGTAATACGATTTGCAATGACATGGCCCCTACATATTACTCTTAGAAACAGTGAACCTGTCTGTTGAACTGTGCAGAATTTCACCCTCCATTCAAATGAGATGCAGCCACTCGTGGTCAAATCTCTCATTATGTAATGATGACTTGGAGCTCCACATGAGCTAACACTGGCCAAGCTGGGGAATTATTTGACACAACCAGATTCCAAATATTTTGCAGACGTGTAAGTTCTCATTCTTGGCTGTTTGTCATCGTTTGCATTATCTCCAGCGATGCTCCACGCTGCCTGTAAATTGATTGGATGAGAAACAGCAGAAAGGTTTTTCCTCAAACTACCTGCACTGTGCTGCACATTAAGTATAGATTCCACACCTACCTCTTCCCACCCTGCAGCCATATTAAGCATGACACCGCAAAGATTGATAAGTCTAACCAAGCAAGGATAAAAGGACACGTCGGAACAGTGAATAGTGATCCTGTCATTATCTAGAACGTCAGTGCTGTAATTGGCAGGGTCAGCTGCAGTTGACATGTGCTTGTCCTGCTAAATGCTATCAAACGGATCTCGATAGCCCCAGAGAGAGCCGGCTGCCAGGAGTAACCTGAGGTCTGACGGGCAGAAGCCTGATGGCGAATCATTAACTCCCATTACACACCTACTGTATGTATTATCCAGCCTCCACTTGGAAGCAGGCCTTGCTGATTCATTTCAGTGGGGAAGGGTTAAACGAGGTGCAGGGTAAAGGGCAGGACACAGCAGAGAGATGGCAAAGAACAGCTTACCACAGTCATCAGTCAGTCAAACTTTCTTTTGCAGACCTGAAGACTTTTTTTTTTGATTGCTCGCAAGCGAATACAGCAAATACAGCCGATCGCTTTTTCCGGGATGAAATGAGCAAGGTGCGAAATAAATTGTGCCGATATCAAAGCACACAAAAAATATGTTACAAATCATTGCCTATTATGCAGAAAATTACTTTGCCCAGATTGGACCAAACACAAAAGGTCTGGCACTGGGACCACTTTTGGGCTCAGAAGTCACCTGACATGTTTCAGTAGTCTGGCTAGCAGGGTAACCACTATAAACGGATGCATCCTACTACAGTCCTACCGTGGTGACAAGTTAAGTCTCTATAATAGGTGTATTACTGCATGGTAATACAATGTATATATTCCTGCCCATACTGTAGCCTGCTAGTATGTTATTATATTGTTCTATGCAGGCCAAAGCCCAGCTGTATTTCCACAGGGCAATTTGAACAGATGTAGCAAGCAGAAAGAGGGAGAGCGCAGCAAAAGCTGGGTCCTGCACATTTTCACTCACAAATTCATACAGCACTTGATGAGTCATCAAGCGATCAGCGAGTCACATTTCACGTCCTAATATGCTTTTTCTCACAAATTAATAACCTCTTTCAGGATTCTCTGTGTGTTTGGTGTGCATCTTTCTGCTTAAAATTTTGCATACCGCACCAGAACCCCCCCCCCACACACACACACACACAAACCCCCCACACACCTTCCTCCACTGCACTCTTAACCCTGTCTACCCTACTACACACAGGGCTTCACATTTTTTTGCCTCCCTCATGCCCAGTTTGATCAGGGTGATGTCTACGCGTGGGGGACTAGAGGCTCTTTGCTAATTAGAGTGAGTGCTTTGTTGTGAATTCCTCTGCTGCTCAGTGTGATGGGGCCTTGCAGGCTCTGACAATCCCATCAATAGCAGCTTGAGGATGATAGATTCTCCCCCTGCAACAAACTACACCGCCTCACTCATTATAAATTCTGCACTGCTTGTGTGTTGTTTGGGGGCACATACGAACTAGCCGCAATGCAACGTCCGTGGACAAACAATGGACTGGTCATGTAAACATCCTGATTATATCTAGTATATCACACATGTAGGGGTGTGGCTGACTATGGCCACACCCCTAGGCCATGTTGCAAAAGTAGCATGGTTTTTTCTTTGTATTGACATTTTTCAAACATTTATGTACTGAGATAGCTAATCAACAATGAATCCCTTTACACTAGCTACATTGCAAATGTAATGCTTACGGCTAGTTAGCTTAACCATTCAATTCAAAGGTAGGCACTGATTTGAAGTAGGTTAGGAAAGTACTCATATAACGTTCCTGCTAATTCTTGACAGATACACAACGACCAGTTGTTGATAGATTGTTTTTGTCATTTTTGTAAACATAAAATGAATAGTCAAGGAAGTATTCTACAGTTTTTATTTTGTCAATTCACTCAAATGCGTTAGGCCAAAAAGTGAAACATTAGGTTGTTGAAAACGTTTGTTTGATTGAACTCATCACTACCATACAGAAGATGATGCCCAAATTAGACTAATTACATGGATGTTACTGGGAGTGGCTGTCACCTTTACCATTCTAGGGGGAGGGGCATTGTTAAGCCACTCCCCTCTGTTAGTATCTATGGACCAGTGGTGACACCCACAGAAGTAGAATCAGGACTTAAAACTCATTTGTCAGGAAAGACAAATGACTGAAAAACTGTACTCACAAACAAAAACTTACTTTGAAAACTTTGAAGCATACTTTAAGGTCAAACTAATCCTGTCCTATTGTCTGATCCAAAAGCATGTTACACATCTTTTTGTGAAGTTGACTGAAAGGCCATGTAGACTTTCATCGGTCTCTGCGTCTTTTCTTTTTTTTTACTCAAACAAGGTGGTAAAAAGCACACAAGCAACAGTCCATTGAGCTGATATGTAAGATAGTGGGTTTTATGTCATTTCTGATAAGGGGAGGGGGAACTATCTTCTAAAATGCATTATTGATAAGATACATAGCTGACAAAATGTAAACGCATAGCAGCATAAACAAATGCATCATGTATGCAGCGTGCATAACTGTGAACTCATGCTGAGAAGAAGAGTAGTAAATCACTTAGACAGATGCATTCACAGACGGTTCAGCTTATGGGGTCTGCTTGATAACCTTGGAGTGATGATTTGGTCTGGTTTACAAATAATGCTTTGCATAATTCAAATAAATGATTCATTGGCCTAAGGAATGCACAGACAGAATATACGGCACATATGGCTCTCTTGGCTGACGACCAGTTTGCTCACGCCATAGGTGGCTCCTAATCATATTAGCACATCTTTGGGTACTAAAGTGACACAGTGAGAGCGTTTTAACAAAGTGTTTCAATAACAATAAGCTGTGAAACGTTGTATAACTTTGCCTCTGACACCATGTCCTCGTTATACTGTTTTTTTATGAGACCTGTCGTTTATAAACAGACTGAGTGCGAAGGGTGATGTGCTCGTCATTTTTATGCCACATGACAATAATGCCGACATGCTAGTGTACAGTTGCAAAACATCTGCTCTCTGATTTGTCAGACATGCAATCTATGGGCCTGAACAGACCGAACAATTGAAGCGCTCTTGGTTTTCTGAATGGTAATTAAGGGTCATGGCTATTTTAACAACATCTGGGCTTACACTGACTACACGTGTGTAAGAGGAAACAAAAATGGTACAGAAGGGAACCAGCATGGCCTCTGAACTGAGATGAAAACGTTGTAGTGTTTTGAACAGCACATTATGGTAGCAGTTCCAAACTGTTCTAGATGGCACATTGCAAAATGGAGTCTGCATAGACAACCCCAATGTCATCCCAGCAGCCAAGTAATTTCCATTCCCCCCCATTAAAGCTGTGAAATCAATATGTAATTTATTGGCAATAAAGTAGAGCTTAGCCCTGATCCTCTTGTTAGGGCCCCAGCATGCGGTGTGACCTCTCATTGGATCTGGTGGGGGTTCTGCTGATTGCGAGAAACCCATTGGTCTTGTTCATGGCTAAAATAGGACACAGACAAAAAAACAACAACACACAAGTAGTTTTGTTGTCGTGTGTAATATCATCTAGCTCCCATCTCTGTTAAAGTTCTTGTTGTTTTTGAGTGAGTCATTAATGCATTTTAGCAAGAAAGTCCATGATGTTTCAAGAACTGTAATTGGATTGTACAGGCAGGTTACTGGACTTGAGTTAAGGTTCCACAAATGAAAGTTGTCGACTATATTTTCCACTCAGCTTCTGTTCTCTTCCCAGTCCATGATCTCCAGCAATCATCATGAATCGTCCCATCTGTCCATCAAAAGGGAACATTTGCAGAACGTAGAACCTTCAAGTATACATATGATTTGTTGTTTGTGTACAGTGTTTGTTGATGATAAGGCCCTCAGCTGGGATTACATGTAAATATTTCACATGTTTAGGAACAACAATTTGCAGGGCCTTTTAGATTTTGCTGCCCAAATGGCAGCACATGAGATTGATCATCTTGTCATGAGAAGGATTACTATGCCACGTTATATTACTATAACGGCACAGCAAATTAATCATCCTGTCAAAGACTCTGACATGTAATTTCTTGGTGTGCATTAAGAAAGCAAATATGTACTGAGGAATGCCAGGAATCTAAGTACCATTAACTGCTCACGGCCCTTTTATTATTGAATAAGGTAGAAATCTTTTTTACGGCTTTTTTAATGCCCTGAAAAAAGTTTAAGAATATCCTATATACACCATGAATCTACCATACACTATGACTACATGAACTGTTTTTTGAAGATACACAAAAGTTTAGATGTAGAATGTATAATAAGAAGAAGAAGAAATGTAACTTCATTTGAGCGTAGCCTCTCTTTCAGAGGTTTAGCCCTACCACACAGCTGTTCATGTCATAGACTTATTTACGTTTGTGCACCTGCTCAGCCAAGAGGTTCTCAGTACACTTCTATATAGGGCAGAAACCCTATGCTCTGTACCACCAAACAGTTCAGCAATACTCATGCTGGGCAACGCAGCTTCACGCCGGGCAAAAAGACAGACTATATAGCTCCGTTCTTGTCATAGAACAGGAGTTTCATTCCGGGAAACGATTGCTCCATGTTGTGGTAGAAATATGGGGGCGTCGCTCGAATGGTTTGGGGCCACATGATGTCCAATGACTTCATGATGCGTTCATGATGTCCAAATGTTCTCCTGGCTAAAGGCCATATTCATGTATTATACACACCAGCAGTGGCGGTGGCAAAAACCTTTAAATCACAAAGAAAAAAAAACTATAAAAAAAAACAACAACACAAGCTCTGAATTCTAATAATTGAAGTTCTCCACCCACTGGTGGCATCGCTACAGCACCTAGAGGCCGGAAGATAGCATAATCACAGTGGCCCGTGTTCTATCTCGCTCTCCTGCCACAACTCCCCATGCTGATCGTTAAGGGTCGTTAAAACAGATTGAACAAGGGAGCAAGAAGACACATGGAACGGGGACTAACATCCCTCCTCCACATTAATAAATGGCGATGCTGCCATACCTAGCGTTGAATTACTCCTAAAGGGTTGGCCAATTTTAACAAGTAATGCCACGTAATTATTACCATCATGTAATGATGGTGAACGTTCAAAATCCTATTTCCAAACTCTCCCCCCTTTCTTTCTTCCTTTGTGTCATTCCTCCCTTCTGCCACCCCTCACTTGAATTCCCTCTTCTCTCTATACCCCACTACCCCACTTCTCCCTCCCCAACCCTCCATCTCCCTCGCCTCGACTCTCGATCTTCCCCCTCTCTCCTCAATGACAAAGCATCTGGCATCAGCCAGGCATTTTTAATGGCTTCATTACTGGATCGGGAATGCTGCCGGTCCACAAGCTTTGATTGGATGGTTGCTCTCCGGCCTATAAACCAACCACGGGCTGGTGTTACCCATATCTCAGGCTGCAGACCATTCATTGTAATAGAGAAGGGCAGGCGAAAGTAGAAAAGTGATTTTTCATTAGTGCCATGGCTGTGGTGCAGATCATCGAGGCCTAGTATGAAACTACATAGAGTTAGAGTGGGGTGTTATTGTGTGTGAGTGTGTGTGTGTGTGTGTGTGTGCGCGCGTGCGAGCGTGTGCGTGCGACAGAGAATAAGAAGAAGGCAGAGGCAGGAAAAGATCATTATTCTGCTGTGATATCACTAATTTCCTCATTTAGTTTGGCCCCACACCCGTTCAAGCTTACAATGTCCTTTGCTTTGATTGTATACCCACTCTCAGGGCATACATGTAAAGGCAACTGGCAACATGGATGTACAATATCCTTCACTGCATTAACAGGTTGTGTTTAAGCAAATTAGTAAAGGCAGCATTATCCCTCTCAGAATCAGAAATGATACACAAACACACATCTACAATTTAAAAAGGGTTATTGAATCTTCATTTAGTTAAATATCGGTACTGGAGAAGATCATATTAACCAGAGGGACAAACAGAGAGGAGAAAGCAAAGCCCTGAGTAATGAATGTGTAAGCAATTACCTCAGGCCGAGACAATTTGTCCAAAGTCAGCAGCAACGTCACAGTCCTAATCAAAAGCCATTATGGGTTACAGTGCTGCATAGACGTTGAGATGCTACTGTTGGCTTTGTCCTTCAATTCCAAAGACAAGTGCGCATCTGTGGTAATGCCACCACTGAAGGACTTATTTGTTGTGTTCGTTCTTTACCAGAAATTTCAGAATTGTTTTATTTTATGACTCTATCTCTCTGAAGACGGAGAAGGAAAGGGCCAGCAAAACCCTAACTCAGAGTTCTAGAATGATTTATTTCTTTTCACTGCGCTCTACTTTCCCTCTCAAGACTCTCTCTCGTCTTCCGAGCGATAAATATAGTGACATACCCCACAAATATTTGGTTGCCAACACAGATGCGCCTATAAACATTTTGCTTTATTAAAACACATCAACGCAAACAGGATTTGTTGCGCCATGTCCTTGAATCGTGTTCCTTTGCCACAACAGCCATCTACCATAGCCGGGCTACGGTTTGAATCATGCAGCAGACCCGCTTGAGACATGCAGACCATGCGATAGACATGCACACTTTTGCTCGCGTTGCATTAAGGCTTCGCTCGATCAGTCATTTTTTTCGGGCTCGGTATTGGTCATGACACCACGTTTGGGAAACCGTGGTGGAGGGTTTGTATATCCTACTGCTCAATGGTGGTGAGATAATGCATTTTATTCAATGGTAGAATGTTTTTACTATGGTAGGTCCGACCTCTGTAAGGCCGTAAACATTGAGCACAAACAACAACCTTTCACTTATTCATGGTCTAAAAGGTAAACAGTACCATAAAGAGGTGGCAAACTTAGCAAGTGCCTGTACAGCCTAAATTGTCAATGTTTGTCTGCTAGTATGGATCTTGGAGCAAGTTGTGGGAAGGAATTTTGTAGTTTGAGGAAAACTACAAAATACTACTTTCTGGAAAAAGGTTTAGACTAAAACTATTTCAAAAGGTTTTGAAATATTTCCTCCCCAAAAGTTTCCAGTTTTTTTTCATATCTGTGAATATGTGAGCTTCCTGTTACATGGCTGAAAATGTCTGACACACCAACCAAACCATCTCAGGTGACCATGTGACCTTGCCATGCATAATCAAAAGACAATCAACAATTCGGTCAATCAAGATGTCACATATCTTACATAATTAAAGATTGGCTTGGGTCACTCTCCATAACCAAATCTGTCACAGGGGTTATTCAACAATGCCTTTGCTCTAACAAAACACAAAACAATATTGAAAAATGACTAACAATATGATGAACTAACCAATGAGTCACCTCTTGTTGGCTTTTGTTACTGTCAACTGCCAGATTATGAGATCAGAAAGATTTGTCACCATCTTGAAGAACTAATGAGCAAGTGTCACAATGGAACATCACTGAAATGCCATATTGTACGTTCAGCTCATAATTAGTGTTAGCACAATGTTGTCCAAAGAACACATATCTGAGCACCAAAGGTAAATCAGTAGACAACTTGGTTAAGGGACAAAGAAAAAGGCATTCTTAAAGGGATTGAAAACGAAATGTCACAACTAATTTCATCGGAAGAATCCAGCAGAACCCACAGCCGCTGGGTTGAATCATGCAGATTTGCCGTGGCAGGAGCTGTGGATTAGACCGTGACTATAAATAAGATGGCACAGTTGTAGCCCCAAGTTGTGTCAATGGGGCTGGGTGGCAGACCACTATTTCATAGGGCAAGGGCAGGAGGTGGGGGGGAACCCCCTCATGACTCAATGCCAAAACGCTCTCCAGTGTCATGGTGTAGTTCTAACACACTGAAGATGAGTCCAGTTGACTTCATGGCAGGTCGACATTTTTTTTTTTACAAGGGCTTTTGGTTGTCTTTAAAGGTGGCAGGTTGTGGGGTGTGACACTGCGATCTGCCCAGTCCCCTCATCATATACTGCACTATGGCTGTCAAATGAAAAGTGAGAGAAACAAATGCCAGGTTTTAAAAAGTCAATGACATGCTCTGGGTGGACAGCATGACAGGAGCAGACGGAAAAGTGTTGCGTTGTGTTGCAGGTGTTGTAGTCTATTGAAAAAAGCTTTCAGCTCAATGAGATTTTACTGCCCTATAAATTCTTCTCAGCACATGGGAGTCTTGTGATGGTGTGTGCTCATACCTAGTTGACCCAGGAGTGAAGGTCAGCGTTGGGCTTGTGGGAAGATCTTCTATCGGGCCACAGACATGGGGAAAGTCTGGGTTGACAATAGGAATCATGGGAATCATTAGTTTTCACTACAATCAACGTTATTATTCTTCAACATCATACAGGTTGTTTTTCAAATAAATGATTCCTTGCATAGCAAATGACGAGGGATACCTGTTATGCATGAATCAGGACTGATTTCTGAAGGAGCAATTGTACTAAGAAGTGACACATGCATTCAGAAGAGGTTCACATAACTAGGTTTTATCAACCGTGTCCACTTTAATTTTGTTGGACACGATGAACAGCAGTTCACAAGCAAGTTTTAACCTTCGTCTCAGAATCTGGTTCCAATCGCCTCCGAAAACGACCTTGATGCTGCTGAGATGGAACGTCCTGCCCAGAAAGTGAACCCCTGAGCTGGGTGGAGGAATAAGGGCTGCCACCTCCTCTCCAATTCTCAGGGTGCTTTACCGAACCTTCCACATTCTCAGGCAGCGTTGCCAAGGCAACGTGGGTACATCATTTAAAACGGAGCGCCCCTCCATGGCACAGGGCTCCACCAAAACATCTGTCACCCTCGTTTCAGCTTACCTACCGTGTCACCGGGGTGTGCACACCTCCAACAGTGTCGGAAATGCACCGTGGCTGCTCCCGAAGGGAGATACTCGTTGTTTGATGAGCCCATTATGCAAAAAAAACGATTTGGATTGGCAAGCATATTGCCGCCCAACGTCTGCTCCGAGAAGGCTGACTGTGTTATCATTCACGGCCCGTCGTACACACGAACATGTACGACATGCTACAGTCGTTTATTTCATGGTGATTCATGCCCGGTGAAACCGTGAGGTCCCTTCTCTTGAGGTGGGTTCGACTTGATTGAAAAGGATTCCGGTCGTTAAGAAGCACTGCCTGCAAAGTGTGGAGGGTTCAGACTCCTGGAGCAGTGATGACAGCGTGAGGGTGAGGGAGGAGAAGGTGCGATGGCTATTAGGGCTTCAAAAAGGGAGATAATATAGAGAGCATTACCATGCAACAGCAGTAAACAGATGCCTGGTGCTTGTGAACAGAGAAGCATTGTTATTCTGCTCCTGCATGGAGACTAGCTAACGGAATGAGACGTGTGTGAGAGAAAAAGGCGGAGAGTAGGAAGGGGACTAAAAGGAGGGCGCTTATTTGACCGAAAACAGGGATGATGGCCGTGAGGCGGAGAGCGTAGTCCTATAAAAGGTCAATGCCATATCACTGGCCGCTCACCTTCAGAACTCCGGCTTTATCTATACCATGGGTTTGCAGAAAAACCTCTGGTACTAGACATAAATCTCTGTCTGTATTATAGCTCTGCCAATAGCTCAGCCATGCTGGCTGCACACACTTTTTATAGTAGGGGGTTGATGTATATTCCACTGGGATGGTGGCAGGGAGGGGCGGGGTGGTGACAGAATGGGGTTGAGGAATGAAGGAGCAGCTTCATTATGATATCATAGACTCACCACAGCATTGTAGGTGGAGCGATCCAAACTTCTGCTGGTTTAGCAGGGACGAAAGATGGAGAGTGGTAGACTGGAAACAGAGGAAGACATTAATATTCAGAAAGGAAGTAAGGAAAGAGTTTGTCACAATGAATTCCTGTAAGTATATGTGTGAATGTCTTCACGTCAATCTCAATTTTTCAACGATGACTATCTTGCACGAGGGTGGACCAGTGCACTGTAAGATGTAGCATAGGATGTAGTCTTGATCAGAGTGCTGTTTCTGTGAATTTACAAAAGTAATCTCTCTGTGGAAAGTGTTTTGATGTTTTTTGTTTGTTTTGAGGATCGATCATTACAGCTTTTTGGTGCTGTAGCTGGTTAAAGATGCTTTACTTAAGTCAGGGTCAGTTGTGCTCAGTCAGACTTCCCAAGATTGTTGGTCAGGGAGCGATATTGACGTGTGACACATTGACCCCGACGGCACCCAAACGCACATTAGACTTCACTGACCCACGGGCCAAACTCCAAACTCCCATCATGTCAGCCGGGGTCATGAAGCAACGACAGTGGTTCCTGGTCTGAGGAACAAGGCCCTCAAGGGGATTCCTGGGGAATGTAGAGAGGATAGAAGCTACACGAAGTATCAGGCCAGCAGCAGAGTGACCTGGGGAAGTTTTGGATGTCTGTCGCATCATCGCTTGGAGTTCTGCTGGCAGGGGGAGGCAGGGGGAGGCAGGGGAGGCAGGGGGTGGGGCCTCATGCTCTGTCACTCTGCTCTTATCTTTGTGTAGGGTGGGCGGAAGGGGGGAGCTGGAGGTGCAGAGGGAAGGGTGCAAGTGCAAGTACATTCTTGTGACTGTTGGACTGACAAAAGGTATGGCGTGTTCTACTCCGATATGGGGTCTGTGATTTTAAATTAGTCTGTGGCATGATGATTTGGTAGGAAACTGCATTGTGGGGAAATCAAAATTTTTATGTGCTGGAAAATATAATCATGGTTATGGGCCCTGGGGGTTCCATTATAGATGGGGTGCACCTCACGAGCCATCTGACTGTGTAAGAACATCTATTGATCATGCTGCCGAATTGTTCACGTTATAATAGTGCTGCTTTTCAAAGAGGTTTTCGATTAATTTTTTATTGTCAAGTTTGTGCAGATCTTTTACTTTACACTCATATTTTTTTTAAATAGTTGAAAGAAATCATAGCACTTTTTTATTAGGTTAATATGTAACTTTGACTTTGTCTTCTTGTTTCCAGATTTTCACATAAGCAGGCTGAGCAGCAACACAATTAGCTGACTGTAATGAAGCTCAGTAGATCCCTGGGACAGTCAGTCATGGTCAGTGAGAGTCCCTATGACATGTCATTACAGTGTTCAAATCCCTCCACAGACTGATCGTACATCTCTAGTCCTAGACTGACGCAAAGTTCCAAAACCAAGGACCTTTGACAAAAACGTCTAAAGTTCAATTTTCACAAACTATGAAACTGGACACGGTTTTAAATGTTTAATATCCATGTAAACTTTCAAATGTTCCCCAAAAAAATACTTGGGCGCAAATAGGCCAAGCATCTCATATGCAACTATACTGGTTAAAGAAGTATATTTCTGTAAATGTCAAGTAACAGTGTCCTTGGCAGCTTAGACAGGCTGAACTTCTTGAGGTGACATTAATTGGATGGAAAGGAAGAGAATCTCATGCCTGCGTCTGAACATTGGATGATGGCATCTACTTCAGGAATCTCTGTGTGTGTCTGTGTGGGTCCCCTTTAAACTCCTTCGAGTACCGACTCAATCACCACGCAAGAGCGAAAGCCAGAAAACACCCTTTCCTAGTTAGATATAACTATACATAACTATAAATAATACAAGATTTTACAGTTCAATGCAGTATCAATCGCTGTTTAACCTATTAGCAAACTACCTAAACTACAAAGAAATAGCTGCTTATAGCCTCACCGACGTTTGTTTCTTTATTCGTCTGCATGTCTCGCTAGCCACAATGTTGTCTAACTAAAACCCATCACTACAAATTCTAAATGGTAACTATTTTTATCTTTCATAGGATCATGAATTATTTGCTTTGGATGCCAACTTTGAAAAAAAATCAAATTTCTGTGCACCCTCTTTATAATGCTGTCTGCATAAAATATCTCACTGGAAATTACAGCAATGACACATTCATAAATGTTAAATAGAAGTTACATATTTGCATGTTTTTTTGTGCTGCTCGCGCACACGGAGGCACGCTCGCGCACGGACGCCCACAAACAAATGGAAACGGGCGCAAGTTACAGAAAAGAGGAAGGCTATCGAAGGTAGAGGATCCAGGGACTTCAGCCAAGTGTGATAGTGAAGCTCGTATATCTCAGCTGCCCACATTATTCTGTGGCTCCGGGGCTGAGCAGAATACTGAACAACCCCACTGCAGCATGGGAGCACACACAGCCTGACAACACCATGGCCATTACAGACCCTTCCAGGATACAAGACTGGGATGAACAGTGGATTAGAGAAAAGGCTAACCTGCGTACATGTGCAATTCATTATTTGATCACATGCAATGTTGATGTCAGACTTTGGGTTTTCAGTGAGTGACAGAAGCATTGTTTGCTGAACAAACGGCAGTGTGCGTTTCTGAGGAATGACAACAGCACGCTTACATTGTGACATGTTTCAGGGTTTGTAATGTGTGTTGTTCCATTGCAATTTGAGCTACGGGTTGCTACAGTCACAAAGATCTTCTAACTGATAAAAAAATACATTAAAAAAACTGACAATAGCAGCTCCAAATACAATCATTAGGATCAAAAGTAGCCTTGCACAAAGTCACTGATTTTCATCCGGTATTTGATAGAAAAAACTTGCAGTCTAAAGCATTATCAATACTCTCTGTTGCTAATAGTTACTGTAGTCAGTATACCAAACTGTAGCAGGACATATGTAATTCCTTCTCTCCTCAAGTCACTCAGATTACTCTATGTGATAACTATTGATGCAGGCTAACTCAATAACATCATTTCTAATTGCTATTTGGCCCCTCCCATCATTGTCATGTGTGACATTTTGCATAATTAATTGGAAAGCTTTAATGGTAACAGAATAGCTGAACTGCTACTGCAGCAAACCTGACACACACTATTAAAATGCAAATCAAGCTGTGTCCTATAAAACGGCGATCTATGCCATTGTAGACCAAAGGAGATGAACATTAAATCATGTTGAGACTATCCAAAGCAGGCTCCTCTTCTCCACCCCACACAGCACTGCTTCACAGTCGGTCGGATCATGTCCCTGTAACACTAGTTGTTGGCTGCAGATAGGTTTTGTATTAGGTTCTGTTTTCAGAATGAAAAAAATGCTATTCTAATCTAACAGAGTATTTTGACTTACAACGATAATAGTACATTGATGAAATCTTTCAGCTGTAATACTCAAAGGATGATTCAGCAGACACTGTGCTACATGGGTAATCGCGGAGATAGATGAGTGGTCCCGTAGAATGAGTTCTCTGGGATGGGAGGCAGGAGATCCCTAAAAGAATCCATTACGGGTACGTGTGAAAGTTGTCTTAAATGTGTTTAAACTGAGGGAGACGACGTCTGTCTCTCAGATGTGAGCTAAGTCTTCTCGAATTTACTTTATATATCAGTAAACAAGGGACAATCAAACAAACCCACTATAGGAGGGGAGGAAGCCCAAAGGCCTTACAATCCTATTCACAGTCCAAATCAATCATGCTGTCGATAGGAGGGTTATTGTCTTTTCGGTATCACACCTCATGTCCGAGTATTTCAGGGAAACCTACTAGCAGGGTGTTTGATTAACACACATGCTGTTCATCTCTGGATCTAGCCAGGAGCGCCTGAACACCTCAGGCACCCTAAACGTCACTGGATGATGAACTGAATATCCAAGTCAATTCCCTTTATTGATCCCAAAGGAAATTCCAGTATATAATTTCACAGATATCACTGGAATCCATGGTGCCACTTAAACCCAAGAAAAATACAAAAGAAACTGGCCCCTGAGGATACATGCACTTTGAAAGATATACTGATTGAAAAGTGAAATGGAAATGGCTGGTATCTAAACTAGAAGTGTTGTGTCGGGCTTAGAAAGACATCCTGTTACAGTATGAGTGGTGTACCTGTCTGATCTGATTAGAGATACCAAACATGCTCATTTGATACTGCCGCAAATCTTCCACCCAGCGCACACTGGGAACATGAACCAATCTTTCCTCTGGGACGTTTTGGTAAGGACCTCACCAACACAGCAGCTGTGGTCCTATGCACATCACTGAAAATGTTCATTTCATCTTTCCCCAACATTGCTATGACTTTGAATTTGAACTCATTCTCAATGTGCTTTAGCAAGCACATATTAATTTAAAACAAAACAAGACACACAAAACACACTTTTCCAACTTGTTTTTTAAGCTTCAGAAAGCCCTTCCCTACCTGCGGCCAGGACCTCAGCATGCCCAAGTTCTAGTCACGGCACGCGACTAGCTGTTCGTTCTCTTTCATGACTGTCACTCCAAATTAGGACTCCTTTCTCTCAAATACGCTGCTGGAGGGTGAATGGTCGGCCTTGCTTTATATAAATACCTCATTCTTGTTTAGACCTTAGCCATGCACATCTAGCCAGTGTGGTGTGACTCACCCATCTGAAGGCACTGCTCAAAAGTCAAGGGCAGTTTGAACCCTCAACAGAGAAGGAAGCTTTTTGCATTCAAATCTCTCACCTCGTTTTCACAGGCGTGTTTGGGATTTAACGCTTCTACTAACGGCGTGAGGTTGTGGATCGCAGAGTGGGGTTCTCCAAGGGGCTTGTTCAGTCCAAACTGAATGTGACAGACTTTTTTAAAATCCAGGTTGGCCAGATAAAAGCATCCTTTACAATCACAAATCACTGGATTCTTCTTCTCCTGTGTG
>BROE01000006.1:5306996-5384415 GCA_036571765.1 Plecoglossus altivelis | reverse complement strand
TATTTGTTCCCATGTTGTCTTTACATGTTATAGTTTTTCTAAATATCTGCATCTTAAACCAGTGGATGTTTAACTTGAGGTGCGCTTTTGTTCTTAAATGACAATATTGAACCGAAAGATGATAGGATCATAATTTCTCTTGCTTTATTTCTACAGAACAGGCTGTGGTCCCTTGTTTTGACTGTTAGATTGGAACTCAAAAGGGGACACACAAAAAAGCTGCTAGTGTTGCTTTGGGATTCCCCAAAGAATCATGTGTTGTGTTAGACTAATCCATACTGAGAGGGTAAAGGTCATTGGTAATTGAACTGTGACGTTGTACCAAACGGTATCCGTTTCATTCTGCCCCCTAGTGTAAAAAAGTAATAAAATGTGTTTTCAAGGGGTCCCTTGATGGAACAGGAAGCCTATCACTAATCACATGAAAATTAAACTCCCATTGTAAAAGTAAAACAATCTCCCAATGTCTGTGTAAAAAAGCAGTACAGTTTTTTTTGTTTGGTTTTTTGTTCATTCAGTGTCATTTCATTAGACGTCCACATATGGTGAGCATTCGACTTTTAAGTTTCTTAATTTAACAGATGGGGACTAGTAAGTGCAGCAGATCACAAGGGACCAGACATCCAGTTCTTAAGGATCTTCAGTAGTTAGTATCAAAGAACAGCCTGTATTTTAACCTGACACAGCGCAACAAAAACACAATTTGAACAAAAATATTGCATAATTCTGCTTGTCCTCGAACAGTAACAGGTCTGACCCTCTCAGTACGTTCTGTACTCTCAGCTTGACAAAGAGTTCCGTGAAAACTGTCAGCTGTCATCTCAGGGCATTTTCAAACACACACGTTAAACCATTTATTAAATAATTATGTATACCAAAATTATAGCATCTTTGGACATAGTCTTTTTGTAGACATAATTATTAATAACAAACTAAATGCTTTAACATGAACCTTCAGTCATTTTTGTCTAATAATTGAAGGATGGAATAGATCGGAATGCATTATACATTGCACAAAACACAGTGTGACTACAAAAAACAAAACAAATCAGAAAACAATCTCAAATCTCAAAACAAATGAGAAAAGTGTTCCCATCACAAACGTAAATAAAGCAGAAGTGGAATCAGGATTTGAAGGCAAGCTTGGTCAATGAAATCAATTTGCTGTGATTTGCTGAAGCTCACAAGGTCTGTCTGTGGACAATTGTAATGCAGGTCAAGTTCCTGTTAAAATCGTTAGTTCTCAAGGTACATCAAACAACTAACACCCCGAGCCAGGCAGAACTGGCTGTGTTTTAGCAGACTCAGACTGTACAAACAACTGGTTCCAGTGCTTGTGTCTGTAAATAGTTTCCTCACAATTTACATATTCGCTTATTCACTGACTAAAACAGACTTTCTCAATGCTTTACATCTTATTAGACAAACATCTATTCATGTTTTCCCATTGTTTTTCTCATTCTGTATTTGCATTCAATATTCAGTGACTCAGATACAGACCGTTTTTCCAGTGGATATATATGTATGTCCTCAATGTATTCCTTAACTCTTTTTTTTACAGAATATTTGTATGGAAATTGTTTACTTAACTCTGCATTTAATGTGTGCCAACAATGCCACACACTCTTTCCTCACTGTCTGACTTGTGGAAGTGGATCTGGATCTCCCACTTAAGTCAGTTGCTTAATTTAATGTGCCACAATACCTACCAAGGATCAATCTGTAAATACAGAGAGCAGTTTTAAAATGTTCTATCAATACAGGAGCTGTCAGTGCATCAACACTGTGTCAAGTGTCATGATTTGGTCAAGTGCATTGACCATATGTTTGACTTTTTTATTTGAGGGGTTCTGTCTTATTGGCCTGAATCATACAGGTGTATTGGAGCGGTCGGTGCAAACAAAAACTATCATTGGCCTTCAATGGCGGTGGTCTTGAGTTGAATGTGAGCCACTCATGTGCAGTTTACTCAGCAAATGTTGAAACCGTCTGTGACTTAGGCTTCAGTTCCACGTACCACTAGGCTTCGTGAGGGATGATTTATTACAGTTTTTTTCAAGCAACGTCTCGATAAACTGTAACTATCAGTACAATTAAACAATTCCGCAGTTAAGAGTAAAACATATATGTCGCGTGATTGTACAGTAACACGTACACTTATACTGTAGGCTACACTGTTGTATTGCGGGTAACTTTCCACTGAGTGTCGAAAGCTATACGTTATCTTGTTATCAGGTTTAGCCTACATACAGGGTAATGTTAGGGGTGTGTTGAAAGACTGAACTACATTTGTGGAATTTCTCAAGAATGACTTGTTTTGTATGAGACGCTGTCAAAATTGGACATACAGTAACCTATTGAAATAGCAAACCCTATCGATCTACTGAGTGCATGTCCAGCATGACTTCCTTAGTTTATGCATCAGAGACATACATGGAGGACAAACATTTGATTGGTTAACAATATTCCTCTCAGTCCGTGATATTCTACGAAGCGCTATGATTCTCATGAACAGTTAACTCTTTCAGCAGAAAAAGGGTCAAACTGAACTCCGAGAATCTGATTGGCTGAAAGCCTTTAGATAGGTCCGATCTATCTTTTTTATGTAAGTAGCAAAACAACAAATAGTTTGCGAAGACACCATAGTTTTTCCTTGTTTTAAGTAGCCAATCAAATTACTCATAATCCTGGCAATACGGTGCTGTTTATAAATTGCCGGTTTAAATGTTAAAAGTAGAAACTCTTTAGACTCATCATTGAAGCTCATGGAAAAACGGAGAGAGTTGGCCGCTGCATCGACAATGAATGTTTTTCAGTTAGAAGATTTCATTGCTGGATGGATTGGCGGTGAGTGATTAAAAATTAGCATAAAGTGAATCCGCATCCTCGAGGTAGGCTAGTTTGCTTTCACATAGGAAAGTTGAGAGAGATAAATAAATAATTCCACGTTTATGGACGTTTTGGAGTTCATGTTTTTCCAACCCTATAGGCTACAGTGGATCTACTGTACATAATGTGCAACTGCGTTGTAGCCACCGAAATAAGGCCAATGGTGTAATATGAACATACTTAAATATACCTTATTTGCTCTATCATATTGCCAAATGTACAAATGCAAGGACAGATTTTCATATCAGACTGAAAAGTTTACTAATTCATATTGCCGGTAATTATCAGAAATCTTGTTAATGTTAATCAATATTTTGCTCTGTATTAGGCATCTAATCGCAAGGAATGCATGTTGTTGAAATGTTCTGGAGTAACACAGTTGGACTATTGTTTCTTGAACGTTAGAAGAATACGTTCTATTTTCAACTTGATTGTCTGAAATTGTGTTAATCGTATTAAATCTTTTAAAATAATCCATAGTTATCAACTACACTGCACAGAGGCTGCATTTTGTGTCAGAATACCAACCGGTTTGAAACTTGTCCTTACAATAATCAACAACATAAACCAGGTAGCACTGCAAGATGAAACTGATAGAAGTACTCATTTCTGTAGGGGCTTCCAGCGTTATCGTTGGCCACCCACTAGACACAGTAAAGGTACGCTATTTTATCCTACAATTTGATCAATGTCATTTTAGTGTCTTTAATAAGATTTAAGAAGAGAAATCGTTTATTTATTGTTGAATCCTACAGACTCGGTTGCAGGCTGGAAAAGGATACAAAAACACCCTCCATTGTGTTCTCACCATCTACAGAAAGGAAACAGTAAGGAACCTCTCTGACTCTGAAACTTATGTCCCAAATAACAAGGGATTCTCTGTCATGATGGTTACATCAGGCGGGGTTGGTATAACAATAAAAGGCTTAGTGGACAGTGCGCTGTGTTGTAGTCATGCAACATTGTTTTAAATAATGAACTGGCATGACAGCGCATAAACAAGCCAACGTAATATTGTTGTGGTTTGAAACAGGTGGGAGAGCCTTTCCCTGAGACTCAAGGGAAACTCCATTTGATAGAATTTCTCTGTAACTCAGTGGAATCAAAAGATCATTTTTGAAACACAGAGTTGGTGCTCTGACTCATGCTTATTTTTGATTGGTTCTAGGTATCTGGCTTCTTCAAAGGACTGTCCTTCCCGTTGGCCAGCATCACAGTCTATAATTCTGTGGTGTTTGGCTTGTTCAGCAACACGCAAAGACTTATAAGCAAGTTTCGCCATGGCGATAGCAGACACCCGTGTGGCATGCTGGACCTGCTACTTGCTAGCATGCTAACGGGGCTGGTCTCAGTGAGCTTGGGAGCTCCGGTGGACTTGGTGAAGATCAGGCTGCAGATGCAGACACAGCCTGTTCCAGCAGGTAGACAGGGGTCACCCACGTGCTCACGCTTTATTCATTTGAAATAAACAACGACGCAAACGTATCTTTTTTTTGACGCGGTGGTTGGAGATGATCACTGTTTTATGTTATTCTGAACAGTCAGATACCACCTCATAACAAGCAGTCTTTTTAGCCTAGCATGATAAGTATGCACTTTCTGAGGTAATGATTTCACTTCATGTCTGTTAACCTGTTTGCAGAGAACCTCAACCTTGCTGGTAACACGAGTAGTAATATGCCTCTGAAATCTGTGGAGGTTTCTGGTCAGCATGGCTACAGGGGCCCACTCCACTGTATCAGTAGCATCCTGCAGTCAGAGGGGCTGGGGGGCCTCTACAGAGGGGCCGGGGCTATGGTCTTGAGGGACGTCCCTGGCTACACTCTCTACTTCATCCCCTACACGTTGTTCTGCGATCTGTTGAATCCTGATGGCAAGTCCTCCCCTCACCTTTGCTCCATATGGCTGGCTGGCGGACTGGCAGGTAAGAATGTAGTATTTATGTGGATTATTCTTCTCCCTACTTAACATTGCAGAGATATTGAGTAAGTCCTACAAGTCAAAAGTTGTTCAATAACTCCTATGAGTCCAAAATATGGATATGAACCCTGCTGTCCCAAGATAGAATTGAACATCATACATGACCTACTGTGTTGTGCAATGTGACACATCCTCTACAAAGTTGCACAATGTACACTGTACATAACCTCCTTGGCCTAAACACATTGTGCTATGAAACCTTCAGAAAAACAACATTGATTTTTTAGTCTCTTGATCTCTGTTACAAATGTCATAGATTCACCAAACGTAATGCGAAGCCTTGTATGTTTATGCTCTGTCCTAACTCAATGCGAAGCCAGTTCGATTCATAGTTGACTATAGTGATTTGATTAGCAATGTTTTCATTTAGCAGACTCATTTAGTCAAAAGCGACTTACAAACAGGACACGTAATCTGCAAAGGTTTGGGACCCTAACCCACAATACAATGTACGCACTGTACTGCAACACGGAACATTACTGCTTTTAGCTGAGCTGGATTCTAACCCATGATGGAGATTGCACTCAAAAGTCATGCCTTACAACCGTCCTTGTATGACCAATTGTTACTGCAGATGTTCTTTTTAGTGGAAGGAAATCCCTTCTGCATTAAATGCAGGACACAGCTAATCATGTCAAAGTTATACAGTAATGCTAGTCATTGTGAAACTGCAATGACCTTATCTTCAACATAATTACCGTAGTAACCTAATAAAGGAGGGCAGAAATAATGATTTAAGCATATGGGTCAAGTGCACAATTATTCAAAACATATTTGATTAGGATGTACGATGTGGTTTTAGGATGGTAGATAAGAGTTAATTAATGATGATCTGATTGTTATAGTGTCAATAAGGCTGCACAGATACCAACAGCAACTCACTTCATACAAATGAAAACAGACATGTGAACGGCCAACAATCTTCCAGACAAAATAAAACACAAAATAAGTACCTACATGTCCTGTATCAATTTAAGAGCTTGAATAGTGCTACACATGCTTGGAGAGATTAGTTGTTTGTTTTGAAAGAGGTTCAAAGGCGCTGACGTGTTTATTTTGTTCTCCGTCACAAATTCTTCTCAAAAAACGCTTCCACATTGTACCCGACAGCTCGCGCAGCCCAAGTGTATGTATGCGGACTATGAGGCCATTATAGTTCGATCGTGAAAGTAACCAACGACAGACACCCCTGTATCCCCTCCTTCATAACAGAAAGTGAACAGACCAGACCCAGTATTTTGGATTGAAGTTGTATAGGTTCCATTGATGTGTCTAAAGCCAAATTATGTACAAAAACATACATACAATTCCTCTAATCTTGAAGTTTAAAAGTCACATTCTGATACAGATTTGAGCGCCTTTGTTTTTGTAGCCCAGATAAGGTTGGGCAGAGAAGCAGAAGGCACAATTTACAACAAAAACAAAATAAGTCTGGAAGCAGCAACTGCAGGGCTTCCCTTAGCGCTTCATGTTTCTTAGCAACAACCCCTTGCAAAGAGCTACAAGCTGTGTTCGGATTGGGGGAGCAAAAGGGGACAAGAGACACTCGATAAAAGCAAGGTCACATGTTCATGCTAGATTTACTTGAGGGACCTCCGATTATCTCAATGTAACGTCATCGGGATCAACATTTATGGCATTATCCTTGTCCCTGCAGTGTCGACACTTTGTTTACCCAGAGACAGTGTCTCTTTCGCTCTAGCCCTAGTGTCAGCTAGCACCCTGAGATTAGCTACTATTTTGGATAGCTCAGCTCTTTGTCATTAGTGGTTATGATTGTATCCTAAGGATGATGGAGTCACCGATCCCCACAGTCTGTCGTGACATACTCCCGGGGGCTGAGGTGACCAGCTTGCTGAGAGAGCTCTTCAGAGGGTCATTGCCATTTCGAACTTGAATGGAATGCTCGACCGATAAAGTTGCACAGCTTTGAATGTTCAGATCCAAGAGCTTTTTTTCAATGTTCAAAACAGGTCTGGTCAATGTCTTTATTGCAATCCCATTTAGAGTGTGTGGCAACACATACAAACTTGTGAAGAAGAATTGCCCAACTTGAATCTTTAACTTGAACAAAAATGCAAAAAAGAATGGAAAAGAATGACAAAATCACTCCCACACTATCCACAAAGTTAGTACACTCATCCCAAAGACTCAAAGCGGTCATTTCAGCCATTGTGGCTCTGAGTCAAGGTTGAATACATGTAAGTTATTTCAGTTTCTTTCCCCTGACAATGATTTACCAACATAAAAACCAATGTCACCTTTACAATCCACTTGATGAGGGTTTAATTAATTTCGCAAGTCATCGTGATCAGTGATGAATGGCAGAACAATCTATGGAGGTGGACCTTTGTATAGAAAGCTTTAAATCAATCCTTATATGCTGTCTATTTTAATCCCAATATGACTTGTTTTTAATATGTCTGGTGATTCTTCTTCTTTGAAGGCTCCCTCTCCTGGGTGACAGCCACTCCAGCAGATGTGGTGAAGAGTAGACTACAGGCAGATTCCTTCCATCCGAGAAAGTACAGGGGCATCCTCCACTGCATATTACACAGCTACAAGACAGAGGGTTTACAGGTACAAAAACCCCCGCCAATAACCTTCTTAAGGAAATCACAGGAATAAGAACATGACCCTGTCTTCAATGTGTCCTCATAGTGCCTTTGACTAGTCTTGTTGTTAGGGCCCTCACATAGTACTGTTGAATCATCACATATACTGTAATACGAGAAGTTATAAGTGACTGATTTTAGTATAAACTTTGGGTTTGATGCAAGATGGACATTCCCTAAATGGTGTACAATAAATAGCAATAAAATATTTTATGGGCATATAAACTGCAGACTTTGAATTAGTTCAGAGGTGGGAAAGGTGCTCTGTAATATGTGCATCACAAGACTGAAGTGGCTCTCTGCCAAATGCATTTGAGTCAGACTGTAGTTTCGAAACCCGAAGAACATAAACTTGATTTCATTAACCTCCATCAGCACCAATGAAGAAATACGTTTTGACTAACAGCGGGTTAATAGTTGACACCAAGATGCACCTCAGGTTATTTTCATATGAAATATCAAAAGTCCCTAACTTGAAATACTTTCTTTCCGCGTCTCTGCAGGTATTCTTCCGCGGTGCCACGGTGAACGCTATCCGTGGCTTTCCAATGAGTGCCACCATGTTTCTAGGTTATGAACTTTCTCTCAAGTTCTTCAGGGGTTTTTAGTACACACTTAGAAAACATGTAGTGTTTGGTCCCAGCTCAAGACCCTCTGTCATATTCATAGAATGATCTGGACAATGATTCTCTGACTTTTTAACACTAATCTTTATCGTTCGGTGTGAGTCAAGAGGTGAAAGAGTACATTTCATCATAACCGTTATGATGAGAAAATAGTTGTATATATTGTGTGGACTTTTTCTTATATTAAGAAAATAAAGAGAATTGTATAAAGAGGAAATACATTATAAAATGGAATCCAAACATTTAAATATACTATATCATGATTTACAGTACAAAATATGTTCTTGTCCTAGTATTTATGGATAATCATTTGCACTTACTGTTTAAGAACCACAGGCACAAGATTGTTAAAATTACCTATCTAATTTTTTGTTACTGGCAATTGCAACTGTTGATGTTTGAATATGTTTGATAAATACAGCATTTAACAGTTTTTGTGTATTTTTCTAACGTCAAATTAGTTCTAAGGCAATATGGAGTATCTAAGCTTCATAGACTACACAGTGTTTTCCTAAAGGTAAGAATGAACCTTCTATCTATGTGCTGTATGCTGATAGTCCTTATCATGCTGCCTGGCAGATGTGATACTGTAATGTTTGCGTAACCGTCTGTAATAACTTGCCCAACAACAACTGATGGACAGGTTGGCTTAGGATACCTACAGGACTGAAAGTCTTTATTGTAGATTATTGTAATATTCCTTTAGTAGAATACTGCAGCACATTATTGATCCCCAAGGGACATCGAAGGCTACTTTAAGCTACAACAGTAGAGGTAGAAAATGCAACGAAGTCAATGCAATACTATTACTATTGTCAATCAGCAGAACACACACTAGATGACACTGTTTCCCATACAAATATCTTCCTGATCTTTGGGTGTGGAATTACATCTAATGTACATGCACCCACACGCACTTTTTTGACGGACGGCTGACAAAAAACTAAGATGCTACAGTTAGTCCGGGTGTAGATTAGGCTACTCAGAGCGAAAACAACAATCTTCTGATCAAAAAGATAAAAGTCCTGAAAACGGACCAATTGTTCACGTGCCTACAGCCTACAAAAGACAAGCAAACCTAAAACCTTTTAGCATCAACTTGCTTTTCCATTAGGGGGTGCATGACACCGGTGTTCAAATTGGGATACATTAGTTCTGTAAATTACAGTACCGCTACTACTGTAAACTATACTACTAGACGGATTAGCACAAACTGTTACACACTGAAAACGGAGACCAACGATGGAGCAATGCAACTTAATGTACTCTGCTTTAAAGCTTGTATTTCAGTGCAAATTAACAAACCAACATCAATAAATGTAGGAAAGATGATAGATTAATTTATACGCGTGCATTAAAATGCGATGATATAAATCACATTCAGATCAACCAGGCAACAAGAAAATACGTCATGATTTCTCCCACGCGCAAGGAAGGAGAACAGTGGAATCGAATTCTCCGGAACACTTTGAGTTACAACCGAGAAGAAAAGCGAGGAGGATTTTCCATAGACCGATGCTATCGGGGATTTCGCCGCCTGACCAGTGAGGGGCAGCAGAGCCCTATAACCAAGTGCAGCCTGACGACAATTTGAAGAAGAAGACATTGGCTTTCAACATGGCGTCGCATTACTATCAAGAGATGCAAGAAACTTTCAGAAATAACAATAAAAGTCGTGAATTTGCTGCGCATAGCGCGAAAGTTCATTCCGTAGCATGGAGCTGCGACGGAAGACGGCTGGCCTCCGGGTCTTTTGACAAAACTGCAAGCGTATTTGTCTTGGAAAAAGACCGGCTGGTGAGTGTCTCTAAATGAACGAAACGGATATTTCACATCCAGTACTGTTTGACTTTACTTTAGTTCCAACCTACTCTAGCCCTAACAAAATATCTGCTGGGTGGTTAAGTTTGATTTAGTTATCAGTGAAAATAATTTAGTATTAAAAGAGATCTTTGTCTATGAGGCCGCATGGGTTTCCTCGTTTGACAATGCTAGTTGGGCTTCGAAACTGCACGCTGCTTTTACAGTTTTATGTATTTATGCCACATACCATATGTCCATTGTTTTCACATGAGTCAGTGCATCTATTAAGACTGCAACCTCTGTATTAAAGCATTAATGTAGTCTGTCGAACAATCGCTCAAGTAGTGTTAATGGGCACTGTCAAGTTCCTTAGCCTAAACGATGTGATGCTACTTGCTTAACTTTACATACTTGCAGGCAAGTTAACATGTAACTTGCATTACTTGTGCACCCACAATCGCATCTCACCTTTTCAATCAGTTTTCTAAAGTTTGAAGAAGCCATTAATTTTCGCCCTCCGGCCAGGTCAGGTAGTGAAAGTGACATGGAAGAGCAGTTTGATGCTTAGACAAGTCAGTCGGCTTACTCCTCATCAACATATGGACAACAACTCCTCTCTTCTACGCGAGGAATTGAAAACAAAAACGTTTCTGTCGTGGGTCCATTCTGAAAACATTTGGCATGTACTGTTTGTTAAGCAGCCAATCTCTACATAACAGGTGAAGGAGAACAACTACAGAGGCCATGGAGACAGTGTTGACCAGCTGTGTTGGCATCCAACCAACCCAGACCTCTTCGTCACGGCTTCAGGAGACAAGACCATCCGAATATGGGACGTCAGGACTACTAAATGCATAGCCACAGTCAACACAAAAGGCTAGTTTCTATATACATTTGACATGACAATTTTAATAGTTGCTGAGGTGATCATTGATTTGTGTAATAATCCAAAATAATGGTAATTTCATTTAAAAAAAAGTTAAAACTTGATTTAAAACAAATGATTTGGGGTTGTGTTTTAGGGGAAAATATCAATATCTGCTGGAGTCCTGATGGTCAGACGATAGCTGTAGGGAACAAGGACGATGTGGTGACCTTTATCGACGCCAAGACGCATCGGTCACGTGCTGAGGAACAGTTTAAGTTTGAGGTCAACGAGATTTCCTGGAACAATGACAACGACATGTTCTTTCTGACCAATGGAAATGGCTGCATCAATGTCCTCAGGTAAAACCATTTGTATTGTCGGTGCTTTTCTAGAATTTGTGGTCGTGAGAGAAAGCAGAAGAGTCGTTCATTTCAAAATAGATGAACAACAGTCTATAACAGACTATATATACACACATATATAAAACTAAGTTGCTGAAATACGATTACAGTTGGTGTTGTTTTGTCTGAATACAAGAACACTAAATACAAGTGTTTGTATTTTTGATTTGTAATTAAATTATGTTGCATAGCTTTACATACCTGCGCCTCTGAAACACTGGACATAAGTTCCTCAATCTTCATAATAAGGTTGAAAGAAAACAATGCTGTCCGTCTACACCAAACCACTCCTGATTATACGATCTTAATAACTAATAAAGATTTGTCATTCTCTTACATCGTTCCAGTTATCCTGAGTTGAAGCCGATCCAGTCGATCAATGCCCACCCCTCCAACTGCATATGCATCAAGTTTGATCCCACAGGGAAGTACTTTGCAACAGGAAGTGCGGACGCTCTGGTCAGTCTGTGGAACGTGGAGGAGCTGGTCTGCGTTCGCTGTTTCTCCAGGTTAGTCTCTCTCCTAGCTGGCTACTTGGATGAACAGAGTGGCTCCCTCACATTACTGCTGTGGGCGATGGAACTTTTGACTGGCTGGATCCTGATGCCAGAAACGGGTCACATTTTATTCACTACTTTTGGATTTACATGGTTTAATTAGCTTTCTGCCTGTGTGTTTAGATGACCCTGGCCAGCGTTGAACAAACTTGTAATTTATGACACTCGTAAAGTTTGACTGTACTACCATTTGCTCTATAGATACTCGTGGTAATTGGTGATTTTTAAGTTTTTGCCTTTATTGATGCAAACTGTTTTGTATGTACAACATGAATGAAAAGCCAACGATTCTTACAAAGCACAAGACAAAAGTATAATCATAAAAATGATTGTTTTTTTTTGCTTTGTCATCAGGTTGGACTGGCCAGTAAGGACTCTGAGTTTTAGTCACGATGGGAAGATGTTGGCATCAGCTTCAGAGGACCACTTCATAGACATAGCAGAGGTGGAGACAGGTTAGTACAACACCTGTGTTATGGCTTAAGTCCTTAAAACGACCCTGTGTAAATATCAGGTGTGTTAAGAGACATGTTACAGAGATTAAACGATCGTTTCCTTTTAAACAAGAATCCATTCAAAACCAGGAAGCAGATAATTCTTCTGATGTGATGAAAATAAACAGGCGTGAACTGGGACCAGGAACGTTTCATATTTCAAAGACGTGCGATGTAGCTACGCATTCCAAATGTTGGCTTAACTGTTTAAGGTTTCACTGTTGTAGTAGGGCTATATATAAGGTATATAAGCATATAAGGTATGCTGGATGTAATATTTCTTGATTCCCCAGGTGATAAGCTGTGGGAAGTTCAATGCGAGTCTCCAACGTTCACAGTAGCGTGGCATCCCAAGAGACCGCTACTGGCGTACGCTTGTGACGACAAGGAGGGGAAGTACGACAGCAACCGAGAGGCAGGGACTGTCAAACTGTTCGGACTGCCCAACGACTCCTAACAGCCATCATTTTAGTGGATAACTGCAAACTACATCTGAAACTGGAGATGAGTCCTTATGAACTGTACTTGGTCTACTGACTATAAACCAAAGGACTAATAGAAATGACACACACACAATTGAACATGTATTTTGTTTGACATGGGACACAATTTTCAAACTTGTGTTGTACTTTGTTCTCTTTAATTCTGTAGTTTACAGCGTACGCATATGTTTTGTACTGCTTAAAATGCCACTGTGGGGAATTTCATGTTTGTAGTAGTAAAAGTACTATTTGTCAAATTCAAGTTTTTTTAATTTTATTTTTACCATCAGTGCGCCACAAGGAGGCAAATGACATTATAGCCCTCGTGAAATCGTTCATAGCAATGTTTAGCTTTGAAGGTTTTCTTTAGTCTTGCAAGTTTTTTTAGTAAAAAGTAAACGATGTTTTTCTACGGTTCGTTACTTAAAAGCTGAGACCAGGAACAGACCGAGCGATGTAGTAATTGATTGAGTCCACCCTCTTCCAATCAAAATTAAATCCGGAGCTGTCAGGAGACTTGCATTTCTGCAACGCTTTGTAGGGAATATATTTTGGACAATAGACCCAGGAAAATGTCTTGAGGAGTTTGTGAGCTAGTAAGTTACACTTGCAATATAGGTAACTTGTTTACCTATCGTTAATACATAGTAGTGTTGCTGGACTTCGAACTTATTGTAGCACATCCAGGCCGTAACCAGCCTAGGCGGTGCTGCTCATGTACGGAGCTACACCTCAACATGGACTGTGTGACGATGGGGTAAGTTTCTTGAATGTTCAAATGCAGACCGCATCCCCTTGATTGGCATCATCATAGCTCCATCTATAGAGTAATGCACAGCATGGTGTCTGTACAGAGCACTCAACTACAGATTACTGGAGTATTTACGGGGTTCATTGTAGCTAGCGGTGCTAGGCTCACGTTAAAACTAACTAGCTAGCTAAGCTAACCTCTGCAAGGTTTTTGAGCTCTTGAGACATTAGCTAGCTAAGCTAGCTACAAATAAAATGAACAAGTTTTATCACAACTGCATTCATTTGGCCTGATTTTTTATGCATAATTGCAGATTGCACACGGCCCATAAAGGGAAATCACTTGTTTATAGTGTTACGAAACGTGTCCCCTCACGACGTGTCCAGTTTATTTTTCAGGTAGCCAAGCTAGTTAGCCATCAAGACTCAGTACGTCCAGTTAAAGAGGTCGTTTCTACTAGCCAGCCAGTCTGCACAGAGCGTTTATACAGAGGGGTACAGTTGGTTCTGTAATGTATAGTCAAGCAGCATTGGCTACCGACAGCAACAAAAACATAGATGCCACTGAGAGACATTAACTACTTGTACGTTTGTGTTTAGGAGTGAGCACTGACAACATTCAAGGCAGGGAGGGTTAACTCGTGCAGCGATTTTTTTTAAAGATCCTTGTGTAATCCTGCTCATGTCCAGTTTATCCCTAATCAGTCGAGAGACCGATGGGCCCAAGAACTGGGATTCCGAGGAGGACGCTATGGATGCGGGGATGCACACCTTCAACCACGCCCACATGAGGAAAGCGTTTCAACTGATGAATGACTTGAGAAGGTAGATTCCCTGATGCTTTCACGGTTTCTTTCAAGCGATGCTAATACAGTTATATTGTATGGCCAGAAGTATGTGGACATGTGTCCCTTTGAATTAGTGCTAAAGTGAACTAAAATGATCGTAATTGTGATCAGACTTGGGGAGCAGTATAAGCTCAAGTTAATGGTCTAATCACCCAACAGCACTGATGGTTTTATGGCTGAATAGAAGGAAGTCATGCATGATATTTCTGACATGTTCTGGAAACCCTCCTCAGAAGAGAGGAGGCAGTTATTTCAGCCTTGTGGGGATCAACTGTGTTCTCCTTGTGCAGCACTTGGCTCTGCCAGGGTTGTTTTAAAAAGGGCTTTATAAAAACACATTGATTGATTGAACATATGTATGCAAAGACAGTCAACAGTGCAGGTCTCTGCATACTAGTGTCTGCGAGCAGTGTCCATGCTGTGCTGGTTGCTTGTGATGGGGATCCAAGCTGATGGTGTTTCTCCTGTGATCCCAGTAAAAAGCTGCTGTGTGACGTCCTGCTGGTAGCAGGAAGCATCAAGGTGGAGGCCCACAAGGTGGTCCTGGCTTCCTGCAGTCCCTACTTCTGTGCCATGTTTACAGGTGAATAGCCAATAACCAGTGGGAATAGCCAGTGTTTTTGTTTTGTTTTCACCATCCAGTCGAATGTTTGTGTAGAGTTTGATCTCTTGTCCTTAGAACGATTTCACGGGAATGACTCTGCCTTCCTGTGCGTGTGCATGCTTGTGTGTGCGTAGGGGCCATGAGCGAGAGCACAGCCCAGCAGGTAGAGATCAGGGACGTGGACGGCCAGACCCTGAGGGTCCTGGTGGATTACATCTACACCGCCGAAATCCAGGTGACTGAGGACAACGTCCAGGTGAACACACACTCTCTCACATTCCAGCTCCAACATCAGGGCTAACAAGCACCTGGAGTCTTGGCCATAGTCAAAACACTACTATTTCATGCTGTATTATTACCTAGGACTCACTTGTTATGGGAGTACCTGTGGAGTATTCTGGGTGTTCCAGGGGCTTTTCTTTAGTATTCGCTCCCCAGCGCTTTGGCAGATTAACTGCCCAGAGCTAGGCCAGGCTGGGCACTTCCTCTCATTATTAGAACAGGAAATGAGCATGGAGAGACAGGAAATCCTCCCACTGTTTGCAGCGTGTGTGTGTGTGTGTGGGGTGGGGGTGGAGAAATGTGTAATAAATACAAGCATTTACGGGATTTGATCCCCGTGTGTGTGTTTGTGTGTGAAGTTTACCCTGTAGTGTGTGTCTACTTGCATGTCACCATTTATTGTATGTGTATGCGTCCGTGTGTGTGTGTGTGTGTGTGTGTGTGTGCGCAAGCGTCAGTCGGTTTGGTACCTTTTAAAAGTGTGCCTCAGCTGGGTGTTACAACCAAGACAGGTCAGCCCATCTCTGCTCGTGCCTGAGGGGGGGAAATGCAATAATAATAAACTGAATAAAAGCCTTTGAATGACTGACCTAGATTCTGTCTGCCTTTAGTACAGACTGTGACTTGTGCAACAATGGCCTTGCTTGCTGCTAAAACTGACATGAAAAACAAGCGTGGCAGCAGACTTGGGGCTAGAGAAGCCTTGAAACCACACTAGTCACGAAGCCCTCTGACACCAAAGCACTGTGTTACTTCATAGCCGCTGAACCACTATTGATAGTAATGTTATGCTGCTTTCAGTAAAGCATTGTTTATGAATCCTAAATGCGTCAGCTCATAGATAATGAGTCATCATATGTTGACCTTGAGCATAGACCATATTTAGATGTTCTCCACTCCAAGCACTCTGTCTTATTCCTGCATGTACCCGCCCCCATTGTGTTTCTTTTTTGAAGCCATCAAACTGCAGCCTCATGCAGACTGACAGTTGAGGATGTGTTTCCCCTGTGCAGGTGCTGTTACCTGCTGCCAGTCTGCTGCAGCTCATGGACGTCAGACAGGTGTGCTGTGAGTTCCTGCAGAGCCAGCTTCACCCCACCAACTGCCTGGGCATCCGGGCCTTCGCTGACCTGCACACCTGCACGCAGCTGCTGGACCAGTCCCACGCCTACGCAGGTGAGCAGAGCAGCCGGCTGCCCCCCCCCCCCCCCCCCCCGTAAGGACAAGGGGCGCTCTTCCTGCAGGCCTTCAGAGAGAGAGAGAGAGAGAGAGAGAGATCAGGGATGGGTTATATTGCTGTTTGTCTAATCCCCCTGGTCTTTCCACCTGTTCAGTCAGGGAGATGAGGAACAGAATGGGAGAGATGATGACGAAGAAGGGAAGCTTGTCAGTGTTTTGCCTGTGCTCATACGTGTGCGTGTGTGTGCACGTGTGTCCCCACAGAGCAGCATTTCTGCGAGGTGATGCTGGGGGAGGAGTTCCTGGGGCTGACCCTGCAGCAGATGTGCGGTCTGATATCCAGTGACAAGCTCACCGTGTCCACCGAAGAAAAGGTCGGTGTTGCCGACGCAGCGACTCCAGAAGGAGACCACAGTGTTCTCTCCCCTCTTAACACAGCAGGCTTTCTAGATGGTTCTGTGTGGGTAGGAAGCTGGGAGAGGAGCGTGTTACTACCTTGCCTCACATAGATGGACGTAGCAAGACCGTTACGCTTAAACCCATCCTTTGCTTTTTGAAAGACGGGGGTTTACACTGACTTTTGTGGCTCATGAGATTATGTAATCAGTCTTTTAATGAAGCAATATACCATGGGAGGCTTAAACTTGGCTTCCCTGTGTCGAGCATAGCAACACTTACCGGTTTTAAAATCAGGGCTTCCAATGGCTTACTGCTTTTATGAAACGGTTACTAAAATAGTTTCAATAGACTACCAAGATATATTCCACAAAATAGTAATCACATAGCAACATCAGTTCATTTATTCTGTAGTTCACAATGTCGTTTTCCACGTCTGCAAAATGGTTGCCAAGCAACACAAGACAGCCTACAGGCTTTAAGGATCCGGGTGAAACAGTCTGGACATCACCATTAAATGTGCAACTGTTGAAGTGATATTCACTGATAGTCAGTATGAATAGAAATGTGGTCGCAGGTGTGCGTTTATAGTGTTTTACAATGGCTTTGAGCCAATCAGCATCAAGCACCGGAACTGCCCTTATTCAATACCCTTATTTATTCATGGATGATATCTGTTGAGATCAATGTCTCTCTTTAAAGAAAGCTGTACCCAGCCAAGTGAAGCCGCCCTGTGTGTGTGTACGTGTTTACGTGTGTGTGTGTGTGTGTACGTGTGTGTTCCAGGTGTTCGAGGCCATGATAGCCTGGATCAAGCACAACAAGGAAGCCAGGCTAGAGCACATGCCCAAACTGATGGAGCACGTCCGTCTGCCCCTCCTCACCAGAGACTACCTGGTGCAGGTGAGCACGCGCGCTCGCGCACACACACGCACACACCCTGATCACCAGAGACTACCTGGTGCAGGTGAGCACGTGCGCTCGCACACACACACACACACACACACCCTCATCACCAGAGACTACCTGGTGCAGGTGAGCACGCGCGCGCGTGAACGCACACACACACACACACACACACACACACTCATCACCAGACTACCTGGTGCAAGTGAGCACGCACACACTCAGTCACAAAGACATGCTCGTAGGCGTTAGTTGGTGAAGGTCCAAAAATGGAGCGTGTCTAAGTGGTTGTGTGTCCCTTGAATCAGATCGTGGAAGAAGAGGCTTTGATCAAGAACAACAACACGTGTAAAGACTTCCTGATCGAGGCTATGAAGTATCACCTCCTCCCAGCAGACCAGAGACACCTCATCAAGACAGATCGCACTAGGCCCCGCACGCCCATCAGCCTGCCCAAGGTACACACACACACACCTGCACTATATCCCTGTGATGTGCAGTAACACGAGCACAGAGGCTCTACCACACACACACACACACACACAGACGTGGCGTGCCCCTGTGCCCCCAGGTGATGATCGTGGTGGGAGGCCAGGCTCCTAAGGCCATCCGCAGTGTGGAGTGTTACGACTTCCAGGAGGACCGCTGGTATCAGGTGGCAGACCTGCCGTCTAGACGCTGTCGAGCTGGTGAGACTCTGTCTCTCCCTCCCTCCCTCTCTGTCTCTCACTCTCCCTCCCTCTCTTCCTCCCTCCCTCTCTGTCTGTCTGTCCGTCCGTCTCTCCCTCCCTCCGTCCCTCCCTCCCTCTCTCTCCTTCTCTCTTTGTCTCTCTCTCTTGCTTCCTCATCCCTCCTGATCTCACCCTCCACCTCTACGCTCTCATCCCCTCCTACACACCTCTACTCTGTGTGAAATGACCTAGTTTTCCTCAACTGAAATGGACATGTTGCTATTGATCAGCCATCGATCAGCCAATCCATCTCTTGTCCTTATTATTATAAGCTTTGTCCTACATTATTAATTCCCTCTCCTTTCCCTTTTTTCTATGACTTTTCCGTACCATGTCTGCTAATCCTGCGCCCCCCCCCTCGTTCCCCCCCCAGGTGTGGTTTTCATGGCGGGCCTCGTCTACGCAGTGGGTGGCTTCAACGGCTCGCTTCGCGTCCGGACGGTAGATGCTTACGATGGCGTCCGGGACCAGTGGACTACAGTTCCCAGCATGCAAGAACGGCGCAGCACCCTGGGGGCGGCTGTGCTGGGGGACCTGTTGTACGCCATTGGGGGTTTTGATGGCAGCACTGGTGTGTGGCGCACACACACACTCAAGTCTCAATGCTGCGTACATGGCTCACTATCACAACGCGTTAACTTTGTCCCTATATTCACCATTATCCCTCCCTCCCTCTCTCTCTCTCCTCTTCACTTCCACAGGTCTGTCTTCTGTGGAGGCGTTTAGTTACAAGACCAACGAGTGGATATTTGTAGCTCCCATGAACACCAGGAGAAGCAGCGTGGGCGTAGGGGTGGTGGACGGTAAGAGGCTCCTCCCACACGCGTGTGTGTGCGTCTGTTCACGCTCGTCCGTTCGGCTCCCTTAGCGTGTGTCGTTGCGCTGCACGCAGGAAAGCTGTACGCCGTGGGCGGCTACGACGGCGCGTCTCGTCAGTGCCTGAGCACGGTGGAGCGCTACGACCCAGGCAGCAACCAGTGGAGCTTTGTGGCCGACATGAGTACTCGGCGCAGCGGAGCAGGTACGCCCCCCCCCCCCCCAGGGCCTCCCCTTTGGGGGCTCCCATCACGGCCTCCTGCTCACCCCGGCTCCATGTGTGACCTCTCCCCTCCTGTGAGCTTCTGAGTGAAGCGGCGCTGTGTGCGTGTGCTGTTCAGGTGTGGGCGTGCTCAGCGGGCAGCTGTACGCGGCCGGGGGTCACGACGGGCCGCTGGTGAGGAAGAGCGTGGAGGTGTACGACCCCGCCACCAACGCCTGGAGGCAGGCCTGCGACATGAACATGTGTCGCCGAAACGCAGGTGAGATCCGGACGGAACTCCCCCGCACGCCCCTTGCCCCCGGACGAGCCCTCTCTCTCTCCCCCCTGCTGTTCTCGCAAACGTGTAACTCCATCTCCACATGCAGGGGTGTGCGCCATTAACGGCCTCCTGTACGTGATCGGGGGGGACGATGGGTCCTGCAACCTGTCCTCGGTGGAGTTCTACAACCCTGCCACCGACAAATGGAGCCTGATCCCCACCAACATGAGCAACGGTCGCAGCTACGCAGGTCAGAGCCTCTCCCACGTTGCAGAAGCGCCAGCCAAGAAACCATCAACGCTTGAGTGTCTGTTAAACCTGCCTGTTCAACCAATTATATCGAGTGGTTATTAAGGAATGAGATGAGTTTTATGGCAGCACTGTGTCTGGCTTATACCATGACAAACTGTTTCCTGCCTCCCTTCCTTTCCAACTTTCCAGGCGTATCAGTGATCGACAAGCCTTTATGACTACCAGCCCCCCTGGGCAGGACCACGCAGCCAGCACCAGGGAGCCCCTTCCAGGCACATACAGACGTCTGAACCAACCAGGCCACCTCTGACACCTCCGCCTGCCTGCTTGCCAAACCTCTCCTCAGCCTGCAAGCCACCTGACTCGCCCGCGTCCCAGAACGTTCCGGTCTGACTGTGTCCTGATGGGGACAAGCGGCGGAGAGGCGGCGGGATGAGAGGCAGAAGAACAGGAGGAGGAGTGACTCAGGGCGCAGACGGGAACACGGACCTCCGACCGCAGGACGTCAGAGTGGCGTCTCTGCTGGACGCAGACGGCAGCCGTTACAGGTGAGACGGACGGACGGGAGCCGCGTTGAGGACGGGTTGGTTGGCGGGACGGGAAGCCACGTGGCTCAAACCGCAAGAGCGTCCTGTCGGAAGCAACACACTGTGCCAACCGGTGGAGGAGACGTCCCAGGGAACGTCTCTGCTGGAACCACGCTATGCTAGTCTGCTCGTATGATGCAATAAACACCCAGCTTCTGCTAACTGGGACTGACGCTCACTAATCCAGTAGCCAAGGACAGACAGACAGGAGGATCTGGAACTCAGTGGATTTGTGGCCAATAGCTGGACCGGAGTCAAAGCGCCACTTCAAATGCAAAGCTTTTTCTCGGTCTGAGACGTGCCAAACACAGGCCTCAGCAGGAAGTAGACTGAACGCATTAGCACTTTGGTTGTTTTTGTAGCGTACTGGACGTAGATAACTTATCTGTTGAAATAACCAAACAGCTTATTTTAGTTTCAGCCATTCCGGAACTTCAGGAAAGATACTGCAGGTTTTTAGCCACTGAAATATCCTCTCTGAAGATAAGAGGCACTGATGGTTTTGTCTCGTGCAGAATGATGGATGATGATTTTAGGGAACGTGTATAATGTTTAATTTCAACTTGTATATTGAATATTATACCAAGGTGAGATGTTTACTAAAAGTGTCTCTGTATTGAATATTTAATTGTAGTATTTTAATCTGAATAGGGTTTTTTTTGGCACCATCTGAATCTTCCTGAATCTTAGACTTCTTCTTCAGCTTTTGGTCTTGGTTCCAGTAACGATAGATAGAACACACTCCTCTTGTTACCTCATGTAACATCTGCTACAGGAACTAACCTTGTTTGTCATTTGGAACATTGACATGAACTCAGGCCTTGTTCTGTTTCTTAAGGGTCGGGCTCTCAATGCATCCTGTAGATTCTTCCCTCTGAATGACAGGATGAGCGAAAAACGCACGTGAAATCTAAGCCGACCTGAACGCAGCCCCTTGGTTGGGAGCAGAGAGCGAAAGAGGGACAGAATGAGGCTGCGTTCTGGAACGCATTCCGCTGCAAAACGATGAGCAATCCGTGTTCCGTGGCTGACATGGTCTGTGTTCCGTGTGAGCGGGGCTGGATTTGAATGTTCTGCTCACACCTTCAGACTCCCTTAGATCTTCTTAGGTGTCTTAGATCTTCATGGACAATCTCTCCCAGATGGTCAAGAAACTCTACATGAGCTGTTGAGCCTTTTCAAAATGTGCCAGTGCTAGAAATCTGACAAGGATCGGATAAGAGTTCAAATGCCAGCTCTGCTAACCTGCTGGGAGACTAGATGGGAGTTTGACAGTCTCTTATTCAGTCTATGATGTTACTGAAATGGTCAGGAGATCCTGTTGACATTAGCAGATGTTTACATTGGTCATGTTCATGACTATCGCCAGACTTCTTCTTCCTGTTGTGGTGAAATCCTGGGAAAGCAGTCTTGAATGTAGGTGTGTTTCTGGGATGGTTTGATATTCTCTATATTACAGCATATCACTCACAAGCACAACAAGAAACACTTATCTGCAGGAGTCTGTGTGCATAGTGGAGAATGGGGCACAAGTTGACTAGTCACTCGCCTCGTTCAAATATTTTTTTATTCCTTTAATTGATAGATCCTTTATCTAAAATGACTGGATAGGCATTTTGTTTAATAGCTTTCACCTATGTGGTCATGTTAGATTGTCCATAACATAAGATCAGAGAAAGAATGGATGGATGCATTCAAAAACAGTTCCGGTCTCTGGCTGTTAAATGTAGGTCTTAAATATATATTTAACGCGGTCAACACTACTATATACTGTAAAATCCAGTCTAATGGGATTTCTTATATCAGAATGATGTTGGTTTTTCTGTGATTTAACTAATATGTATACGAATAAACCATTTTACAAGGTTCTTCTTTTCATTGCATTTTTTTAGGCTCCTGGTTGAGGATCGTTGTTTTCTTTAATCGATGCCATTTTCGAGACTGTTTAACAATCCGAGTCTTTATCGATACCGCTATCGATACTTTACCATTTGGTTCTGGCCACCATCTAAATGAATGAATTCGGCACATGTTAAACGTATACGACACAATCCATACCACACAACCCAGGCTACACTTTATGTAAACAAGATGACTTTAGTAAAACATGTACAATAGCCAACCCAAACATGTCTTATCCCTATTTTCTTCTGTCTCTGTTTTTGCTGAGCGATCTGATTGAGGAGGCAACAAAACTCCAGATGACTGTTTTGAAAGAGGGGAGGGGTGGAGGTGGTAAGACTAGTCTTCACCCACACACTGTTCCGAAATATTTTTGCCCCCGGTTGGCCAACGTTTTAGGGGCATAAGCAAGTGAAATGTTTGCACTGTAGAGTCCTGAATCGGCTAATTATTGTCAACTATTGAGCCTTGCTACGAACTTGGGGTGCGCTCACCATGCATACCGAGGATTGTCCTGCAACGGCACCTGAAGTTACCGTTCCTACTCGAACATCTTCCTCTTCACGGATGGAGAACGATGAGTTGCTTAGTCATTACAGTAGCATCGGCCTACGATGTAGCTAAAATTACAAGTCACTTCCTCCTTGTCTTGGGCTTGATTAAAATGTGGCCATGTCTCCGAACACTTAGCAGCCTACATTCAGCCATCCTAGCAAGCAACAAAATTAGAAACGACAAGGCAATTAAATCCTTCGTTTAGTTTAAAGGCGGTTAGCAGGCAATTACGTTGAATTTGGTCATTTTAACCATCGAAGTATGTTTGTGCACTAGCGATTTGATTTAGATGACATGATGTATCTTTCAAGACATACCGGTATGTGCACGTAACATTATAATACCCACGAGTCTCGATAGCAGCTCGGATCTTATCGATATTCGGGGATGAGAAATTTGGAACCGGGTCCGTATAGAACCGGATATCGATCCCCTTCCCTACTCCTGGTAGGATTATGCCGTTTCTTGTGCAGTACGTCTGTGTCGGTGAACATTGGGATTCCAACCGGGTTTGGAATGGGAAAGCATGGAAGACTAGAGGTGTGATAACAGACTATGAACGCTAGAAAGCTAACGGTGATTAGAGCAGACATGTAGATTGTGTGAAGGTCAGGAAGGCTCATCTGGATATTCAGTCACATGACGTGAGCGCTGTTGTTTTGAACAGTCACAGATCAATAATCAAAGTGCCCCCTAGATGGCAGCAGACACATATCGTCGTAAACCTACCAGCATCTATCATCCCACTGAAGGCCCTGCAAGGCTATATACCTCCGCTCCGTCTCCGCTTCCTGTCTTTTGCACTCATCCTAAGCTTGGACCCTGTCGCTGTGGATGTGAAGCCTACAGACCTGTACTCCTCTATATACGTCACACACTCTGTTTCTCACTGATGGAGACTTTAGTGATGGATGACTGCATTTCCTCTCTTCTGTCACCTGTGGGTCTGTGGTTTTAGTGCCACTGAATTGTCAGTTGTGTATCAATCTTTGTACTGAGGGGTTTATGAACTGCAGCCCTGCCATAAAATCCCTCTTTTACTGGTCTAGATACTCATATATAAACACAGACCAGATGAGTCATTCAGTCACTCAGGTTTTTCCTGTCATTTGTCATCCATCTGAATGTACATGTACAGTCATGTGATTCGAGTACGTGTCAGGCTTCACGTAATGTATAATCTGAGAATGTCAGCACATTCTTCAGGGACAGGAGTGGGGAATTAATTACCTTTCTGACATTCTGCCCAAAAGGCGTGTTTAATGTTGCAATATTTGGATAACTGCAGGCACTTTAAGTGTTAGTGTAACATGGCTGACATCTCAGATTTGTGAAGGGAATCATTCAATTACAAGCAAAATGCCCTCAATTACAAGTTGACTCAATCCATAGACAAACCACGGAAATGTGTAAATTACAATCTTTATTTTGTCTGCATTTCAAATGTACATTATTACTGATTGTACTTTAATCATTGTTGATAAGAGAAATAAAAAGCATTCACAGAAAACAGTTATGCAGATAATATACATCCAGCATACAGATGTAAAACCCAGAGTCACACAGACTGAAGGGATGGAGCTATTGTATATAAGCGGACGTCACACCCAACCCTCGTTTGCTGTCGAGAGCGAGCGTGAGCCGTGCGTGAGCCGTGCGTGTCAGCGGTGCAGTCTGGGTCCGAGCGGCTGTGAGCATGCTCAGTCTACGTCTGTCTCAACCCAGAGGCTCTACACCATCTTTACCACTCGTTGTAGGCACAATGCAGAAACCATACAGGGAGGGTGTCAGTGTGTGTGTGTGTGTGTGCGTGTGCGTGTGCGTGTGTTGGGGGGAGGGAGTCTAACTAAAAAGCCCTTATGAACCTTATGATTCATAGAATGCCGTGTGTGGTGCGAGACACTGTCCGTATGTAATACTTCCATCGTTTGTCTGTTATTTGGTTTCGAAACTAGCGAACGGGGACACTGTGCCGACAACGCGAGTGGTAAACTGCACCGGCCGACGCCCCCGCTAGCCACGCCCCTGCTGGCCACGCCCCCGCTGGCCACGCCCCCCCTCATGAGCATCTTATTGCTTCATCTTCATGGCACCAAAATAGAAAGCAACACTAAGTGTCATTGTTACCATGCAAGTCAACTACTAGCTCGTCTAGCTCAGACAAAACATTAGCAGGTTTCTTTTTAAGCAGATACATCGCTACTTTGCTTAATATAGATATATATATATATATTTATATATATTAGTGAAACATAAACAATACAAAAGAATGGCGTCAACATCACAGGAAGTAAAACGCTGATGGGGGGGGTCAGGCAAAGGGGGAGGGGGGAGTTATTTGAAAACTTTTCTGACATACATCCTTCAGGTCCAAGTAGTGCTTTTAAAATGAAACACACAAACAACAACAACAACAACAAAGGAACAAGAACAGTCCGAAACAAGGGTTGCATTCTCAGAATGCTGTGGAAATAACCTCCCTTGTCCCACCCTCTTTAGACTTCACTATGTAACTGCTCTGTGTCTACCTAAACTGTCCTACCCGGTCAGGGTAGAATCCAGCTTCCCTGGGGTTTGTTTGCCAACACACAAACCAAAGGTACATCCCACCCCACACTGTGACAACAGAGAAGCTACCTTCCTCTACTCTCCTTTAACACAGTGTCCTCACAGGTTGAAGTGCTGGACACACCTGTGGGACGCCTAACAAACACCTCCAAGCTGTGTCTACATTCCTGTGTCTGAAAGAGGATTACCGCTGGGCGTAATGTTCGCCTGCTACCTGCTACACCCCCCAGCTCAGGACTTCTGATTGGTCGGTGAGGAGCTTTATAAATAGCTATCCTCAAAAGACTTCGGTCACAAGACGTGAGGATGGAGTCTTCCTTTGCGGAAGGCTTTTCCTGCTAAACACACCTGTGCCAAGTGTTGTGTTGTCATTGGCAGGCTGTCTGCCTGCCTGTTTCTCTGCCTGCGCCTGTCTGCCAGCTACAAACAGCAGGGCCTTGACCGACTGATTGGAGATAACTGAGGTTTCCTCTAAAAGGGGGCCGAATGAGTCCACTGCGGCCCTCCAATGAACACTGATGTTTCTAGATGAGCTGGACGTAGTAGCTATTATCACACCTGTTATTCTCTCAGTCGCACCTCCCACAACAAACTCTACACTGGCACAAACCCTAAACACTCGTTAAAAAAAACAAAACAAAAAAAACACACGTTAATATATCTATATACATATTTATAAGCTGGAGTCAAAGCGCTCCAACGTTATTGCAGAGAATATAAACCAAGAATACAAGATAGACACTAATATCAGGCGTTTTCCCTTTACACCACTGGAAAGTGTACCTCTTCGTTCCTCCCTGTATGGAAAAGGGTGACCCCACGTTTACAAAAGAGCCAGAATTTCTCTCAGCACAAACCAGTCCTGAACTGATGAGCTCAGTTTCCTCACTAGCAAAGAATTCATACTATACATAGAACCAGGAGGTAACATACTAATACAGTAAGTTCCTTCTTTTCCTTAAAAAAACAAAAAAAACTTTAGCTTTTTTTCCTTGAAAAGTAGTTCTTCGCTCAAGAACAAAAAAAAGTGACATAGTTTAACTTAGCGATGTGTACATAGCGATTTGACAAGAAGACATGCACACAACTCTTTCCTGTTCTCTAGAACCCCCCACTGCCTCCTTCCAGAGTGGTGAGATGGGAGCTCAGAGCGGGAGTCTAAGTAAGTGACAGCTAAGGTGACCAATCCCATCCCTCAGAGGGGGGGGACCGTTTCATCCATGAAGACGGTCAAACTATTCAGCAACAAATTAGTACCAGCTTCAGTCTTCTATCATCAAGCACTTCTCAGTATGAGAAACTACTGTGCGCAAAAAAACAAACACTAAAATCTACATATAAACATAAATAAGGAGGGGGTGGGGAACACCAACAAGAGAAGCTTGGATGTTAAATGTGGAGGTTGTGATAAAAAATGGCAAGTACTCTTTCACAAGAAAGAAAAAAGAGGGTTATTGAGGGGTTAAGATTGATATGTGGGCTGCTGAGGGCTTCCGCCGATTGGGGGAGAGAATGATGAGGTCAGCTCGCATACTGATTGGTCGACTGGATGTGCAGCGTGGAGCTGGGGGGAGGGGCCTGTCTAGATGGACTTGGAGGAATCCTGCTTGCTGATGAGCACCTCTAACAGACGCAGCTTGGCTTTGACTCTCTTGTACTCTTTATACTCCTCTAGCATGGTCACACGGTCCTCCTTCTGAACGGTCCTGAGGGCGAGAGGGGGGGGAGGGACAGAGAAAGAGGGAGGGTCAGAAGGATTCATGCATTTCTACAACTGTAGACCACTCTAAATGTATAAGTGCTGAAGATAGAAAAAAAAGAGAGGCCTTGTTTCAAGAAAAACTTTCAGCGGAAACATTACTAGGGAGTATTGTGCAGTGCTTTACAGGGTGAAACCCTTCTGAAGTATTTTCACGTCCGACGTCACGTGTCCAAGGTGACCTCAGGTTCTCTAATCTCCACGGTGACGTTGCTCTGGCATGCTGCTCTGCCCTGGTGGAGGACATCGCTAAGTCTCCCCTGCTCTGTCTGCAGCTGCTGCCTTTATCGGCTGCGTGACGTCTGCCTGCCACCTCTCACTCTGACGGGGTCACCGTCCATGTTGTCGCTCGCTACGGCAAACGGCGCCGTGTCTTGGAGGGTGTTCTGGAACCGCCCGCCCGAGCGTCAACCCTCGCGCCGCTACATGGCGGAGTTTACCGCGCGTAGAGTTAAAACAAGTTTTAGAGGCGGGGGGAAAAAAAACTTTGCTGCGCAAACATCTCGCAAATAACCTGGTGGTATACCTCAGGGGGGGAATAAAATCAGAGGAAAACAAACTGGCAGGTGTGTTTAGTCAAAGCAGTAGAGTTTGAGGGGTTAGCTTAACAACTGCGAGTGCTAGCTTTGCTTGGTGTGTGTGTGCTTGATGTCGTTAGCGAGCCTTTAAACGGCCACCGTGGCAGCGCACCAGATGTTCGCCAAGGGCCGGAACTAATCGTGTGTGCATAACGTACGCTTGTTCTGCCTGCTGAACCAGTCAGTCGCTGAACCAGTCAGTCGCCACGCAATGTCAGACGAGCTGCAGTGGGCGTGTGGGCGGACGGAGGGGGGGGATGCGTGTGGGCGGAGGGAGGGGGGGCCGCGTGTGGGCGGAGGGAGGGGGGGCCGCGTGTGGCGGCGTTGGCTCACCTGCCGTTCTGCTGGTAGAACACATCCTCAAACTCCCGGATGGCCTTCCTCAGCTTCTTCTTCTCTGCTCGCGCTTTCCACAGCTGCTCCAGAAGCTCAGGCCTGGGGAGTTATGGGGTGTAGGAGGACAGGAGGGAGAGAGAGGATCAAATGTTAGATCAGCTTCAAGCAAGGCCTGACGGTGCAGGCTGAGAGTGTGTGTGTGTGTGTGTGTGTGTGCGCGTGGGCTTGTTTGTTTGATGATAGGCGTTCTAGGTTTCCATCTAAACTGCCTTTCTAGGAAACAGAGCATGTGTGGGTGTGTGTGGGATTCATGTAAGTGCCTGGCATGCAAACCTGTGTGTGTGTGAGTGTGTGTGACCGTACATGGAAGAGGCGTTGGAGCTGGACAGACGCAGGTCCAGACCCAGCTTCCCGGAGCTCTCCTCCATGCGGGAGGTGATGGAGCCCTCTCTCTCGGTCTGGAGTGTGGGGGGGTCCAGGGGGGCCAGGGGATCCAGTGACATGATGACGTCTGATCTGGAGCTCTGCATCTCCCCTCCGCTGGTGTCCCCTCCCTCCTCCTCCTCCTCCTCGCCAGCCTCGCCCTCCTCCTCTCGCTCCTCCTCCGCCCCCGCCGCCTCGCCCTCCTCCTCCTCCTCGATCTCGTCGCAGAAATGCGCCGTCTCGCCCTCGATGATTGGCTGCAGGGTCTGGCTGCGTCTCTTACTGGATGGTGACACCTGGGGAACGGCACACACACACATATTTGCTACTACATTTGCCACAAATGCAAAACTGTGATGCTGCAAGCAGTAGGACTGTTTGTGCTGCGGGCCGTACGGTGATGGGCGTGATGCTGGCGCGGGTGAGCATCTGCTTGACCAGGCGGTAGCGGTCGTAGAGCGGCTTGACCACCAGGCGCTCCTCGCGAGTGACGGGCCGTCCGTGCAGGCCCTCGTAGTGCAGCAGGTTCTTCTGGAGGACTGTCTTCTCGCTGGACAGCTGCTCCCTGCTCATTTTCTAAGAAGAGATCACGGCAGGCATGAGTTGGCTTCTGTTTCTGTCTATATATGGTTCTGATACTTCAGCTCTCCCCCCCCCCCCCCCTCCCCCAACACAGCCAAGACAGATCAAGGGGAATCTGCTTGGTAAACAACCACCACCCTTTCTAAAAAGGCTTTTTCGCCGCCACCCAAAGACTGACCTTGATGTCCTCGGGCCAGCCGTCCTCCTCCCTCTTCCCCCGCACGCGCAGCTGGATGAGTTCCAGGGTCTCCAGGCGCGTGGGCCTCTGCAGGCCGCGGCCCTCCTCCAGCCCCGCCGCGTGGGCCTCCAGCGTGGAGCCGAAGCTCTTGGGGAGGGTGTTGCTCCGCGGGCGGGTCAGAGGGCCCTGCTCGCTCTCGGCCTTGTGTTTGGCATCTGAGGGGGAGGGGAGGAGAGAGAGGGGGCGAAGGGGGAGAGAGAAACGTGTTCATGAGGGAGGGGCGCGGCGGTGCGGTGAAGTCACAACAAGCACACAGGGGAGGGAAGCGACTAAACACACGGAACAGCACGGCCGTCGTGACTAGAGGACCACGCCTCCTGGACTAGGTGTGAAATTGCTGTTCCAACTGTCCCCTCCCACCACCACCACCGCCACCACCACCACCCTCTATGGACCTGTCCAGTCTCCACCCAATCATTGTCTAGTCTGTACACTGTCCACTGGCAGCCACCAGGTCAGAGAGACACACCCCCGGTTAAAATGAGTTCAGTTCAAGGCGTTCAGAGGAGGACGTCAGCCCAGACTAGAACACTATGAACTGGAGCAGGGGCTCTGTTTGATCATGGGTGGATCATCAGAGAGAGAGAGAGAGAGAGAGAGAGAGCAAGAGAGAGAGGGAGAGAGGGGGAGAGAGGGAGAAAGAGAGAGAAAGAGAGAGCAAGGTAGAGAGAGAGAGCGTGGGAGAGATAGAAAGAGAGAGGGAGATAGATAGATAGACAGACGAGGAGCAAGAGGCAATAGAGTACGGAGACAGAACGGACAGACGACATGAGCAGTGGTTCCATCTCAGCCGTGTCCAGCTCAGGGCGCTGAAGAGGAGACGGAGATCAAGATAGTGGTCAGAATAATAAAAGGCTAGAAAGCCTGGTAGTATGGAGTGGTTCTACTTACTGGCGCGAGGAGAGGGGAAGGTACTTACTGAGATGTGAGGCCTGTCTACAGGCGTAGGGGGGGCGTGCGTGTGTGCTATGGTGTGTGTTCGGGGCGGAGGAGGAGCTGGCAGGGGGGGAGGCGGTGGCTCGGCTTGGTGGTGGTGGTGGAGAAGCTGGCGTCTGTATGAGTGTAGCACGGCCTGGTGTCTCAGGGAGCCTTTGGGGGGCGTCTGGTGCGGTCGTCCTGCAGGCGGGTCGGGTCGGAGGGCCGGCGGAGGGGGAGGGGGGCACGGACATCCGCGTGAACACGTTTTGGGGTGTTTGGTTTTGTTGAAGTTTTTTTTTTTTCTCCACTCCCACTTTTTCAAAAAGGAGACGAAACTTATCCTGGCTCACACTTGTTCCTGCCTTCAAAAATTAAAATCACACATCATCGACGCCCGGCCACATGGAATGCGATAAACTCCTGCGGACGTCAGCCGCCTCGGAACAGACGGACAAAGTGCTGCGACCGCCTCGCACTGCCACCTCCGCTCGCCTGCCCTCGGTGTGTGTAGGGGGAGGATCAGGGTGTGGGCAGCACGAAGCACCCACCCACCCACCCAACGCCACCAAAGCCCATCGCCCACACACGGCATACCCCTCGTCCTGTGTGCGGTGCAACAAAGGAGGACTACTGAGCGCCATCACACCACCCAGGACGCACGGCCCACATGCTCGCTGCCATTGCAGGACCGGAACACCCAGCTACAAAACGCAACGCACGTTAAGGAGGAAGGGGGGAGAGGGGGGGGCAGACAGGGGAGAGGGGGCCCCAACTGGCTTATGTGGCAAGAAGATGACCCCAACAGATGAAGACAAAAAAAAAACTACAACACAAAGAGAAAGAGAATATAGTGACAGCTCGGCCCACGCTGCACCCTCCTGGTGCCCGGTGGGGGGGGAGGGGAGGGGAGGAAGGGGGAGGGGAAGGCGCGGTCTCGTTTATCCTGTTTGATTTTGTCTTAGAGATATAATCCTTCGCCGAGATATATACGGGTCGATAGAGATTGGGGGTTAGCGCTGCCTTGTCTCCATGAGACGGCTGGGGGAAGGAGATGGAGGGTGTGAGGAAGCGCAGTGCTGTAGAGTCTGCATAGGGCAGGAGGACGACTGGCCCCTCACGAGTAACAAGGGTCGGACATAAGGAGGCGAGTGAAGGCTGGTCGCAGCCTGGGTCCCTGCTGGGGCGACTCACCTTGTAGTTCCGATCTTTCTCAAACTGCTCCTCGAACTGCTTGATCTTCTTCTTCAGGTTCTGCAGCTTCTTGGTCAGCTGGTGGGAGGCCGACTCGGCTCTGGAACTCTCTCTGGAGCCAAACGAGGCCCTTCGGGGCCTGGATACACACACACACACACAACTTCACTATGTTGCACGGGTGCCTGTCATTCTCATCTCCCACAAGGCTTTGGAGACACTGAGGTTACCTCAGAGTGTGGGTGATTCATGAACACCTCCCACACACTTAGTGGGTAGAGACAGCCATCAGCACATGTACGTGTGTGTGTGTGTGTGTGTGCGGTGCTCACCTGCCGCAGGACAGGGATTTGGTTGGCGAGGTGGCGTCGGGGTCTTGCAGCAGGAAGCGCTGGCTGTGGCCGAAGTCAAGAAAGCGGCGTGCCAGCAGGGGGTGGGCGTCCTCCTCAAGGGGGGGGTGCACCATGCGCCCCGCCAGGGGGGACAGCTGGGCCTCGCCGCTGTCGCTCTCGTCCTGCCATGACTTGAAGGCTGGGACAGGGTCTGGGGAGGGGGGGGGGGGGGGAGGCACAGGTTAGGGGGCTTGACAGGGAACAAGAACCGATGTCATTGTTACACTTTGTCAGGATCAAGAGACAGGACTGGAAAGGGCAGGGGAGCGTGCATGGGGGCACACACACAGAAACAGACACGTACACACAGAAACAGACAGGTACACACAGAAACAGACACAGACACACAAAGGGCTTGGGCTAGGTGTGTGTGCCGCACAGCAGCACGTGTGCACTCAGCTCCCAGACGCCCAGGAGGTTTGTCTGTTCGCTTCTGCTGACGCCCTGGGAGCACCACCCCCCACACACACACACACACACACACGCTCAACCCTCCTCTAACGACCCAGGACGACCCAGAGAGGGAGGGCCAGGAGGGAGGAACAGACAGGATGGAGTTAGTACAGACAGAGGGAAGAGAGCTCTTAAATGAGTTTCACAGGAATCTCCTCCGCCTAGAGACACGGATTAGAGGTTAATTAGAGGAAAGAGTGACGAGGGTGAGAAGAGAGGAGAGAGAGCAGGGAGGGAGGAAGGATGAGAAGAGAGCAGAGAGAGCAGGGAGGATGGAGGGATGAGACCAGGGGAGAAGGGAGGGAGGATGAGAGGAAAGCTACTTACCGCAGCCTTCCTTCTGCATGTGCATAAAAGAGAAGTCTATGAAGGGAGCATGGGGGGCTGATGAGAGGAGGGAGCACATGGGGAGGGGGGAGGAGGGGGGAGGAAGGAGGGAGGGAGGGGAGGGCAGGGGGGGCAGAGAGAGATAGTAGAGAACACTGCTGTCAGCAGTCTTTCACACTAGAGGCATTCACAAACAGTCACATATACTGGCAACACACACATAACTGGCAAACGAGACGCAACATTTGTCTCAGGAATCTGATAAAAACGGGTTTCATTACTCTCGCTTGAACACAGCCTTGTGTAAGAACGCGCACACACGCACACACTCACACACACGCACACACACACGCAGAGGGATAGCTACCTTCCCAGTGGCTGTCGGGGAAGACGTGGCCGAGCTGCAGTTGGTGGGCGGAGCTGCCGCCATGCTGGCATGATGCTGGACTGCTGTCGCTGGTGGAGTTATGCTGGTTCTCGCAGGAAGTCCTCTCCTGGATAAAGGACAGACATGGAGGCAAACAGTCAAGCTTTCTATCTGAAGAGGGACTTTGTGTGAGATTAGATATTAGAGAAATAGTGGAAGGGGGGAGGGAGGGAGAGGGGGAGAGAGGGAGGGAAAGAGATGGAGGGAGAGGGACAGAGAGTTCTAGAGTATCACACTTACCCTGGTGATACTATCTGCCTGGTCCATATTCTCACAAGACTGGCCATCTTGCCTGCAACACAAACATGCCACATCCAGTTTCGTCTGATAAAGTACTCCCAAGTACTCCCAAGTACTCCCAATAACAGGCTGTCAGATAACAGAAGCACACCATGTCCTGCTGACATACTGAAGGTAAATAAGACCAGGGGGGGTAAAGACTGATTACTGTGGCTGGGGGGGTAGAGGGGGGGGGTTCCCTCCAATCGTCTTCCTTCCTCCCACATCTACCCAGCATTATTTCATTTCAAACAGGCCTTCTATCCTTCCAAAACCATGGCGCTGCCGTTAATCCCATACGTAATCCCCAAACACCCCAAACTGTGTTAGTTTAGCCAGTCCAGATTAACCAAAAGCTGGGGAGTTTGACCCTGTTCGAACCCCTGCCAGCCAGTAACAGACCACATGCAGGCTTGCTGCTCCAACAAGCAGGTTCTATTACTTAATAATGGAGTAACAATGGCAACGTTAGTATTCAATTAGTAGATGTAGACATGGGTGGGTTTGACCTACAACCCACACAATCTGCGGTCCATCTCTCTGTCGCTGAGTTACACCCCCAGCTAATCAGATAACCTGGGAGGTACTGCTTGTATCAGAACTGGGACAAATTGCACAATTGTAAATGATTATTAAATTATCTTGACATAATTAATCATAGCTTCTTTTTTCTTTTTCTTTTTTACACCAGAGGGCTATAAACTAATGAACCTCTTATCTGGGTAATTTCGATTTCCAATCTCCAGCTATTTAAATAGAAAATGGGGCCTTTGGGGTGAGTGCATTGAGGCGATGCTAATGCGATGTGGATGTGAAGGTGCAGGTGTAGCTTGGCTCACCTGCCAGTGATGATGTTGTGATCAGCCTCTAGGTCAATACCAGAACCTTCTTCCAGAGAGGGGCGGAGAAACTCACCCTGGAGAGAAAACAAAACACCCGATCTGAGCGATTCCTCTCGATATCCAACCTTTATCTTATCTACAAGATATCTATATTACACTAAAGCCAGGAAGTTAAGAGATTTGATTTCAGGTAACGTGTGGTTCAAATGGTGACCTTAGCTGACCTGTATGTGTGTATGTGCATGTATGTGTGTATGTGCATGTATGTGCATATATGTGTGTATGTGCATATATATGTGTGGACAGAGCTATGAAACACTATTTCAAGCCTCGTACCGCCTCAATGACGTCTTTGTTAGACACACAACAATAGCATGGGTGAACGGGAACAAGCGACAGGCTTGTTCCTCATAGATGCGGTGGTGGGAGCGTGTTCAGTTTGAAGGGAGCGTGTTCAGTTTGAAGGGAGCGTGTTCAGTTGGAAGGGAGCGTGTTCAGTTTGAAGTGTTTGGTCTGTGCTTTTTGTTTAAATAGAATCATATCCTGCTTTGATATCAAGTACTGTGATAACATTACATCGCCAGGCATATGTCGATTCCAACCCAAGTTAGACGAGCACTAGAGTTAGTCTGGTTTAGACGTCCTGCGTGTGCTTCACTCACCTGTTGGATGTGTGAGTTGTCCTGGTCATGGTCACAGAGGGCCTCCCCCTCGCTGCCCTCCTCCTCTTCATGGCTCTGCCCTCCCTTCTCACTGCTGCCAGCCCTGTGGAACAACAACAGGAAGAACATTCATCAAACCAGGCTAATTAAGGGTCCAAGCTTGGCACTGGTTTGATTTGACCAGAACTAAAGCGCTTCCATTCATGACGTCAATAGGCCGTGAACAAGCCACCTACAACAGCCAACGCCGGGATGGTAACTATTGTTCAACTCTTTTGTTGGTTGTTGGTCGCATGGCTACGGCTTTATTTGGCGTTGTGATGGTAACGTGGGCAGTGTTCGTAGTGGGAGAGAAAAGGGTTGGCTCACCCTTGGTTGTTGTAACTACTATCAATGCAGGTCTTCAGGTCAAGAAAATGCTGCTCCACTGCTGCCCGGATGGTTCTTTCTATAATGCTGTAGTCAAAAAAAGATCAAGAAATCATCATCAAAACTTTGTTCTCCTTCAGAGATACCCTCTCTTATTTCACAATGTGTTTGTTTGATTTTAGAGCAACATCCCATAATTCCTCTTCCGTCCGCCCCCTTGCCTGGAGACGGCTAGCATCGGAGCAGGCGACTCGTCCTGACGTCTGACCGCTTAGCAGATAGACTCATTAACTAGTGGTTTCATCCTCACCTAGCGAGGAGCAGCTGCTGCTAGCCTGTGACCCAGTTAGCTAGCGCTCCGCTCGCTCATTCTGCCAGGTCTTAATAAGGTCAGTTAGACAGAGTGCGGCTTTGACTATAAAAGGTAGCAAAGAACACATTCCGTGTGCCTGGATTATCCAGCTCGGGCTGGTGTATCCCTTTTGCTTGACTTTATGCTGACAACAGTAGGTGCACCCAATGCGGATTTAAAAAACCCCCTCTCAAGGCTGTTCAACTGAAGCTAGCTAGCGGCTAATGTTAACACCTTCTTCTAGCGCCCACTCAGGCAAGAGGGAACGCTGAAGTCTTGGGTTCTTTAGTGTTGTGTGATGGGGTTGGACTGTGATGGTTAATCACTGTCCCTGCTGGGTAACAAGGTTGCCTTCCTCTCACCCCCCCCCCTTCCCCTCAGCCGTCTACGTTCCTTCTCCCTTTCAAGTCTGATGGCGTGCACTGGCTAGGGAAATCTAACGCTCAACAGGGTCACATTTGCCATGCAAGTTTGTTTGGGTTTTTATTCAAATGTCTAAAGATTGTGGAACCTCGTGAGGGGAGAGATGAGGAAGTGACTGGCTGGACGGTGGAAGCTACTCACTTAGCGGATCCAGGAAGTATGCTGATGGATGAGATGTGGGAACTGGAGAAGAGAAAAGGGGAAGAAACATTTAGGAACATTTCAATGTTACACATGAACTCCCAATATGACCCTGCGCTTTACTAATACCCTGTGTTGGAGTTGGACAGGGAGGGAGAGACTGCAATGGATGTTGTATTCCTGTGTATGTTTGTGTGTGTGTGTTCCCTTGCCATTACTCGTCTAAGAGACATCACAGTGTGTGTTTGTGTGCAACACAGACACAGAGTGCGTTGTTGTGTCTTGATGTTAGAGATACAGCAAAGCTGGATTGTCCGTTTTTCAGCATAACGTGTGTTTAGAGGGAAAAGCGTGAGTGCGTATTTGCGTTAGAGCCTTAATCTAGGGCAGCAGAGTGACTCCTACAGGTCACGACCTCAGCTCTCATTAATGTAGGACGGGATGTTACACAACTCCGCAGGGGGGGGACAGTATCTGGGGAACACGCTCGTCTCCCCAAGAGGCCTGTGGAATCGCACACGCACGCCGTCCAGTCATCCAATCAGGGCTTCTGTCCTCCCTGGCGCCAAGGCTGGAGGTTGGTGGGTAAAGGCGGAGGCAGATGAGCGACAGATGGGTCTGTATACTGTACGCCGTGTGCCCTCCCAGCGCTTAGGTGTGCAGCTAAACATAGCGCGTGCGTGTGAATGTTTGCCCGCGCATGCACCGTCCTATAAGCGCAGGATGTATGTGTTTGGCTGTGACAGGAAGGAGGGAGGGGCTGGTTGAATCAGCATTCTGCCAGTCAGGGAGCGTTACGTGAACAGGGGAATGTCTGGAAGGAGCACTTGCATAACACTGCCTGACCTACTGATTTTCACACCCTGGTTGGTGTCCCAGATTGGGTGCCAGGCAGGGAGAGGGGGGGTCACACGATAGGGCCATTCTAGGCGCCAACAGGTGTTGGGAAAGGTTAGCGTTGATTGGGTGGAAGGGGGTCACCAACACAAACAAGACCCAACAACATGGCGAGCAGGTGTGTTCCTATCCCACATGTCAACACATCTAAACACGTACTGACAAATGCTGTTTTAACAGCCCCACCCCCCTTACGTTGACATATAACAGGTACTTATGTAATCAAACTGTCGCTACCAATTGGGCTCGATACCATTCTCGTAGGTTTGACCTTCTTTCATTAAAAGCTGCACGAGCCCAAGGTGATTGGCCGTGATTTGTTGCATCTGGTCTGTCTGTGTGGATCACTGTTCGCTTTAAGATTCACTGTCGGAGTGGCAAAGCAAAACAACAGCAGCTGTAAATCGTAGCGTGGCGGTTCCACGTAGCGGAAAGAGGAGAGGGGATGGCAGTTCTGGGGTACGATTCGTAACTTCCTCGGTGGCCGGGGTGGGGGCGAGCGGGGGGGGGGGGGGTGGGGGGGGGCTGTCTGGTGGTGTGGACCTGGAATTTGGGAGGGCGGGGCTGGCCGGCTTGTGGGGGGAGGTGGGGGAGTGCCCAGCCCTTCATGTTCAAGTTCTTCTCAGATGCACAGAACAGCACAGGTTCAGACTGGGCACTGAAATTCTTTGGATGAGACAACACAAAGCAACCTAGCATAACAGTATCTGCTTATGGGGCGGGATGGCTTGGGGGCGGGGCACGCTATCAATGGAAGCCCCCGTTGGACACTGTGTGTCTCTGCTGAGGAACAGAGCCAAACATAGAGAGGTCCTTGAAAATCACCTGCTTCAGAGCAAGCAACAGACCGGGGCAAAGCTAACTTTTTAACATTACTACGGCCTGGAGCGCACAGCCAAGACAGAGATGGGATGACTTCAGGACGAACGCCTGCATGTGGATGACTTCACAGGCCAAAGCTGAGGCTCAAACAGTGGGGGAATGCCGACCCTCTCTAACTCAGTTGGACCGAGCTTAGAAAGATCTGAAAGGGGATAAACTGCCTGTACCCAAGTTAGCCAAGCTAGTACAGGCCTAACTCTAAACCCTGCCTGCAGAGACCTCTAGTACAGGCCTAACTCTAAACCCTGTCTGCAGAGACTTCTAGTACAGGCCTAACTCTAAACCCTGTCTGCAGAGACCTCTAGTACAGGCCTAACTCTAAACCCTGCCTGCAGAGACTTCTAGTACAGGCCTAACTCTAAACCCTACCTGCAGAGATTTCAGCATCTTTACCAATGCTGGGATGGTTTCTTTGGGGGTTCAGCACTTCTGACTCACAAGGTGGCGCCTGCAGGGAGAGCCAATGGCTCAGCTCACATGAGATCAATGCCAAGGGAATGAATAACTAATGACTGGATAGTCTCCTACAGCAGGGTCTCTCTCTCTCCCCCTCCAGCAGGGTCTCTTCCACTACAGCAGGGTCTCTCTCTCCCCCTCCAGCAGGGTCTCTCCCACTACAGNCTGCAGAGACCTCTAGTACAGGCCTAACTCTAAACCCTGCCTGCAGAGACCTCTAGTACAGGCCTAACTCTAAACCCTGCCTGCAGAGACCTCTAGTACAGGCCTAACTCTAAACCCTGCCTGCAGAGACCTCTAGTACATGCCTAACTCTAAACCCTGCCTGCAGAGACCTCTAGTACAGGCCTAACTCTAAACCCTGTCTGCAGAGACCTCTAGTACAGACCTAACTCTAAACCCTGTCTGCAGAGAATTCTAGTACAGGCCTAACTCTAAACCCTGCCTGCAGAGACTTCTAGTACAGGCCTAACTCTAAACCCTACCTGCAGAGATTTCAGCATCTTTACCAATGCTGGGATGGTTTCTTTGGGGGTTCAGCACTTCTGACTCACAAGGTGGCGCCTGCAGGGAGAGCCAATGGCTCAGCTCACAGGAGATCAATGCCAAGGGAATGAATAACTAATGACTGGATAGTCTCCTACAGCAGGGTCTCTCTCTCTCCNCTGCAGAGACCTCTAGTACAGGCCTAACTCTAAACCCTGCCTGCAGAGACCTCTAGTACAGGCCTAACTCTAAACCCTGCCTGCAGAGATTTCAGCATCTTTACCAAGTCTGGGATGGTTTCTTTGGGGGTTCAGCACTTCTGACTCACAAGGTGGCGCCTGCAGGGAGAGCCAATGGCTCAGCTCACAGGAGATCAATGCCAAGGGAATGAATAACTAATGACTGGATAGTCTCCTACAGCAGGGTCTCTCTCTCTCCCCCTCCAGCAGGGTCTCTTCCACTACAGCAGGGTCTCTCTCCCCCCCTCCAGCAGGGTCTCTCCCACTACAGCAGGGTCTCTCTCTCCACCTCCAGCAGGGTCTCTCTCTCTCCCTCAAGCAGGGTCTCTCTCTCCCCCTACAGCAGGGTCTCTCTCTCCCTCCAGCAGGGTCCCAAACTACAACACCCACATTTCATTCAGACTGTGTCCTTAGCAAGAGTAGTGTATGTCCTTGAGGATAGCAGAGTGTACTTGTCTTTGGACAAGATCCTTGAAAAGCTTGGTGGTTGAATTCTCAAACACGTAGCCTTCAGTAGAACATGGAAGATAAAATACCAGGGTTTTTTTAAACCAGAGTATAAAAGCAGGCTTCTGATTACAGACAGACAGGTAGCCTTGCCTTTTGTTTCGAGGGTTTCTTTGCTTTATCTTCCAAACAATGGCAGTCCTGTTGGATGAGCAATCTGCCCACACACACACACCGCCCCCCCCCTTCACATACACACACACACACACACACGCACGCACGCACGCACGCACGCACGCACGCAGCTCTGACAGGTCAGTTACGTTGCCGCCCTCCCTACCCTTCTGTTGCCCAAGATAACTGGATCGTCTCAACAGACTGAAATCCTCTGCTTGTCTGATTGGACATGTTATCTCAGAAAACAGAGGCCACCATGGAAGATGGAGCAAAAGGGGGGGAAAAGTCAAACCACACAACAATTTCAAATGCTCAATAACACAGAACACCACTTTGATGATAACCAGTCCTGGTGATCTGAGCAAAGAGGCATTTGCTCAGGATGAGTCACAGACATTCATCTGACTCTGTTATCCTCTGAAATGGAACAGGAACTGCCTGTGGGCGGAACTAAAATGTCCTGCGTCAGCGACTGATTGCCCAGCATCTTAATTGTTTTTCAGGGCAAAACACCCGGTGGCGTCCTAACTCCCCACGGTCGGCAGGCACGGTATGCACCAGTTCCACCGCTAGGATGGTCCCTGCTTCAGACGCAGACTAGAAGCAGAGGGCTTGTTGTAATTCTGCAGAGTCGCGGCTTGCTGCAGGACTGCAGCTGCCCCGGCAAACAAGAGCCGCTCGCCGTCTTCAAAACGCACATCGCAGCGTTCGGCGGATGCAAACCACACGTTCGACATCCCCGTCCCTCTCTCTGAACAGCGGATCAGATTTCAGCTCATAAACAAATAGGCACTTACGTATTCCAAGCATGTCCAATAACATGTCAGAAAGAGTTGGGGCGACAAAGAGATATGTGTAGTCTAAGATTGGGTGGATCGGTCGTTCATCAGATTCCCACACAGAATAACAATTTCAAACACACGCAGTTCGTCATAACCTTCCGTCTCTCTCTCTCACTCTCTCTCGCTTGTCTACCTTCCACACATCTGAACTATACCTGCGCAGCAAGATTTCACAAGCCATTTTCAGTCGTCGATTTCCAGTCAGCGGTTACGAGGTTTACCCCACAGAGGACTGCGGCAAAGAAGTCTGTATAAGCAGGTCGAAAGGTACCACAGGCCGGCTAGGGGACATATTTTGTTATCCTGTCCGGCTGTGTCGTCGGGCAGGCTGGCTGGCTGGCTGGCTGGGTCGTTGGTGTACTATGTGAGCAGAAACCTGCTCAGCACTCTCTTCTGTAGAAGTGCTGCGCTAACGGTCTGGATCCTCCTGCTTAAATATCCAGCTGACAGGAAGCAGGCAGCTGGCTCAGACAGCCAATCGTCTGGTTGGAAGGAGGTGGGTCTCAATGTCAGATCTGCTCAAGACCCAGTCACCAGCCGAAATCAGCATGACATAATACACATCATGACACCTGTCGCCATGTTGAGCATCTTACGTAAGATGCTCGATATGTAGCGGGCAGGGTTAGGGAAAAGTACTGATTGTCCGGCTTGAGGTTAGTAATGAAATTCTGCTTTAAATGTCGTGTCTAGCCCTCCTAAACTAATGACTCAGCCTCGCCGTGAAGGGGGAACAAAACAGCATATGTAAATGAACGGAATGTTCCAGAAGTTCCGCAAATTCAACCACACATTTTTTGTTCAGGTCACTCATTGAATTTCGGTCCAGGATCCTGTCAGATTCTGAACTAGGCTTTGATTAAGAAGCGCTCCTGGTTCCCTAGAGTGGTGTGTGTGTACGACAGCCAACTGTTCCTCACTCCACATCAGCTCTTGGTGGCCAAGTATCATTTATAGAACCGAATGGGGCCCAGGAAAGGGGGGAGGGGGGTGGGGTGGGTCGACAGACCCAGGACCAGTCAATCAGATCATCTCTTTACAGTTTTCTCCCTTGCCAAATAGGTCAGAGTGTTATATTTAGACTTGTTGGAATCATTGGCTGTCAGGGATTGTCACGGCGCAACAGGGAGAAATGAATCGTCAACTGTGTCTGAACAAGCAAGTTCAAATGAGACAAGTCAACAAACGGTAGTCCCTGAAGCCGCACCTCTCTCTGAGCGTGGAGGTTTTGCAGGACAGGACAATCCGGCTCAAACCTGTCATTCAGGGTCAGGACTGTTTGGACAAACAAGGAAGCCAGTTTTCAGCCCGCTTGGACTTTACATTTCATGACGAGGAAATACCAAAGAAAGAATTTCCAGTCACATTCAACTAGTGTCAAGGTCTTGCCAACAACAGCATCCCTTACAGTATTTTCCTACCCTGCCCTGACCCCCGCCCCCCACAGACAGACCCCCACTGCTAAAGATAGGACCACAGAAGCCCTAGCAGGTGCAGTCAGGAGACAGTAGGATGGAAAGCAGTCAAGCTGTGGTTGAGCTGGCAGCGCAGGTGATTGTGTTGTTGTCTCTGGGACCTGAAGTCCAGCTGTTTGACCTGCCTCTCCCTCCCTCCCCTCCAACAATGCTGATTACAGCATCACTTCTCCTGCAGTCCAAATACCAGCTTAGTGTCTCCAAGCCCTCACAGCACAACCACCAATACTTGTGCTTTTATCTATATTTCTGATACTTTCAGGTGAGTGTTGTGGTTCGGCCCTAGGGGTTCAGAGGCTCAAATGGAAGCTTTTTTTGAGGGGGGGGGAATGAATGAAATGACTTTGGGGTGGTCACCATTCTGGATGTCATCTACATACTAAAGACACTGAAGCAGTGCAAAAGGCAGGAAGTCTTTAAAAGGTTTTAAAGACGCACTCAAAACTGTCTCACGGAAGCAGTAGTCTACAAGCCAGGTCAGGACCTGGCTCTGTGTCCAGCCAAAGGGGATCAGCGTTGGGGATTGTCTGGGGGGGTCAAAGACTTGCGCTGCAGGAGCAGAGGAGTTACTTATCCATGGAGATCAGCAGAGGTCAGGGGGTCAAGAGGTCAACGAAGGACTTTGGACTCGGGTGCTTGACGCATGGTTCACTGCCCTGGTTGGTAGGTGACTAGTGGGAAAACAGCAGTCTGCAGGACTGCGATAATCCCATTGTGACATAAGGGGTGATATCGGTTTGACTGAACCAAGCTATGCATTAAGCCACCTACTGCCAATATAACCTACAACCTTCACCGCAACTTTCTACAAATGTTTACAAAAACGTGACGGGAGGAAAACGTTCCAATAGGCGGTCGAGTTTGCCTCCCATTCTGCCCCAGCGACGTTTGGGGCAACAAGGTATCGTGGGATTCACACGTAAAGAAGGAAAAGAGTCTCTGGGACTAGATGTCAGCTGATGCTTGTCTGAGACCTGAATGCTTCTGTGGCTCTGCTCGTATTTATGTACGTAGTTGAAACAGGAGAGGACTGGAGGGGTGAAGGAGAAGGAGCTGGAGAATCTCAAACACCCTCGGAAAGGCAAACATTCCGAGTCCGGCGCTTCAGAGGAGGTGATTACAGGGAGCGGGTGTTTGCGTAAGAGACAGCGAGAGGACGAGGGCGAGAGAGGAAGAGGCGAGCGCTTGGAGAAGAGAGCGGCCGTGGGGTGAGAAGTGGGATGGCGGAGGGGGGAGTTCTCACCCGGAGGGGGAGCCGTCTTGGGTGTGCTGGGAAGAGTCGGAGGGTTGCGGGTCCTCGCTGTCCTGGGGCAGCTCCTCGCACGCCTCCAGCTTGTCGTCGTCTAGAAGCTCGGTGATCTAGGAAGTGGGACAAAGACAGGAGGGGGGGGGGTGAGGAGAGTGAAAGCGATATCTCCCTGAGCCATCCCAACAGCTGACACATGCAGCAGGGCGTTTGAGGGCCTCTGTACCCCGCAGGAAAAACAAACCCAGTAGTCACGCCAAGGAGAATCAATCAAGTCTGCCAGTAAACCTACAGAGCACCTTGCCCAGCGTGGGATGGAGGAACAGCAAGCCTGGTCACATCGCTCGTCTGCAGCTACAGGCTGCTTTATACTTAAGCTTTTTGACTTCTGACATTCTGCGTGGGTTCAACATCCACAGTCTATTGTTGGGCGACAACAATCACGTCGTTGGTCGACGTCCAAAAGAAAGTGACACATGTAAGTGTTTTGAATGTTTTTGTTTTGAATCAACAGCAGCCTGTAATTCTGTAATCCCTCTGATAATCTGAGAGTTGGCCGTGGGCAACTGAGTGGCTCAACTGAAGTAGAACTTTGAATGTTAAACCCCTCTTAAGGGGAAATCCAATGAATCTACCTCATTACAGAGACTGGCAGCTGCAATGGGCCGTAAAAGCTGTGTGATTATCACAACCACTGCTCGGTAAGAAGTACACAGACCAGCTAAACAGAAGGGCCTATTTAAATACATATTTAAGTAGGCTTATACACTTATTTAACAGATATATACCTTCTTCAAAGGCAAAGGGCTTTGATACACATGAGTTTGAACACCCACTACACAAGTAGAAGTATTTCTTCTTAATTGGAGTCAAAGTTGCGTTTGAGGAGCTTGCAGCTAATCAAGCTAAAAATGGTGTACAGGGAAAACGAACAGGACAAAGTCAAAGGTATTCATGTTATTTAACCTTTGACACCAATGTTAAGTTAAAGGACGTTTATAACGTAATTGTTGCACTTTAACGTTCAACTCTACAGATTGTAGTAATTACACTCTTAAATAAGCAGAGGCTGTTCCCTGTAAAAACTGCTTTGTTTCAGCTTTTTGCCCCAAACAGATCCGCAGCTTGTTGACTGGGATTGCAGGCTGTACCACCATCCTGACGGCTAAACCAAACCAACATCTCTTTTGCATAGTTTGCAAGTCAAACGCGCCTCGTGAAGATGCCCTAACTCCCCGCTCGTCGGGCGTGCGAGGGACTTAGCCGCGTGCGCTCCGCTGACCTGCTCGTTGAGGGAGCTGTAGTCGTTGGTGGTGGAGATGTCGTCGTCCTCCGAGTCGAAGAGTTCCTCCTTGTTCTCCAGCAGCTCAGCGAGGATCCTGCTGACCGACTCCTGCTCCCGCAGACCGTCCACCTCCGTGTCCAGACTGCCCAGCAGGAGGCAGACAGGACAGTCATTACTAACCCACTCACTCTACAGACAGACTCATCGCACTGTGCATCACGCAGACGTCATGGAGACACGTTCATGCTTAGGGTTAGGCTGGTTGGTTGGTTGAGGGGCAGATCTATGGGCGTATGTGAAGCCCTCTGTGACATTGATTATAAAAATACATTTTTGATTTTTTCAAGTCCTACTGATGGCTCTAGTCAGCTCCATCGTGATCATGATGGAAAACAATAACTAGTGGTTGGATAGTTGGACTGAAAGCTAAAACTCTTCTCCCCCCCACCCCCCACAAGCTAACGACTTTGTATGTCCAAGACACAATCTCATGACTGCCTGTTTAATAAGATAACACTATTGATTCCATCTTGTGTGGTGCGGCTAATGTACACAACGTGGCTATTGATCCAGAAAATGGGGGCATGGCAACTGAAATGGGCATGTTGAACATGACTGTTGCTAGTAGGGCTAAGAACACAGAACACCGCTGTGCTGAACTCCGAGGCAGTGGGCCCAACATTCTGGAATGTTCAGATAGAAACTAAGTACATCTGATATGACGCTGTCAGCACTGGTTGAGGTCAACGCCCAGAAACAACTGATCAGGAAAGATATCAATTCAAGACTTGTCAACCTTAACAAGCTTTCTTTATTTTCTAGGAGTCAGCTCAACGTACCCATTTCATTTATTTTCTCGCAAAATATTTACTGCTTTCCATTTATTGGACTTGAATTTAACGAGCCAATTGTTGGATAGAGTGTGATACATCCACGTGACAGAGTATTTGTTTGATACGCTACGCTAATACATGAACAGAGAGTTCTTGGCATTTTCACCGTCAGAAGACAGTCAAGCCCACACACGCTAAGGTTGGTCTTGATCGTTGGCCCGCTCCATTTATCGTGAACCGTATTGCGTCTGACGCGAGGCCTTAGTCAAATGTTTAGAGTCTCACTGGAAGATGTCTGGTCCGAAGACGGCGGCGAGGGCTCCCACGTTCCAGCTGTCCTCCTGCAGCGACGCCACGCTGGCCAGGAAGCGGCACAGGAAGCGCAGGAGGCTGTAGTTGACCTGGGGAAGCTGCTGCAGTAAATACTTCATGTTCCTGGCCAGCTCCTCCTCGCTGCTGTAATCTGTAAAAGGACACCAGCCTGGATTATGACAGATTAATACGGTAGAGTACAGACAGTCAAGCCATCAGTAACGTAGGTTATGACAGCTTCCCCTCAAAGCTCTAATCTGACTGAACCACATCATAACAAACTAAGGGATTATATCGAATACAACATGACACCCGGTGAGCAGACTACTAGTATGGCAAATAGTTTTCGGTCACCTTCACCAGAGAAGAAGTCGTTCGGCATTTCTGCACACAGGTTGAACATGACACAATTACTACGACAATATAGTGCAGATTCGCAGTTCAATTTCAGCCCAAACACATGTGTAAAAGAGCATGGAAGGGAAGAGCGAGAGAGGCAGAAGGAGGATGGATGTGGTGAAGTGGGGAGAAGGAACAGCTCGAGCAGAACGCCGAGCCAGCAGACGAGTGAGTCATGCTGTGACACGGAGGGGGGCTGCTGACCTTGGTAGAGCTGCAGGATGTGGGTCTGCAGCCCCGCAGGAATGACAGGCTCTGGAAGCTTCTGCAGGAAGAGGCGGAGCAAGCTGACGGCCGAGGCCAGGTCCGCCTCCTTCTCTAGGTCCACCTGCTCGCCATTGTCGTAGCGCTGCCGGAGCCAATCCACGCGCTCCGCGTTCCCGTTGACGAGGAACATTCCCTCCAGGTCGAGTCGCCCTGCGAAACACACGCACGCACATCCCCTTTTATCCACGACCATCTCGATCACTAACAGCACTGTGCACATCACTTTGACTGCAGGCAACTCAGGCAGAAACTAGACCTCCTCAAACTGGTTGACTTTTCAACACAATGGAATGAGTTGGCAGCTGTCCATATTCAAGTACTGAGTTACCCAGCGGTTAGGGAGTTTGCACTCTTTCTCCATTCCAATATGGCAAACTAGACAGACACCTGCTGTTTTGAAATGCGACCATGCGGAACCCGCTTACTTTTATAGACTTTTTATGTCCAATATATCGTAATCGCTGGCTGTTTAATAATCTGCCACAGTTGAGTCACTGGTGTGCGAGGCAGCTAATGTAAACAACATGATCATTGATCCAGGACACAGAGGCGCAGCAAGTCAAATGGGCATTCCAAACATCCCTGCTGATGGTTGGCTACCACAAGAGAATGGCAACATAGCATAACAATGGGCTGAGCTCCAAGGCTACGACCGCTAGCGCACGCTGGAATGTTCAGGTAAAAACAACCAAGTCACGTATGTTGGTCCAAATCAGATATGTTGTTCTGAGAACTCACTGCAGTGACTGGCCCTAAAGCAATAGATTTGTCTCAGACAAGGCCAATTCCAAGAAGCAAGTTAATCTCAAAGGGTGCTTTCTTCCATTCTAAGAATTCAACAAGTTCAACATTATTATTTGCCAATTATTACTTTTCCCAGTAGGATATTTGCCATCTCTACTGTTCTTTGTTATTGTGTTTTTCATGCCTTCCTTGCAGTCAGAAGAAACGATGACCTATGACCACACATACATTTCACAGATGAATATCCCCTAGTAGGTTGTGTGTATGTTAATGTTTCACTCCATGCGTCGGAGCGAGGATGCGTACACCTGTGTGTCAGATCATGTGTTTTCCGCAAGACAAGCGTGTGAATCCTGGCGTGCAGGACTTACCGTGTTCCTCGATGTAGTCGACGATCTGCTGGACCAGCAGAGGCACGCTGTGGCCACCCGGCCCCCCGGCCTTCAGATCCTCCAGGGGGATGCCGAACACCCTGGCCTGGCTCAGAGCCTCCCTACCTGGGGAAGGGGACACGCTCTTCCTCATCTCATCAACGGCCCCGCCTGCAGCCAGGGAAACAGGAAGAGAGAGATGGTGACTGTCACAGGGCCGCGAGGCGCACAAAAGCAGAAGGTGCCGAGGGGAGAGGACACACAAGAGACAGCCTTGTGAAAACTTGTATAATGAAGGCCTTCTTCTTATGTAATGTTAGCAGGTGCCTGGAGTGAAGGGAGAAGAGGATCGTCTCACGCAAGCAAGCGTCTTTGGTGATTGACAGGCTGTTAACAATGGTGCAACTTTCTAATGAAAAACACAGTTGTTTATACTGTTTAGCAGCATTCTCGTCATGTTTTTTATATTGAAATATTCCAAAACTAGGTGTGCAGACTGCAAAGGGCAAAGAGAAATTACGCACACTAACTACAGAGCCGTCTTAACAGGGCCCCCATTCCCCATCTCTGAGTTGATTAGCCTGACTAATCGCATTTGAAAACGCATTTGCAAACGCATTTGCGGACGATGTTTGAGGAAGTGGTACCGGTTGCATTTCTGTCTTGTTGCGGCTGGTAAGATACTCACCGTTTAGCAGTGAAAACACCCAGACGTTGTCCTTATCGCCTGCCCCTCTCACGCCCGATGAAGAGAACGGACATCTATGGCTGCTTCAGGTTATGGCAAAAGATGAGCCTGTAGTTCCTCATTGACAGACCGCAAATCCTGTTCAGGATCTCACTTGTTAGCTGCATTGGAAAAAAAAAAAGTATATATATATTACAGAAATCTTCTTAACAACTGCTCGCCTGCACAAGCAAAAAAACACAAAACCAGATGCTGTTTTTTCTGAAGGACAGACGGAGGCCATACATAGGGCAGACCTGGAGTCAGGTAAGTCTGATAACTCGCTCCCTCAGACATGAGGAAGGGGGAGGTGGGTGAACTGCAAGTGGCTTGTCATGGAACACTAACAAGGATTCAGCCAATGACTGGCGGGGCAGGCGGCGGGGAGGGGGGGGGAAGCATTCGGCTGAAACAAAAGCTGGAGGAGAAACTACAGGCTGTTCTCATCCGTCACCAGAAAGCTTCTCCTGGGAAAGGAATGGGTGTGTGTTTAAATATTAATAGTCTGTTTGTGAATGGAGAGAAGGGCCTTTGCTATGCTACGTTCCCTCGGATGCTGAAGCAATTCAAAAGGCAGAGTTGATTTCAGGAGTCCCTGGGAGACCAGACTTAGTGATAGCGACAGAGCGGATTCAAAAAGGGTGTCCTGCCATGACAATACGCTACCGGCGTTTTTGTCCAATCAGGCACCGCTCTCCACTTCCTGGCAGGACCAAGAAACACCCACCCCGATAAGTTCAATTTGACCATAACTCCGGCATTTTCTCCCAGTACAGACTTTACCCGCCATGCAAAGACGGTGGTTACACAACAAGGTGACCTACATGCGACGTCATTTTCTCCCTACACCAGGAGACAAGATGATGAATAGATGTCCCGTTTTAGAGTGCAAAATACCATGGGAAAAACTTTGGTTCCCTCTTTTGTAATTGAAGGAGAGACCAGGAACTAGTTCACGTTAATGACTTTATGACCCGACTTCTCTCCTCACATAAACCTTTGTGCAGACAGTCATATGAACATTTCTAAGTTCTAGAACTATCTTCGTATTAGTTCGATTTCAAGGTACTACTGGGTCTCTTTCTAGCGATAAAGATTCTTAACAGAAGACTCCTATCAACTGCTTTCCCTGTGCTGCCTATTTCCCATGCCTCATTTTCAACTGCCAAGCACAAATCCAAATGAAACTGCCCAGATTAATTTGTGCAGGGTCACAGTGCTGGATAGAACAGAAGGACAGGCACATGGGCAAAAGTACTGAATGTTCCCAAACTGTCTTGGAGGGGTGTAAACTGACCCTTCTACACGTCTGAACAGCACAATCGGCCTCTAGATGGAAAAGTCCAGAATCTGCCAAACTCTCTGTCTCTTAATCCCACATATCATGCGTGACAACCTTTAGGTCCACAATGTTGGCCATTGTTGGAGCGGAGAAAGAGGGCAGAGACAGAGGCACTGAGCCACTCGGCAATGAGCTGGCAGACCCATCTGAAGCTGGGTGCTCCTCCGTGATCGGATCCTTCTGTGATTTGATCCCACAAGCCCAAACTAGGTGTCTAGTCTCTACAACAGACCCCTTCAAACAACTGTCAAAGAATTTCAGATGTGTTTACAAGGCATTCACGGATAAGAATGAATAACGTTTGAGAAACGTTTTTTTTTTTTTTTTTTTTTTACTTGGCCTTTGAATGGGCTTGCTTTTGAATCTAAATGTAGACAATTCAGTTATAAGTGCAGGTTAAAGCCAATAACTGTCCAAAAGAATCCGAATCTTTTGCCGGATTCCAGATGCTTTCTACAGATTCATATGCTGCCCACATCAATTGGTCGCAAAATGTTGGCTAATTGTCTATAACTCCAGCTACATCCGTGGATAACAGCGCCGTCCTCAAACAACAAGAAGTTAATGCGACTCTTCCTGTCTGATCATTCTAGGAGCTGGTCAAAATAATTGGCGACTGAGATAGCAAACCATAAGGATAAGAGACAAGATAGCTAGGATAGATAAGATTAGAATTTGGGGAGGATTCAATGTAACGCTCAAACCAATGGTCTGTTTAACTCAGCAGACCTAAATGCGTCTCTGAAATTAAAGTCTAATCTAAACGCGCCAGATCGTGTTTAACTGTTTGTAACCAGAAACCACACCAGAAAATACAAATCTAATAAAGAAACCAGGCTCCGATTGCAGATCAAAGTTATTAATTCAGACCATTTGCAATTTTGACAATAGTAATACTGTTAGCTGCGGGGAATTCTTGGAAAATCAAAAGACAATTGTCTGTCCTCCACGGTTGCGTCTGTGGATAGTCTGGAGCCTTGCGCACATGATAAACACCGCCTAGCCTTGAACATTAAAACCCACCAGCAAGTCTAAAGAAATCGCTTAATTTCTTGTTTAACATTGCTGTTAAACAACATGTTGTTGTGTTGTATTTTTTAGAACACATAATGGCATTTCTATCTCGGAGAGATATAAGATGCCACTGTAAATGTGTGGTTACCAAGAGCTGTTAACGTTGAGTTATCGGAGCAGGCCAGTAGGCAGACAGTGTGGGGGAGAGCAAATCATGCAACAAGCAGTCTAACTGAGTATCTATGGCTGACAAACAACTGATGGTCTACATGTAATTAAAAAAAAGAGCATGTGAATTGCATTTTGATGATGCATATTTTCGATTTTACGCTTCCCACACTACCGTGTCGCCAAATTAATTCCGACCTACAACAATGTGGAGGCAAATCACCGTAAAATCCCGTTATCTAATCTCGGGATCTTCGGAGCTGGTGGGTAAAAGAGAATGACCAGAACGGAAACCGATCAAATCCCAACTAAGGGTATAATGAAGTTATTTGGTTATAGAGCTACAAATGATAATATGCCAATTATCGAATATGATTTGGCTACTAGCAAGCTCACTAGGGTAGCAACATCATCTTTCAGCAACACAGTTTACTGTGCTCTCCGTACAAGACTATTCGAAATCCGATTAGACTACTAGGCTAGCTAGCTTCTACTGCAGACAAGACTAGCGGTCTCTTTTCCTGAGTATGAGGAACAGAAAGCAAAACGCTACTTAACATCCATTTGACAAAAATAAAACCGAAACCGAGCTAGAGGTACCGCATCCCAATCGGCAGCTAGTTACCCGATCTGACGTTTTGCACCCCGTTTTTGGAGCAGGACAGCAACGATGCTTCCTACTGTACACTTCTTATTGACTGGAACTACGCTACGATTCCACGGTACTAGCCAGCAAAGACAGCCACCGTTCAAATAGCGACCCAGTACGGAGGGGCTACTAACTGTACGTCCACTTATTCCAACATCGGAACCTTTTGCAATGAATCTGGCAAGTGAATAATGTTCAACAGATTCCAAAAAACCGAAATTCATTGAAACGGCACGAATGAACATGGCAATAATCAGCTCAATACCTTGGGATTCATGGAGAGAAAAAGGTGTTAGCTCGCTCGCTAAGCTAGCTGTGGCTATGTTGAAGAAGCAGCATTAGATGGGTTTAACAGTCAAGCTCAGTCCCAAGCAAGCGGAACACGTTAGCGTAGCCGGGGCTAACTAGTGCTAGCTAAGCTAACCAACGTTTTTTGCACCTACCAGGTCAAATACAACAGGAGCAAAAAGCATCAATTCTCGTCGCTTTGCATTAAGCAGACGTCTGACTTGACGGCACCTTCGGTAAAAATTAACAAAACAACGTCGAAAACATTGCTCGTCCGAAAGTATTTAGTTCCTGATTATTTATATTCAGATGCCGTTTGCGGATCGTTGCTAGAATGTTTCTCAGTCACACACCCACAACAGAAGCTGCCAAATTTGGTCTCCGCCTTTCCAGGTGTTGGTCAACCCACTGATTGACAAGTCAGCAAGTCGAAACTACAGTAAAATACAGGATTTTATTATTATTTTTGAAGAATAGTACCCGAATGTTACTGAAAGTGCTGACATTTGTTGTAAAAAACAAGAACGGCTTGTTATAGTATTTATAGTCCGTGCGCGGAGAAAGTTGATTGGAATCGAAAACATTAAAAAGTGTGACTGCGATATAACGAGTTGTTTCTGAATTAAATCTTTCAATCACTCCTGCGTTTATTTTGAACTTCGTTCACTGTTTTTCATTCCATGTTATAGACTATGGCATGGCATTTCTGTCAGAAATTCTAGTGTATTCTACTGTCCTTGTCTCAGTGCGCAACTGCCGCTAGCGACTGGAGCCATACTAGGAGCAACGAGCAAATGGTCTTATTGTTCTAAAGGAACAATAAGACCATTTCAGAGTCACCCCACCCAATTCAGTGTAGTTGTTACGTATCAGTAAAGTACGATGAAGCATGTAGGTAAAAAGTCAAAGTGAGGTAGATAGAATATGTTTTGTCAAATTTGTATGAATTCATCTGGCTCTAATGGTGACGTCCAACATTTGTTGAGTGACAGTAGCGCCATCTAGCGACGGTTTGCCATAAGACTATACTGATCAATAATGAAATGAAAGAATCGTGCTGTATTATAGCTTGATCGGAGAATCCCAACGAAATGATAAAAATAAAATTGTTTTAGACATTGTTTATTGCTGTGCTTATTGATTTACACACATTGGAATGTTTACATAATGTGTTTGATGTGTCAGTTCAAACAACATTGGACCAAAATTACAATTAAATAGCAAAACAACTCAGTAATACAACACATTTTGCTATGAAGTCCTAGATGAATTCATTGTCACTCAAGAAGCTACTGCTCCATTTACATCGTGATTATTTATATATACGATAAAATAAAAATTAGAATCAAGAATGTGTATCAACAGTTTAAAAAATAACCACACCTTTGACTGTATAAGATGTCATGAAGAAACGTTTTAAGGTCAGACTTCTACAATGTTGCCTTTGCAGGGCAATGTAGTTCAATAATTAATTATCCATATGTTTCTATTGAAATTCATACACAGAATGCTTAATAAAAGTTTGTTTTCTTTAGGTGTAGTGCATTTGCAGCAGATATATCTTTAAAAAATAAAATGAACGTGACATTTCTGGAAACCCCCAAAACTTGGTTACGAGTGAAACAATAGACTCTAATCCTGATACAAAACATCACCAATGACTAATGTTTGTACAATAACCGCATATCAATGATCGACGCTGGGTGCAGAAAGGACGAATCTGACCAGCTTTTCATACGATAAGCGGACCTTTTAGGTTCGTATTATTACACACAACTCGTGAGCTTGGATGTCGGAATGGCACAATATACTGTAAACAACAACATACTCTACATTTTGTACATCTAGTGTTCTAGATGTTTCTTGAGCCATCACTCTTTGAAAAGACAAATTGTTGTCATACATGATGACAAAACAGACTTTCTTGGTCTTATTATTTAGAAATGAGAGCCTACATTGTTACCCCGTCCCTGTCACTGCATACACATATGCGTCTGTAAGTTTTAAACATCCGTTTACTTGGGGGAGAACCTTCTCCTACAATGGTATGGTTACAACAAGAATCCTACAACTTCTTGGTGCTACAACACTTAAACTCTATGACATACTCTAACCTCAGAAGAGACACGCAAATTCATGATTCCGAATCATGATTCCAAATCACGTCAAGACTTATTAGACCTTCCTCTGTGGATTTGCCTTTAGAGATCTTTGCATGGGTAAACAGTCTTAGATGTTTGAATTGTCCAATTGTGACCACTGTGATAGTTGGAAATTACTTTTGTGATTACAGCTACTAGCCTCATTGTCAACTAAATCATCTTGTGCGTATGTTAAAAAAAAAAACCTCCTGGGGAGGAAGTACTGGTGGTGGACATTCTGTCTCCTATTTCACGTGAAAAAACTGTCCTGTTTGTTGACATTTCATCTTCTCACTTGATATATTTGTGCTGGTAATCCATGCGTTTAGGCCTCGTACACCCTGGTGAAGAAACGGGAAGTGTTCAACACAAATCAAACATCAGACATTTCAGTCTCCTTCTGTCCATTACTGTAAGGGCCCATACTATCTTCCAAATAAGCAAAGAGTTATAAGTGATGTATGTCAATTGTGCATAAATATAATGATATCAATGTATTTTAGTCTACAATGTGGAGATGCAAAACCACAACTATCTGCACATCTCCCAATAAGGATTAGATAGCAACTCCAATGCAACATTCCTAACATAAATCCATGTTGAAGGTTAGACGACCAAGGACCTTAAAAAGCTTCTTCACAAACACTCACCTGTGCTTGTCCTTCCAGATCCTGAACCACTTGACAAGGTTCTTGGTGCTCTGCAGCTTTGGGTGCAGGCAATACTCCTGACCTTTGAACCGTGTCACATTCTCCATGGTCACACTGGGTAAAACAGAGGTTTGGATTCAATGTATAATTACAATATCGTTAGAGATGTTAAAATAGCATGAACCCTGATTCTAACACAGAATACTCTACCCAGCACTTCCAAGAGGGATAGAGACCTCAAAATAACTCAAAGGGGCTATGGAATGTTTCAGTCAATACTTTCCCCTGGAATGGTAAACCATGACTGGTGGGGGGTGAGGCAGTAGCTTCAAAACAGGCTTTAGTAATACTTTCCAACAAGCATGTACAATAACGCTGACATTCAGGGTAGATGTTGAAACATATTTAGACCCAAGGTGAAATAAGGACAGAAAGCATTCGAGTGAAGAAATCCCAATGCATGGTTAGAGGGAGTATCCCTTAACAGCCTTCATTCAAGTTACGCAATTTGGCTTTCCAGTCTTAATTGCTTCTAGTTTTTTTTGTTGTTGCTTCTGTCGCGGTGTATATCGTAGCAACAGTCGTAAACAGAAAACAACATTCAGACTGTCCCACGGTGTCTCTGCAGGGGACGCTGTCAAAACAAATACAAATTCCCCCTCTTACTGGTGCTTTCGTCTTTTGATTATTCACCTGCGAAGCCAATAGAGGCCCTGGGTAATGTGGTTAGCAACTCCCCAACAGGCGATTGAAGTTGGGAGCTGGAGACAGAGACCCTGCATGACTGGAGGTGGCCTCCCAGAATGTTAAACTCCGAGCCGTAAGCCAATGGCTGCAACAAAACAAAGAAGGGGGACTCTCTTTCCGGAGCCTGCTGGGTCTCATTTTTCACAGAGGGACAGTGGCCCTTGGCCACCATCTCATGCAAATGGGCCAGCTTCAGCCCTACGCAGCTCCTCCGGCGCTTCAAGTTCTGCGCTGAGTAGCTCCAATGATCAAGGGAACTTCTGTTTGTGGTTTTATACCATATACCATGTTCTCACGATTAAACTAATTCAATCGGCTGTAATCAGTACCAGGTCTGTATGTTATTCTGGATCTCCTTTCAACCCACGTTTCTTTGACAGTGACCAGCAGAGGGAGCCCTAGTACCTTATTTGTTGAAAGGAGGCTCGCTTACAGCGAAACAACAGAAAAGCCTTCCACCAAAAATGACTCATAGGTTATGTGAAATACCAAATGCTTCAGTTTGACAGCTGGGTCTTTCAAACTGACAGTAATAGGCTAATTTAAATCCACTTACAACCAGCTGAACAAATGACAAGTTATTGTCTTCAATCTGAAGAAATGGGGGAGGGGAGGGGGGGGAGGGGTTAGTCCTTATAGGATTCCCAGATTTCTCAATCTAGCTTAAGTGTCTGCAATTTGGCAGAGACCACGAAACAATGTTTTGAAACCTTGTATTATATACATTAGAGGTGGGAAGAAATGAGGAATGTAATAATTAAATTAGAAGTTTGGCATAAACTCAGAGGATATTTCTGAATGGGGAGCTGTATTCAGATTCAACGAGCATGAAACGCTCCCTATTGAAATATTTACTCTTGAGTAATAATAAATCTAATGGCATGTAGCAAAAAAAGAAAAAAATGTGGAAGAGTTGGGCGGGGGGGAGGGGAGTTATCAAAGTACTCACAAGATCATCCTCTCTTGGCAGAACGGGTGTTTGGGTTTGATCTCCAGTTTCTGAACATCCTTGTAACGTATTTTGGGCCCTTTTCTTGTGCACCTGCACTTGTAGGCTGGAAAGAGGAAATGACAAGCAATACATCGTCATAAAAGTAGAAATTATATGTGTGGAAGCAATTAGGCTCATACACTTGCTAAATTTATAATTCAGTTTCGTTTGACTGACGTGGATTATGAATTAATACTTCATCCAAAAGGTCTTAATTAAATCTTCACATCTGGTTACGCAAATGATACAGTTTGAGAGCAAGAATCATTCATGCACCTGTACTTAAATATCGGTACACTTTCGGTCGTAAGGATGATTCTAATCGTATACTTTATTCTGTGACTGTATGCATCTGGATGCCAGCATTAGTCCTTTGAAGTATCATTCCATAAACTAAATCTCAATGATTACTAATGACTCATTTCAACGAATCCTCAGCCTTCAACATGATTAACTTCCGACCATACACACATTTGATTTCAATGACTGAAGTATGTTGGCCTAAAAGATATAATGCATGCTTGCAAGTTAAACTTTATCCCTGGATGTGATTCCCTGTTGGAAGAAACAGCATTACCCAGAAACACGGGGATTTTTAAAACCCAAGTATATAACGGAAGTGTAGACTTAACTTTGAAATAAAAGCAGTTTAGGTTAAAGAATCGACGTGTCAATGGAACTAATAATTGTATATACAGCATGTCATTGGTTTAAAAACCGAGCAAAAAGCAAACAAAATACAATGATATCAATTTACCTTCCACGTGGAGAGAATATAGAGCAATAACTAACAGAAGTAACGCTGCTGTACACCGACGCATTCTGCTGATGGGAACCTTGATTTCCGAAACAAAAACCAGTTGGTTTTGTCGGTGTTGTATAAATTCCCTCAAACAATATCCTCTTGACTGCTTTGAATTGCAAAAGGTGCCAGGCGCGAATTGCTCTTTTCTTCGAATACTTTCAATCTCTTTGAAGTCCGTGTTATCTCTTTTATTTTGTGTGCGCTCCCTAGTCGTAAGTCTGCCACCTTTCAAGTCGCCAGTGCTGCCATCTCTTCAACATGTTACAGAGCTGGAGCTTTTAAAAACCTGCCCCGCTCCCCGCCTCATTAATATGCACGGCCAGCCGACGAATGAAGAACTTTCAACTTCAGTGAGGCAAAGCTTTCACGAAGAGGGCGGTCAGGAATAGAAAAACAACTGCTTTTGCATTTAGTGCAAAGGTAAAGACAACCACATGATTATTGTGATAGTACGGATTACTTCAGACAATGGCAGTCTTCGTTGATGGAAGAGAATGCCTGTTTGAGTGTTACAACAATGTTGGCCAAAACACTGGGATATATCTCAAAGTTGAGCCTTGTGACATAGTGTGGGGTAGATCAAGCTGTGTTCATGAAGATATTCTCTATTGTCCAAAGCTCCTAAATATTGTAATTTGAAAAACCATAGTATATACATAAGGCATCTCTTCGTCCAGCAACTGCAATTCCCTGTAAACAGACTTCAAAGCACACAGAACCAACCCCTTTTTTAAGCCTTGTAAGAGATAGCCCTGAGAAAAGCTACGGATTAAACTGTATTCATTAGCCGGCACCATTCTTCATGGCCTGAACCTCCATCCAATCAGCTTCTGCCTGTCATCATTCAAACTTGTGGCCATGAAACATCTGTCCGCTGCCTCTCAGCGCCATGAGGAAAGTGCGCTGCAAGCAAATGAATAGTGATGCTAACCCCTGACGTCAGCGTATGGATGCGGGCTAACATTTGGCCTGTTTGACTCCAATGCGCCGGAGACTGATAGAATTTGTCATTTCCATTTAGCGTAGCTGATTAGGATGCTGATGATGTTCATGCACTTCTTGTAGCGGGTTGGCAGTAGCCTCTCTATCCACAATGAATCATGGGTCAAATTTAGACGCTTCGAAATGTCAAACGCTAAGATGAAAATGGAAAAACATCTTTGCCATCCTTTCTCATTAAACAATAACAACAGCCAAGCAACAATAATGATGTTCAAAGAGAGGACAATTGTTACAACCCAATCTAGCAGACTACAACGTTCACTATTCCAACCATCTTAGACTGTCTTCACAAAGGAGAGCAGTATTTAGCTGCACACTTACCAGATACGCATAAGCTCAAATATTTACAGAGTTGTAAACTATTAAAAAAATTACAGTTCACCTGTTCAGTGTTTCAGAGCGCTTAATGCACTTGCCAAGAGTACGTTCCCAAGACCTAATTCACTATTGAAAGTAAAGTTTATTTCTAAGCCAAACACAGAGGAGAATTCTTAGTCCACCCGAGTGTCAAACTTGTGACAAATGTTGGTAGACGCACACACACATGCGTGTGTGTATGTCACACACACACACACACACACACACACACACACACACACACACACACACACACACACACACGAGCACAGTGTCCTGCTACGAAACCCAAACATACATCCTGAAAACATCCCTCTAAGTCTGGTGCTAGCGAAGTAAACTGCTAAAGAAGGAGACAATCAGCTCCGATTCTGCTTCTTGTTCCCATGCAAGCGTTAGCAGTTATGGGTCGCAAGGTATGCCAACATCTGAGCTTCACCAAACCCTTCATGCCATCTCTAGGGAGGAGAAGATACGTGACATCATTGTCTGGAGTAGCCTGGCCACCACAACCACCATCTACTCCACAGGAGAACTGGGGGAAATCGTAACCTGAAGGCTATTGTGACATTTTAAACCTTGGCAGGGAAGTGTTTCCTTACCTTCCCACAGAAAAGTAAACACAGACGGAATAGAGGAAAGTTTCTCCAGAGGGTTGAGGACAAGATGAAACCTGATTTGACTTGGCCATTATTGGGCACTGCGTGGATTAATAAGGGGGGGGGAGGAGGAGGAGGGGGTAATTACCTTAATGCGTTTTCGAATAATGCTTCAATGTAATGAAAGTTTACCCAGTCACAGGAAGAGAGAATACTAACAGGATCTATAACAAAGAGCCGGTTGAAGACATAATGAATCCAGCTCAGCTGCCCTGCTCTGTCAGATCCCTCCGCTCGCTAGCCGATGTGTTCAGACAGGGCGGTAATGGTCTGCAGGTGTTGGGCGTTAATTGACAATAACGATGACAGCCATATCAGGCGATTTGAGAAATGACAAGGGAGTGAGTAAGAGGGTCATGTGATACCACCCCCTCAACACCATAAATGGGCTTTCCTTCATTCGGAAGGCCTCGGTAGCCCGGGTGCACCAGCGATATTATGCAGAATCGATTGTATTCAGTTATGGAAAACTTTGTCTTCAGCACGCAGCATTCATAACACATTCACTCAACGGGATCATGTCGATGACGTTGAAAAGTTTCACATTGCTTTGAAATTCAAACACCAAGTGCATACTGTAGTTTGGAGTATTCTCACAAAGTGATTTTGTATGTGCCCATGTATTTGAAGGTTGAGAAATAAATGGTGATTCTTTGCTATGAGAAGTCTGGACAGAATAAACCCAGACTCCATGAAGTCCGTTGTTTTGATTTGCATGGCAACAGAAAAAGTTTTATCGTAAATATTGATGTGTGTTTATAATTTAAGTGCGGAGCGTAAGTGAGACAGAGAGACACAAAGAAAGGCTCCAGGCATGTAATATGATTTTCCTATTTGGCCAAATGCCTTCTCGTGTTAAACCTAAACAGAAGGATCATTAGCGGATAGCAGAGAGACAGTGAGCTGACTAAATGCGTTCTAGTCTACACCATCCTACCCCGGAGACTTTTACATAACCTTCCTCAGGTCTGTACAGAGCCTCTGTCTTTCTGAACATGTTCGCATTTGTTGCGGTCTCGCTTTCCTGTTCTCTGTCTCTCTCTGCTCCTGTCTTTCCCACTTTTCCCTAGATCTTTCTTACTCTCTCACTGTCTCTCTTCCCCTCTCAGCCCCGCCCCCATTATCCTGCTTGAGGACAGATGCCCTTATGTAAGAATGCTGTAGTCTTCTCTGCTTGACATCAAAGAGATCTGTATAACACGGACTACAGCGGTTATGCAATACACCGTGTAGAAATGGAAATATTTATTTCGAAAGTGATAGATAAATAGGTATCCAAGCTACTACGTTACCTGGACCAGAGGCCAATAGGGTTGTGAAATTCTCAAATTCCAAGTTTTCTTTTAGATCTTAGGCTTTCATTTGCAGTTGTCCCAGTGCATCCATTAGACTGTCAACAGTCTGAGAGACGTCTGAGCACACTGGGAGAGGATGGACTTCACTGCGGTATGGATGTACATTACACAGGAATGTCAATAACAACTTGGGTGTACCTGGAAAACCTTAACCAATAGCCTCCAGCCAATTGTTGCCAAATTAGATTCAATGATTACAAGCCTTCATCAACTGCTAGCAATTTACAGCATTAAGAACATTTCTCTTGAATTTGCCAAGGCGATTTGGTGTTATTCAGGATACCAAACTAGTTTGAACACTCCTTTGTCATGTACCTACGCTTGGTAATAGCTGATGATTTGGAGTTTATTAGAATAATGACGATGTTCAAGGCCCATGGAAACATAACAGAACCAGACTACACATATCCTTCGGAACATGAGTCACATTTTCACTGATTCATCAGTCATATTTTCACAGATTCTCCTAAATACATTAATGGAGTAAAGCAAAAAAGCTTCATCACCATGAAAGGGATCTTGACAGGTGGAAACTCATAAAAACATGCTGTCTAACCAATGGGATTCTTCATCATCAAAGAGGAGAATCAAATGCGAAGCATCAAAACAGAAAAGAGAACCTGCTAGGTATCAAACGCTGAAAAAGAACATACATCACTAAATACAATAGATTCAATAGAATACAATACAATGCAATAAAATACAATAGTCTCTCTTGAAGCCGGTGCAAGCTCAAGCGCTATTGAAAACCATAGAAACTCCCTCTCTGCTTTTGTCTCATCCAGATGTTCTTCCTCCAATGGCAGCCAAGAGCAGTGATCGGCCATGCCAAGGCGAGCGAACGCTCGTGTTACCCATCTATATCTGAAGGGCAGTGGTGTTTAAGACCCGACAGACAGGAATCGCACCCTGACACTTGATTAAAAAAGGGATGTAGGTCAGTAAGCAAAGAATGGTTACCGCGCGTTGGAGTGTGACGTGACCATGGTGCTGAATATTTAATGTGAAGCGTAAAGGGATATCCCAAAAGCATGCCAGTACTTCCTCTGGATCCCCATCTCTGCAATCCTCTGGCCGTCATTGTATATTGACGAGCTTGTTGCATTTTTAAAAGGCTTTTTGTGGGTCGCACTTTCGAGAAAAGTCGTGTGAAGGGCTTGAGTATATGAGGAGCCAGTCGGCTTGGTGGCCTCTCGGGGATACGATCCCAGTGTGCTGACGGTTAACGGGTTGACCTGACTTCCTTGGGTGGAGTTACGATTAACTTGGTAAGCCCGTTGTTGGCTGGCAGGGACTTTCCACTCGTTAAGTTCTGTGTCTCTATCTCTCTCTATTCACAACAAATGCTTTTCATCGAGCGTCAACGTGCTGGCAATACCTATGGCTTCCACTGACTCTCTAACAGGTTTAGAGTGTGCCTTGACTTTCTCGGTAACAGTGCCAACGGTAGAAGTTTATTGCGAAGTCCATTCTTGGGAAGTAGAACAGCCTAACATGCTGCCGTTGTCCCTTTTGGACACATACGCTCATTTGTGGACAAGCAACCCTCGACCAGGGTTGCGACAGAGCGGTCGCCTGGTCACACAACTGATCAAGAACGGGCTCCCACTTTCGGCCGGTAGAATGCTGTTTCTGACCCGGAACAGAGGGCTTGAATTTGGTCCCAAACAGGGAGGAGATGATTGTTGTTTAATGTAACACAAAGACTTCTTGGGATCATAAAAAGCTGCTACTCGTTTCTTCGATTGTAGACTCAACCTTGGCTTAGTGTCCTTTACTGTTGGGTGGGGGTGGGGGTCAGATATGTGGGGGGGGGGGAAAGGGAGGAGGGAAGGAGGATAGCCGATAGCTGGAGAGGGGCTAGCTTCCAAGTCAATCTGTCGTGTTTGACGCCCACGGTCTGAGGATGAGTTATTTTTGGTGTTATAGGTGTGTCACGCACAGCAACTGCACGGTTCTGAGCGCACAAGGGGGCCCTCCTCTTACATTCCTCAACTGGAGAATGCGTTTTCCCTTTTGTCGCCGCTTAGCTATTTGATTTAGAGCCACCAAGAGGGAAACCACTTAGGATGGCAAGCACGCGCCAGGGCAGATGCCCATTGGTGTAATGGCATCGACAACAGTGGAGGACTGGTCTTAAACCAACCAGAGACACAGGGATTGCATAACCATGGTGGTGGGCATGAACTAGCCAGAGGATTTTGGACCGAGCACCTTAGTTAGGTTCATGTTTAAAGTCTCAAGGTCCAGGGTTTGCGCCCGTGTTATGAATATTCTGGAATTTTTGCATCGATGACGTCAGGCGATTGATCACGTGTCAAGGATGCTGCTCAGTTTAGTCAGAATGAAATCATGAAATAGATCTTTTAACTTCAAGATGTCGAAGATTAGGTTGGCGTGATCAGACAGCCCTTCTATTGTAGCGTGTTTGACTTTCGGGTCAGTTATTTGTGAGACAGACATGAGCTTTCCAAGTGCCTGAGTCATTGTTTGCCCCCCTTTAAGTTATTACATGTTCATTTTAGGATGGAAATGAAACAATGTTCCCTTTCTTCTTCCTCTGTGGTTGAGGAAGTCAGTGACGTACTTGAATTATGACTGTCTCACTCGACACGCATATCTGTACAATACGTGCTAGGCCCTTTTGAGTAATTGGATTTCTCCACGAATTCCCAGTACAGCAATTTGCATGTGGACAAGGAGTCAGTTTCAGATCGTCTTTCCTTTAAACAACCAGAGATTCTTGCAAAATTGGGAACAGAGAAGTGCCCCACTAAACTCTGAAAGATCTGGAAAAGATGTTTCATGTCTAGACTGAGTCAATGATGGAACATCTATGTGTTTTGGAAGGAAAAGGTTACAGGTAAAAAAAAACGACAGGTCAAGAACATAGAGTTTATCAAGCCCAAAAACACTTTTCTCAAAACTTTGAAAGCCACAGTGGAATTTGATAAACACGATTCCTAAGTTAGTCGAAAAGCTTCTCGGTGGTTGAAACATTGAAACCAAATTCCCATGTTGAGTGAACACTCAAACACCTCACATACAGTTTATAACGCAGTTGAAGCTTCTACACACGAACAACCATCTTGGGAATGTACACTCTCGTGCATCAATCAGAGAGGGTTTGAAAAGACACGTTGAAAGACGGAAGCAGCACATTCAGTCTGACCTCGATCTCATCGTCTGCTCGTTGTCAAAGAAAGAAAAGAAAGGATTTGACAGCTGAGTTTATGCCCACACTTAAATCTTTACAGCTGCCATCTCTGGGCAAACAGAGCATCTTATGGAGAGACGTACTTTATAAAGACCTTACGTCAGCCCAGGATAAACCCATTGTTCGCTCAAAGGTGGCGTGGCTGCTAGGGTTCCGCTGGTTTTCAAAAGCCACAGGTGGAGTTCAGAAGAAACCATTCCTGCTACTCCTGTTGTTGAAAACAGACAGAAAACATTGTGTTTGATTCTAATGAGTGATGTTTCTAGAACTTGACTTTTCAACCAGTTGAGGAAAAAACGAAGGGTGTTGTACGTGTGTGCAACCTATTTCCACCGCATATAGACTGAAGTAACTTACATACTAAAACCTGAAGCAGGAGACCAGATCAGGACACTAAGAGCTGTGTTGTCTGATGCTACTGATGAACTCCTTTCTCTATCAGGCAATCAAACCGACAAACAGAACACAATCAAACATTTCAAATGTCCCACACAGTAGCTTCACTGTCTCGATCACTAGAAGAGACTTTGTCTCCTCATCTGAATTCACCTCCACATTACACAAAGCTTGTTCTCTGCAGCGCTCTTGCATGTGATATCATGTCGAATGTCCTTTAAATGCATTAAGACTCTGAGAACGTGTATCATGAGGGCTGGCAGGAGGGTTGCACAGTGACCATGTGAGACCACTCAGTCACTGCGAAGGGGTGACTGGTTCTGAAAGTGACCACAGTGGGTGGCGGTATCGTTGCTCCAGTCATAACTCTGCGTAGCCCTAAGGCCGTGCAGTGTTGGGGTCAAACACCATGTCTTCTATTCCAGTGAGCAGGAAGAGAGAAAACAAAAGGGCAGAAACTCTCCCACTCTCTCTCTTTGTCTCTCGCTCCCTCTCTCTCTTTCTCTCTCCCATTCTCTCTTGCTCCCTCTCTCCTTCTCTCTCTCTCCCTCTTTTTCTCTCCTTCTCTCTCTCACTTCCTCTCTCTCTCTGTCTCTCTCCTTCTCTCTAGCTCCCTCTCTCTCTCCCACTCTCTCTCTCTGCCTCTCTTGCTCTCTCCCTCTCTCTCGCCCTCCCTCTTTCTTTCTTTCTCTCTCCCTCCCGCTCTCTCTGCCTCAGGAACAGAACCCTGCCTCACGTGCGTGCTCATCTTCCTCACGTGCTTGCGGCTCGGCCTCCCTCAGCTGGGCCCATCTCCACGTGGGACCGGTGCCATTTCACCAAGACATCCAATAGGATCCCGAAGGCTCCGTCTCCTCCATCATTTAAAGCTAGGACACTCCCCGGGGTCACACAATCCCACAACTCACACATCCAAGTCTTGGGTTTATATAATCCATGTGGAAGACACTTCAGGGGACTGGGGAGAAATAGCAGGCTTTCTTGGCATTTGGTTTGCAGTGTGTCTATATGTCCTGAGGGCTGTTTCAATCTTTTTGTTTACAAACATTTCTCTGGTCATAAACAAGCGTACCGTTTCTATTTGGTGGTTTTTATCCTTGGTTATCAGGTGGGCGCCTTTTTCAGATGAATCTTCCGCACCCAGCGGCTCCTTCAGTAACCGCTAAATAAGACTGGGCGGAAGGAGATAATCACTTTTTTGCACACACATTTCTTCGTTTCCTGGCATACGTCTTCTTTGAAAAAAAAAACAACCTCATTTCAGTTACAACAATGTTATGAGGGAGTAATTAAATTGACACAGGTTTGGATTTACCGTTGCTTAGGTATCTGAAACATTTACGTTGGCATCGACTCTAAGCTCAAAGAAAATGCATGGCTTTCATCTTAGAGAGTTAATGATACCATTAAGGAATTCCTGGAAGCCTTGGGCTCAGATTTCATTTCTGTCAGAGCAGAATACAAGACAAAGGTAATGGTGCATGAGCAAAGGTACCTTCTTGTCCTTAAGGCTGGAGTTGTTGTCAAGCAGTAAAATAAATAAACATGAATTGATTCTAGAAGAATTTGGGACCATGTTTCGTAAGATAAATGCCCTACCTCTACCTGAAGCAATGTGTAAGCATACTGATTTTTTTAATTGCAAGCATTTTCTCGCAGTTAAGATGTCAACCTAACACTCTAAACCTAATATCACCACATTAAACCGATTCTACCCTTCAGAATCCAGTCCAAGCCAGCGCTTCTCTCCCTTCTCACTGACCTAACGACAGGCGACAGACTCACAGACCACTGGAATCTATCAAAATGAATAAACCCCAGTTTCACGTGAAAAAGGTCCAACCAAAGTCCATCTCCGAAATCAGGCGCTATTTAGTTCTTGCTAATGGACGATGGAAAGCCGATATGCACCTGTGTGATTACAGACGACAGAACAAGGCAGGAAGAAACTGACAAGGGGTCTGTGAGGAGAGCGAACAGATAAAGAGATATCTTATGTCAACAGACAAGAAAGGTATCGTTTTATGACCAGCATTCCACCGTGGGTGTGATGTCAGATGTATTATATAGAAGAGAAAAACAAGCATGAAACGTAAGGACATAGTGCTGATGTATTCAGATGGATTTCTCTGCCTTCAAAATGGCCATAAAGGACCTGCACATCAGATTGGGTTATGACCTATTTTTCCACAAAAACAGGGACACGTTTTACTTAGCAGTTGAAATGAAATACACACCAGAATGGTCACATATAGAATTGCGAATATATTTTGACACCTCGTGTTCATGCATGTTCACACACACACACACACACACACACACTCGCACGCACGCACGCAGAAGTGGAGGTGGTAGTGTGTGGAAGGGCCTGTAGCGCTCTAATCAGGCTAACAGCAGGTGACCTCACCTCCTGGTGACCTCATCAGATCCAGAGAGGTCCCGTTTCCAAGGTGACCACCTGGAGGTGGACCTGCAGGCATCAAACCAGGACACCATCACGGACCTCATGGTGCACAGCATAGCTCATGACTGATAACATCAAATGAGAAAAAACCCTTTTGTTCTTTTTGACGTTAACATCTCCTGCCGTGTGCTACCAAACCAAATGAGATAGCAACCTGCATTTTCTCAAACCTTTTTATCCTAATACATGTTGCTAATTTTCTTTCGGAAAAACCCCATTCATTTTTCCTTTGATACGTTTTATTATTTCCTTCATGAGCCCTCAGAATGGCCCCCTGTTGTACAGTTCCACATCACACAGTGTGGTCCAACAGCTGCCCCAATGACAGGCTCAAGGACAGATGGAGCACAGTTATATACAACCCCTAGAATATGGAATAAATCTCAAGTGGAGCGGGGCCGCAGGGAGCAGGCATTGTGGAGAGTTGATGTATAGCGCAGCGTATGACTTGGCATGCAGCGTCTTGAAGTTACAAGACTCGTGGGTGTAGAACATTTACGTTTCAGAGGTGGTTTGGTGAGGCACAATAAACCAGCCGAAGGATACGGCATATACCTGTTAGACTGGGCTCATTTAGCTTGACTGGCTAACTCGGTCCTCAATTCCTGCACAGTCAGACACAGACAAAGAAAGCCTTTCAATTATAGCGTCACTTATGATGTCAAAACTCTTGAAATGCCTTCGTATCTAATGGATCTCTTCTGACGTGTTAATCCCCTGACAACTGCACACATTATGGGATTAACTTCCACATTGCACAACAGGTTTGTCTGCAGCATGATACATACAACATACTGCAATACAGAGAAGGGAATGCTGAGCAAAATTTAAAGGTGTTCGATATTAGTATTTTGGTTTGAAGAGCAGAGCTGGCTACAGACAGTTAGAGGGAATTTGAATGAAAATATTGTTAAAAATTATTATCTGCAAGAACATATACCCTGGAAGAGGCTTTCGCAACATACGCCATCTGTTCAAAGAGCGATAGAGAAACAGTGTGTATAAGAGTGAGAGGGGAGAGAAAGACACAATGACAGACAGAGAGAATAACGGAGAAGAGGAGAGTGGGAGAAAAAAATTAAGACGTTTCTGTGAGAGAAATCATTTCGTTTTGTTGACAGGTGGCAGACAAAACCACTATGATCCTCGTAAAAATTTAAGGCGGGTGAAAATTGAGTCGTATTTACAACAGTTAGTCAATCAACCAGTTTTAAATTGTTTTGCAAGGTAAAGGTGATTGCATTCACACATTAAAGTTTGCCTCGAGGTATTTGGTGGAGTTTAAGGGAGCGTCGAAAGACAGTGTCTATTGAAATGGCAGTTAACTCAACGATACTTGAAAGCACTTAATAAAGTGAGTGTCTTGACAATTTATTTTTCTGATCTACAGCAATTTAACATTTAAATACGTGTCTGTATACGTAAACATTTACATTGCATTCATTTCATAAACCAGAAAGGATACACTATGTTACCGTAAACATTTGAGTTAACTATTAAATGACTTCGTTTGGCTTTGCAAATGAAGTCAGGAATTTAGAGGCGGTCGCAATCTTTACTATCGTAATACTGGCGTAAAAAAAGAAGAAGAAGAAAGCCAGAATTTCCTAATGAATATTGAGCAGAATATTGAATAATGAAGAACAAAATTCAACGCCAAGCTCGCCAGACATGTTTACGACTCTGCACCCTTAAAGCCCCAGTGCACCTCTTTCGTGACCCCATTTCTCAACCACTCTTTTCCTCGCCGCCTTAGCATTCTCGTCTCGGGAACTGGCAGCGTCCACACCAGCAGGCGGAGTCTGTTGTATAAGTCGAACTAATGGCCTTCTTTTGGCATCGGTCTGGTGTTGTTAGGAATCCTTGCCTGGCTAATTATCCCCTGCTATGGAGTTTATTAGTCTCTTTGTGCCTTGTGTGCAGGCCTGATAAATGCTCTAGAGAAACTGGCACTAGCCTCACCAGATGGCTCTGGCCAGAGGGGTGGGGTGTGTGTGTGTGTCTGAGTGGAGGATGAGGAGGTGAGGGGAGGGAGGGGGGCAGGGATTCAACACACTCCACTTTACTCCTTCAACGTTCTCACACGTTGGTTCGGTTCAGATTATTTTTTTCTCCTCTAGCGCCTCAATCTGTTGCTCTTCACAATCTTATCGACAAATGGCTAAACTCTTCGTCTATTCGTCTCTTTCTCCACTCTCCTCCCTTTGCAGTGGTTTGTGCGCAGCAGTCATATTTGAGTAACGACAGACCCAGAGAGATCTGTATGGAAACACAAAGGTGCAGATTGAATAACAGTTGGGGTTTTTTTTTACAACCCTGACAACACTGGAATTTTCCATAAACAAGCCACTGAAGGTAAACCTCAAGACACTCTCCTTCTATCTTCGTCCCACAAGCAGACACAGTTTAAACACTCAGTACAGTCTGCCCACAAAAGCACACAGTATACTTGTTGTACTGCATATACGTAAACCTCCAGGTTCAAGGCGTTGGAAGTTATCGTTACAGTCCTATTAAAACAAGTGGGCTAATGACTAATTCTACATCTGTATACTGACGACCTGTAGATGTGGCTGATTTCCTGAAGAGGAAAAAGGAGCGTGAAAAGACGAGATGGGGATGATGATGACGAGGGAAGACAGCAAGGTGCTTGAGAGTTCAAACCAAAGAAAGACAAGCAATGGATGGATGCTCAACGAATCAAAGAGTTCAAATGAAACCAACACAGGACAGCAAGATTCAACACCTACAATGTAAAGTGTGAATGATTGCGTGGATGCTTGTGTGTGCGTGGGAGTGTGTGTAGTAGGAAATCATATCACTCAAAATAGGAATGAGGAGGAAATTCTTATATAGTATAATAGAAACACAGGCGGGAAATGAAGAAATGCGTGTCACTGATCTATCTGTCCACAGGAGTGGTCTAGTATGACTCACTGGTCCATCCACAGTTTATGTGTTTAACCTGGACTTACAAAACATGTGTGACCTCTGCATGTCAAAAGAAGTTGAATCAGTCCGTTTGTCTTTCCATCGTTATATGCCTGTATTTGTGTGTCTTTTATGTTCAGAACCTGTCGGTACCTGTGTTTGCGTGTGTGCGCGCATGCTATTTGCACATCCATCACCATTTGCACTTTGGGTTAGATGCTAACTGCCTTTCATTTGCTCTGAACACATACTGTGGACAGCGACAGAGTGAAAGCTAATCTAAAGTAATGCTGTTCTTTGTTGCGATGATCTTTGTGAAACATGCTTTTTGCCTGTCTGTACCTGTGTGTGTGTGTGTGTGTGTGTGTGTGCGTGACCCTTTTCTTGTACAGTTAGGGCCTGCAGCACGGATTGGCCGACTGAATACAAATTACTTTGACATGTGCGTCATTATCGTCATCATTACAACCGGGATTACAAACTGTCAGAAAGTTCCGCTTCGAGGAAAGAAAATCAACCAGCTGCGATCTGACATCAATTACACGATGATGTCATCCAGTAGGAACGATCCTGACCTCAATCCTAACCTCAAACTCTTTAAAGGTTTCTGGCTGCAGGAAATATATGAACTGCAGAAATCAGGTGAAAACGATTCCCCAGCCTTCAAACCTCTGCGTAACTTCATTCCCGACTCTCAACCTCCCATCCATCATTTGATAACTCTGTCTGCTCTGGCCCACGTCCAGGTTTCTGTGATCGCGATAACATCGTGGACACGGTCTTTTACTTCCCTTCTCATCCAACTGAAAACATGTTGAATCCTCCTTTTAAATCGGAACAGAGATAATCTAACCGTGACTCGTGTTTGTTTGCATGTGCGTTGGCACGGGGCTGCTCCTGGAGTCCACATGCTACAGGATGCTGGAGAGCTGCTACAGCGTTCTTCCTCCCGGACCCTGCTCATCCATCACAACAGATGGCAGAAAGGCCACACCCACCACCTTGGGATTAGGGGGAGATATCTTTCCCCTCCCCATCGGTATCTTGGAGACCCGCAAGGGTTCAGACGTGTGCTACGAGGTCACACACTGAGATAGATGGATCGTACGTCCTTGAGGAAAAGTCTGGGTGTGTGTGTGTGTTTGTGAAGCGGAGGCGCGCACGTGGTCCACTAGTCAAACCGAACTTCAGCATGGCGGCTCCGTCTCATCCAGGTCAGAGCAGACTAGAATCTCAAACAGCTCTTTGTTTAGAGCACAAACACATCCACATAAACACCGGTTCCGGATCGTCAACACTTCTTGATGTTTTGTGCGTGGAGGAATCCAGTAGCATTACTCAGATTGATGGTGCAGTATCACCAGGTCCGCTGATGGGAGAACACGGCCTTGACACCGGCCTCCCATGCAGCCACTTGCTTGATTTACTCCCCATCAAAGAGCCACTCCCCTGACAGCCTCCATCTCCCTCCACCGCTGCCCTCATCCCCCCCACCCTCATCCACCTCCAGCTCAACTTTACACCTGAGCCTCGTCTCAATGATTAACATCTAGGATCTCTGGTATGGTCTGTCGCTCTTTCTTTCCGCCAGTGCATGCAAGTGTCCCTACTCCCAGAAGCAGTGACACAAACCAGTGACACAAACCATCTTCCTCTTTCTTTCCCTCTGTTTCACACGCACACAAACACACACGCGCACACACACACACACACACACACACACACACAAGCACACGTATATAAATACAAATACGCACAAACCCACATCAAAGTCGTTACTTGGATTATTTAGGCAAAAGTAGGCTGCTGCTTCACTCGTAGTCTCCTGCTGTGGAACTAATCTAAGTGGGCGGCCTAAGGGATTCCGGTTGGAGGGATTAGACACGTCAGGCAGGCATGCATTGATGCTGGGGATTAGAAAACTTTCCATGTTGTTTTTAAATGTATTTATTCTTTCCATCGATATCTCTGAATGAGAGTAGATAGAGTCCTTAATGAGGTGGGAAAGTAAGAAGATGGATGGAGGGCCCTGACCCAGTGAATTTAGGGGCCCCTAAACAAAACAACGTAGGAGGCCCTTTGATTGGCAAACATTGTTTTTTTTACTAATGCTGTTTTATCGCGGAGGTGGGGGGTGAGACCAACTGCAGGGCCCTAAACAAATGTTTAGTCTGTTTATTGGGTCAGGCTAGCCCTGGATGGATGGACGGTTGGACAAATTGATGGATGGATGAATAGATGGATAGTGTTGTTCGTATTGCACCACTGCAGCAAACGGGAACAACATTTTGAACAAGAATGAACAGTAACTGCAGAGAACTTAATCCAAAGGATGAAATGTTATCGGGTGAAATGGAAGACCTCATGTAATTTGTTCCTGTAATTTAACTAACAAATGGGATGTTATTATATTATGTGGACAATACCCATAACATAACTCATCTCATTCGGATACAATTTGTATACCATCCACAGAAATTATATTATGCTTAGCTCTAGTACATTCTATAGATTTATGAAAATAAATCTACATAAAAAATGCCTGCTATTCATCAACGTGAAAGCATATCCCTTAATCCAACACATTTGTAAAAGCCATTTCTATTTTAATCGTTGGCTCTTTTTCCCATGACAAAGCCTGATACGCGTGGAAACACACACACGCATCCACGCACACACACGCACACGCACACACACACACACACGCACACACACTCGCAGCTGCCAGTAAGAGCGTAGGCTAATGGCATGCTTGGCCTGAGTGCCAAGAGTTCATGTAGATTATACTTCTGGACATGGGATTTATCTCCATCACAATCACATCAAACATTCTGACTTGCGTTTCACTCATGACAGTCATAACAAACCAGGAAGCAGCTCTGTGCTGTGAGCAGTCTGTGCTGTGAGGAGTCTGTGCTGTGAGCAGTCTGTACTGTGAGGAGTCTGTGTTGTGAGCAGTCTGTACTGTGGGGAGTCTGTGCTGTGGGGAGTCTATGCTGTGAGGAGTCTGTGCTGTGAGGAGTCTGTGCTGTGAGCCGTCTGTGCTGTGGGGAGTCTGTGCTGTGAGGAGTCTGTGCTGTGAGGAGTCTGTGCTGTGAGCAGTCTGTGCTGTGGGGAGTCTGTGCTGTGAGCAGACTGTGCTGTGGGGAGTCTGTGCTGTGAGGAGTCTGTGCTGTGGGTGACCTCTGTTCTTGCCTGCCTCGATGAGGAGCCTCTTGGGCCACAGACTTCATCGCTCACTAGGGTTCCTGGGTCTAAAGCCAAACAGCCTGGATGTGAGGAACAGATGGAAGCCGTTTGGAGTGTGTTTGTGTGCTGAATATGCAAGATTGTAGATGTGTGTGTGTGTGTTTGTGTAAGTGTGTGGACGAGGCAGGTGAGAGGACACCTTGCTGTGATGGCTTCACACTTCTCAAAGCCTGAAATTGACTAATTTCAAGTCCTTGCTGTGATGCACTCCTCCATGAAACAACACTCAACCAAGGATGCCATGTTGCCAAACAGCCAGTTTGGGGTAACTTTCCACCTTTTTCACACTATCAATTTACTGACTCCAAAAACACTACGCCGGCCCAAACAGTCCCTGTCTGCCCTGTGTCCTGTTGCAAAAGCAATCAGTTGGGGACAACTCCTCTCCTAATCAAGTTAGCAATGACTTCTATCAGACCCGAAACACAACAGTTGCCTCTCTGCTATAGCTATGTTCCTTCGCTGTGAGAATGTGGCTCCTAATCATTGTAGGTGAATGTTGCCGCAGAGCTAACAGAGAGCCTGCTATCTGTCCATGTACAGTTCTGGGCTGAGAGCCCACAGCAAGGGAAAGAAACACCTAATACCACTTTACTCAGTCCCAACCAGAAGTCAATTAGCATGTAAGGTCATGACCATGGTGCTTTCGTAATGCTGCTTCTCGTAAAGCCACAATCTACTCCATAAGGTTACGTTGAAGAGGAAATCACTTCATTAAATAACAGATTCCAAAGAACTCTATGTTCAACTCCACTCGCATGAGTAATGTTAACATTTCTGCTGTTCCACTCGATTCTGCCCAGGGTTGCATCTGAAGGCTGTGTGCACAGAAACATGAAGACTAAACCAGATGGTTAAGGTCCCTTTTCCAATTCTAATAATACCACCAGGCTGTTTTGAAATGTTCCTTGCAGCTGCAGAGATCCTGCTGTATTTTACGCGTAAACACTTTCATACTGGATTACGCCAGAATGAAAAACCAGTCGATAGTTTGGTTTGTTCCATCTTGTGGTGCGTGTGTGTGTGTGAGTGTGTGTGTGTGTGAGTGGGCTCATTCACTGTTCTGTCTTGTCCGCCTCTCATTGGTAAGGAGCAACAGAGAGCAGTGGAACCACAGCTTGCGTGTGTCTACCTCTCCACACAGACTAAAGAAACTGCTGTTTAACCAACAGCCTTGGTAATGTCCCGACGTTGCACAACAGAACATTCACGTACACAGGCATAGTGTGACAGAGCGCCATATAGAGCAGCGTTACTCTACCGTGTAAGGGGAGCTACTGTTTCGCATATCTGATTCTTAACCCTCGTGCTCTCTTCGTATTCTGCAACTCCCCCTGTCCTAAGGGTCAAAAAGACCCCACCTTTAACCCTGAAATCAAGCAGGTTAAATACATTTTGACCCTCTACTTTTTTGGGCTCTAAAATGTGCAGCCATGCTGCTCATGCATCAGAAAGATTTAGATTTGTCTGAGTTCAGTCAAACACATACAATCTCTCATTGTGGGTGTGCATGTGTGCATTAAACATAGTTCTGGGTCATTCTGACCCCCAAAGAGAGCATGAGAGTTAAAATGACCTGGCTGTATGTTAGCCTAGCTTTGCAGTACTACATCTGCCCAATTTAAATTTTGCATACAAGAGTCTGGTAAGGACCAGGCTAGGTAAATGTAGCATTGTCACGTGAAAGTATCTGCATCAATGCATTTCAATAAACTATTATACTAGTATTTTTTCCATTACATTAGCCTTCTATACGTCCTGCAGCAATGTTGATATTTCTGATTGTAGTATGTGACTGACTAAACGAAGGCTTTTCTGTAAGGCACTTGATGAGACGTGGGCAGATGAGACAGCAGTCTGCAGTATGTTCTGCCTGACATGGCAGCGTGAGGACCAGCATGACTGGTGTTGACACTGCCATTTGGACACCATCTGCCCCTGGTTCCCATGGAGACAGGCAACAGCTGTGAGTTGAGAACTCAGTTTCGCACACTCTCTGACACGCTCACTAGACGCCAGCCCTCAAATCCTGCGCTTCTTTGGTTTCGTATCGAATTTTTTGTTGTCGTGCGAAAAGCAGCATCGGTGGTCCCGTACCCGAGGTTTCTGATCGCTAAGGATTTGTGGTGTGGCAGCTTCTGCAGGCCCTGATCCACCTCACTGATCACCCACCCAAGACCATTGTTGTCAGATTTGATTAATGCTTCTTGACTGCCTCTTTTGTTTACCTACATCTGAATTTCAACAGCTCCTTCCTTGTTGACATTTAAACATCTCACACCAGGCCAAGACTGGTTCACCCTTGACGTCTCCAGAATAAACTCAGGTCTCGATAATCTGTTTTCATTTGTTCTGCAGCTTTGTTACGGAATAAATACCCAAAGTCTAGAAACTTGAAGCTCTAGACTGCGGGAAAGTTCTCAAGGCTGGAAGGGGAGTATTTTCAATTATAGGAGAACTGCTATGACAAGTCCCAACCACTGGACCTAAGGGCCATACTTTCAGAGTATGGTTGCTGGCTGTAGCCAAAGCATTCAGGGATGGTCTCAACCTCCCTGCCAAGTTTTCCAGAGATTAGACGGACCACCTGTTCCACTCACAAACACCAACACTGTCAATACTGCTTTGATTGATATGATACATTACCCTGTCAGCAATTTGATACCCCTAACCAAAATGACACTATTTATTCATTGACGTAAATAAAGCATTAACAAGACACTTAGCCAACACGTGCAGACTTACTGCCTTCTGTTGATTAGCAGTGACATTGGTGGTTGTGAGATTGGATTTACCGACGGTAATGCAGGCTGTCGTATGGGTTGTATGGTGAAGAAGTAATATGTTTCCAATGAAACAGTCTCTCACCGCACTGTTTCACTCTCCAGGATCTTATGCCAGCTGATACCCATTTCTGTTATGTGACATGCGTCCGTGTGCCACCTTGCGGTCGGTTGGTCAAATGCACTTCATTCAGACACGAAGGAAAATTCCAGATATTTCGAGATTTCCCAGCACTGAATTTGACCGCGGGCGCAGGAAAAAGTTCAAACGGCGAAATTGAAGGATGTTTGACGGCGGAATAATGGCTTCATGTGAAGCCATTATGCTGTGCGGGTTCACATATTATGTGAATAATTACTTTACTAAGAATCGCCTCCAGTTGGAGACAGTGATTGGCCTACTTCCTTTCCAAACCTGACAATTAGAACAATTGCTGTGAATTCAACGTAGGAGCTATAAACCCAAACAGATGGTTAGCGGTAGTTTCATGGTAGTTTAATTTCAACATTCAACATAAGTATTTATCATCACACGCAAACTCATTATTCAGAAAAGCTCCACGTATGTTGTAACATCTAATACAACTGACGTAATACTCATAAATTGGATTGCAAGGCATTATGATTGATGCTGTGGAGTCTGGGGAGGGCAGACGCAATCCATTAGAGTGTTTGTAACCGGAGATTCATCCCGATCAATACGATTTCGTTATACATTACAAAGTTAGGAATCTAACAAGAACCCTCCCTTCTTGTTATACAGAACTTCTGGTCTTCATCTACTTATTTAATAGTGTTAGTAGGACGGGTATTACGGATGAGTCCAAATATGGCTCCCCCTCCTGGCCACGTGGTGGTAAAAACAGTCATCCAGCTCATGTCAAAATCAGGGATTCATCAGAGACAGTGATAAGTCACCGACCCTTCGAATAGAAATGCATTGTATAACGTACACACATTTCACATTTCCACTTATAAAGCTTGATGAATTTCTAGTCTTTCAACATAGCCTATACCGGTAATACTGATGGAGAAACCACATGGGTCAGACTCACTGTTAAGATGTGCTACAGATTTGTTGGTCGACTCACAGATCGTACGTAAGGACATTTGTGACAGCTATCTTGCAATCGCTGGTGCACAATAGCGAATTAATCAGCTAACATTATTAAGGCACAATCTATGGCACATTAGGCAACAGTCGTTTCGGAGTTTCAGGGACAAAAGTTTGTATCCACTAGTAGGTAGCTGTCAGGTAAAGTTGAGGTCCATTGTAAAAGCTGGCACTTAGCATCGTGGTGGTAGAATTCTTGAAGCTTCCGTTCGATGAGAACAAAGATTGCCATCTTTCTCCGTCCTCTAGATATTTGCAGCAACAGGCTCTTCGTCGCAGCTTTCCGATCGCCTCACTGTACATCAGTGTCCTTTCTTTCCTATCGCTCTCCCTTTGCGCCCACACATGCAATACGCTAAATATTGTTACTCTATGGGTTAGGGTATACATTTATATTTATACATAGATTCCATATACTTTTAGCAACGTTAACATCTGTTTTTTCATGTGTTTAACGGTACAAAATAACTTCTCATATGAAACATTATACTTCACCATTTTATAAAAACATAACACTTCTCTTTATTTTAATTTCCTTAAAAACAAAAAACAAATGCCATAATAAAAATAAGTTCTATGTTTTTTATTTTACAATATATTTTCTTTCCCCTCGCTCTCAGAGCAGCGACAGAACACAGGTCCCTTTTTTCGTGTCGTTGGGATAACTGTGCGGTGGATGAAAATGGGGGTTGGGGGGGGGGTGAGGGGGGGTGGGATGGTGAGGGAGGGGGGGGGGGGGGTTTTGAT
>BROE01000006.1:5265946-5306733 GCA_036571765.1 Plecoglossus altivelis | reverse complement strand
GGGGTGGGAGGGTGAGGGAGGGGGGGGTGGGGTTCTCTCTGCAGTGATGGGATACTGACGGTGCTGAGCGTGGCGGCAGCGTCGGTGTTACAACGGACATTTGGCGCAGCTACACTCCAGGGTAGTCTCCAGCTCCTCGGAGTAGGTGGAGCCGTCCGTACAACGGAAGGAGACTTTCCGCCGGCGACTTTTGGAAGGGCCGCAGCAGAGCCCCCCGAGGCAGGACCGGGGGCACTCCACCCTGGGCACCTTGGTGGTGGACGTGCAGGTCTTCATCGCATGGTGACGCTTCAGGAACTCGCGCACGGCTTCGCCCTGACAGGTTAGCTCTGGACGGCAGAGAGGGAAGCACACACGCACATAGACGCAAGCAGAGCGTTATATTAAAGGATGTCAGCACGCACTCGACAATATATAAGTACGGTATTATAAGCAAGTATTGTAAGTACGGATCCAATCTGTGTTGCGTGCTTGGGATGTGCGATAACGCGTCCGTACGTGTGTCCCAGCTTTACAGAAGGTTTGTTTGCGTGTTGGTGGTCTGAGCGTGCGTCTCTCACCTGTGTCGCACGCAGGACCAGTGTAGCCTGGCTGGCAGAAACATAGAGGTTCCCCTCCCTCTGTCAGCCTACACTCCCCGTGGCCGCAGTGCTGCCCCCTACAGGCTGCAGGGTCCTCTCTCTTGTCACAGTACAAGCCAGAGAAGCCCTCTGCACACTGGCAGCTGTAGGAGGAGTCCTTGGGGACACACAGACCGTGCACACATCTGAGGGGAAATAAGACTGAATGTTAACGTTTAAAACAGGGACTCCCTCTCTCTCTCTTTCTACTTCCCTCAGTGTGTGTGAGGTGTACAATAAAACATGTTTATACTTTAGAATAGTGCAGTATGATGTAGGACTGCATGTATGTTAGTATTTGGTACGTTTGCGTGGAAGTTGGTATTTCAAGTGTATTTCTGCTCCGCTCCCTTACCTGCTGGTCTGACAGGGGTTGGGGGCGGTCCTCTGGTCACACAGCACTCCCGTGCGCCCAGGGGGACACTCGCAGGTGACGCCTGTCTCCCCCTCCTGCCGACACGCCCCCTGGGCGCACACGCTGCAGGAGTGGCACCCTGGCAGGGCCCCCTGGGCCCCGCGGGGCCCTGCCACCCCGCCCAGATCTTGGAGGTCACTGTTGATGCGGACGTTGTGGATGCAGCCGTTGAACAGGGGAGGGGTTCGCTCCGGGCTGGAGCGGAGGACAGATGCCACTACCTGGGATGGCACTCCTGGAAGGAGAGGTAGAGAGGGAAAAAGGTGAGAGGGGTGGAGAGTGTGAGACAGGTGAGAGGGGTGGAGAGAGTGAGACAGGTGAGAGGAGTGTAGAGGGAGACAGGTGACGGGTGGAGAGAGGGAGACAGGTGAGAGGGGTGGAGAGGGAGACAGGTGAGAGGGGTGGAGAGAGGGAGACAGGTGAGGGGGTGGAGAGAGTGAGACATGTGAGAGGGGTAGAGAAAGTGAAACAGGAAACAAGTTAATCTGGATTGAGGCTAATGCTAACCCTAACTCTAACCCTCATGCCTCCTACTGCTTGAGTGAGTGCATAGTGGCGCTCACCTCCGATGTACAGCTGCGTGTTGTGGTCCATGGAGGGCTGGCGCAGTAGCTTGCCCAGACTCTTGGGGGCGCCGTTATCCACCACCAGACTGAGAGAGTGGTTCTGGATTAGCAGCTCCACCGTGTGGAATAGGCCGTCATTCACTGACTCCACACTATTATGCACACACACACACACACGCACGGGCACACACGGGCACACACGCGGGGAAATGGAAAGGAAATGCGAGAATAAGTTTGTACAATGCAGAGAAATAAGAGATGAAAAGACTTCACACTTCATTCACCAAAATGAATTAGGTAGCTGTTTGACAAAGACACAGTAGTACCAGTTCTGGCATCCATCCAGTTCCCACACTTCTGGGTACAAAACAACTGGTTTCCAGCAGAGTTTAGAGTTACTCGGAGTTGACTGAGCTTGGCCATAAAGTAGTGTGCTTTGGCAAAGTTCATGTTGCTTTCTCTGGATCCGCTGCCAGGCTGTGCTCAGAGCCTCCCAGACTGCGGGGCAATCGTTTGTTTTTGTCAGAGAGAGACGTTACTGGGGTCTGGAGTCGTGACCTTTGCTAACGCAGTGACCTTAAAGCGCCCTTGTGAGAGAAGGGGTGGGGGGCAGGCGGGGGTTGGATGGGGGCATTTGACAGGGGGGGCAGCTGGGGGCAGATTCTCCTCGCTGGCGAGGTTTTATCTGGAACGAGGAAAGAGAGCTTATGAACAAACAGAGACAGTGGTTTGGCACGGCCGAATGTGTGTGCGCGCGTGTGTGTCAGGAAGCCCTCGATGTTAAATTCACTGCTTTTGTTATTGCCCGTGAAATTAAGGAGCGTAGATTTTGGGGAGTTTTTCTATTCGGGAGTAACTATAAAATCGTACAACAGAACGCAGCTGAGTTAATAATAAATTTACAACAATATTTAGCAAAACCCCCCGAAATAGTACTTGTTGAGGCAAAAGTTCATCTCTTTCTCTGTCCAAAAGCTCCATCAGCAAGGTGCTAATGATCGCAGTGAGGCAGCAGTTGAAAACGTGGAGCAGAGCAGCTTCAGCTGTGAGCTGCGTTTGGCCACTGAGGGGCAGAACAAGCCATGTTTTCAGAGGTGAAACCTGAAGTGGGCAGCCCTCCATCCCTCCATCTCTTCCTTCCCTCCACCCCTCCATCTCTTCCTTCCCTCCATCCCTCCACCTCTTCCTTCCCTGTATTGGGCTTTAGTGTGTTTTGACAAGCTGAGGGTTTGCAGAGGCAGGTCTTTGTGAACGCAGCCTGCGTATTAACGTGAAGCAGCCCCATTACGGAACTCAATAAAAACAAACAGGGAGCCCTCGCAGGTTCGCAGCCGCCCGTCCTGCTTCAGAAGCAGGAGAAAGGCAATTTCCTGTCAGTTTCAAGTCAGATTCTCTGTTTCCCTCCAACTACTTCATAAATTACATGGTACACAAACCCCAAAACAATTACCATCTGGAGAAATTACATGCGGATCGCCAAAGCCAGCCTGTACAACCCTGTTTGTGTTTGTAAAAATTCAATAACCCCCTCGCTATCATTTGCTCACAATGTTTTCTAGCTGTGGCTGGATTGACGTGATGTTGTACAGACAGACTAGTGGTGTTCCAGATTTAAACTGTCGCCTCAATTTGGTTTTCCTAAGCAAACATTGGTTGTTCGCCACAAGGTCGTCAAGGGTAACAGGTCAGAGGAATGCGTGTCCGTGTGGGAGAAACATGCAACGCATGTTGATCAAATGATATAAGTATTAGCTCTGTGCAACTGGACGGGTCATTAGCATCACAAGGGTCGTAGAGTAGCTGCTGTCAGGATCTGACTTCCTCATTATGAAGAAGGAAAACAGCCTATTCGTCAATATCCTTGCCCCCCCATCCCAGCTGTTCACTTCTGCATCCTGTACACTATCTGGCCATTCACCCCACTGCCCTCCCTCTCTGTCCACGCGTCTCTCTCCTACCCTCCTCTCCTCCCTTCTCTCTCCTCTCGTCTGTCTCTACAGCGTCCTCCTATCCTCCCTCTCTGTCCACGTGTCTCTCCTACCCTCCTCTCCTCCTTTCCCCCTCCTCTCATCCGTCTCTACAGCGTCCTCCCATCCCCCCTCTCTGTCCACGCGTCTCTTTCCTACCCTCCTCTCCTTCGTTCCCTCTCCTCTCATGCATCTCTACAGCGTCCTCCCTCCTCTCTGTCCACGTGTCTCTCTCCTACCCTCCACTCCTCCCTTCCATCTCCTCTCGCCTGTCTCTACAGCGTCCTCCCATCCCTCCTCTCTGTCCACGTGTCTCTCTCCTTCCCTCCTCTCCTCCCTTCTCTCTCCTCTCGCCTGTCTCTACAGCGTCCTCCCATCCTTCCTCTCTGTCCACGTGTCTCTCTCCTTCCTTCCCTCCCCTCCTCCCTTCCCTCTCCTCTCGTCTGTCTCTACAGAGTCCTCCCATCCCCCCCCTCTGTCCACGCGTCTCTCTCCTTTCTCTCCTCTCCTCCCTTCCATCTCGTCTCGCCTGTCTCTATAGCGCCCCACCCCCCCTCCCTCTATTGATCGCTCCATCCCTGGTGAGGACCAAGGGGACGGGGTCCCTTAACCAAATGGAGGGATCACTGTGGCATTTGGGTAAAGGGCAGCACATTAGCACCCAGTACGGGCGCAGGCATTACTCTCATGGCAATCGCTTTCCGTGGCGTTAGGCAGGCTGACACGCCTGAACTGCCTCTCTCACAACCAAGGCTGCCTCTTCCCGTTCTGCTTTCAGACCACCTGCCTCGTTCCATTATCCCCTTTTTTCTCTCACTTTTCCTTTTTTTCCCTTCGACAGTCTCCCCTCTCCTCCTCTGTTCTCGCTGCAAATGTGCACTTTGTCATTGTCATGAAAGCGTGATAAAAAGGTTGGACTTCAGCTTTCGTCTTTCCAAAGCTTAGCAACCTTACAGGCTGAACGAAACCAAAATGACCGAAAGGCTGTTTCCAAGCAAAGCCGGTTTATTAAAAAAATCCTCGAGTGGAACTTGAAGCGTGCACCCTTTGGGAAAACACACAGCTGTTATTGGACACCATGAACCTTAGTCTGTGACAAGTGGATCGATGAGCTTTAGTTGTATCTATGCCCCCCCAACTCACCCCCCCACCCCCACCCCACTACTTAACACAGAGGTCATCCCACCCCACTACTGAACACAGAGGTCATCCCACCCCACTACTGAACACAGAGGTCAGATGGCACACAGACATGATCAATAACTAGGGATTGGATCCTGCCCTCCAGTCAACGTCTCTCCTCTCGCTCCTCTACTCTGCTGGGTCCAATTTAGACAATGAAATATACATCTTCTACATGCATACATGAATATGTAATAAGCAGGAGGACTGGGAGGGTTTAGTTGTCGATAACCTTTCCACAGCATCTGTCTTTAGCGAACATTTATTTGAAGGAATGTTTTGTCAACAGGAAACCATAATAAGGGAGGCCGAGCGGTCAAAAATCTGAATGGAAAGTGACAGAACGGACTCGTGAGAGGAGGGTAGAGTGAGCGATCGTTCCGTGGTTCTCAGGAATGAACTTAAGATGAAGGGAAGACCTGAACCATCGCTCAGCCTGAGGGAACATGGCTCCTACGTGCGTTTGTGAGTTCAGCCACACCCTCCTTAGACGTAGCCTGCGCTTGATGCATGCCTGTGCGTGGAGGTTTGCCCCCTGGATGGCGTGTTTGTGTTTGAAGCTGAATGATTGGCCGCCCTGGGCAGGCCTGACATCGTGGGTCAGATAAACGTGGTGTTTGGGTTTAGGACGGGCAGGGTTACAGCAGTGGACCGATCCGGCCTAAGCTGCATGTTGCTTACCTGACTTAAGAGGGGCTCAGTCTAGCAGGAGGGATGAATCCAAGCTGCTGTTTGAGGGGTTACTACTCTGACAAGCAGGGGGTTTGGAGGATAAGTTGAGAACGTTTCAAAGAGACCGAGAAAAAATACCCTGAATATTGAATATCGCGGACGTGTTTGTTTTCGTATGTGAGCTACCATATTTGACCTTAATATGTTTATGTGAGAACTATAATGGAATGCGAGGGGATTTTGCGCGTGTGTACACGTGCTGACCTGTAGACAGTGGTGGGCGGGTAGTTGCTGATGTCATAGATGAGACGGATGTGGCCCTGGTATAGCTCCAAAGCTAAAGGGTCGTGGTCCTCTTTGTAGAGAAGGACGCCGTTGTCCTTATCCGTAGCCACCTGGAGAGGAAGGGAGACCAAGAGAGAGATGCTATGCTGTTTGCAGGTATAAAATGACATCTATATAAAGCAGGCATTTCATTTCAGCATGTAAAGTTACACCGGTATAAGATACAGGGGGCGCCATATCCATCAGAGATGTTATACGATAATGGATTGATATGTATTTATTGAGATGGGTATAGCTCAGTGGTCAAAGCATTTGACTGCAGGTTAGGAGGTTGCAAGTTCAAAGAGTCCCATTTGTGTTGTTCAGGATAAACATATTTGCTAAATGAAGACACTTAGAACAGGTTTCATTCAATTATTCAAACTTCCCCCACACGCACACATTAAAGCTGACACACACAAGGCTGGCTGCTAACTAAGTGGAAAAGGGGGCATAGGGCTAAACACTGATAGAGAGAGAGAGAGAGGGAGAGAGATAGAAAGAGGGAGATAGAGAGAGAGGTAGAGAGACAGAGAGAGTAAGGGAGAGAGCGAGACAGAGAGAGGAAGATAGAGATATAGAGAGAAAGAGAGAGAGAGAGAGGAAGAGAGAGAGAATAGAGAGAGATAGAGAGACATAGAGGGAGATGGAGAGAGATAGAGAGACATAAAGAGAGACATAGAGAGAGGGAGAGAGAGAGAGGCAGAAAGAGAGAGAACCCTTGCTTGCCCTTGCGTTGGCAGGATGCCGTGAGACTCGTCTAACTTTTTCCTCGGCTGGAGGAGAGGAAGAGATCTAAGCAGCAGAGAGATGCTCTGGCTTGACCCAGACTGACCGCTGCGCTAGAGAACGCAGGTGTTATAGATATCGACTAAGATTTCTTTCAAACAGCAGACGAAAAATACTGCTCTGGGAAGAAGCACTCAGGATCAGCAAGTCAACCCTGCTGGAGGAGACGTCAGCAGTAGGCTCTGCTCGCTCCGACGGACCACGTGCAGCTTGACGCATTTGGCTTCACGCAAAAGCATCTCACTTTGACCCACGCAGTCGTTTATTTAAGAGGCACGTGGACCATCTTTTTAGTGACTGCTAATGTGTTTCCACACAACAGGATCTGATGTGTGTTGAGCAACATGTTGTGAGGTGATGTTCTACAGACCTACTGGCAACAATCCTGGTATAGAACCCTCCCAACTAAAACAGCGTCTACCTACTGGAACAGAACCACCTAAGCCCCAAGCAGTTACTGAACATGAACCAAGCTGCCATTTGGATAGTTCCCCTGGTCCACGAGCTTCAACAGATCATCTCTGCCAAGCGATGGTCGGACCGAGCCAGACATAGTCTCTGCTACTTAACTTGCGACTATAACGCGATCAAAGTAACTCCCACTGTCTTGCATCTGGACATCTGAGATGGTCCAAGCTATTTATAGCCCGGTGTTTTTAATTAACGTTACCACAGGCCTTCTCTCCTCCGTCTCTGAAAAAAAACAGACTAATTTGTAGCCGGGCGGTGGCCTCATGCTCTCTCACGACTAGCGCTAACGATACCAGCCACGTCGGCGCCTCATTACCATAACAGATCCCTCCCTGGTGGCCATAACTCACGCTGGGCCAACAAAAGGTGACATTCTGATAATGTCACCCTCCATCCAGTGGACTGACCTGCGGACAAGTACAGGCTGACTCAGAATCGCGTGCGCACGTACACACGCGTACGCACACGCAAACACACACACACGCTAATTGGGTGGCAGTTTGTCAGACGTTCGTTTCTCCTCTAGACAATCCCCTCAGTCTGTCACAGGGTAACAACATTCTACGCTGTAAGTGGAACCAGGTTTTAAATTAAAAAAGGGGTGTGTTTGCGTGCGTTGCCATTAGCGACGAGTGAGTGTACTCATCATACTAACGGCCAACTGTCTGTTTAAAGTGTGATTTAAAGCCGAAGGTGAAGAGGAAAGTTTCGCCAGCGGAGAGCATTTCAAGCCTTCGAGGACAAGGTCAAAGGTCGTCGTACAGGGAGGGCTGACGGCCGGGGTCGTACCTGGAGGGAGATGTGCGTGAGGGGGCGGAGCTTGTCGCTGGGCAGCTCCACGTAAGACTCCTTGCCCAGGAACTGGACGGTCACCATCTTGTGGCAGTGTTTCCCGAAGAACCCAGGCAAACAGCGACACACAGGCTCCCCCTCCACCACCAGACACTGAGCGCCGTTCTGGCAGTCAGCCTGGTCACACGGGCTGGTCTGGAGCAGGACCATGGGAGGCGGGTTCTCGCAGAACAGACCGCTGAGGGGAGAAGGGGCGGGATCAGCAGTTAGCTACAGCGCGTTTTGTTTTGCTCACTAGAAGAGTGCTGCCAACTCTCACGCATTCGATTGGTCCCACGGCGTGTGGAACCAATCACATGAGCGTATCTCACGGCCGATGCGTGAGAGTTTGTCAGCGCCGCCAGAATTGTTTTGAAACGCTAGAATTGTGCATGGCAGGGGTCAACCCGCCACGGTCGCCAACCTCACCTAAAGCCTTCCAGACACACGCAGGTGTAGCCGTTGACCGCGTCCACACACTCTGCTCCATGCTGACACTTGTTCTCCAGACAGTCGTTGTAGTCCAGCTCACACTGCTGTCCTACAAAGCCAGGTAGACACTCACACCTGCTGGGGACAACACACACACACACACGTCACACCTCACACCTCCCAACGGAAGCTCGTCCGAATGACTGACTTTAGCCAACAGGTGAAGTACCCATCGGAAACAAGGGGATTCTTGTGGAAACTTCTAGACCGTCTTTAAACTGAAGCCAAACTTCCACAATGAATTCTGTTGTCTTCATTGTTATTCAGACTGCTGTAAGAGTGGTGCGCCGCGGAACAACTTAGCTGCCAAACTACACCGTCATAAATAAACACATAAAAACCGCCTGAAGCCTCAACACTGGCACCGTGACGCTCGCTCACCTGTAACCCCTGGCAACGGGGATGCACTTGGAGTCGTGCTGGCAAGGGTCAAATCCAGGCAGGCAGGGGTCAACGACCTCCTCGCAAAAGTCACCTGCAGAAACAGCGAGGAAGAGAGTAGGAGGAAAAGGGTTAAACTAGTTCTGACTTTATAAGTTCTGCTTCCATCAACACATGGTTGGATCAGGTTTTGAACATCACGCACGGTACCAGAGCCTATTCTGTTATGGGGCCCCAAGCAGGCATGAAGGATGGATGCACAATGAAGAAAATGTATTTTTTTTTAAAGAGTGATGAAACAAACGCAACGTCCCTGTTTTCAACAACAGTTGATTTCATCAGGATCCTCATCCCTTTTTGCCTCTTCACAATCGTCGATGCCGACTTACAATTTCTAAACATCAACCTCTCCCTCCATCACAACCTCTCCTGCAGGCTAACGCAGGCAGCAGACAGTACTCTTACATTACTGCCCCATATTCAATTTGAGGGAAAAAAGGCTTTTCATCATTGAAATAAAAAACGGCTTTTGACATTAGCTAGTCAGTGGGAACTGAAGACCAGACGATTCTACCAGGGAAAGCTTAAGAAAACTGACCTTTTCCCATGTTAGGTCTGTGTGCTTTTAACAACGAGAGATACAGTTGGGGAAGAAAAAGAAGTCCAAAAGATTTATGGATGTCACTGTCTCAAAGCTCTGATAAGCAGAGGTCCAGACCACTTCGTCTACATCAAAGGTCCCACACACACACGCACGCGTGGGCACACTCAGACACACACACAGACACACACACAGACACACACACTTTTATCCACTGAGAACAGCTCTGTGCTGCCTTTCTCACAGCTGTTAGTGTATAAAGGTTAAAAGAATGTTTGACACAGGGCTTTCCAAACTATGTCAGCGGACAACCTCATTTTAATATTTGAAAATTTTGCAGCCCGGACCCGTATTGGGACGATAACACGTTTTCGACAAAAGGTAGGTGTGGGCTATGAACACGGCCAATGTATTGCAATAATCGAATGTTTCCAAACGACTGCTTGAATGCAACAAATACGAAAACAGCACGAAGCCTGAGATCAGCCTCATATATAAAGAGACCGTTTTTTCTTCACACTAAAACCCACTTCACACTTACATACGTCGACGGTCCTTTGGAACAGATGTCAGGGAGGACAGCCATGGGGAATGACATGGCCAGGAAGAGAAAGAGCGACAGATGGACGGACAAAAAGCAGGAGATAAAGCGAGAGAGAGACTACAAGAGAGAGAGAGAGACAGAGAGAGAGACATAGAGAGAGAGCGAGAGAGAGAGAGAGAGAGAGAGAGAGAGAGAGAGAGCGAGAGCGAGAGAGCGAGAGAGAGAGAGAGAGAGAGCGAGAGAGCGAGAGAGAGAAAGAGAGAGTTGGGCGAGCCTGGGCACAGCCTGGTGCTCTGACCTGTGTGATAGCCCCACACCCCCCCACCCCCGCTACGCCCTCGACCTCGTGACTCGTCTCCCTGACTCGCCTCAGCGGAACGCCTTCGCTGGGAGTGTAGAGGCGCACAGGGAACAGGCCTCTCTAGCCTCTGGGTGAGCAGTGGTGCTGCAGGCAGGATAAGACCCAACAGAGGCACGAGCTCTAACAGTAACAGGGTGTGTGTGTGTGTACGTGTGTGTGTGTATGTGTGTACGTGTGTCTGTGTATGTGTGTACGTGTGTGTGTGATGGAGTTACCGACACCCCCTCCTTCTTCCAATCTTCAGGAAAATGCCTGACGCCAACAGAAGCACACCAGGTTAAAAGCTAAAACACTGACCCGGATCCGTGGGAACGTGCTCAGTCCCTATGTGAGGGAGGCTGATGTGGATGAGGAAGTGTACTTTGCAGGTTCCTCTGTAGCCTGTGAGGAGCTGGAGCAGAACACGCAGCAGAGGGCAGCAGCTGGCTGTCAGTCAGGGCTCTCAAGGAGCAAACACTCACCGCTGCTCGTGAACACCCCCCCCCCCCCCCCCACCCCCAGTCAGCACTTTAGGGGCTGAACCCAGCGGACTGTGCAGGCTATTTTCCCTTCCCTGGCTGATTCCGAACCCTTTTTGGCTTGCTGCTCCGCTGTGATTGCACTGTCATCCCCGAGGAGCAGTTTCAGGTCAATGCGGAAAAAACCCCCTTGGTCTATTATAGGGAAGGGGAAAATATCGGTCTTTGGGTTCCCCGATGGAATTTCGAAAGGACCTTGCTATGCTAAAGTGTGCATTTCTGGAGCTAAGGGGTTTTGGGTTTCACTCACTGTCAAAGCTGTCCTGGATGCAGTTCTTAGGTTCTAAGCCGGGTGGAGCGCTAGAAGTATTACACTCGCCCCATTACTTGTATCTTGCCGATGGTGGTGAATGAGTGCAATGAGTGAAGTGCTCTATGAGTCTACTTTAGGTCCTCAGAGATGCTTTCACATCCAGCTGATGCACAGTGTTCATGGGAGGGTGTCTCTGTCCAGACAGATGTACGGTTTTAGCATTTCCCTCTGCAGTGGGAAGATCCACGCTGGTGTAGTTATTGTCGCTAGGTAAACAGGTGGACTGTAAGGAGTTGTGCGTGAAGTTGGGTGTGATGCTTACCAGTGTAGTTGGGGGGACAGATACAGGTGTAGTTGTTGATGCCGTCCACGCAGGTGGAGTTGTTCTCACAGTCATTATCCTCACAGTCGTCTGGGTTGATGTCACAGCGCTCCCCCTCGAACCCAGGAGGGCACGCACAGCTAGGAGAGAGAGAGAGACAGAGGGAACGAGCGTGAGAGAGAGGGAACCAAGGAGAGACAGAGAGGTGCCGAACCACAGTGAATAACCCATCTGAATATCTTCCCTTGGCAGAGACAGAGACACGTCTAATCTGAGGCCGTGCAGCTGGGATCAAGTGGCCGCAAACCCTCAGCAAGCAGGAGAGGAGAGACAGCTATAGAGATGAGCCCTCGACATCTTTAACGGACGTCGCCATGACTTCATTCTTTCCAGGGCTTGCCCTCCCCTCCCGCCCCCTCCCTCGTCTGACTCTACCTCTCTTCCCTTCGTCTCTCTGGACGTCTGCTTAAAGGGCGATCACAGACAGGCGTCGGCCAATCAGCAGCCAATGCTTCAAAGGTGTCCGGGGGCCTGATAAGTGTGTGACCTCTGATGCACGCATGGCGGTCTTCTAACTTATCTTCCTCTACCCTCCTGATACCCGCCTGCTCGCCAGCCTGTGAGGTCACACTGTGCTCCAGAGTGTAACTAGGTCGACTACTCTTTCAACGGGGCAGCAGCTGGAACATCATAGCAGCACCTCTGGACTGTAAGCAAGGTGCTTGATTCATCTCTGAGTTGGGGTTTGTGATGCTAAGTGAAACAAAGAGAGACACAGGGAGAGGAGAGAGAGACAGACAGACAGGGATATAGGAGAGAGAGACAGACAGGGAGAGGAGAGACAGACAGACAGGGAGAGGAGACAGAGACAGGGATAGAGGAGAGACAGACAGAGGAGAGAGAGAAAGCCAGCTGCACAGACAGAGACAGACTGATAGATCAACACACACCAAACGCAGTGACAGACAGACAGAGCAGCACGGATAACCCAATCATATTGTGAGGCTTTTATTTTGACAGTGCATCATGTTTATGCTTTGCGGTGATGTGATTGGATGAAGCAGAGTGAAAAGGGGCCGGGTCTCAGGAAACAGAATTAGTTTCAAGCTGGGGAGAGGGAGCGACAGGCGACCTCAAGTCGAATACTAAACGTTATTATTTCGGCTCACTAAAGTCTGATTAAGCCCTCGAGTATCGCGGCCATCCTTCACTGCTGGCTGTACAATATCTAAGTCACAAGTCACCCTCTGGATCTGTCTAGCACTTTCCCTATGTGACATTTGGCGTGATGAATCGTGCCCGGCGCTGGGTCAAACAGGACCATCTCGCAGAAGCAAAACCTAATTGGGGTGATTGAATCTGCAGACACTGATTGCATTACAATTTCAAATGCCAGGAGAACCACCTATATTGTTATTCCCATCAATGACCCAAGTCGCCGGCTCCAGGTGCCCAGGGACGAGGGCGTGCGAAGCCGGCGCTGCTCAGGGCGTCTGGACTTAGACGGGATGTCGTAAACGATTTCTCCCAAAGAATGGAGATGTGTTTATTGTTCTGTGCGGCTGCCTAGTGTGGATTAGGGGTCGCTTCTGAGGTTTCCCAACGACTCTTTAAGGAGACACGTTTGAATTTGAGAGCAGTGACTGAGGAGAAGACCATCCTGGAGGGATTCTAGAATGTTTAAGATGAAGTCTTTTGTTAGCCTTGCTGGCTTCACATCTGAAGACTTGAACTAATGGGTATCATAGCTGCTTGGGATGGAACAAAAGACAGGCCCCCCGAGTACACTGGTGATTTGCAAGAGACTTGGAGAGAGCAGGCTGGGGAGAGGGACGGAATCTCCAAGCTGCAGGCGTCCACGTTAACGGAAGACTTGTTAGAAATGGTACCGAACACAGTTACCTGAAAGTGTCCAGCTCAGGTTTTAAGTGGCAGGTGCCTCCGTTGGCGCAGGGGAGGCTGATACAGGCGTTGGTGGTCACCTCGCAGTTCTGACCCTGCAGGGAGATCAGGGAGAGGAAAACACAGGCAGTTCTTCTGATCAGATTCCCAGACGTAGACGCAGGTTCTAGTGTGAAAACCAGACTCGACATCAAAAGGGGGCAGCGAGGGCAAGGCTTTGGGTACGTCTGCCTTTGAGTTGTTTCAACACATGTCAAAGAAAATACGTGGGAAACATGGAGTCAAGGGTGTGTGTTTCCAGGACTGCTTGTCTTATCTTCTAGCAGGCGAGACTAAGTTTGACAATATAAGCAGTCGAATGTATTAGACGATCGTTCTACTAATCCCCAAATCTCCTCTGGTGAATGATGTGTCCACCGGTAGCTCCAGATGCTCATCCAGAAACACACCCGTGTCGAAGGCACCGTCTGTGGAGGGCTGCTCTCCACCCTGGGTGCCAACCTCACACTTCAGAACAACCACAGGGCATTTGAAGCAGCATTAACAAAACACCCCCGTCTGAAATCCCACTTTCAGACGGGTGTGTTTTCTTAATTTGCACTTTTCATCGCGAGCTGCATCGCTGCATCGACTTGACTCCAGAGCCCCTCTGCCCCCCCCCCCCCCCCCATCCTCATTTAAAACAAAGGGACCAATGTTTCCCCCTTTTCCCGGATCAAAAGAATGCTCTCTATTTCGCCCTTTTTTAATTCATTTTTTTGTTTTTATTCTCCACGGTTTTAGAGATCTGTTCCCCCACAGCGGCAGAAGAGACAAAGAAAACATAAACGGATGTATTGTTCGTTAAGACGCACACGTGCTCCGCGCCGTCCCCGTCAGACAGGGTCCTGGACACGCCGCACGCCGCGTGCGCGGGAACAGATACGTACGCTCGCACGGTAACCTTGGGTGCAGACATTTTAATTAAAAAGCGAGGCCAGCTTCACCCCTGCCGGATCGCGGAGGTTAAGCTCTTATCTGGTGTTCTGGAGCACAACGCTGACAAGAAACCCATAGGCAAACAAAAGAGTAATGATCTGGAGGGTGACACTCGTGCATGCGCGGGCACACACACACTGTCACACAGACACAGACGCATACACACTCTCACGCACACTCTGTCACACACACACAGACACATACACACTCTCACACACACTCTGTCACACACACACAGACACATACACACTCTCTCTCACACACTCTGTCACACACACACACACATTCTCAGAGATCAGGGATCCATGTATGCTAATGCCACCTTGAGTAGGTCTCCGAGACCTTTACTGATGACAGCACTTTACCAGTTATCTTCACCCCATTTCAGTCTCTATTCTATACCTCAATTCAAACGAACGGTTGAAATCATGTCTACGTTGACCTGCAAAAATGTATAATACATGACTGTAAATGGCGGATGCAAATACAGTCGTCTAAGCACTAGGATGGCCATTTGTGAGTTTGTGTGTGTGTGTGTGTGTGTGCATACGCACCGTAGGGATCAGACTACATACAAACCTACAAACCTTTGTACTTGACTGCAGGTGAGAGTTCATATCAGACGGCAGCAGAGTGTGTGTGGCGCTGCAAGGCAGCTGTGTGTAAATCCTCTCACCTTGTAACCAAAGGGGCAGGTGCAGTGGTAGGAGCCCATCGCATCACTGACACAGGTCCCATTGTTCTGACAAGGCCCAGCCAAGCAGGGGGCACACTTGGACATCAGGTTAATATCTGCTGGACCTGCAGGAGGGAGAGAGGGAGAGAGGGAGTGGAAGAGAGAAGAAAGGGCAAGGGAGAGAGAGAGTGACAGCGCAAGAGAGAGCGAGAAACAGAGCAGTAGAAAAAAAAGACAGACAGAAGATGAGTGATTGCGGGAGTTACAAAAGCCTCTCCCATCCACTCTCTCTTACCCTCAGCACTATCGTAAAACCTGTTAAATCCCCAATTTGGAATCCTTAATCACCCCTAATCTGATTTTAATCCCAGATCAGAGGTGCCTGGCATGCAAGGTTCCGGGGGGCTGCTGGCTGTCCAGGTCAGCTGGGACAGAACTGCTGACAGGACGCCACAGAGGAGGAAACAGGAAACAGATGAGAGAAGAGAGGAAGAAGAAAGGAGGGAACTGACGCCCACTGCTGACACTCTGACACTGCCTGCAGACAAATGGAAAGAGAGAGAAAGGAGAGAGGGAGAGTAAAGTGAGAGGGAGAGTGAGAGAGAGGGAAAGGAGAGAGAGAGGGAGAGAAAAGCGAGAGAGAGTGAGAGAGAAAGGAGAGAGAGAAGGAGAGAGAAGGGAGAGAGCGAGGGAGAGAGGAGGGAGAGAGAGAGAGAGGGATGGAGGGCAGAGAAAAAGCGGGGAGACGGGAGGTGGAGCGTCCTCACCCTTGCACTGGAAGCGGTTGAGGGGGGTGGTGAGGAGGAGGCGGTCAGCCATGTCGGGGGGTCCGGTGCAGCGGGCGATGCCAGGCTCTTTGAAGCCTGCCTTCACCCACTGGGAGAGCCAGCGCAGGTCACAGTTACAGTACAGAGGGTTGGCTCCCAAGGCACTGTGGAGAACAGGCACACAGACGGCCGATGGTCAAGATCATCCTGAGATGAGGATCGATAGTTTGTTTTGGGTCTGACAGATGCTGGTTTACCTAACAGGAGGAGACGGTCCTGAGATAGCCTTCAGGGTATCATAGACACCATATACAGTTCAGAATATATGAATGAACAAATTTGGTTTGCAAAAGCTATGATTGAGTTCATTGCTTGAATTTAACTATGATTGTCTTGTATTTGCATAGCAGTTCTGTTTAGAAACATGTCACATTCTTCATCAAACACATGCTAAAAAGGCTGCAGAGGAAGGCTGCAGATGTCCGTGGCTGCAAGGCTACGGCCCTTGGAAGCACGGAATTTCAAATACAGAAGAACAAGCATTCTTTGGAAGAACAGGTGGTCTCCACTATGCGGTCTGCATGCTAACAACTGCTAGCGTTAGCACGTCAGGGCTGAGGTCCTTGGGTCCACATGCAGGTCCAGCAGGACTTCCCAGCCCTCAGCCCACATGCTGAATGCTTGGCAGAGGTCATAACAAGGGGGCGGTTTCTGAGGGAGCTGCTAGGCTGTTCCCCAAACACTGCAGTGCACTGTGGCTAGCTTCTCTGCCTCTGTCACTCTGGCTTTCAAAAGAGAGTTGGGGAGAAAAAAAAGGCTTTCTTCAAAGATCTCTGACTGTGAGATTCCATTTTCCTTCACGGATGTTGCTGACACACACACACACCCTCACGCGCACACACAACCGCGCGCAAACACAAGAAGTCATGTACATGCAGAGAAAAAGGACACACAGTATACAAACACACACACACCCGCACACACACTCTCCATTGTAGCTCACACACAGGCATGGAGAGCCACACTCACAGATGAGACAGAGATGTCAGGTGGTTGAAAGCTCCTTCTGGTATGGTTGAAAGGTCGTTTCCATGGAGCGTCCTGAAGGAGACAGAAAACAAAGAAGAATCAGTGTGGGTGTGTGTGTGTGAGTGTGAAGATGACGCCAGAGATCAGAATCAGAGAGGCTTCTGTCCTACTGAAAGCTTGGAGGCTATTCTGTCTGAAGACGGCTTAAACCATCCAAACACACACATCCAAACACACACCCGCACCCAAACACACACACTCGTCCAAACACACACATCCAAACACACACCCGCACCCAAACACACACACCCGTCCAAACACACTCATCCAAACACACACCTGCACCCAAACACACACACTCGTCCAAACACACACATCCAAACACACACACTCGTCCAAACACACACATCCAAACACACACACGCGTCCAAACACACATCCAAACACTCACCCGCACCCAAACACACACACTCGTCCAAACACACACCCGCATCCAAACACACACACACACGTCCAAACACACATCCAAACACACACCCGCATCCAAACACACACACTCGTGCAAACACACTCATCCAAACACACACACGTCCAAACCCACACACATCCACACATCCCATACCAACACATCTGGTCTGCTATTCTTCCTGCCTGCCCCAAACCACGCGTCTATGCAAGGACCACCTGTTGGGAGGTCCGGGTGACCCGTTCTGTCCCAGCTACTGTGGCTCACGTCTGCCAGGGTTAAGCAGTCTCTGCTGCTCCAGGTTAATAAGAGGCTGGCCTGGCAGGGTGTGTGTGGCCCACAGGAAGCCCAACCTGGCCTGGCAGAACCATGTTTTATTTATCTGGAGCTGTTGTGGAGCAGGGGGTGGACACCAAGATGGATGACTTGAAAGCTGAGAGGCAGAAAGGCCATTTATCACACACCGCACGGGGCGGAGAGAGGTAGGAGAAAAGAAACCGGGAGAGGGGGAGGAGGAGGAGGAGGAGGAGAAGGAGGAGAAGGAGGAGAGGTACGAAAGTTGTTTTCTTACAGCAGTCGAAGGGATTTGAGGCCATCGAAGGCGTGTACAGGAACGCATCGAATCTGGTTGTAGCTCAGTATCCTGGGATGGCAGCACACAGGAGATGGGAAAAGGTTAATCTTACTTGGGAGAAAACACAAACGCAGACGCCAACCCTGTCCAGCCCTTAGGCGGCTGCGATTGGTCGGCAGTGTGGCGTTGTCATGGTAACTCACAGCGTAGCGAGCTGAGTCATGTTGGAGAAGGTGAGAGCAGCCACTGAGCTGATGCTGTTGTTGCTCAGGTCCCTGCGGAAGAAAACACACACACAAACACACACACAAGCTGTGATATTCCAGAAGCAAACAGTCAGACTTCAAAAAAATCATTCAAAGACACACGCTGTAATGCAACTAAACCAAACATACAAATATGACTCAAAACATAATTCAGCTGCCGTTTCAAAAACAGTCAATTGGAATGGTACATGTGATGCTGTTAAACCAATGTATTATTAACCGTCATTCTAAGTTTGTACTTCTGGTTGTACTGCAGTTGGGTCCGCAGCACAATACTCACACGAGAGACAGCTGTTTGAGCGAGGCCAGTTCTCTGGGGACGGTGGTCAGGAGGTTACCTTCCAGGTACCTGGATAGAGACAGAACGCTGATGTCATGCTGGTGCACGCAAGCCTACGCACACATCCACGCCTGAGCACACGACAAACCCCCAGTCCCTCCCCCTCTCCATCTCTTCTCTCCTCCCCCGGCCTGTCAAATGAGCCCATAACCATTCTGCTGCGGAGCGGAGCCTGCTTTCTGGCGGAGCAGCGATCTGTGCGAGGTCACTCTGGGGTCATCATAAGAGGCATGATGTAGTGTGGGGTCAGCAGCTAATCGATAGCTAATCAGCGCTACTGTATGGATCCAGGAGCCAAGCAGAGCTGTGTGACTGCTTCAGTAACGAGAGGCAGTGAGGGTGTATGAGTGTGTTTCTGTGAGGGTGTGTGTAAGAGTGTGTGTGTGTGTGTGGGTGTGTCTTGTAACCTTTCCACTCTTCGGTTCTCCATGTATCTTACTGCCAATCCTATGTCATCCCTCTTTGGGCTATTTTTCTTCCCCCCGCCCCCCCTTCCCCCTCTGATCTCTGCCACTTCCAGGCCTCATCGCTTCTCATCTCTGTCCTGGAACCACATTCTGTCTCTCACTTCACTGGTTAGAGGAGCAGGAGAGGACACAGAACAAACTCTCTTGTATTTTCTGTGCGTGTGAAAGAGTGAAAGCAAGAGAAAAAGTTTTGGGGTGGGTTTGGCGTGTGTGTTGGGTCATGCCCTCTCCTCTTCTTCTGACCCCTTTACCATTTGGTGATGGTATACATCTATCACAAACCCACACAGACCTGCCTCCCCGCCCACCAGCACCAGCACCAGCTAACCCTAACCCACACACACCACACACACACACCACACACACACACTCAGTGACACTCTCCAGCATCTAAGGACAAAGCGTTTCGGTGGCTCTGGATATCTGAGCGACGTGAAAACGAAGCCCTCCTTAAATCTATTCGAGACATGCAGACCTTCTCAGAATGTCAGCCACCCGCCCTGAGGACAGCCACACATTTCCATAATGGGTGAGCTAGACACAGGCAGGCTGGGACACCCAAGTGTTTGTGTGCCTAAATGTGTGCGCGTGTGTCTATGTTGGGACCATCTGGATATGTGCAACATTTACAGATTTGCTGTGTGTCCGTGCGAGTGCACTTTGTGTTAAGGCTCTATACATGGTGCCAATGCCTATATCTGTAAGCGTGTGCATGTGTGCATGTGTGCATGTGTGTGTGTGCGCATGTGTGCATGTGTGCACGTGTGTGTGTGTGTGTGTGAGAGAGAGAGAGACTCACAGCTCCGTGGTATCCTTGGGGATACCCTTGGGCAGGGTACGCAGCCCCCGGTTACTGCAGCGCACCACTGTCTCCGAGCACGTGCAGCCCTCTGGGCAGTGAGATAGGGGCAGGCAGACGTTTTCCTCTATGCCTGTGCAGAGGAAGAGACATGGAAAGGGAGAGAGAGAGAGAGCGAGAGATAGAGAGAGATAGAGAGGGGGGGAGAGAGAGAGAGAGAGAGAGAGGGGAGAGAGAGAGAGGGGAGAGAGAGAGGGAAGCGCAGGTTAGAGAGGGGATGGAAGAGCGAGAGGGTCATGACAAAAGAGAGGGAAAGAGAGAGAGAGACGGAGAGGGAGGCCGAGAGTGGTGTAGGAGAGAGAGGGAGGGTAATGAGAGAGGAAGAGAGTGACAGAGAGAGAGAGGGAGGGAACAAGTGCAGCAATAAAACAAGAGTATAAGTGAGGTCGAGAACAGCGGCGTCCAGTCACTCAGCACTTAGCATTGTTTGATGTCGCCCTGATCCTCACTGGTTACAATCAGTGAGAACGGGTGCTGAAAAACAGCTCTGTGTGATAACATCTAGAAAGCCATACAACCAAGCCAGGAATCACTCCATCAACTTGGAGTGTGGAGCTGTATAAAAAGAACAGTATAAATAGGGACTGAGTTGGTGAGTAGAATCATATAACAGCAAGTCAACCTCCCATATATATTTCCACACGCTTTCTTGAAGCTTTAGACAATTATGACAAACAATAATACAGAAATGCATACTGGCAGAAGGTTCAGATCTGGGCTGTATAGTTCTTGGCTGGAGTCTCCCTAAGGTCCACCTCCCCTTGCAGCTGCATGTGTTCGCAGCTTCATTCAGGCCAGAGAGAGAGACTGTATCAGGCCTGGGAGAGACTGTATGAGGCCTGAGAGAGTCTGTATTAGGCCTGGGAGAGACTGTATCAGGCCTGGGAGAGACTGTATGAGGCCTGAGAGAGTCTGTATTAGGCCTGGGAGAGGCTGTATCAGGCCTGGGAGAGACTGTATGAGGCCTGGGAGAGACTGTATGAGGCCTGGGAGAGACTGTATGTTTGGAGGCTAGAGTTGCACAGCCCCAGATCAAAAAGAACCAGATTATGAAGACATGAGGAAAGGAAATGAAGACACGAATGGAAGGTAATCAACACATGAAGGAAGGTAATGAAGAAATGAAGGAAAGTAATGAAGACATGAAGGAAGGTAATGAAGAAATGAAGGAAAGTAATGAAGACATGAAGGAAGGTAATGAAGACATGAAGGAAGGTAATGAAGACATGAAGGAAGGTAATGAAGACATAAAGGAAGGTAATGAAGACATGAAGGAAGGTAATGAAGAAATGAAGGAAGGTAATGGAGACTAAGCCTGAGTTCAACTCAAACCCTGCTGTGCTGCCAGGCCAGATGTTCAGGTGTGTGTGTGTCAGTTTTACACAGACTTTACACTGGTGATTGAAGGACTTTAAAACTCGCCGCCAAATATCTTCCTGCAAATCAAATTAACTTTCCTTTCCTCTCTCTCTCTCTGCCCTCCAACAACTTAAGTGTAATTTAGGCAGTCTATAAATAGACTGCCTCAGTGTCACTCTGTCTACAGCGGTTAGGACTGTGAGACTAAAAGATACAGCGTGACCTAACCACGCCTTCCTAACTGCCTGCCCCAGTGTACTTAGAATGTAGCACTGAGTGCTAATAAAACAGACCTACAGTCTATGGCCTGCTAGCAAAAAAACCCCCACAATCAGGCACAAGAAAAATAATAAGTCGACTACTTAATGTGTCCAATTGTTAATCCGTGCCTGTTCATTTGAATGAAGGTCTCTAGTCAGTACTCTGCCCCAGAGTTGATGAACGCAGAGAAGCAGAGAGAAGGAAAAGAGAGAGAAGGAAAAGAGAGAGAAGGAAAAGAGAGAGGGAAAAGAGAGAGGGAGAAGAGAGAAACCTCGACCGCATAGAAGCCAAACCACGTTTCCGTTCGGGAGTTCGAATTTACGGTACAATCACTAACCCTTCCATAGTGTGCATGTGTTGGAAGCGTGTGTTTGTGAGTGTGTGAGAACATTTGATTGCAGAATTGCCTGTTTTCATTGCTATAATGCTTGCTTTCACAATAATAAAACTAAATTGGCCATGGTTCAACACCACTACCATAATGGTAATATGGTAACTGGAAGACACCCACTAATGGGAGATGCTGTGCCTGGGTGCGTGTGCACGCGCTGTGCGTTGGTTTACCTGTGAGACTGACAATCAGCAGTACTGTGCAAAAATGTACGACGCGACAAAAATTCAAAGTAACATTTGAAAGACATAACGAACGGAAAACATGATCTTCACATCGCACTTCCATACACCCGCACGAATACAGAGGAGAAAAACATATTTTTTCCAAACAATTTTCATAAATGTTTTTTTTTTTGTGTGAAGACTTTTTGGCAGGAGAAGAGGTGAGATCCTCCTGCCACGGCGGCAGGTGTGAGGGAGGCAGGTGTGAGGGAGGTGTGAGGGAGGCAGGTGTGAGGGAGGCAGGTGTGAGGGAGGTGTGAGGGAGGTGTGAGGGAGGCAGGTGTGAGGGAGGCAGGTGTGAGGGGGCGCGTGTCGTACCGTCGCAGGTGAAGTCAGGCGTGGCCACGTCCTGGATGGGGATCTCCTTAAGGAAGTTGGGTTTCTGACAGCGAGGGTTTCCACTCACCACCCTGGTCTTCTTCAGCCATTGGCCCAGCCAGGCCAGGTGACAGTCACACACATACGGGTTGGACAGCAGGTTGCTAGGAGGGAGAGAGAAGAAAAGGCGATTTTTGTTTCGCATCACGACCTGCATCTGACATGTTTCGTCCTCTGTGAAAGACAGAAGACAAAAGGACCAGAGACGAAAGCTCTTCTTCAAAAGCTCTTCTTCAAAAGCTCTTCTTCAAAAGCACTTCTTCAAAAGCTCTGTTGAAGACAATGACTCTTCAAAATGATTCAATTCTAATCTCTCTTCACAAATGTCACTAAATTGATTTTCCAGTTATTACATTATCTTCCATTCCAACCCTCTGCAACATGCATTTTTTCACGGACCTACCAAGCCAATCACAGGAGGACATGCTAAAAGTGTGAGTCATCCACTATGAACCCGTGGTGACCAAATAAATGGAGTTTTCTGAGCGATACCCATGACTGGCATTCTTTTCCAGAGCTGCCATTAGTGGTGCTTGAGTTTTCACCCTCCAGTGAGACTCACTTAGGCTTGGGTCTGTTTCCAGATCTGAGGAGTGAAGCTAGCCCACAGAGGTGCATATGGACGGTAGTATAGCTGGTTAATGTGTGGTGGGAAAGTTTTGTATCTGTGCCACCAAGATAATCTAAAAAAAATCTGTTTGGCAGAACTATGTCAAACTCAATCTTGTGTTTTTTTGTTGAAAGATTGACTTTGAACTTGAGAGGGACCCATTAATGTTAAGTAATGTAATGTCAGTGAGCCAGGTTTAATTTCTGGTTGCAGAATGGAGTAGGCCTCGTAGCAAATGTCAGAGGGAATTGATGATTTGAGAACTCTTACTTCAGTGCGTACAGCGTACAGAATTAGGGAGGTGAACAGGCCATGTCTCCTGAACGAATCAGTTGATCTTTGAAAGCATCGCCCATCTTTGCCTTGAAGCCTTCCGAATAGATTGCATGTTAAAGCCTTGCCACAACCAGTTTGTTTTAAACGAACCTGTGCTGAACATCGAGTCCTACGAGAGACATTGCGGAGGGAGAAAAGGATTCAAAGGAGATCAGAATCCAGAAAGAGAGAGGATGATACGAACATAGGTCTGGATCATGCTACACGTGTGTCTGATGAAATATAGATGCATCTGAGTCAAATGTACCTAAGGAACGAGCAAGACACTGCAGTGTAAGAATGTGTAATTTAGCACAAAATGTCAAGTGGCCTATAAAGGTAGCATAGCAAGTGAAAGAAGGAGGGGAGGGGGGGAAAGCGCTCGTATTTCTGGATCATCCAAAGGGTTTCCGCACAGAGAGAGCTCTGTTCTGACAGCTCCCCTACAGCAACAGGTCTACACCCTCAGCCGGAAACAGTTGTTAGATCTAATTTAGACTGAGGCGAAAGGCAGCGAGGGGGAGGAGAGGGAGGAGAGGGAGGAGAGGGAGCGAGGGGGAGGAGAGGGAGCGAGGGGGAGGAGAGGGAGGAGAGGAGAAAAATGACAGAGGGGGGTGGACTTGTGCTGTTGGCACAGTTTGATCTGTCTGTCAGTCAGGCCGCTGCGCTATGCTTTGCTCTCCGGGAGACCACAGCAGCTGTCCCCAGCCTCCTGGTGCTGCTTTTTGGACGGCTGGCTCTCCCTGGTTCACAGTCCAACTGGTATTTTTAGGCGGGCCACAGACTTGGGTTCCTGGCCTGTGTGTTCTGAAGTGAGTGCTGGAGCGGATCTGGCTGTGTCAGCCACACACTAATGAAAGAGCTGGCAGACCACAGAACTACTTTTACTGCTGGTGAGAGAGAGGGAGAGGGGGATGGGAGAGGTGGAGGGTGGGGGGGAGAAAGAAGGGGAGGGAGAGATGGCCGGAGAAGGAGAGAAAGTAATTGAGGCGACACAAAGTGAGGGAGAAAAAGGAGAAAATGAGACAGATATCCAGTCTCAGAGACGCGAGGAGAGCGGTATGGAAGGCGCAAATTGAGGACAGACTTCTTTATTTTCTGGGTTTTTTTTCGCCTCGTCACTGTTTCGTCTCAGCAGCACCTTCCCGAGATGTCGGCCTGCCATGTTTTATTCAGACGCTTTATTATTTAAACACCTATTTCTGGGTGGTCACAGTATGAAGAACAACCCGGAGGCAGGTGGAGCATGGTGGAGTTTTCTACCTTCTCCCACGTACATACGAGAGATATGATCAACCCTGACAAGTTAATCTCCCACCTAAACATTGCTTCATCGCATTGAATGTTGCTCAAAATTGCTTTCTACCGCTCTCAAGTCAATATTTATACAGCAGCCCCTTCCAGATTCCGACAGTCCCTTTTCTCCTGCTGTTGTTCATTTTTAGGGGGGGGGAAAGATAAAGATGGAAATGTTATGAAGGCTCCGGGAGGAGGGAGCGCGGAGAAAAACCTTGTTTGATAACAGGCATCCAGAGACACTAGAGGAACCAAACTATCCTGGGATTACGGAGATGTTCTGATAGCAGCAGCCCAGAGCCACGGAGAACAACAGCCATGGAAAACTACAGGACGGACGTGTAGAAGCACAGCTATGGAGAGGGCGGATATGGAGAGTGTGTGAGAGAGACAGAGAGAAATAGAAACAGATAGAGAGAGAGACAGAGAGACAGAGAGAGAGACAGAAAGAAAGAGACAGAGATGGACAGAGGGAGAAAGGGAGAGGGACAGAGAGAGAGGGACAGAGAGAGGGACAGAGAGAGAGGGACAGAGAGAGGGACAGAGAGAGAGGGAGAGAGAGAGGGAATACTCACATGGTAGAGAGGGAGTGCAGAGTGGCGAAGGCGCCAGGTGCGATGGTGGTGATGCGGTTGTCGTACAGCGACAGCAGACGAACAGAACTCAGACCGGTGAAGGTGGTGTTGTCCACACAGCCAACCTGGTTACTCCGTAGCATCCTGTTGACACGCACACACACACGCACACGCACACACGCACGCACACACGCACACAGGAGAGAACAAGAGTAATTGATTTGAAGGATCATCAAGAAGAAGCAGAAAACCATCACTTTTGCAACATGAACCATCTGATGGTGCTACTTATTCAGCCCTGCATGAGCTGTTTTACAGTCATGTTGGGTTCAGCTGAGACTGACAGGTGAGTGTGATATGATCTCTCTTCCTGGGCCACAGCTGGGCACCAGGAAGCCCCCCTCACACTCCCAACCCCCCATTTCCAGCCCAAGCAGCCAGCCCACAACACGTCTGGGCTCCACAACACGTCTGGGCTGGGCCAGGACGTCTAACTTTAGTGGAACTGGAAGTGTCCTGGCTCTAGTGCAGCAGGGGGAGTTTGTGTTGGAGTGAAGCTGCACTCTGTGGCTTTTGGGAGTCCAGGGGGTGGAGGACGGGAGGGGTGGAGGGCAGGAGGCGTGGAGGGCAGGAGGGGTGGAGGACAGGGGGGCAGAGGACAGGAGGGGTAGAGGGCAGAAGGGGTGGAGGACAGGAGGAGTGGAGGGCAGGAGGGGTGGAGGACAGGGGGGCAGAGGACAGGAAGGGTGGAGGGGAGGAGGGGTAGAGGGCAGGAGGACAGGAGGGGTAGAGGGCAGAAGGGGTGGAGGACAGGAGGGTCCGGTCAGCCCCTTGAACATGCGGCCCTGGATCCCCTGCAGCTTGTTCCCCGTCAGCAGCAGCTCCAGGACGCCCCCCGCCCCGTCGAACGCCCCCTCGCGGATGTCCCGCAGCTTGTTGTTGCTAAGGTTACTGTGGGGGGGGGGGGAGAGAGAAAGACAGAGGAGAGACGTGATTAAACTGGCGCAATAACAGGGAGCCTCGTGACCGAACGTGCTCGTGCCAAGGCGCTGATGTTCACGCTTCAGTCTGGGCTCACATTTGATTGTTATTGTTCTTGGTGAAGAGGGGGGGGCAGGGGGGGAAGTGGCGAGGGGATGGATGGGGGGGGTACATGTGTCCTTATTTATAATCTCTCCTGGGGATGGTTAGATACCGAGCAATTTCCTGCAAGATCAATCATCCATCCTACTATCTTGTCCAGGGTTTTGCGGGGGAGTGGCTGAGGTGTGTATATCACTGGGTGGTAAATCTGCTCTGCCTTGGCGCTCTCCTGCTTGATGGAGAGGACGACTCCTCCCCTCTCTTGTCGTCCTCTCCTCCCCCTGCTCTCCCCTCTCTCTGTCCCGTGGCCACGCGTCACCTTTCCTCTCTGACGTCCGCTCGCTTTTCAAAGTTCTGGGCGTGGGCGGTAGTTCTTGGCATAAACATACTTTGTCTGGCAGTCCGATTCCATCGTTAGTGTACTGCAAAATGCGCATGTGCGTGTTTGGGGCGTGGAAAGTGTGCACTGCATGTGTGTGTGTGTGTGGGCTGGTGAGGCAAGGTAGTCGTACATCTTCTTCAGGTTGGGCAGCTTTTTAAACATCCCCGCGGCCTCCAGGGAGACGATCTCATTATCGTTCAGACGCCTGAGGAAACAGAGGGAGAAGAGGAACGAAGGTTAGTAGCTCGTCGCCGAGACAAACCAGCACCGTAACAAGACGGCATGCTCGACTTGGATGACTTAAACAGACGTAAAGAGTAAAACAAGACCCAGAGTTAGTGTTGGTTAGCACGGGGAGAGGGTATTCAAATTTGATGCTAAAAGCACTTAGCTGTGGGATGGGAGTGTGTGTGTGTGTGAGTGACCCCCTCCTGCCAGGCTGTCGGTGCATAAGCTAGCATACTCTGTGATCACTCTGCTCATCTCTTGTTAAGCCCCACATGAGGGCTCTGACGATCGTCTCCTTTATACGAATGGACAGGGACACGGGATTGGACAGGATGAACGATGAGCGCAGCTTCCTTGCTGGTAGCGAGAGGGGCATGGCGAGGAAGGCAGCGCGAGGGGAGGGAGAGCGACGGCTGCCCGCTCGACAACAACCTTTCCTGCTCTCTCCCTAAACAGCCGAGGCTAGCCTGGGGAAATCTGCTTTCCTCCACTCTGCTCTACTAAAGCGTGTCTGCTGGAGACCATGTGAGGAGACAGCTGGACCATCCAGGTGACAGAGGGGATCAGGCCAGTGGCTGGAGGGGGGGGGGCATAGGCTGAGTGGGGAACTGGAGCTGAGGAGTGGGCGTAGGGGAGGGACCCAGGGAAGAGAGGAGGAGAGGAGGAGAAGGATGGAGGGAAAAGGGCCGAGGAGTAGGGGGGGGGAGTTGAGGGGAGGGGAGGAGAGGATGGGGAGATAGCACCAGGTGGAGGAGGAGATGCGGGAGGGGCGTGATAGTGTGGGGAGGGGAAGGAGGTAGAGGGAGGGGAGGGGGAGAGGAGAGGTAAAGTAGAGGCATGGAGAGGTGGGGGCCCGATGAGCGGAGGAGGAGAGGGAGAGGCAGGGGAGGAAGAGGGGAAGCCCCACATGAGGCTCTGGACGATCGTTCCTTATATTACGACATGGACGGGACACTCAGGATTGGACAGCGCGAGAGGGTTCAGTAGGTGTGATCGTGAAGCGCCGCTTCCTTTGTGGTAGCGTAGAGGGGCTCTATTCGAGGAACGGCAGCGTCTTTTAATGCACAGAGGGTTGTAGGGGTAAGGCGACTGGCTGTCCTCACAGCACCGACATAAACAGACTCTTTCTGTCTCTCCTAAGCAGCCGAGGCTAGCCTGTTGGAAATCTGCTTTCATCTACTCTGCGTACTAAGCTTTCTGCTGGGAGACCATGTGTAGGAGACAGTGTGGACCATTCCAGGTGAGGGATCAGGCCAGTGGTCTGGAGGGGGGGGTGGCAGTGCTGAGGGGGCGGGAGCTGAGGGGTTGGGTCGATAGTGGAGTGGACACAGGTAGAGATAGGAGGAGAGAGGACAAGAGGAGGGATAGGTGAGGAGATGGTGTACTGAAGGGGAGGGAGAGAGTGTGGGAGATGGGAGGAGTGAGGAGGGCTGAGGGGGAGGAGAGGGGGAGAGGGGAGAGCGGAGGAGGAGAGAGGGGGAGAGGAAAGGCTGAGAGATTGAAGTGTCGCGAGGAAGATAGGGAGGGGAGGGGAGGAGAGGAAAGGTGAGAAGAGAGAGTGAGTGGAAGGGAGGAGAGAAGGATAGAGGCAAGGGTGAGGAGAGAGAGGAGAGGAGAGGAGGTAGAGATGTAATAGGCTTAAGGGGAGAGAGGGAGTTGGGGAGGGGGAGGAGAGGCGGCAGCAGAGAAAGCAAGGGTGTGCGCACCAGAAAAAGATTGCGGTTGAGAGATGATGACAACACGAATGACAATATTTGGTTAGCTTAACGTCAAGTAAGCTAGGAGAGGGGGCGACTCAGAAGATACGCGGGTGCTGGGGGGAGGTACGTGTGTGTGTGTGTGTGTGTGAGAGGTAGGTGTGTGTGTGTGTGTGAGAGGTTCGTGTGTGTATCTGTGTGTGTGTGTGTGTGAGAGGTATGTGTGTGTATGTGTGTGTGTGTGTGTGAGAGGTACGTGTGTGTGTGTGTGTGTGAAAGTGACTGAGTGTGCGCTTGAGGATATCAGCACCACCAGAAGGCTTAGCGAGCAGGGACAATGAGAGGAGCGCAGGGATGCTAGTTCTGGAGACGCGATACAGATGTTACCATGGGGTCAGGTTACAAAGAGAGCTCGTCCTGCGGAGGAACCGCAGACGAGGGCACCAGGAGGGCTGAGATGACAGGGTGACAGAGAGACAGCAGGGGGGCCAGACATGAGCCTGACGTCGGGGGGGGGAGGGGGGCTCTTACAGGTCAGTGGTGTGTTCGGGCAGGTTGGAGGGGACGCGCGTCAGCTTGAGGTTGGAGCAGTCCACCACTGTGCCCTCACAGCGGCAGCGCTCAGGACACACCAGGTCCTGGAAGCAGTCGCCGCTCAGACGACTGCGGTAGTCCTCCGTACCTGCGGGGGCAGCAGAGGGAGTGACACCGTGAGAGACAGACAGATCCAATTATCCGAGCTGGTATTTGAATTATTAGATTAGATAGATCAATTGAATAGTATAATGAATTGTACAATAGACATTTCATTCACTCTCTTTTACTTTTCACATACTGTAAATACATGTGTGATATTCTGAACACAGAGGTCCACGAAAGCTTGCTGAAGAAAAACAAAGGATCCATTTAAGAGTCAGTCCAGATTATTTGTGTATTTTCTGCTTTCTTTCTTTCTATTTTGACCATTTGAAAGAGACAAAGAGATGAGGAAAGGCCCTTGCTCTGGCAGGTGAGCCCAGACAGTTCAGCGTGAGAAGGACAGCAGGGAATATACAGTCCGACTGAATAAGTCGTGATTGTCCTTTTTTACTGGGTCAAAGCCCCTCCTGAAATCCACAGCCCCGTGTCCTGTTGATGAATCTTTGACTTGTTCTCTGCTTGGGAAACTGGGACCAAAAAAAACCAGACAGCTAGACACAGAAGAGTGACAGACAGCAGACGACCACTAAAGGCTTGGAGGAAGTCCTCAACACACACAGGAAGCAGCACGGGAAGGGGGGGGGGTTAGCGCTGGGTCCTCTCTCTTCCTCCTCCTCCTTCCTCCACAGCAGAAACGAAAGGAAGGATCCGGAAAGCATTGTAGGTGGGCCGGACCAGTTGGAGCGTGTTGCCATGCTACACGGCGTGCGGGCAAACGAGGGGCAGGTGGGCGTGTCCAACGGTCCCTGGCGCTTGACAGAACCATGTGAGGCAAGTGTAGGCGGCAGCCACATGGTTAGATCAAGCACAAGAGACAGCTGTACCAAAAGAGGGGGGTGGGGGGGGAGGGGCCAGAGGAGAAAGAGGAGGGGCTTGGAGGGGGGTAGGTAGGGGAGGGAGGAGCAGAGCCCAAACAGGAAGAGGTGGGACCAGACGAGGAAGGCGGGGCCGTGGGGCGGAGCCCGCAGAGGAAGAGGCGAACCCCAAAAATGTAGGCGGCTCGGAGGAGAGGGGCAGCCAGGGCAGAGCAGCCGGTAAGACTAGGAAACCCTTCAACCGATCCTCAGAATCAGTAGTGTGTGTGTCACTGTTGGACTGTGTGTGTGTCTGTCACTGTTGGACTGTGTGTGTGTGTCTGTCACTGTTGGACTGTGTGCGTGTGTGTGTGTCACTGTTGGACTGTGTGCGTGTGTGTGTGTCACTGTTGGACTGTGTGTGTGTGTCTGTCACTGTTGGACTGTGGGTGTGTGTGTGTCACAGTTGGACTGTGTGTGTGTCTGTGACTGTTGGACTGTGTGTGTGTGCGTGTGTGTGTCTGTCACTGTTGGACTGTGTGTGTGTATGCGTGTGTGCGCATGTGTGTGGGTGGGGGGGGGCGTGTGTGTGTGTGTGCGTGTGTGTGTGCGTGCGTGCGTGTCTATGTGCATGCGTGTGCGTGCGTGCAGGGTCAGGCTTGTGTCTCGTGGTGCCCCGCCCAACCCTTCTTCAGACGCCAGCGGGCCTGGCAGGAGGCTAGCTAGCTAGCGGCTGGAGGCTAGCGTCTGGAGGCTAGCGCCTGGAGGCTAGCGTCTGGGCTAAACGCCGCTACTACGACGACAGACGCGGAGGCCTGCTGAGTTTACCTGTGCAGCGGAACTTCTTGGCCTTGACCTGGCTAATGCGCTTGTTGGCCAGGCGGCGGGGGTGGCTGCAGCGAGCGCCGCTGGTCTCGATGGGGTTGTCAAACAGGTAGTCAGCCAGCCACTTAAGATGACAGTCACACATGAACGGGTTCTGGGCCAAGTGTCTAGAAGAGGGAGTTGAGTAGAGAGAGAGAGGGGGGGGGGGGGGGGAGTGTGTGTGTGGGTGTGAGGGGTGGTGGTGGTGGGGGGGGGTTAATGCATTAGCTGAGACGATTTCTCATATATTCGCTATGCTGAATTCATGCTTGAGGTTAAATGACATTTTGTAATAATTCCATTACAATTATGTATCTAGTCTAGACTATATCTATTCGTGGAGAAGATAGTATCAACCAAAGTATAATGGCTTATATGAGGGCCGCATGATGTGTGCGTGTGAGTGGGCGTGTGCGGAGCTACTCACAGAGTCTTGACAGAGCGAAGCGGAGCAAAGAGTCCTTTGCTGATGGTCTGGAGCTTGTTGTCATACAGAGACAGCAGGTTGAGGTTCTGAAGGTCCTGGAAGGTGTTCACTCTCAAACAGTTGATTTTGTTGGCGTTCAGCAGCCTTGACGAGACAGAGAAAAGGGACGCGAGTTGGGGGGTCGGTTCCAACGGTGATGAATGCGTAAGGACGCTACCTTTTAGAATAAACCGTCGGCAGGTATCTTTCAAACGGTATGAGTGCAGTTCAGGAGCAACGTGGGATTCTTTTCTTTTTGACTTTCTAGCTCTGCGGAGAAGCAATGTGAGCAGAGCAGGCTTGGTGATGACAGATACCACCATGCAGTAGCAACGGGTGATAAAGCCAGCAGCGTGTCATGGCTCAATGTGTCTGGGAGGTCAGCGAGGGACAAAGCAGTGATTTGTGACCGAAGCAGAACCCTACCTGGCTCCTTAAAGACCACGTAACCCCTGTGGAGTAAAGTCTTGCTCCCTCCCCTTCCTCCGCCTCCTCCCTCCACACCTCTCCTCCTTCTCCCCCTCTCCTCCCTTCCCACCTCTCCTCCCTACCCTCTCCTTCCCTCTTCACCTCTCCTCTCTTCCCTCTCCTCCCTATTTACCTCTCATCTCTTCCTTCTCCTCTCCTCACTTCTCTCTCCTCCTCTCTTCCCTCTCCTCCCTCTCCTCTCCTCACTTCTCTCTCCTCCTCTCTTCCCTCTCCTCTCCTCCCTCTCCTCTCCTCTCCTCCGTCTCCTCTCCGCCTGACTTTCCCCTTCCCTGCCATGGAACAGCTAACACGGCTCAAGGACATGCAACGCCTCGCAGTTGTAATAATCCCAAAGCCGTAAACGTTTTTTTCCCCTTTCTTTTATTTTTCACTTTAACCAACAGAGCGAAAAAAGCTGTTACATCCGTTGACTGGTTTTATGTCTTGTTTTAGTGGAACGACCAGACGAAGGCAGGTCGACATGACAAACAGGGAGGACAGAGGTGGGAAACTAAGATGGAGCGATGGTGAGTCTCAGAGAGGAGGAGGGAGGGAGGGAGGGAGGGAGGGAGGGGAGGACGAAGAGGAGGTGGGACGAAAGGAGGGAGGGAGGGAAGGGAGGGAGGGGAGGTGACGGAGGGAGGATGAAGGGAGGGAGGAGGTGGGACGAAGGAGGGATGGAGGGAGGGACAGACGAGGAGGACAGACGGAGGGAGGATGGACAGAGGGAAAGGACACACAGACGACATGTGATCTGCACCCCCCTCACCCTCCACACACACACACACACACACCCACACACCCCCACACACACACCCACACACACACACCCACACACACACACAACAGACCCACCCACACACACACACATCATATTGCTTTTATTCATTTAAAAGGTGATGCTGTCTGATGCAGGCAGCGTGATTTGTGAACGTGAGTCGCTGTCTGTGTATCTAGGGAGGTGCAGATAGATCCTTTTTAGATAACGCAACCTTCTTGATGTGGCACATCGATATGGAGCTGTGGGACCAAAACATCAATACTTTCTTGCATCACTTTTACCCTCCCGCTACGCAGGGAAAAATCCCGCACAAACATTACTACTTAAGCCTTCAATTTTTGCTTAATGAGACTATTAAGTATGGCAATAACATATGAGTTATTCAGATGTCCACATTTTTCCAACTAGGGGTGGGATCAACGTCTTTGTAATCAGAGCCAATTGAAATACTAATGATGTTGTACGTGCCAGGCAGTGTAAGTAGTAAAAGAATTGTTTATTTCTTTCTTGTTTGCTTTCGGTCTTTTTCCTCTGTATTTTTGTTGACCTAAATAGCTCGTTTATACATATCCTGAAAGGATTCTGAAGTAGGAGACACTTACAGTCTCTCTCTTTCTCTCTCTCTCTGTCCCTCTGTCTCTCAGTCTCTATTTCAGTCCCTCTCTCAGTCCCTCTCTCTCTCTGTCTCTCTCAGTCCTCATTCTCTCTTTCTTCCTCTCTCTCTCTCTCTCTCTCTCTCACTCACACACACACAAATACACAAGTATTAACTTGAAGACTTACAGGAGCTGCAGAGATGAAAGGCCATCCAACAGTCCTTTAGGGATCTCAGCTATCTTGTTTCCATAGAGCACTCTAAACACGCAGACAGAAGATCGCTTGGTTAGTTCATCATCTCACAAGGATTTACATTATGTATCACATCTCTGTGTTTGTATCCTGCTGTTCGCTTGATCAAAAGACAAACTGTCACCCAGACAGTCACGCGCAAGCATTTTCAACCGCACACACAGGCCCCTTGCCTCCCCTGTCCCAGACAGACACCCTGCATCTGCATCATGTCTGCTGTTCTGCCATACCTGACACGGTGCATGTGTGTGTGTGGGGGGATGTCGTGCCCTTACAGTGAGGTGAGCGAGCGTAAGCCGCTGAAGGCATCTGCAGCGATATCGGAGATCTGATTCTTGCTCAGGTCACTGAAAGAGAGGAGGAGGAGGAGGAGGGGGAGGAGGTGGGTGAGGCGAAGGAGGGGGGGTGGAGGGGATGAGGGGGGGGTGGGGGAGGGGAAGAAGGGGGAGGTGGAGGCGCAGAGGGAAGGAGGGGGAGGAGTGGGGGGGGGAGGGAGGTGGGGAGGAGAGGTGGTGGGGAGGGGGAGGAGGTGGGTGAGGCGAAGGAGGGGGGGTGGAGGGGATGAGGGGGTCAGAATCATGAGCACAGACATTGTGATGCAACAACATGACAGAAAATCAGTGTCGTACCCCTCCAGTCTATAACTCAAAAGCAGTGTTGCCATTTAAGAAAAACTCTTGGTGTGTGTTGTGTTTTTCAGTTTGTAGTTGAATTCAATTTTCAATGTTCCTATTTGGAACAAAACCCCCCAGATGAAAAGTTCCTGATGCAGGCTTACATCCTCTTGAGCTTCTTGTAGGGGGAGAAGGCTGCAGCAGGGATGCTCCTGATGAGGTTCTGCTCCAGGCGGCTGAGGAGACAGGAGGAGACAGGATGAAGATACAGGAGGAGACAGGACACAGGCGGAGACAAGAGGAGACAGGAGGAGGAGACAAAAGGAATATACAGGAGGAGACAGGACACAGGAGGAGACAAGAGGAGACAGGAGACAGGAGGAGACAAGAGGAGACAGGAGACAGGAGGACACAGGATGAAGATACATGAGGAGACAGGACACAGGAGGAGACAAGAGGAGAGGAGGAATACAGACACAAGCAGGGATAGTGAGGAAGGGAGGGGGAGACAGGAGGATACAGGACACAAGAGGAGACAGGAGGAGAGAGGAGGGGGAGACAGGAGGATACAGGACACAAGAGGAGGACAGGAAGAGAGAGGAGGGGGAGACAGGAGGAGGAGTGAGGACACAGGAGGAGTCAGGACAGGCAGAGAGCAGGGGGGAGGGACGACTGCTGTCTGTGCTTCCCCCTCTGCCCGGCCCTATGGGTGACACCCAGCACTGACTTAGAGATATCTGCAGTGTGGAGGGGCGGGAGGGGCCAAGAGAGAGAGCAAGAGAGAGAGGGAGAGAGAGAGAGAGGGAGCGAGAGAGAGGGAGAGAGAGAGAGAGAGGGAGCAAGAGAGAGGGAGCGAGAGAGAGGGAGAAAAAGAGATAGACAGAGAACAGATAGGGAGAAAAATAAGGAGCGAGAGGGAGGGAGGAAGAGAGGGGAGAGAGAAAGAGGGAGGGGAGAGAGGGAGAGAGAGAGCGAGAGAGAGAGAGAGATTGAGAGAGAGGGAGGTAGGGATGGGGAGAGAGAGAGGGGAGGGCTTGGGTAGGGACTGCTGAGGAAAGCCCGAGTGGACAGCAGCGTTGACGTGGCAACAACTTGCCCTGCAACACCACGCCCAGGTATATCTGTCACCCTGAGTGACAGCCAGCTTCAAGCACATGGTCCCCACCCCCTACACGTGTCATTTCCTCCGCCATCACTCTCTCTCTCCCCTCCCCTCACCCTTCTCCCTTTCTCTCCCCTCTCCCTTCTCTCTCTCCCCCGCCCTGTCTCCCCCACCCTCTCCCTCCTCTCTCTCCGCCCCCCTCTGTTATCCTCTCTTTCCTTCCCAGTCTCATCTCTGCCATGCCCCTTCCCTGCTCCATATAGCACAGGCCAAATAGCTACTGCTCCCTTCATTCCTCTCATCCATCCATCCATCTGTCCAGTTAGCCTTGGTCTCCACCCTGAACCTTGAAGAGGTTCACGGCCACCAAACTCCCGATGACCCTGTTCCAATCTGACATCCACCCCACAGCCGCACAGTCCATGCTATTGTGCTCTATGAGGCCTATCAAGGGCCCATAGCCATTTGTTTCAAGGCTACAGTAGCAGGCAACCAATTCCAAAGAATGCTCTATTTCTAAGTCCTGAAGGATCCATCTGGAGACTAGTGCGAGAGACTGCCCAGGGCTTTCCCTCTGAGTGAGGTGAGGACATGCTAACCTAGATTCTTCACAACCATCTGAAGAGAGACAGACAGATAGACACTTCAAGAAGAAACACCTTGAAAAGTGCAATTGTTAAAACAAGCTCTAAGGCTACTTGGGCCTGTGTGTGCACCTGGTGGCAAGGCAGCTTGATCCCGGCCTGATGATACCAGTGAGGAACACATTCTGGTGAGGGAATTCAACCTGTTGTGAAAACCCCTCATTCAACCCGAAACACTAGCAATTTGGCAAATAAGTCATAAAAACAAACTGAACCTCTGACAACACAGCGAACATAACATGTTTGAGCATCTTTGATGTGCTTCACTTCAGTCACCCTATGTCCGGGTGGAAGATATCAAACTCATTAGACGTCGTTTGCATTAGCGTTTGATCTTCGAACGCCCAAATAAATTCCCGAATCTGCCGACATTCAAGGTTATTCACCTGTGGATCTGCCACGGGAGAGTTAGTTCAGCTCGAAATCTTCCGGAGTTCAAAAGACAAGACATGTAAATGGGGTCGGCCCCAGCGTCACCGTAATGTCATCTATTTCTGCCACATCGACAGACCGCCACTTGTGTGGCGCGGCGTCCCTGTTTCATCGATTATTTATCAAGGTTTAATTCCGAATTACCTTCGTTTTGTCGGACAATGTCGATTTGTCGTTGGAGTAAAACCAACGCTGGCGTGAACGCAAAACGGAAGGAAGGGAGACGGTAAGTGACAGAGTGAGACCTACACGGAGGATAGAGACGCGCCGTTATATCTCACCATACATCATTTCATTAGCCGGGATTGTTTTTGGCACCAGAAGCCCTGTGGTAACATATCTCTCCTCTGCGCAGCCATTTGTTATGCAAAAGGTCGCCAGGCAGTTGGATAGAACCAGTACATATCCGTGCAATTACCCACCTGTCCCTTCCCACAAACAACAGCACCAATCAATATTTACTGTATATCAAATACCCTGGCTGAGAAGTGTGTGTGTGTGTGTGGTGACAAAGAGGGGAAATTAAATTAGCCTCAGGCATTGGGTGCACATACAATCTGTGTATCTGTCTAACTTTGTGTGTGTGTGTGTGTGTGTGTGACTGGAGATGTCCACAAGGGCTTGTGTGAGTGTGTGTGTGTGTGTGTGAGTGTGTGTGTGTGTGTGACTGGAGATGTCCACAAGGGCTTGTGTGAGTGTGTGCGAGGGAGGCTATCAGGATTGGTCACGTTGGCCAGGCTAGCCTTCTTGACATGGTGGTTTTATCTTCTTTTTAATGAAAATGGAGAGAAAAATGAATACAAATGACCTGTCAAACTCGGAGCTTCAGTTTTCACCTGCGTCTGGTCTGGGAAGTAAACCGAATGCCTGTCGGCTTCAGGTTGGGCTCGGTTAAAACCATCGCTCTCTCTGACTCGTGTCGGGTTCAGACAGAAATATGGGGCTCGAACTACACCCTGTGTTTTAGTCCGGCACACAAACAGCACCTGGCTGGTGCTAACAGTATTAGCTCGTTAGCTTCTTGTCTAATGGGTTTTCCAAGAGCAGAGACATGGGCATACCAATAATACACGGAGGAAACTTTCTATATGTCATCAGCTAAGTTAGCAGTGTTTTCAACTGCAAAGTTCTTCAGCCCAGACTCTTCCTTGAGCCTGCAATTTGTGTAAAAACCTTCAGCGATCTCAAAAGCTGTGAGGAACGTCTAAGGAGACGTCACTGGCTAAACATAATACTGCTGGATCCTATTCTGAGGAGAAGAGGAAGAACAGTTGAGGGTGAACACAGGTTGTGGAGGCCAAGCGGAGGAGAGGACTCACATCTCCACGATGCCCTCTGGGAGGTTGGCAGGGATCTCAGTCAGGCCTTTGCGACGGCAGTCCACGATGTTGTTGTTGCACGTGCACGTGGGCGGGCAGACGGAAGCCTGCGGGACGCAGGAACGAGGCTCCGACTGGGCGGGGCCTGAGGAGGAGGAGGCGGAGAGGGAGATGCAGACCGGGAGAGAGTTTAGTGTTAAAGTATTCAATTACAAAAAAGTGAGATAGATAGACAGGGGACCTAAATGGAAGGTGGTGGTGGGGGTGGTGGTGGGGTTTTGGGGGGGGAGGGGTTTAGGGGAGGCAGAGCGGTAGTTAGAGAAGGCGAGAGGAGCGAGTTTATGCAGACAATATAAACGTAATGAAAAGATTAAACCGCCATGATGCACTGTCGAGTCAGCTTAATAAAGACCTTTGTAAAGGCAACATCAGTCACGTGAACACTTTCACAAAAGGCAGAGTGCGTGTCACTGACATTTAAAAAACTGTGTGTTTATCACCGCTTGTAATAAAGCAGGGTTAATCACCAATACAGCCAAATTCTTCCAGTATCTTTATTGTTTTTTATTAGCTGCTTAGTTAATTAAGACTCCAGCTCTAATGCAGAATAAGATACATCAGAGCACCCAGGGAAGATCCGCCGTCTGATTAATGTGCAGAGGGAGGAGGAGGGCGTGTGCGTGCGTGTGTGTGTGTGTGTGTGTGTGTGTGTGCTCGCGCGCGTGCATTTGCAGGTGGCTAATCAACTGACTGAAGCGGCTTTTACCAATTACATCCTGCAGTCAATATTATGAAGTTATTGCGCTGATTCCGAGTGTTCTCTCTCTGCCACAATACACGACTCGAGCAGCAGGAGATAAGGACAGCGTGTTTTAATGACTGACTGCACAGCTCATCTACCTACACGGACCACTCGGTAGCGTGTCGGTGAGAGCGAGGGGTTAGCGGGCAGAGAGGCGAGGGCAAATCTCGCGTATCCGCATTGTTAGCGCTATCTCCGCACGCCTCCCTTTAAGAATATCCACAGCAGCGTTCTTTGATGAGAACGACTTGAGTATTGTTGAACAGAAAATGAGGAGAGAACATTCTAGCAGCCTAATATATTTTTCAAGCAGAAGACCAGATTGGACCATTTGGCCCCGTTAAACCAGGTCCTTGTGAAGGTGTGTGTTTGTTGTCCAGGTGCCGTCTACCTGTGCAGGTGAACTCCTTCTTCTGGGCATCAGGAACGTTGAGGCCTCTCATGTTGGCGGGAGCCATGCATTGGGTGAAGGGCGCCAAGCCCCGCCTCTGTCGTAGCCAATCGGAGAGCCAGGCCAAGTGGCAGTCGCAGTGCAAGTTGTTGGAGTGCAGGCGACTGCGGATAGGAGGAGGACCGAGAGAGAGGGACATAGAGAGAGAGACATAGAGAGACATCGAGAGAGAGACATAGAGAGAGAGACATAGAGAGAGAGAGACAGACAGAGAAAGAGGAGAGAGGAGAGAGAAAAAGATCAACAACAACATAACTATATATTTTTTTTAACAGCTGCAGAAGGCAAAGCAAAGGCAGAATACAGGCCTGTGTGTCTCTGCAAACGCTGTGGGTGGGGTCAGAGGGTCCGTCCTGCAAACCCCATCTGACTGGAGCCTGCCACAGAGGCAGTGGACTATCAACACTGTGATTATGACAATGGGCCCTTGGGAGATCTGCCATGAGTCGTGGAAGACGTGGCTAATGTGTCGTGTCACCCGCCCACGGAAAAACAGAAAACCCTCCTCGTTCAGCAAACTAATCTGCTCAAGGTCTTCAATGGTGTGGCCTCTCTCTTGTGGACACACACACACACTAAAGACAGAGGGACAGACGGAGAGCGTGTGTGGGTGAGCGAGTTAGGGAGAGAGAGAGAGAGAGAGAGAGAGAGAGAGAGAGAGAGAGAGAGAGAGAGAGAGGAGAGAGATGAACGAGTAAAAAAGAGATTAGATGAGAAGGAGAAAGCATCACGTCAGCAAATCAAAAAGCCATGGTACCCTTTTGAAAAGCCCCCTGAATAAAAGATGGTGTAAATCCTGTTAGGGGACAGAGATTGCTCATCGCGTCTCACAGCGGGGGGGAGGGGTTTTAATAGAGCTCTTCACATCATAAAGCCACTTTCTAACCCCCCTTCCCCCTCTTATTCTGGATTAATTACAGACAAGAGGGATTACGAAGATGGAAGGGTAAAACACACACTGTGATGGGAGCATAGGGCTCACACTGTGCCCAGTGTGTGTGTGTGAGTGTGTGTGTGTGAGTAAGTGTGTGTGTGTGTGCGTACGCGATATGCACTGGATATAGATGTTCTAGCGAAGCCCACAAAGATGACACTCCTTACACAGCGTGTGGTACAGAGACTCCTAGGGATTTGGCCCTGTTACGTCTTCCCGTAATAGGCTGTCTGAGTTAAGGAGTCGAACCCCATTATGATGGAACATGCTTGCTGTGATGTGCTTCTGTCTAATCTTCTGTTACTCCTTAAAAAATGAGAGAAGCTGGTTTTAGATGTTGTCATTGGCAACAGAGCTCATATGTTTGGGCTGCGTTGCTGGAACGGGCAGGTAGGGTCTCTTTCCTGCCGCAGCAGATGCACATGTCACCTTCTCTGTTTAAAAGGTGCACAACCGTTCAAAGAAATACTTGCGCTAATGCAATTTTCTTTCTGTACGCACAACCGTAAATTCTTCAGGGAATCCATCCAATCCAGGTCTGTAAACACCCCCAAAACATGACAAAAATTAGAGCAATTTCAGATTAGGAAAAAGATCTCCGATAAGGAGTATTTTCTGATTTTAATTAACATTTTTATCTCGGCCTGCTTTTTCTTTGAAAGATATTGCGGATGTTTGTTCTCCAAATATTCCCCAGTTCCTTGCCCATACAGCTCCAGATCAGTATGGAAAAGTATCATCGGCCAATCAGTAAAGAAATGCTGTCTATCATTTATCAACAGATGACGTCTTTGAGGAATTTGAAGTGTGCTGAACCAGTTCATCTTGACCCTTCCCCTGGCAGCCTGCTGCTAACCAGATGGCACCAACATCAACATATGTTCAGCTTGACAATGGTCTCAGGTGTCATTCCAAGGCTCCTGACGACAGACTATATTTACACCTTTCCAAAAGGAGCCATTTTTTCCTCCTCCAAATCAAAATGGCTTCACGGGTCAACGTTTCCTACGCAGAGTCCAGGTTTCTCATAAACAGGCCTGCTCTTGGATCGAACGCTTCGGATTGTGTTAGCGATACAGGCACGATCTGAACAGAACTGGTCCCTGAGGAGCGAGCATCCACGGCACGGTCGGGTC
>BROE01000006.1:5217735-5250036 GCA_036571765.1 Plecoglossus altivelis | reverse complement strand
AGAGAGAGATATGGAAGGATGGAGGGGAGTGGGGACAATGGATGGAGGGAGGGAAGGAAGGAAGGAAGAATGGAGGGGAGGGGGGAGGGAGTGAGGATGGAGAGAGGGAGGGAGGAGGGATGGAGGGGAGGGGGGACGATGGATGGATGGACGGGAGGATGGATGGAGGAGGGGAGGGGGATATGGGAGGGGCAGGGAGAGGATGGAGACAGTGGGGACCAAGGAAGGCTGGAAGAGAAAGAGAATGGAACTTTGCAGAGGGGAGTGTGAAGACACTAGGGTCCGTCTCAGCTTTCAGGGAGGGATCGACAGAACAAAGTGATTGAGGAGAGGTTGAGGCCGGGGGAAAGGGGGGGAGGGAGGCACAGAGGGAGGCTGCGGGAAGCTGGCTAGAGGCTGGGGGAGGAGGGGGAGGGTGGCGGGGGGGTCGGAGGAGGAGGGTTGTTGACTGACAGGTGTGATAGTCAGCAGGCTGTGGAAGAAGCTGACACCATGACAGCACCCGGCAAGCCAAGGGTTCAACATCACAATCCCAGCTGCACACAAGCCAATCTCTCTCCCCTTCCCTTCCCCGCCTCTCCCCCTCCCTCTCCCCCTCCCCCCCACGACACACGCATAAAACATGACACGCCGTTTGTCTCACTGGTTCGGTAACAGGCTTGGCTAATTATCTTTGCCAGTTTCTCGTCTTTTTTGGGGGGGAACAAAAGGCAAGCAGTCTAATTGCTGAGTGAGTATCTGCCACTCAAGAGTGCTGTTCAGAGCCACCATGAACTGCTTCAGAGCCCAGGGGTGAGATTAGTACTTTGTCTGTATAGGGAAACGATAGTGCACATTATAATTTTTTATGCGGGCATGTACCAGGGAATGTGTGTGTGTGTACACATGTGCACAAGTGTGCGATGCAGGCGCGCGCGTGTGTGTGTGTGCGTCTACAACTGGATACGGCGCCCGGTTTCCTACAGTAACCTGTATAAAAGGGGCATTAGGGAGAGAGAGGGATCATGTGAGGAAATCAATGGCTGAGCCAACAGGGATCTGTCTGATGTTTTTCTTGAGGAAAATGGAGGAGGCAAGCCTTTGAGCTAATATATCTGGAGTCACCTTGCAAGCGGTTGTATCCAGGGGGGGACGGGGGGAGGGGGGGACGACGACGGGTGGGGGAGGAACGGGGGGGGGGGGGGGGGGGGATCAAGAGGCTGCTGCAGATGCGGTGGAACGTCTAAAACGCAGAACGGATATTTTACGCGTTTCGTGCGCAGTGAAATACACGTGTGGAGCCTCGTCGGCGGGCCAGTTCTTTTTTCAAGGAGCGGCCAAAAAAACGGGGCGAACGGCGAGATGTAGGTGGCGTGGGCTGCTCTGCTGCTCTGACCTCTGACCTGGGAGCAGCGCTGCCCTGGCGGCCTGTCTTGGCGTGTCGTCCGCACGCCAGCGCAGCACAAACACTGCCCAAAGAACCCCGGCCGTTTCAGAAGACACTGATTCAGTGGATATTGTGTTTTAGTCAAATAAAAAAATGTGCGCAAGTTCGTTTTTTCACCCCCATTTGAGTATTTCAACTATTTAAAAAATATACACCGTAAAATGTAAATAATCTCCAGACAGCATTTGACCTTAGTGCATGAGCGCTTCGGTCTGTTTCGGAGAGTTTGTGTGAGAGGCAAGGTGGAGCCCAAGGACGTGAAGCGCAGCACAGAATGAGGAATAGACCAGAGCTAAGAGCTGGCCTGGGTCAGATGCCAACTGAGAGAGAGATACATCAGCACCCTAACCTGGGTTACTCAATCTGAGGCCAAGAAGTCTCTTTCATTTCCACCACAGGCCTGCCTGACAGGCCCAGTCAAACAGCCAGGACCACGATAACTTAAACAGACGTGTTTCATATTCCGCCCGTTGCTTACTAGCACGCAGGTCGGCAAACCCTGTTGTCGATCGCTAGCAGTTTCAGACGGACTGTCTGTTACCATGGACGACCCTCAGGGTCATGTACAGTTCTACGAATCGCCCTGTGCGACGCCGCTCACCCCCCCCCACCCCCCAAAAAGGGGCTTTGATTTAACCAACGACCCGCAGATGAACTGAATAAAAAAGGCCTTGCAATTCACTTCTCATGACTACCCTCCACATGTTTCTGCCTTCTTATCTCATCTGCCTTAGACATACAAAAAACTGATAGCGGACGAAGGAAGAAAGCCAGTCTAGAAAGCAGCCGATCTGAAAGGGCGAGCGGATCAGATAGGCGAGGTAGCCACCCAGAACCAGTCTGAAAGTTAGCCTTGGGAACATGCCCTCCTCCACAGCCAGCCTACATTCTACCACTGATCCTTAACTCCTAACAGACATGGGGTCATTACACTCCAGCTTAACAACACTTTCAAGACATTTCCCTATTAACCGCAGTGAGTCAGCGATAAGACTGGGTCGGGACCATATGGCGGAGAAGGAGCGGGAGGTGATTCAGAGGGAGGGGGCAACATTTTGTTTATTGTTCTGGTAAACTGATTAGCTGGGGGAAGTTCTTTGTTGCTGCGCCCAGGTTCACTGTTCCGTCGCCTGGTAATTGTGCAGTAAAATGAGGAGGACTGAAGAAAAAACCGTCGAGCACTGGTATGAAGTCTCCGTACCTCAACCGAACAGTTTTATCTTTGAGGAGGAATCGCCCACCAAAATGATTCAAACTATTTCCTCTCATTGGTGGGACATCTGTTTGAGGAGCTGAGGACTAGCAGAACGGACATGCTTGCCAAAGCAGGAAAACCTACAATTGATCAGCCAGACCGTAGACTGATGCATTGGCCATTAGCAGATTAGCAGGTCCTATGTGACTGATGCGAACACTGAACATCTGTTCAGACAAATTCAGTCTGTAGGTCCTCGCCTCAGCCAGGAGTCAAACAGGACCAGGTGTTTGTGTGCTTTTGGGATCAGGAAATGGATGCCTGCTAATTCAGAGGATTGACGGGAAAGGAGGAGTGTGATTGGAGAGGTCTGACTGCAGGGTTTAAGGTACTTACAGGTTTTTGACAGTAGTGATCCCACGAAAAGCCTTGCGTGGAACCGCCTGGATCTGGTTCTCACTCAGGTCTCTGGAAAACAGGAAATAAAGAATGTTTGTTTGGAGACATGACAGGTTTCAGGTTGTGTGTGTGTGTGTGTGTGTGTAAGTGTATGAGAGAGAGTGACAGAGAGAGAGAGAGAGAGAGAGAGAGAGGGAGAGAGAGGGAGAGAAAGAGAGACAGAGAATGTGTGTGTGTGCGTGCGTGTGTGTGTGTGCGCGTGTGTGTGTTTGCTGGTGTGGATAGAGGTGCCAGCTTTCAGCTGCCAAATTAAGAAGGTCCTCTTTGAAGTCACCATTCTAATTGGTCAATAGACCACAAACGTCATCCCCACCTTTTCCTCCCCTGGCGTCTTACGTCTTACTACTCTACAATGCCAGCATGTGTTTTCAATGGAAGAAACATTTCAAGATCTTGTTGTGGAGCCCTCCAAGAGAGATTCGTTATTCTCCTGGAAAAATGAAGCAATCAACTTCGTTTTAAGTAACTTGAGAACGCGAAACACAAGCGCGTACACACACATACACGCACACACATAACTAACCTGCCAGCCCCCTCTGTCACACGTTGGTTGGGAGCCAAATTATTTTCGACATGTCACAACGGTTTTGGCTAAACTTTATTAGGCTTGTTTGTTTGTAGAACCCTGCCTGCAAACATAATTTGAAAACCAGAATGCAATTACTTGGCCGGGAGGACGCAAATGAAGTATGGAATATCAGACGGCTTAATCTGGAATGTCTGTCTGCCCGTCATGCTTGTAACATGTTACAACACAAGACCTCGGCTGGGCGTGACCTTGACAACTTTAATATAACCAATCACAAGACATAATCAAGCAAGGATCCGAATATGCATTTTGTTTCTGTCCGCTCCTATCTCTCTCCGTTATCCCACCGACATCAGTCGATAAGAAGAGAATAATGGGAGAAACGCCCCAGCTTTTCTCTTATGAAATATGAGATTTCACCCCACCCTTTCAATGTATGTAAATCGGGTATGAGAGCCAAGTCGAGTTTAATGAATGCAAGGGATCTTAATTGGAGTGCCGTGTTCTGAATAACGATAAAGCATTTCTACATAACCTTGGTTTATTGCTCTTGACGTCTTCAATATCCAGCATTTCTTAACCGGGTCTGTTTTATGTGAGAGGCGAAGTGAAGCTGGAGTTTCTCCTTGACTTGACATGAAAAGCGCGCTCCTTTGTGTATACTTGTGTAAGCATGGAGCTCTTGTGAGTTCTTCACGCAAAGCGTGTGGTTCGTAACATCTACAAAGAAGGCAAACATTTGAGGAGCTTAACTCCGAACGCGATGCTTTTAATTTACGATATAGCTGTAAAATATGCGATCGATGTTTATACCTCCGGATGTTCGACTAAGAATTCTGTCCTACTTTCATGTCCTGCCCGTTCTGTCAACATCAATGCAAAACAGACGAAATAATGAAATCTTGTTTCTCCTCTCCCTCTCTCTCTCTTTAATTATTGTTTCTGAGTCAAAGCCTGATTGTTTGAATGTTTCATGTCAGGCAGGATTCATACGTTATGTATGGGTCAATGGGGAGAAGTTGGGAATTTAAAAGAACTTTTTGTCGATAAATGTTTTATTGTTTTGTTTACTCTGTAGTATTTTCTTGCATTATAATGGCAGAGTAAGATAATTAAAGTACATTCTCCATCTATTTCGCTCTCTCTCTCTCTCTCTCTCTCTCTCTCTCTCTCTCTCTCTCTCTCTCTCGCCTCTCCCTCTCTCTCTCCTTCTCCTTCCTCCTCCCAGAAGGTGAGCCAGCCTTCTATTGTGGTACTTATACCATCTGCTGCTGCAGTGACAAACAGTGAAACAAACATTGAAACAAAGTCAACATATTTTTGGTGTATTCCTTGTATCAAAGCCACATAATAAATGCGTTTGATGTCGAAGACAATTGATATATATATATTGCTTTGCTGTAATCCAAAGTAGCAAAAGACCACGTATTTCCTTAAGAGTTCCTCTCAATCCAAGTGTTCTTAACTCTGACATAGTTTTCTCTCTCCTTCTAAATGTTGCGGGTTAGGTGTTTGTTGTGAAGAAACGATGAAATGTTCGTCCAGCGATCTGTGAACATGATACAGTCTTGTCAACAGTATTTCCTCCATGTATCATGTTACTGAAGGTGAGTTAGAACCCAGTATTGAAAGACAAGGATGATGTCGTCTGGGCAGATATTGGCTTCGGCTTTGCCGGCTTAGAAGGGCGCACGAACCACAAACCACCTAGTATCTGTCCAGCCCCCACACACACACAGCCGTGCACACACACACAGCCGTGCACACACACACAGCTGTGCACACACACACACAGCCGTGCACACACACACAGACATGCGCACAGCCGTGCACACGCACACACAGCCGTGCACACGCGCACGTGGCCGTGCACACGCACACACAGCCGTGCACACGCACACACAGCCGTGCACACACACACAGACATGCACACGCGCACAAAGCCGTGCACACACACACATGGCCATGCACATGCACACAGACATGCACAAGCACACACAACCATGCACACACACACACAGCCGTGCACACACAGTCATGCACACGCACACACAACCATGCACACAGCCGTGCATACACACACAGACATGCACACGCGCTAAATGGAGAGGAGGGGGTGGGGGAGCTCCACTCTCCTGACACTGACAATCTGCTTGCAAATTTAATTAATTTTATTTTACTTTGGCCCTCCCCCTTCTCTAATTCCCAGGAAGGCAGCTATAAATCTCCTATTGATTCCATTACAGGCCCCATGTCCAGACAAGCAGACTGTTCCAGAACACATTACTGATAAAAGCCTAGCAACAACACACATTCAAGGGTATCAGGGCTCAGCTCGCAGGGAGGAAACGTCCTAGGGGCGGCCGAACACACAGAAAGCTACGTGACACAAGACAAAGACACAGACCGATTCCGCGCACTATGTGCAGGACGCTCGCAGGCACGGACAGCACACACGCACACACACCGTGTGTAGGACGCTCATAGACACAGAGACAGCGCGCACACACACACACACACACACACATATAAACACCATGTGTAGGATGCTCACAGACACAGACAGCACACTACAAAGCAGGCTTGAGGTATGCTTGCCAGAAAGGTGTGATAGCCCAAAACACTGATATAGTCATCCTATGGTATGACATCCTATTCACTTTATCTTTAAGGGATGTGGACAAATTTGGACTGAAATGCATTATATTTTAACCACCTCAAAATGTGTAACAATGATATAATTTACATACAGTGAGGAAGTATTATAATAATAGGCTACACTATAACTCCCTGTTCCCTTTAGGGCTTACATATACAAATATTCATATTCAAAATATTGTGATTTTTTTCCCAATCATTTTGAACAGCATTTATCCTGCAATTATCATCACATCAACTGTATTTTCAGCTGTTTGACCCTTCAGTGGCTAACAATTCACATTGCCAGAAGTACTGGTATTGTGCCCCTCTATTAAGACGTCCCTAGAGGAGCTCTGGCATCAGTCAGAGAAGCCTGATTGGATCGTGGACGTTTCTCTCCTTCTTCCCTCCCAGACTGGATGGCATCCTAAGGTCTCGCCCAAGATTCTCTACGGGACCCCGAGTCTGGGCTTTGACGGCGCAACTCCAGGATGTTCAAACCCCCCCCCCCACTTCCTGTCCATATAGCCAGTTCAGGCGCCCCGTCTGCGTGCTTCAGTTCACTGTCACGCTTGGAGGTACCGGCACGCCGTGACGCGGGTCTTTTTTGGGGCGTCCGCAGAGCCTTCGTTCAGCTGTCGCTACGCTCTGATTAGCAGCGTTTCTCATCATTGAAGATTACTCGGGTTAAAATCGAGGCTTTAAGTCTGTAAGGTATCAAATGTTCTCTATGAAAATGATCTATGATCTTATAAGTTAACTTCGGATCGAGATGCTGTATCCATGACTAGATTTGACCGTTTCGTTTTCGCCATCTTTTAGGAAGGACTCATGTTCTCCTTGATATTTCTCAAAGGTGGAACTACTGTGTGGTTTCCTCCTTGTCTAACTACATTACCCATCAGCCACTCTCTCCAGAGCATGCCTGTGTCAGGTCTGTTATCTGCATGCCTAACTGAATTTCCTAATGCACATCCTGTCAGGAAGGACCACACTTCAAGGCTCGTCAAAGGAATTGCAATGCAGGACTCGTAAGCACACGCAAACACACATCAATTACTAAACTCAAACACACAATTTGCGAACCTCGGACAAAAAGTGCGTTAAACCACACAATTTAGAAGCTCCAACAAAAAATATACATATATATATAGATATATATATATATAAATGGTAGTCATTGCCACACACAACAATAATACAAAAAATAGACATGCTCTCTTGTGGTCAACACAAACATGATACCCTATCCACTGCAGATTGAAACCAGACCCATGTCCTCCTTCCACCTCAGATCAGGCTGCCTGACCTGCCGTCTCTAGCCCCCCGCCCAGAGCCCAGGGAGGGGGGGGAGAGGAGCTGGGAGCACACACTGCTAGCCACCATATTAAATTACATTATTCATTTGAAGTGAATGATACTGGCCAGGTTGACCCCCATTGGCTACAATATTACATTTAACCCCTTCATACGGTGCAGTACACGCTTCTGCTTGCAGATACTCGCGCATGAAAAAGCACCCGCGCAGTTCGACGTGCATCTTATTAGCCGCAGATAAAGCAACATTTCAGTTCTTATTGAAGTGCTCCTATAATGCTGCCTGTGTCCTTCCTCTCAACCGTTCAGACGCCAAATAACGCATGTTTTCCAGGCTGTGTGTGTGTGTGTGTGTGCATACGGATGACCAGGAACCCAAACCATCCCATTTCGTCTCCCTGCATGTGTCTCCTGTTTGGAAACCCTAATCTGCCAGGACTACCCTGGTCCTGATTCAGTCACAGCAGATCAGACTGATGTGATTTATCTTAGCCTATCAAAAGATAAAAACAACATGTTTTCATTGTATTCCGCATGCGGGGTGACCAGGACGTAGCGTGGTTCTAACCACGCGTCTCCAGGTGCCAAACCTCTCCACCGCTAACCAGCTCCTGCTGCAGGAGCCTCGCTTCCTGGGCGGGGAGAAATGAAACCTTTTTTTGGGGCCGTTTCTTTCACTGGAGAGAACGGAAGAGGAGCAGTCATTTGGGTAGAGAGGATCTCCACCCCTCTCCTCCTCAGGGGCTCGGACGCAGGCGGGGAGACATTTTGTTTTATGAAACCCGAGACACCTTCAAGCGGTGACCCTTTTCTCTACCCCCCCCCTCTCCTCCTCCCCCTCCCCTCATTCTCATTCTCTTCTCTCTCTCTTTCAAAGCCGAGCCTAGCTGTTGCGTTCGGGTCCCTAGCCCCATCTCTACCGTGTCATTAGAGTCCTCTCATCCTCGCTGTGTCTTTGGAAGGGGGTAACATTACTCAATAAAGATGTATAAAGAGAATAATAAATATTGATCTGGGGTTGGCTCATTTTCCAGTGTTTTATAGCTGGGGTTATGGCGATGATTGGAACAGCACTGCTCTGGATTCCTCCTCCCCCTTTCCCTCCCCCCCCCTTCCTCCTCTGGAAGAGGGTTTCGGCTGTAATTGGCTTTTAGGATGACAGTAGCTCTTACTTAGGCTGGGTGACTGAGGGTTTTCATTGGGAGAGTGAGGGAGGACAGGCTGACATGGAGGCAAACATGCTAGCTAGCGTACATGTGTGTGTGTGTGTGTGTGTGTGTGGGTGAGTGGATGCGCGCGTGCGCGTGCGCCTGTTTGTGTGGTCGGTGAATCGGGTAACATTGTGGCAGGACGCCTCTGTGGAGACATACAAACACAAGCCTGTGGGTCAGACATATCCACCCTCTCCAATCCAGTCATTCTCTTGAAAGACACGGGGAGGACAGTGGAATTCCCCCTGGCCTTTGCTCCACATTTCACTAAATCCATCCCTTATAAAGTGGAGTTTCAAGTAGTGATTTTATTGCGGAAGGTGGCAAAGCAAATGTCAATTCCCCTCTCTGGAGGGCGGGTATATTCAGTGTAGCACTTGTTATCCATATTGAACAGCAATCTGGATTATCATTTTGCATCTGCTTCGAAGGTTCTCTTTGGGTCACGCCGGTGAATTAAGTTACAACCTCTCCTCTCCCACTGTCCTCTGACTGATATTTGACAGAGGAGCGTTCGAGAGGAGGGACAGATAGAGGGATGCACGGAAAAGATGAATGGAGAGATAGACAGGCATCCGTTTGCCCATGGTCAGGCTGGTTTGCTGATCCGATCTTGGCGGTTGCCGTGGAGTTTGTATGCAGGTCCTGCCAGCCTCCTCTGCCCTTGCTTAGCGTCGAACATCCATCCCAAAGACTCCTTGATTTAATTAACCCTCCCGCTTTATGAATAAAAATATTCCACTATTGATCACAGCAGTGCGGCGAGCGCTGACGCAGGCTATACCAGAATGTCTGCCTGCTTCATTACACCTTCCCAACCAGCCCTGCCTCGCCACCGACACGGAGAGGAAGAAGACGAAGAAAAAAAGAGAAAAGAAAGTCTGCGTCTAAATCATCATAAATGGTCTGAAATCCTCCCGTGGGGGTTTAAAACGCCCTACTTAAGCTGCGGACATTCCACAACCGCCCCTGAAAACGCTCGACTAGATGGAAATTATAAATGGAAATAGTTTTTTTTCTCTTCTGTTTCTCCCCTCCCCCCCCCCCAACAACCGCCCCCCCCCAACCCCCCGGTGTAAGTATCTATTATGTTTTGTCGATACTTTAATTAAATTGGACAGGTTAATGTGATTTACCCTGATCCATACCCTTTATGGATGTAAAAGCCTTTCTGGCTCCAAGCCTGAAAAACGTTGAACAAATTTAGATGAGTTACTGAAAAAAAGAAGAAGCGTATTAAGCCGGGATGGGTACGCAGGGGTGATTTGTTATTGGTTAATTCACTTTTATTTCTCTTCTGCCATTTGGTTGAATTCTCTCTCCTGTGAGCTCTTCTGCCGGTTGGGGCTGAGCAGCATTGCAGCCTCTCAGGGACATTTATGATCCTAATAAAATGTCAGTGATAATGGATGAAAAGACCACATCCAGACGGACAGACAGACAGACCGACGGGACCTCGGAAGGATACAGATGTCAGTGTTTTCTAAGACTGATCGTGACCGTTTGCTTTTGAATGTTGAGAGAGCCCCTCCCCTTCCTGTTCTGTGTAAATCGGTCAGCAGTGAGGTAAAGGAACCTGATGATCCTGCCAGGGGTGACCTGGTAGGGGAGGGGATGTCTGGGCTCATCAGACGACAGGACTGAGGAGATGTTTAGTTCACTGGGTGGGAGGGCTGGTGGAGGGGAGAGGAGGAGGAGGGCCTGCTGAGTGGGTGGGAGGGCTGGTGGAGGGTGGAGGAGGAGGAGGGACAGATGAGTGGGTGGGAGGGCTGGTGGAGGGTGGAGGAGGGACATCTGAGTGGGTGGGAGGGCTTGTGAAGGGTGGAGGAGGAGGAGGAGGAGGAGAGAGGAGGACGTGGGCCAGCTGAGTGGGTAGGAAGGTGGAGGAGGTGGAGGAGTTTGGACAGCTGACCCTTGGAGGGTAAGTCCTCATTATGTATCTAAGTACTTGGCTCCAATAAATGAAATGGGAGAGATCAGTTGTGAGGGGTCTATTATACATGTTCTCTACAAGTATGTGTGATTGAGAGAGAGCGAGAAAGGGCATGGATAAGTTAGTGTGCGTGTATGTGTGTGTGTATGTGTGTGTGGTAAGGGCAAGGGATGATGGAAAAGTTCCGACACGTCTCGCAGCTCTATAAGTTAGCAGGACCTCCAGCACCTTGGAACCTGGTCTCCGTGGCAACAGAGACCTGCAGAGCTGTGCAGATGTTTTCAGCTGGAAGTGTGTGTGTGTGTGTGTGTGTGTATGTGTGTGTGTATGTGAGTGCTACAGCTGCCGCTGCAAGTAAAGTGAACCAAACTCTGGCTGTGGATCTAAGAGTTTTTCTGGGGCGCGGCAGTGTGGGCTTGTGTCTGAACCTTGGGTAGTAAGTGGACATTTGTCATTTAGCATGGGGCAATGAGACAGCATGTCCACATGAGTCACTGGCAGGTGCATGACTGACAAAACCACCAAACAGGTCACGCTAACGACCGTATCATTCGGTTTCAAATAAATCCTAATGACAAAATGCATCAAATACGCCTGTAACGGGCCAACAGTATATCCGTTCCTCTATTCATTCTCCGCAGCCTCTTTGAGATGCTGAATCGGGCTTTCCTAATGGTCTGTTTGGTTGCACGTTGGTTAGTCTAAGGAACCAAATCTCTTTAAAAAGGCCCTAATGAGGTTAGAGGCAGTGAATGGTCAATGTCAGAGATGATTGGATGAGAGCAGAGGCAGTGGTGATGTTGGAGGGTGGGTGGGGATACGTTGCTCTTGTCTGGAATCTCTCAAAGAGGCAGGCCATGTCAACCCTTCAGTGATCATTACGCTGGTCTGAGCTCTTAGTCCGCTCTATGCCAAGATGAGAGCTCACGACTGCTCACAATTAAAGAATGGGAAGGGTAAACATTCGACCCTGCGATGGGAGAGAGGGGGAGGTTTGGACCCCCAGGAACATGCTGTGTTTTCTCAGTTAAAGCTGGGATTTGGAATTGTATTTATAAAATGTCATATAAGGATTTCTTTGTTTTCCAGCAAGAAAAGACTGTACTTTTCATGCGGGTTCTTGATTCCAGTGAAAGAAATTGGTTTCCCCCAAGCAACTAAGACATAGTTATTTAACTCCCTGATCTTACAGGCTAATAAAAGCCATTAGCTAATGCTTAGAGTGATGGATGTTTTGGGGAATGTTAGCCCTTCTGAGATGGCGTTAGGATGGCTGTGATCACAATGCAGCGTGATCAGCAGTATTGTTTCAATGTACAGAACCACCACCGCTCCAGCTGCATCCCATACTGTCTAATGATGAGGACCACGCGATGGACATGATTAATGCGCTCACGTCCAATTCATAATGGTGCAATCTATCCTTCACCTGCCTTCCGTCTCCCTCTGCATCTAAAAACCCATACATGAAGTTAAAAAACACCCGCATAAATTGGATTCTTTTATATAAAAACATTCAACAGGCAAACGATAGTGAGACAAGAGACAGAAAGACATGGGGGGGGGGGTAAGTGACAGAAAGGAAAGTTCTCCAATCCAATCACCCAGCTTCACAAATCACAGGACTTGCTAATTCACAGACGCGCGTTATGAGGGGAGAGCATATGGTGTGGAAGAGAGAGATGATTTAGTGAAAATGAGAGCTGTTAAGACGATGGGGCCCCCGGGCATAAGACCGAAATCTAATAATGGAGATGGGGTGGGAGAGTGGGTGTGGGAGAGAGAGGGAGAGAGAGAGAGAGAGAGAGAGGGAGAGAGGATGGGAGAGAGGGAGAGAGACAGAGAGGGGGAGAAAGGATGGGGAGAAAGGATGGGGGAGAGGGGGAGAGAGGATGGGGGAGAGAGAGGAAGGGAGAGAGGTGGAGACAGGATGGGGAGAGAGGGGGAGAGAAAGAGACAGGGAGAGAGAGAGAGGATGGGAGGAGAAAGAGAAAGTGAGAGAGAGAGAGAGAGGGAAGGAGAGGGAGAGATAAAAGGTGGGCAGAGAAAGAGAGGTTGTGGTGGATTATGGAGTCAGGGACTTGTACCAAGGTCACAGAGGAAACAGAGGACAGTCGTTCATGCGTTTAGAAGTTTCCAGAGAAGGGCCAAGTTATTGTTTTGTACCAGAAGGTTTCCGCTTACAGTCTAACTGCCTTATGAGATACATTGGAGTGTTGACAATGTACTAGAACTCAGGTCATTAACATGTAATACAACCTGTGAGAATGTGTTAATTGCAACCAGAGAGGAGTGTGTATGTGTGTGTGTGTATGTGTGTGTGTGTATAAAACAACATGGGCAGGGGCTGGGAACCTCCTGGGAGCCCAATCAGCGCTGAGCTCTGTTATTGAACGTGTGTGTGTGAGTGTGTGTCCTTTCCCACCACCTGAACACATTTTGAAACAGAAGCACCATATGTGCTTTCTCTGTCCACAGGTATCAACAGCTCCGATCTACCAAAGAGAGACTCACGTGAAAGTGCTTTAACTCCATGGAGACTAAATAGTCAATAACAGCATTAATGGTTTCATTATGGAGACTTATTGGGTGTTTCGGGGCTGCAGATTGTGTGGTGTTAAAGAGCACCATGGAAACCTGGGAGTCTCCCGCATTCCACTGTTTCAAACAGCGGCGCTCAAACAGGCACTGCAGGAGCAACTTCTAACACTAGATGGCGCTCCGTTGCTTCTGTCCGCCCCTCGAACGATCCAATCAATATCTCTTATCTGCGTGACATATCAGGCAGAGAAAACCGTCTTGGAGAAGTGGAGGAGCAGAATAAATCTATATGCGGTGATATCTACGCTGTACGTCCATATCTTCACCTATAGCTACATTTTACGACACGTACGGGTAGTAAGAAAGTACACGCTGGGGGAAAAAAAGACTATTTGTGAACTTTTTCATTGAGATTCTAGAAAGTCAAACATATCTGGATGGATTAACTATTGTGTTTTTGTGAAAGGGTTAGCTTGGAGGTAGCAGTCTCCTCATATCAACGTCATAAAACGTCACGCCGCTCTAAGCGTTACATCAAGTCGTTCAGAAACACCGGTATTACTGGAGCGTTCGGGCCCAGCGCCCAGAGAACAGTCCTATGTTTTTCCTCCTGTTTAGTTGTGAGGACGTCGACGCAGCTGGACGCCAGGGACAAGCTTGCTAATGACGATGTCTTCCCCCACAGTCTAGCTTCTAGTCCCTCTCCTACCTCCCTGATCTGAAAGCCTTCTCCTAGCCAAGCCACGCAGACGAGACAGACACCAGCAGGACGCACTAGTTCTGGCTAGGCTCTAAATGACTTCTGACAGAACAGATCAGGTTAAATACAGGCCGGGGGGGGGGGGGGGGACGTGAGGACGCTGTCTGCCAGCTCTGGTTAAGACGGGAGAGGGAAGATGTCCTGAGCTTGGAGCGGCTGGTGGGAGTTCTGTTTCTGGTAGCGATCTGCATCGTGGCTGCGTGGGGAATCCAAACATTGCAGCGTGCCTGCGAGTCTGTGACGAGCCCTCGCTGCTTAAGGCCGGCGCTCCGAAACAAAATGATCTGTTGTTGGACTCGGAGACGTCCCAGACGAGCCTCCGAGGCAGCCTCTTGCCTTTTGTCGTTGTCCAGAATCGAGCTCTCAGGCTGGGGCCTTTATTGGCACAGTAGAGCGCTGCGTGTGACAGACAACTGCTAATTGGATCCCAGCAGATGAGATAGCTGTAATCTTCAGCATGTGCGCTCCAAACAGCTCCTCTCATTTCCCCTACTGAGAAATGCAAGAGCACAACCTGACCATTAGAACCCCACTGATATAGAAGAGAACTCTTCCTTTCCTATACTTTTCTCCTGTATTTATTCACTAATGTCTACCCGCTGCCTTGCTACCAGTAGTAAATAACAATCACCAATGTGGAAACATCAGTAAAACTGTCTTTTTTATTGTACCGTATTTTGGGGGATTTTGTCTGTTTTTTTTGTGTGTTTTTTTTACTGCCGCGTGGTTGTAATGGACTGGAAAGTTGAACTGCAGTGGATCTAGTCTGTGGTGTCACGTCCTGTCTGCACCCCCCCTCATCCCCCACAGACAGACAGACACACACACACACACACACACACACACAGCAGCCCGCGCTACACGCCCCGCGCTGCAACCAAGCTTCCTCCCATTTGCACAAAACACGTTCCGCGCAAACACAACATTTCCTGCCCTCGTCTCCTGCGATCCGTCGCTCTTTCTTTTGTCCCCCTCCCTCCCTCCCTCCCTCCCTCCCTCCCNNNGTGTTAAAGAGCACCATGGAAACCTGGGAGTCTCCCGCATTCCACTGTTTCAAACAGCGGCGCTCAAACAGGCACTGCAGGAGCAACTTCTAACACTAGATGGCGCTCCGTTGCTTCTGTCCGCCCCTCGAACGATCCAATCAATATCTCTTATCTGCGTGACATATCAGGCAGAGAAAACCGTCTTGGAGAAGTGGAGGAGCAGAATAAATCTATATGCGGTGATATCTACGCTGTACGTCCATATCTTCACCTATAGCTACATTTTACGACACGTACGGGTAGTAAGAAAGTACACGCTGGGGGAAAAAAGACTATTTGTGAACTTTTTCATTGAGATTCTAGAAAGTCAAACATATCTGGATGGATTAACTATTGTGTTTTTGTGAAAGGGTTAGCTTGGAGGCAGCAGTCTCCTCATATCAACGTCATAAAACGTCACGCCGCTCTAAGCGTTACATCAAGTCGTTCAGAAACACCGGTATTACTGGAGCGTTCGGGCCCAGCGCCCAGAGAACAGTCCTATGTTTTTCCTCCTGTTTAGTTGTGAGGACGTCGACGCAGCTGGACGCCAGGGACAAGCTTGCTAATGACGATGTCTTCCCCCACAGTCTAGCTTCTAGTCCCTCTCCTACCTCCCTGATCTGAAAGCCTTCTCCTAGCCAAGCCACGCAGACGAGACAGACACCAGCAGGACGCACTAGTTCTGGCTAGGCTCTAAATGACTTCTGACAGAACAGATCAGGTTAAATACAGGCCGGGGGGGGGGGGGGGACGTAGAGGACGCTGGTCTGGCCAGCTCTGGTTAAGACGGGAGAGGGAAGATGTCCTGAGCTTGGAGCGGCTGGTGGGAGTTCTGTTTCTGGTAGCGATCTGCATCGTGGCTGCGTGGGGAATCCAAACATTGCAGCGTGCCTGCGAGTCTGTGACGAGCCCTCGCTGCTTAAGGCCGGCGCTCCGAAACAAAATGATCTGTTGTTGGACTCGGAGACGTCCCAGACGAGCCTCCGAGGCAGCCTCTTGCCTTTTGTCGTTGTCCAGAATCGAGCTCTCAGGCTGGGGCCTTTATTGGCACAGTAGAGCGCTGCGTGTGACAGACAACTGCTAATTGGATCCCAGCAGATGAGATAGCTGTAATCTTCAGCATGTGCGCTCCAAACAGCTCCTCTCATTTCCCCTACTGAGAAATGCAAGAGCACAACCTGACCATTAGAACCCCACTGATATAGAAGAGAACTCTTCCTTTCCTATACTTTTCTCCTGTATTTATTCACTAATGTCTACCCGCTGCCTTGCTACCAGTAGTAAATAACAATCAACAATGTGGAAACATCAGTAAAACTGTCTTTTTTATTGTACCGTATTTTGGGGGATTTTGTCTGTTTTTTTTGTGTGTTTTTTTTACTGCCGCGTGGTTGTAATGGACTGGAAAGTTGAACTGCAGTGGATCTAGTCTGTGGTGTCACGTCCTGTCTGCACCCCCCCTCATCCCCACGACGACAGCACACACACACACACACACACACACACAGCAGCCGCGCTACACGCCCCGCGCTGCAACCAAGCTTCCTCCCATTTGCACAAAACACGTTCCGCGCAAACACAACATTTCCTGCCCTCGTCTCCTGCGATCCGTCGCTCTTTCTTTTGTCCCCCTTCCTCCCTTCCCTCCCTCCCCCCTCCCTCCCTCCCTCCCTCCCTCCCTCCCTCCCTCCCTCCCTCCCCCCCCTCGCCGCCACTATCCTCGGAGAGATACACTATCGCCGCACACCCTTCTGCCTGTCCTGTTTGTTTTCAAAGTGTCACTCACGGAGATTGAGGGGTATCACCTTGCAGCTCGGCGCGTTCCAACGTAAACTTCCCCCTTTTCATTTGCACCCTAACAGCCCAGCGTACGGAGCCCAGGGAAAGTTCCCCACTCAGCTCACAGGCCCTCCGAGAGCCGGACGCACCAACGTGATGAAATTACACGAGGCGCCCCAGACACTTAAGCATTGATCAAATACAAACTGTTATCCCTCAGTCCCTAGCGACACCTTAACTACTGCTGGACGTGGACAGAGTGCAATCGGACCTGAGCGAAGGAAAAGTGTGTGGTGTGTGTATTTGTGAGAGAGAGAGAGAGAGAGAGAGAGAGAGAGAAATAGAGGGAGAGAGAGGGAGCAAGAGAGTGAGGGAGAGAGAGGGAGCAAGAGAGAGAGAGAGAAAGAGAGAGAGAGAAAGTGAGAGAAATAGAGGGAGAGAGAGGGAGCAAGAGAGTGTGAGAGAGAGAGAGAGAGAGAGAGAGAGAGAGAGGGAGAGTGTGAAGGCCAAATGTGTGGGAGATAGGAGAGAGACAGATAAAGAGCAGAGAGTAGACAGATCAGATTAAAGAGAGGAGAAGCGCTGCTCTACTCTCTGGGAGGCCTGAACCCTTCCTCTGCTCCGTTCATCTAGTGAGAGGAGCAACACTTATCCAACCCAAGTAGGAAATACAGTCAGGATGTCATCAGCCCTGCTATTGGGCTCTAAAACGATCTGAAGAGCAGATAGAAAGTGCCGAGTAGGAGGAGGTAGGAGAGTAGGAGGTTGAAGCTGCCACATGAGTGACTGTCCACGGTAGGGGAGGGAGGTTTCTGCCTTCACAGACTAAACAGCACCTACAGGGCGCTCTGGATGAGTGTGTTTACCATGTACGCCTGAGGCCTCGGAGCAGCTGACTGGGGATGAATCCAGCCTGGGCCCTTTGCTGGCATCCTACCCTGTCTCTCCTCGCCTCGTGTGCCACCCTTGCCACCGAAAAATATATCCAAAGCAAGAGAGCATCTACGGATGGATCGATGTGCATGTTTGAAAACCACGCACACGTGTGTTGGCCCTGCGCTTGCGGTTCCCCCTGTGGTGGTTCTCACCCCCCCTCCTCTTCTGCTGTTCCCCTGGAACATTAAAGAGATGGTGTAGACAGCGGCCAGCCTTCGCTGCCGAGGTGACCTCATCGGCCATGACGTCATCCAGCGAGTTGATTTATTAAGGTCCTCCGATGAGGACCTATTAAAATAAACCCACCCCTCTCTCTGTGTGTGGAGATATGGTCCCCTAAGGGCCCCTGGCAGTGGCTGGAGGGCCAGAGGGCCGGAGGATCGGAGGGAAGGGTAACCAGAGGAGGCGTGGGGCCACGCTAACCTGTGCGGAGCGTCAAGAGGGAATCGTTGACTTCCACATCAGCTCTGCTCCATCGAGCATGTTTATGTCACATGTTCAGGTTTAGTTTACCGTGAACCGTAGTGGTAATGTCTCTCTCTGTCTCCTACCACACTGGGAAACTCCATCCTGAGACCTTCAGCTAGCTAGCCTAGCATCTGTACCGAAGCCGTTAACTGAGACGTCAGGATTTAACAGGCCAAACCAACCATCCCAAACTTAACTTGACCTGTCCCAAAATGGAACTTATTGTGTTCTGGCATTTTCACATTTTGACATGGGTTATTTGCAATACTATTCACTAACGCAATTCTTGGTGAAGCCATGGTAATAAAAAAAAGTATTGAGGTTTGGAAAAAAAAAAGTTCTGGAAAACAAGTTTTGAAAGACGTTTTCTACAACTGGTGTTTCCATTTGATATTGTTATAATCTATCGTCCCGCAGTCATCACACAGCCGGTGTTGAGCTGTCCCAGACATCTTTTCCAGCGTTAATTTCTATCCGTGCACTTAAACGGGCTCATCTTCTGTAGTGCATCATCAGGGAAGGTTCTGCAAGGTTTGGGGACTGTTAGGTAACGTTACAGTAATGTTAGTAGTGTGTCACAGTTAAGAGTTATTTCAGGGAGTTCTTCTCTTTTCCATTGTGCAATTTTACACTGGTGGGATATGTAGGTCAGGTGTGTGTGTGTGTGTGTGTGTACTTCCATGTATATGGAGGTCTGGGGTATTGCAGAGACAAGTATGGGGGGTCTCTGGCTTGGCCAAATGGATTGTAACGTTTTTATACAAGCTTTCTCACAGCGCTGGTGAGTCAATATTTGAATGAAAGTTAAACTTGCCTCAGGGGTCAGATTCTAAACCTGTGGAGCATAGGGCTGTGTTTAGCCTACTGGGGGAAGAAACCTGCATCTGTCTAAGAGCAGACCTGTCTACAAAACAGACCTGTCTACGGAGCAGGCCTGTCTACAGAGAAAACCTGTCTGAGAGCAGACCTGCCTACAGAGCAGGCCTGTCTACAAAGCAGACCTGTCTACAGAGCAGACCTGTCTACAGAGCAGACCTGCCTACAGAGCAGGCCTGCCTACAAAGCAGACCTGTCTACAAAGTAAACATGTCTACAAAGTAAACCTGTCTACAGAGCAGAACTGTCTAAAAAATAAACCTGTCTACAGAAAAGACCTGTCTACAGATCAGACCTGCTCTACTGCCAAAGTAATGGCAGCACAAGGAGCAGAAGAAGATTATCAGTTGGAAAATGACGTCGGTGAATTGTGGTCCCCAGAGACAGCAAATATCCACTGTGCCACGGCAGATGAAACACATCAAGATTCCTCGCCCTGCACTGAGCACGCTCTGTGGCGATGGATGAAAGGTTGTCAGGACAACAGCCACTGGCCCTGCTGCTGGGCTGGGTCTGAATCTTCCCTCCTCAGTGGGGGGCCGTCACACACACACACACGCAAAAACAGAAACACACCAGCTCAAACACACACACCTTTATCCAATTTCTCCCCTACTTGCAAACCCAGATGCAACGCGCTTTCACCCAAACAGTCAAAGACACATCTAGTGTATAGTCTCGCAACGCGCTCGCACACCAACGCACACGCGCGGCCCTGCATCGCATTAGAGCCTCTCCACAACAGAACCCCTCCACGCACACGGTTCCACATGGCTCACCACAGGGGGGATTCCCCCAGTCTCACACTAGTAAGACTCAACATGGCCGCCATCTGCCTTCCAGCTTGCAGGCCCCTCCTGGTCTAGCATGACAGCGAGCCGCTGGAGCCGCTCGCCCAGCGAGCAGAGCGGAGCCAGATAGACAAAGAGCGGGGAGGCTGCGGTTTTATTTCACGTGCTTATCAAGCCCCCTCCAAACGACATACAATCATCAGACCGACCGTTCACTCACACCAGACCACAACAACAATCTCTAATCACTCTGCGGGTTCCGTCGACTCCTGAACGTCCTCTGTCACGCTACAACATCTCTGTGTGCTCCTGCCTGTTTGTGTGCTGCCCCCATCATGGAGAAACCACTTCTCCTCCACAGAGATGGCAAGAAGGACATTTGGTGATTCTTTCGCCGTTAATTCCGGGCAGATTAAGGCTTCAGACGGGCATTGATGAAAACTGGAAAGTTTCTGCAGTTTTGTGTGTGTGTGTGTGTAAAATATAACGAGTGCTGTTTTGTCTACTTCCATTTGCGCTGAGGCATCATGTACGAGCTTCAGTCCTGGTCGAAAGCATGATCTGAAAGTGGACCAATTGTTGCAGAAACATGCCCACTTATTCCAGTAAAACCCGGAACATTTTCTTGCACCAACATCATTTAGCCATACTCTGAATTGGATCCCAGTGTTTTACTAAACATGCCCGTGCATGTACCACACGTTCAGTCTCCAGGGCATCGTCTTCCAGGATCAGGCAAGGCTACCTTGTGGGTTTGAGTCCAAACCAAAACTGCCCATATATTTGGTTGGTGATCGTCCATCTGAAAGTGGAGCCCCAGACCCTCTATGGAGCCTCTAGAACAGCGCAGCCTTGGCCAACTTGGCCGCCTTGAGCTTCTACTGTCATTAAAATGGCTCGTTGCATTTCCGTTTGGGCCAAGAGAAATATTCTATTAGACTCCAGAGGCCAAAAGCCACGGCAGGGGAGAGATGGCCCTGAGGTTAGCTCCCTGAGGTAACGCCTAGATAGGCTTTAGCTCTCAGGGCTGAACCAGTCTGCGGTTCTCAAAGAACTCACCGTTTAACCCAGCGGTCCAAGTTCCTAACTGTATTTCAACTCTTCCCAGCAGATGAGGGGATACGGAGACTGCCAACTCTCACACACTGGCCATGAGATACATGCATTTGATTGGTTAAACGCGCCGTGGAACCAATCAAATGCGTGCGATTTGGCAGCGCTGGGATACGGAGGAACGAGGCCAGCCGTCTCTCGTCACCTATCCAACACGGTCTTGCGGAGACCAAGGTCTGTTAGCAGGCAGAAAGGACGGTGGACCAGAGAGACAGAGAGGAGCCACGAGGGGGAAGGACCACTTGTCCTCCCAACAGAGGAAGAAAACCAGGTTGTTTTCTCTCTCCCTTCTCTCCTGCTGCTTCCTCCAACCACAACTCTGCTAACTCAGGTCCGTTTCAGCCAAGAGGATTTCACCAAACCACTTTTATACACTAGGAACTTCTTGACCAATACAGCTACTGCTGTTAATTCCCACAAACAACACTGCCAATATATACAGTAGAGTGATGGGAAATATGGTGAAGTTTGTGAAAAACCTGAGAAAGTTTGTCATCGCCATAAGCGGAATATCCGAGTTTTGGGATGCATATTGCAGCTTCTTAGACACTACTTTCAATCTGATCTGGAAAAGGAGCGCCAATCCTAACGTTTCATCTTCTAAACAACATCAAATCAGTTCAAACTGCTTCCAGTAAGTCACACGCTAGCTAAAACAGCCCACTCGTACCTTGAGCAATCGTACCACAACATGGGCCTCCTTATCTGTATTGTGGAGCCAAACCCACTACCAATAAACCCAAAGCTGTTTCCAGTTTTCAAACACTCCTGAATTTGGGCTTTCAACTGAGGGGAAATCTGAGGCAGCTGATGTTTAGAAATAAATATACGCAGCAGAAAAATCTATCCACGCTTTTTATGATTTCTTTATGTGGCTTGTTTTTCTTCTATTTACTCCATCTATTCCTATCTTTTATACGTATGCACACATAGATAGGGTTGCGTTTTATGATGAGGCCAGCTAGTAATTTGGGTACTTAGAGAGAATAATGAGGTTAGAAATTGAACAAAATGAGATATAAATGGTAGACGTGAACCCCGCCAGCCCTCCTCCTTCGGATTTTCCCGAGCCTCCGCTGCCGAGGGAAGTCCCAAGCCAATGAGAGAGTGTGGGATTCATTTCTTCAGACAAATTGATAGAACAACAACATCGCAGTAATGGAGTTTCTAAAATGGTCTTGCTGGGGCCTCTATAGACCACGTCCGCGTTGGCTCAAACGTCGTCTTTCAAACACCAATGAAAACGCAGGCGTCCGTACGTAACGATCTTGGAGCTCCGCCAGAGATGTTCAAGACTTGCGTGCGAAACAAGGTTTTCGTCACCATCCAGGGAAAGACAGATTCGCGTGTCACACTTACAACAGAACGCCAACAAAGACCTGCGATGCATCTACCTCATCCCAAAATCAAAAAGATCTTGGAATCCTGTTCAGGCAGCGTGCAGACCTTAAGAGGCAGCCCCGGGGCTGGGCCTTCACAGCTGAAGATCCGCCCGTCTTCCTGAGACGTGCATCTGCCCACGGTTCTCCACGTACAGCTGACGAGAAGAACCGAGCCTCACGGCCTTCCGTAAAAGGGACGGGACAAGAACTCTACGAGAAAGTGCCTTATGAAACGACGGGTGAAGCAATACTAAACAGTGACATTACAGCGGCACGGGGGATCGTTCGTGTGGGAGATCTCCTTCCTGGAGTCCCAGCTCATCTGGGGCCAATGTTCAAGGACTAACACCATAACAGGAGGAGTTAGTGGGGGGGGGGGCGTCTCTGCTCTGGGAACGGTCTGCGGATTGTTCCAAGATGTGGACAAGCAGCGTTCAGAAGCTAACCGGAGGGGCGAGGTCTGGCTGGCATGAATGCCTCTGACATGTCTGATTCGTTAAAGATTGAAGGGTTTGTGTGTGCTGTCAGACGTTTACTGCCAGAGAGAAAGGTGTGTGCGCGCTGGTTTTCACGGAGGGGCCTTAGAGAACGATGACACTTAGAGTACCGCTACCAGGAAGGAAAGTGCCGTTTCAAGGACTTCTAACACGTAATGTTCTCTAATGGAACCTCTCTTCTCTCTCTACTTCATCATCTACTGAAAGTTGGGGTGGTGTTGAGGGAGTGAGGGAGAGAGGGGGTATCTGTTGAAAAGAGCCTTCTGCTACAAGCTGTCTAGTAGGTTTAGCTTTCTCAGAAATCCCCAAAATTAAAATAGTATTTTCATTCCTTCTCTTAAACATTGAGTTTCTTTAACAGAGCCTTAGGAAGGACGAGGACAATAATTAAGAAGGACATTCTGTCTCTTGCCAGACCGCTATTATGAGTAAGACTTGTGTTCTTAATGGCCGTGCCTGAATAAATAAAGGTTAGCTAATGTAGTTCTGCTGCTCTCCATCTCCACTGAAATATCAAAGAAAACGTAATTTCAGAAATCCTGTGGGGGATTAAAGAAACAAAAGATTTGAGCTTGTCTTCAGAGCAGAATCGAAAGTGCTCATCTTGAATAAAAAAATAAAAGTCAAATGAAATTTTACAAAAATCACTTTCAGTTAGCATCTTTCCTCCGCGATCCTACAAAACCATCAGGTTTTTATTTTTGCATCAGCGTTTTTTGTACAATATCTCCGTCACAGAGGAATATGAATGTATATTGCACTGAAAGCTAAACTGTTTCCATGCAGAGCTATATACTGCCAAATCAGGCCAGACAGCTGACAGTGTTTGATGTCGTTTCAAAGGGCCCTGCATCGCCATCCCAATGAGTCAGATAAAACCATGCAAGATATAATCAGAGGTGGTCATCAGACTGAGCAAAGACGATGTCTTTCTCTGCTTGAGTGTCCCATGTTCTGATTACAGCTCCCTACGTGCTGTGTGTGCCTCCAGCCAACTGTGGTAGTCTGTGTTTGTAAGTGTGTCAGTGTGAGTGTGTGTGTGTGAGTGTCTGTGTGTCTGTGTGAGTGTGTGTGTGTGTGTGAGTGTAAGTGTGTGTGTCTGTCTATCTGTGTGTGTGTATCTGTGTGAGTGTGTGTGTGCGTGTGTCTGTCTGTCTGTGTGAGTGTGTGTGTGTGTGTGAGCGTGTGTGTGTGTCTGTCTGTCTGTCTGAGTGTGTGCGTGTGTGTCTGTGTGAGTGTTTGTGTGTGTGTCTGCGTGTGTGTGTCTGTGGGAGTGTGTGTCTGTGTGTGTGTCTGTGTGTGTGTGTGTGTGTGAGTGTGTGTGTCTGTGTGTGTGAGTGTGTGTGTGTGTGTGAGTGTTGTATTCCACAGAGATTCTGTGCAGCCCTGGCTGTTAACAGCATGTAAAGCTGGGTCTGTTCTGCTAACATCATCTGGGACAGGCCCACCTGATTAGCCAATCACCCTGTCATTTTCACCCTGTGACACTGGGTGGCTATTTTACGTGAAAGAACAAGCAGTCCTGGAACTGGAGGAGCACGAGCACACACACACACACACGCACATACACACATACACACATACACACTCACTCACTCACATTCACATTCACACACACACACTCACGCAAACACACACACTCACGCACGCACACACTCACGCACGCTCTCGCACACACACACACTCACTCACTCGCTCACACACGCACGCACGCACACACACATACACACACACACACACACACACACACATACACACAAACCATTCCCCCACCCTCAGATGTTCAGCCATTAAGCTGTTTGGATGTGGGGATCCACTTACACTCTCCCTCCCCTCCCCTCCTCCCCCCTCCCCTTCCTTGTTCTCTACATGGAACCTCTCTTCTCTTCTCTACTTCATCATCTACTGAAAGTTGGGGTGGTGTTGAGGGAGTGAGGAGAGAGGGGGTATCTGTTGAAAAGAGCCTTCTGCTACAAGCTGTCTAGTAGGTTTAGCTTTCTCAGAAATCCCCAAAATTAAAATAGTATTTTCATTCCTTCTCTTAAACATTGAGTTTCTTTAACAGAGCCTTAGGAAGGACGAGGACAATAATTAAGAAGGACATTCTGTCTCTTGCCAGACCGCTATTATGAGTAAGACTTGTGTTCTTAATGGCCGTGCCTGAATAAATAAAGGTTAGCTAATGTAGTTCTGCTGCTCTCCATCTCCACTGAAATATCAAAGAAAACGTAATTTCAGAAATCCTGTGGGGAATTAAAGAAACAAAAGATTCGAGCTTGTCTTCAGAGCAGAATCGAAAGTGCTCATCTTGAATAAAAAAATAAAAGTCAAATGAAATTTTACAAAAATCACTTTCAGTTAGCATCTTTCCTCCGCGATCCTACAAAACCATCAGGTTTTTATTTTTGCATCAGCGTTTTTTGTACAATATCTCCGTCACAGAGGAATATGAATGTATATTGCACTGAAAGCTAAACTGTTTCCATGCAGAGCTATATACTGCCAAATCAGGCCAGACAGCTGACAGTGTTTGATGTCGTTTCAAAGGGCCCTGCATCGCCATCCCAATGAGTCAGATAAAACCATGCAAGATATAATCAGAGGTGGTCATCAGACTGAGCAAAGACGATGTCTTTCTCTGCTTGAGTGTCCCATGTTCTGATTACAGCTCCCTACGTGCTGTGTGTGCCTCCAGCCAACTGTGGTAGTCTGTGTTTTTGTAGATGTGTCAGTGTGAGTGTGTGTGTGTGAGTGTTTGTGTGTTTGTGTGAGTGTGTGTGTGTGTGTGTGTGTGTGGTGAGTGTAAGTGTGGTGTGTCTGTCTATCTGGTGTGGTGTATCTGTGTGAGTGTGTGTGTGCGTGTGTCTGTCTGTCTGTGTGAGGTGTGTGTGTGTTGTGTGAGCGTGTGTGTGGTGTTGTCTGTCTGTCTGAGTGTGTGCGTGTGTGTCCTGTGTGAGGTGTTGTGTGTTGTGCGTGCGTGTGTGGTGTCTGTGGAGTGTGTGTTCCTGTGTGAGTGTCTGTGGTGTGTGTGTGTGAGTGTGGTGTGTGTGAGTGTGTGTGTCTGTGGTGTGTGAGGTGTGTGTGTGTGTGTGAAGTGTTGTATTCCACAGAGATTCTGTGCAGCCCTGGCTGTTAACAGCATGTAAAGCTGGGTCTGTTCTGCTAACATCATCTGGGACAGGCCCACCTGATTAGCCAATCACCCTGTCATTTTCACCCTGTGACACTGGGTGGCTATTTTACGTGAAAGAACAAGCAGTCCCTGAACTGGAGGGCACATGCCACACAACACACACACAACGCACATACACACACACTCTCTTATACACACAAACACACTCTTATACACACAATAATCTATTACACACACACACTCACGCAAACACACACACTCACGCACCCACACACACACGCAGGCTCTAGCACACACACACACTCAAACTCACTCGCTCACCAGGACCACGGCACGCACGCACACACACATACACACACACACACACACACACACATACCACAACCATTTGTTCCCCCCCCCCCCTCAGATGTTCAGCCATTAAGCTGTTTGGATGTGGGGATCCACTTTACACTCTTCCCTCCCCTCCCTCCTCCCCCTCCCTTCCTCCCTGCCCGTCCCCCCCCCCCCTGCCACACACTCCTGCTGTCAGCCTTGCATGTCAGTGCTGTCAGACACTTTAAAGCCTCCTTCCAACCTGCCTTCTCTCGCATGAATAACGACTGCTGGGTAAACACCCATAAGTGATGCGCAGATGTGAATAACACACACAGGTCAACTTACCCCCCGCACCCCCAACACACACACACACACCACACAGTTACGAACGCACAAACACACGCCGGCATAGACACACAGACACAATTAGGCTGGCAGGAACCCTAAATCCAGACCAGCACCAAACTGGTCTGCAGCACCCATGTCTGCTGCCATGTCTGGGGTCCTAGCCTCCATTCTGCACTGTTGCCTTCAGCTCCATTGAACAAGGGCAGAATGGCAGAAGGCAACACAACACAAAAGACCAGGTGCTTGGAGGTGTGTGTGTGTGTGTGTGTGTTAAGACTATCCATGCTAGCTGCTGTGCTTGGATATGCTGGTGTGTTTGGCCGAGGGCTTTATGACCTGGGAATGTTCTTCACGGATGAAACATGAATTCAGCCGTGCCTGGCTGTGTCCAAACCTTACAATGTCTGCAGAAGATTCACTATGCTGCTTGGCTTTGACGTGTTTTACAGTGAAAACAAGACTGCTGTCTACCCGACGGCAGAAGTGTGTGGAACTGGGACAGTGAAATGCGGCACCCAGCAGTCAGGAGACGCCTTATATTCAGGGTTACCTTTGTCAGGTTCATGATGGAAAGAGGGGTATTCTGCTCTAAGGAGAACTGCAAATCCTCTATTGTGGCTGACATTTGCTTCTACTACAGCGGGGGAGTGTGAGATGGCTGCAGCTGCAGTGAGCACGTTGCTTCTTTATTTCTGTCATCCTTCCATTTGGGTGGGTCAGGGTGAGGGTTGGGTTTAGGGTGAGGGTTAGGGCAAGGGTGAGGTTTAGGGCGAGGGTTAGGGTTGGGTTTAGGGTGTGGTTTAGGGTGAGGGTTAGGTTTAGGATGAGGGTTAGAGTTAGGTTTAGGGTGAGGGTCAGGTTTCAGGTGAGGGTTAGGGTAGGGTTAAGGGTGAGAGTTGTGGTTGGTTTTAGGGTGAGGTTTAGGTCGTTGGTTTCTGTCTAGTCTGAGCAGATGTTACCCACTTCCTAGTGGCCACTCGACGTTGCGGTCAATTATTACCATGGCCCATTAGCCCCACTGGTTGCCTGCGACTTGCCACCAGACGCTCTAAGTAGGCCTCACACACACAGTCATCCACAAGAGCCAACAGGGTTGAAGCCAAAGGAAGTGAAAGCTCAGTCTGGCCTCCCTCCAAGAGATGCTATCAGCCAGGTGACTGAAATAAGCCCACCCCACCAAGCCACATGAGAAGACTCTTGTAAACACAAAGGCAAACAGCTCAGCTCTCGTCCCCTCTTGTCTCCTCTCGTCCCCCCCGTCCCCCCCACCCCCCCCATTCAGATCCTTTTGTGGTGGAAGGAGAGGAAAAGTTGTTTACATTCCCAGTGCCTGGCAGGTTTCTCTGTGGTCGTCTGAGGTGGAGGTGAAGGCGCCGGCCCTTCTGCGTGTGAGAAGCCCCCCTCAGCCCCCCTCACCCCCCCCCCCCACCCACCCCCTCTCTGACACCCACAGCCAGGGCTTCTGGAAAGACAGATCAACAGTGGAAGTCTTCTATCTGCCTTGGAAACGGACAAGCCAGGCGGCTTCTCCTGGAGGAGGGGAGAAAAAAGGCTGGAGCTATGAAGATATCTGTTGTTCTAACCTGCGGACTGTAAAGAGCTGAGGGCATCTGGAGAAGATCAGCCAGATGAGCTTGTGTGTGTGTGTGTGTGTGTGCGTGTGCGTGTTTGTTTGTATGGGGGATTGGAGTGTGGTACTGCGAGTGTGTGCGTGTTTGTTAACGAGACCTGCAGCTGTGAACTCGTTTGGGCCCCCGCGTCTGGACACGTCACACCGAGAGCAAGACTTCCTCCTTGGAGGGGTCTCCCAGAGGGGCTGTCAGGGGCTGAGCGCCCCCCCCCCCCTGCTCCGCTCTCCGAGCAGCGCCCGACAGGAAGTAGAAAAAAACAGCTGTGCTTCCTTTAGGCCGCGTGGCAACTTAATCACCGTGGCTACGAGACCTTTGCAACATTGCAACGTAGCAACGGACAAGCCTGCTTGGTGGTTAAGAGGGGGCTCACAGGCAGAGCGAGAGAGAAGGGGAGACAAACGGAGACTGGGGAGGAAAAGCAGGAGAGAGAGAGAAAGAGAGAGAGAGAGAGAGAGAGGGAGATAGGGAGAGAGAAGGAGAGGGGAACAGGAGAGGGGAACAGGACAGGGTGTTACCTGCAAAGCTAAGCCTCAAGGAGCCATGCTTGGAATAACAGCCTAATTCAATCCAATCATTGATCGGCTGATCCTCTGAACAAATCAGCCGACTGCACGAACCTGTCCACCTCCACCGCTGCCAGAGTGGATCCATTTGCCAAAAGCTGCCAGAGCCAAAAGCCATGCTAACTGATTGTGCGTGCGTGTGTGCGGGTGTGTTTGCGTGTGGAGTTGCAGCACGCAGAAAGGGGCTATAAACGCTAGATTGCGTCTACTTCCTGGCAGACGTGCTTCAGATCGCACCCAGTTGTTTGGTTGTTAAACGTTGACGTTTGAAGCGGGTGTGCGTGATCACGTTGTGTTTCTGTCATGAACCGGAGAAAGGAAGGTTTGGACCCCATGTCCTTGTGTTAGAAAGGTTTACTGCAGTTTGAACCAATAGGGGCCATTTCCCTTCGCTAGCACAATAAGAAACGCTGGTAACAAATGACAGAACATTCTCTGACACACAAACACCCTTAGTTTGTCTTCAACATCTGTCCTTCCGACCAATGTTAAGAGCCGTGTTCATTAGCGCTGAACACGAACACCCACGTATCTTGGCAGGGCGTTTTTCAAGGGACTCTTTTTGAAGTAGGAGACTGAGTTCATGTGCAAAACTCCAATTTTTTTAACGACAAAGGGATATTAAAAAGAGAGAGAGAGAGAGAGAGAGTGAGAGAGAGGTGGGCCTTTGCAGTCAGAAGAACATCTTAGCAACGCAGGGGCCTGGACACACAGAAGACAGGCTCTTCCTCAACATGCTTAGCAAGTCCTAGGATCTGCCCTCGGTTCCCAGACACTTTTACAGAGCAGAGGAGTTCCACTGAGCTGAGAGCAATGTACATGCCGTGTGACATTCCACTGGTCTCCGCAGAGCCCCCCCCCCACCCACCCACCCCCTCCCCCTCCAACCCCCCCAAGGGACTTTCTTGGATCAGTAGTAAGAAAGAGCGAGAGAGAATAGGAGGAGAGAGGGAGGTCTTTCTGCCACAGGGGCTGTTGTTGACATTACCCCGCTAAGTGAATCTGACATACACCTGCAGCAATTAAGATGCAAGGAAGCGGCTCGTGCCAGAATGAGAGCACTTGTTGGAGCAGATCTCACATGCCAAACAACATTGTGGATGATGAGATGGCAGGCAGAGAGAGAGAGAGAGAGAGAGGATGGGAGAGAGGGAGAGAGGGAGAGAGAGAGGATGGGAGAGAGGGAGAGCGAGAGAGGAGCGTCTTATTAGAACCAGGGCTGTGGACAGAACAGGCTGGGATGGGGGATGTTCCACCCAGTTTCACATCGTCTCTGTGTCTGTAGCTGGACAGTTTCACACTGATTCGATCATCATGCTTTTAATTTCCATCTGACAAAAGAAAGGTTTCAAATCCCAGGGACTCAAAATCTTTCTCTCTCCCTCTGCCTGTCTTTTTCACCCTCTCTCTCCCTACATCTGCCCGTATCGCTGTCTCTCTGTCTCTCTCACTCTCTCTCCGTCTGCTTGTCTCTTTCTCCCTCTCTCTACCTCTCTCTGCCTGTCTCTCTCTCTCTTTTTTCTCTCTCTCTCTTTTCTTATCTCTCATGTCTTTCATAAAATGTTATAAAGAGACATTGTAAGACAGTGTTTGGATGTCTTGGGTTCCAAAGATGCCTTCTCAAAAGAGGAAGCAGGTGAAAGGAGGGAGGAGGTAGATGAAGAGGGGAGGGCGTGTCCTCAAAACAACCAATGAGACAAGGTGGAGTCGCCATCGCCGCCTCTCCAAACACACTACTGAGTCATGACACACAGATTCCCTGCAGCGCCGTATGACTGCAACTGTCAGGTCCAGCTCATCATCAACAAAGCAGGGTGGCCACTACCCCAGAACTTGTCATGGAAATCTGCCGGGTCCAAGTTTTACAGTTCCCCAGGTCAGGTTTGCCGTTGAGAAACAGTGAGCCGCCCAGTCCAGCGCATCAGACCTGAACCAGGGAGGCGAAGGGAAGCTGTGAGGTCGCTGTTGCCAGGACCGCGCTTCCTTCCCTCCTGTTAAAGCCATCACTGGCTGCAGACCAGCTCAGAGCCCCCTGGTGGAGAGGAGGGAGTACAGCACCGCAACTCCACACGGCGTGAAGGAGCTGACTGGAGCAGAGCGCCGTGTTTCAGCTCTGCAGAGGGGATATGAATATGGACAAATTGCATTTTAAACTATGTCAGTATTTCACTAAGTATGAACAGAGGGGTACCGAAAGTTGTTTTAAGTCTGACTCCACTGGCTGTCCCGGTGTGGCCTTGGCCTTTCCCCTTCCTCCCCCAAACCCCTCCCCCCCACCCCTTCCAGCCCCGCCCTTGCCCTCCCTTTGGGCTGTTTGGCCTTGACAGCATGATGAACATGTCTCTCTACCCGACTGTCCAATTGGCCCCGGCTGTTTCCCCATCAGCCCCCCCTTGTCCCTGTGGGCCCTCTTATCTTGACCTCTGACACCTCTGGAGGTGTGTGTGTCTGTGTCTACGTGTGTGTGTGTGTCTATGTGTGTGTGTACGTGTCTGTCTGTCTTTGCGTGTCTCTGTTCAGGTAGACGGACGTCTCAGTGTCTGTGTTCAGGCAGACGCATGTCTCAGTGTCTGTGTTCAGGCAGACGCACGTCTCAGTGTCTGTGTTCAGGCAGACGCATGGATTAAGGGGCCCTGGGCAGGAAGTTGAAAATAGCTCCAGTGATTTTTCCATCCTGCTGAGAATCTTCTTCCTTCCGTCACCGACTCGCCGTCTTTCTAACTGACGTCTCTGGCTTCGTCTTTGTACCACGCCTATCTTCATGCCTGACCATTACCATCATAATCACCATGGCATTTCATCCCTCAGCAACAGGTAGTCTGAGGATTCCAAGGCGGTGGAGCTCAAACACGATTGATTCAACATTTACATGCAGAGTCGGTTTGCCGGAGGACTGCAGGAATGTTTTTGTCTGAGCTCTCAGTCTGCTAGCGATCGACCGCAAAACAATGTGTTGATGACAGATGATGATATCTCCAGCTGAAATAAATACCCAAACTGTTTAAATATGTTATTTAGCTTAGCCGATGAAACTAAGCATCGGCAATTGCGACATGCGCCGTGTGGCTTGTCGCATGAAACTAAATCTCGCGTCGAGGTCATTTTGCATTCTGGGTGTTTCGCCCTGCTAAAGGAGAGGGGAGGGAGGTGGATATGCAGCCCAGCCTCTGTGTCCCCTCCCTGGGCCACGCTCGTCAGACGGCACCCCCTGTTGGACCAGATCCACAACATGACGCTTCACATCTCCAGCGGCAGACTAGGAAGAGGAGGTGGTGACATAAGGTGGAGGGGGTGGGGGGTCAGGGTGGTGACAATGTATATCCTAACATAATTAATACTCTGGTCCATATGTTTGCTTTTCCATGGGCAGTGCGGTGTGGGGTGGGGCTGGAGGGATTTATTCAGGGCGTGTGTGTGTGTGTGTGTG
>BROE01000006.1:5201214-5217263 GCA_036571765.1 Plecoglossus altivelis | reverse complement strand
GGTCAGTACAGGGCACTAGGGACATCTGCGAGCCATTAGCCTGCCAAAAAAGCTCCCCAGAAGTCAAGGCTGATTAAGATGCGGCAGGTAATTAGGTTGCCGGAAGGCAATTAAGGTTGGATGTGCTGGGGTGCTGCTTTCCCTCATCCTGGGCCGGGCTGCACCCAGGAGACACACACTTGGTACCAACACATCGCCTTGCTGCTCTGCTCTACCCTGCCCAGCTCTGTTCTGCTCTGCCCAGCTCTGCTGAGGGACTAATCATAATGCTGATGGTAATGCTAATGATAATAACGTACAAAATGCAGTGATAACGTTAGTGACTTTGCTAGAGGGGCTGGCGGAGGGGAGGGCGGAGGGGAGGGGGGGGGCATTCGTGTGGTGCTAAGGTGCCCAACCAGATCGCATGGAGAGGGGTTAAAGAGGACAGCAGCCTGTGCACCAGAGCGGCGGTGATTACGGAGGCTTTAAAGTGGGCAGTCTATATTTGGTGTGAACTCCAACTCCCAGAAGACTTTGCTGCACTCTTCGACGCGGACTGGACCAATAGTCGAACGGTTAACGAAGGAAAGCGGTGGGGGAGGGGGGAACCTGACAAAGAGAACAACAGCAGGGAGAACAGAAGCGAGAAGGAGGAAGAAACGACTCTGACCTGAGTTTAATCGCTTCCAGCAGTGAATTATCAGGCCTCTATTAGCCCCCCTGGCTAAGTGTGAAGGGGCTAGGGCAAGCAATGACAAACACACACACACACACAGTACAGTGCAACCCTCCAGAGGAGTGCAGTGGTAACCAGATGTGCTGGGGTACTGCTGAAAGGGTAGTAAGAGAGGTGGAGTCCCGCGCAGCGCTGCTGGTCTCTTGTGTTGGGACTCCCAACACAGGAGACCAGAGCATGTGTGGGCGCAAACACGCTTGTGTCCTACTGGAAACCTACAGCAGTGCAGAGTAGGAAGAACGCTCCACAGGGACGGAGCAACTGGTCTGAGTTGAATAGAGAGAGCGAGGCAGAGAAACAGAGAGGAAGAGAGAGAGAGGCAGAGAACCAGAGAGAAAGAGAGAGAGAGGGGGGACAGGGAGAGAGAGAGACAGACAGAGAGAGAGAGAGAGAGGGGGGGCAGGGACAGGGAGAAAGAGAGAAGAAAAAGAAAGACCTTTTTGACTTGCGGGCTTCACGACTTCATCAGTGTGAACCAGAGGGACCTGTTCTGGGAACGCGGCATAGCGGCGGGACAGGAAGTACAGCGAGCTCAGGACACAGCGGTTGTTGAGGGACAGGAAGTACGGTGTGGAGGCCGCCACCGACCGTGCGAGCGTGGCTCAGGGGCCTGGCGCTGTCCAGCCCACAGGAAGCCAGCAGCCAATCAGAGGATAGTGTACCTTGGCCCGCTGCCCACTTCCCCCTCACGTCTCAGTCAGAAGCCCTAGCCCAGCCTCGTCTTAGGGGTAACCTTAATCTTGGTGCATTTAAACGGCCATGAGTGTGTGCGTCCGTATGAATGAACATGATTGTGTGTGTGTGAGTGTGTGCATATGTGTGCGTGTGTGCGTGTGTGTATATGTGTGTGTGTGTGTGTGAGGATTCAGCGAGGTGATTACTCTCAGAGCCGGGAACCAGACGGCAGGCTGGGCTTCCGTTTCTCCCTCTGGGGGGTACCTGGATAAAAACCTGGCAACCCTCCCTGCCTGGCCCGCCCTCCGGCCACACCGCCACACACCCTGGGGGGCTCAGAGAACAGCGAAGGATAACATACCGGCCAATCGGAGACGAGTGCTCGGTAAGCAAGCGGGGAGTGAGGGAGCACGCCAGTCAAGGCTCATTAGAGGAATACATTTCTGCTTTTAGGAGCCCTGGTTCTGTCAAGCACACGCAGAGAGAGACTAAAACACGCTAATCTGATTGAATGCAGGGACAAAAGCTGCCCAGAGACTGAACAACTTCTGACACGGCCGGGCTGAGTTATGGATGCTTCCAGAAGCCTGCGCCTCACCCAGACAGATTCAAACAGCAGACACACGCAGCACACACACACACACGCAGTCAGGGAGGTCGACTCATAACTGTCTCAAACAACAGTATTTCTCTCTTCCTCCTGGACAGCTGAGAGGCTATTCTCTGGTGTTTTCATTTATTTAGAATACTTTGAACAGAGAACCATAATAGAGTGTATTTATGTTACCCCAACGGATGTGTCGTGAGTTAAAGGTGTAGGCTGTTGTATTGAGGAGACAGTAAAACGGCCAACTTTGGAGCCAGATTGAGTAAGATGCAGAGGCCAGCACACACAGGCTGCAAAGCATCACAATAAGACCACTTCACAATAGACTGCCCACTTCACACAATCCTAGTTCATGACGACTGTCTAAATATAGAAGGAGACCCCGCTTCCAATCCAACACGCGCACACACACACAAACACACAGGCAAATACACACACGTACGCTACACAAACATGTCATTAGGCCTACTTTTCGAAAGCTTTGATATGATTTATAAAGCACAAACTGTGAAAGTAATCACTTTTTAAAAGGTTACCAAAGGCGTCTGCCAGGAAAACCAAACTGTAAAATGTGTCAAGAAATTTTGGGTAATTTCCTCCTTTCATTCAGTCTCTATCGCACTCTCTCTCTTCCCTCTTTCCCTCTCTTTCTCTCTCCCTCTTTCTCTCTCTCTCGTCCTCTCTTGTTCTCTTTCTCCCCTCTCTCCTTTTCTCTCCAGCCCTCTCTCTCTCTTCCTCTCTTTCCCCTCTCTCTCTCCCTCTCCCTCCCTCTCTCTCTCCCTCTCCCTCCCCCTCTCTCACTCTCCCTCCCTCTCTCATTCTCTCTCTCCCTCTCTTATTCTCTGTCTCCATCTCTTCCCATATTGTCATGCCAAGTGGCAGTTTTATCACAGGATTTCTCACATCAAAGGACTTCTATTGCTCACCACATTCTGATACGGCATAGCACAGACTTAATGACCCGTAAATTATGCTAACTTTAGTAGCAAACAAATGGCGTGGCTCATTTGTTGAGCTAATTGTCCAAAATGGAAATTTCCACAGCCTTACCCCTTTCTATTTGCCTCGCTTTCGAATGCTTTATTTATCTTTTGGGTTCAAAGGGAAAAGGAGGGAGAAAAGAGCGTTTGTTTAGAAGGCAGAAAAATGTGTTTGATAAATCAAGCATTCTTTATTTCCTCTGATGTTGCATTAAATGTAGATATCGATCGGGATGTTCTGGTTGTGGGCCCATGACTACAACAGCTTACAACATCTGGAAAAATAACTCCCTGGGTCTAACACGCTCCAACTCTTTCTTTTTTAGAGGAATTTAATGGTGAATGAGCGTGTTTTAGCTATGGAGACATTTTGATGGTACGTGTGGACGCATGACGTACATGCGTGCGCACGTTCGTGTGCATGTGCAAATGTGTGTGTGTGTGTGTGTGGTGTCCCATCCCAGAGAAGCGACTGTGCTGTTTGAGTTAGTCCAGACCTGACGATAAACACAGTCAATATGTGGAAGGTGGCATCGATAAGTCTTTCTATACTTAACCACACAAGCAGCCACAGGAATTAAGAGCCACCCAAAACACAACTACATCAACGTGAACAAACACACGCTAATATAGATGTAGCACTCAACGAAGGCATGCGTGTGATTACAGATTTCAAAAGGGGGTGGTCTTTGTCCAATCCAGATCCATATCATTAGCACGACTTTTTTCATTGGCTCGCCAGGTCTGCTCTAGACTTTCTGTGGCACCAGCTAAAGCATTCACGCAACCAATCAGAGACCAGATGTTGTTTTTGCGCTGTTGCCTATTGAAATTCTTCCACGCCGCACAAAAAAACAGACAAAAACGCTGTCCGCAACACTCTCTTTATCCATTAGCATGCATCACGGTCTGTTTAAGAGCTGGGAATATTGGGAGTCCACTGTCCTACAACGTCCCACCAGAGATGTCCAGAAAACACACCTTCCTGCTCAAGGCAGCATGGTGTGGCTGGCTGTGCCAGTCTAACAACTCTACTCAGGTAGCCTAGCTACCGTTACCGCAACGACGTCTCCCCTGGAGATGAAAGCGAGTGATATTTTTCCCTTTCCCAGCATCAACCCTGATTGAACAATGCCTAGTATTGATCTGAATATGTTGACCAACCTGAGTTGGCCCTTGCTTTGTTTACAAGCTGATCCCAGCACTGCTGACTCCACAGCAGGATGTGTGCGTGCTATCAGCACATGTTTACTTCCAGGCTTTGAGTATGCAAGTCGCGTGCTGAAGTGATTAGGAACCTGGCCGGCAGAAAAAGCCCATTTCAGAAACAGAACACCAAAGCTGGCCCGCTGTAGATCTCCGGTCTGTCCGCTACGACTTGTCAAAGATACGTGACTGCCCCCAGCGTGTTCTGCGGCGTGTCATCTGTCTCTACGGCCGCTAAGAGTTCAAGGTGTCGATAAAGAATGCCGCAGGAACAGAATGAGCGGCAGCTAGCTAGGCTCTGGGCCACGCTGTGTTTGATGTGTGTTCCCTGGCCGAGCGCCATAAATCACACCTATCACAACCCATCATGTGAGATGTGTACGTCTGAGTGTGCGCGCTTCAGACGGAACGATTTCACTTGGCCTGATGGAAGAGGTGCTCGTGTGTGCGTCTGCGTATGTGAGAGAGTGTGTGTGTGTGCGTCTGCGTATGTGAGAGTGTGCGTGTGTGTGCGTGCAGGGTGTGGATGTGTGAGTGTGTGTGTAGGGCGTGGACGTGCGTGCGTGTGGTGCGTGCACCTCCACTACCTCCAGCTCTGAGCCAACACCTGTTCCTAATCATCATCAATAGAGGATAGTGAGGAGTGCTGATGTAGAAATAATTTTGCTAGAGACACCACCCTCCAGCCTCACACACACACACACACAGGACTGCACACACTCGCGCGCACACACACACCTTTATCACATTCCTCTCCCCGTTTCCATAGCGTCACTAATGCTCCGGACAGCATGGTGATGGATGTGTGGACGGGGATTTGTTAAGAGGAGAGGGCAGCCAAAGATCCAGCTGCAGGGCCTCCCCCAGCATGTCCACAGCCCAGCCCTCATCGTGTCCACAGCCCAGCCCTCATCATGTCCACAGCCCAGCCCTCATCATATCCACAGCCCAGCCCTCATCATGTCCACAGCCCAGCCCTCATCATGTCCACAGCCCAGCCCTCATCGTGTCCACAGCCCAGCACTCATCATGTCCACAGCCCAGCCCTCATCATATCCACAGCCCAGCCCTCATCATGTCCACAGCCCAGCCCTCATCGTGTCCACAGCCCAGCCCTCATCATATCCACAGCCCAGCCCTCATCATATCCACAGCCCAGCCCTCATCATGTCCACAGCCGTCATCATGTCCACAGCCCTCATCATGTCCACAGCCCAGCCCTCATCGTGTCCACAGCCCTGCCCTCATCATGTTCACAGCCCAGCCCTCACCCTGCCCACAGCCCTACCCTCACCCTGCCCTCACTCTGCCCTCACCCTGCCCACAGCCCTGCCCTCACCCTGTCCTCACCCTGCCCTCACCCTGCCCACAGCCCTGCCCTCACCCTGTCCTCACCCTGTCCTCACCCTGTCTTCAGCCTTCCCAAGTCCTCTGACGTAGGACGAACACTTGGATTCGAGCGGAGCGACGGAGGGAGAAAAGACAAAGGAATGAAGTTGCAACAGAGTTCCACGCCTTGGAAGCTCCCACATGTAGGGGTTTGTGAGAAAGATGATGAAAGCATCTTTTCCACCCAATTTGCGTAATTTGCTGCAGCGAGGAGTCATTTCACATTAAAAAACTGGCTGCAGAAATCCAGAAACAGAAACACTTTAGATATCAAACGATAACAAAAGCTGATCTGAGACCATTTTCAAAATACACAGAGGAGTGGGGAGTAATATCAAACCAAGATGCTTTGGGAATGTGACCCAGTGAAGAAAGGAAGACGATAAGAAAACACAAACAGGTCCGTTAGCTTTCAGTTCCCTCCCAAAGAGGCTGCACACCAACGGTGAATAACATCCATGTTCCTGCCAGGCGCACGAGCCAAAGCCTGTTAGCTGTGCGTTCATGCCATGTATTGGTTCCACATACAGTGTTGCCTAAACATGACAAGAGGCCTGCAAAACAAAGAACAAGGCAAAGAGGAAGAGGGTCACTGGGGAGGGAGAGGGAGAGGAAGAGGGAGAGCAGCGCGGCGAAACGGAGATGACAGAGTGTGTGCGTCACCTGGCCCTCTGCTGCTGAGAGCGGTACATGAGGAGTGTACCTCCTCTTCAGTCGTGACTGCTGGCTTCAGTCGACCGGTGGGATACCTCCCAGTACGAAAACATCGGAGATGCAAACGCCTCAATGGGAAGACGTCACATCAGCGAGGTCCAACTTCTCTCTCTCCCTCGCTCTCCCCACGGACTCTCTCTATGTCTCGTCTCTCTTACGTCTCTCTGATGTCTCTCTCCTCATTAATCTGTCCTTCTTACTTCTTCCTTTATCTCTCCCACTCTCTCCATCCCCTGCTGATCTTTCTCTCTTTATATAATTATCCATCCCAATCACTCTCTCTCTCTGTCTCTATCTGGATCCCCCCTACACTATTTCTCTCTCTCTCTCTCTCTCTCTCTCTCTCTCTCTCTCAATCTTTCTTGAAATCTCTGCCCCCATCTCTGGGAGACCTGGCCTGTATTAGTTCTGGTTGTTTTGAAGCGATCAGTGTGCATTATCAGGACCAGACCGGCACATGAAGTATGTTACCAGGACCAGGAAGGAGAGAGGAGACCACGTCCTGCTGGCCTCCACGCAGCCACGTCGGCCCCCGCCCTTGCACCCATCGCGGAGCCGCCCGCACAGCCTCGCCGTCGGCCCCTGCACCCGCCGCGGAGCCGCCCGCTCAGCCTCCCCGTCGGCCCCCGCCCTCCCAGAAGGTGGGCTTGTCCAGGCTGGGTTGCTTTTTAACTAGCAGCAGAGTACAGTGAGAGGTTTGGGTTGCGTCGGTTCTAAATCAGGCCGCTAATAAGGGAGTGATAGAGGAGGAAGTCAGAGAAGCTCGACAGAACTGATGAGCGCTGCTGCGTCGGACACTGTCGAGTCATCCTATACGTCCGGCACGGCCGTCCGAAGTGCGGCGCCATTCTTACGCCACATCTGGATGCCAGCTGTCCAAACCTGGAGCGCGATGCACTGGCCCCACACTGCACACACCTCCCTAGACAGATGCCTGCGCGCACACACACGTTCGCGCTACCTGGGTCGGGCCGGACTGGGCTAGGTGGAGGTGGAATGCGCAGACTGTTGCTGCAGCGTGATCAGAAGTGACAAGGGGGCCTGTAAAGCTCCAAGCCGTCTCAATTAGGCCTGAGGACTGTGGATCAGAGCTCTCTGGTTCCCCGCTCGGGTACAGGAGGTAGGGGAGCGGGGGGCGTGTGGGGGGCAGGGGGGGGGGAGGGAGGGAGATCAGGGGAGGGGGAGGGAGATCAGGGGATGGGGATGAAGGGGAGGGGGGAGGAGGGAACAGGAATGGTGCCGAAAAAGGAGGAGAGGAAAAAAAAAAGGAGCGCGAGAGTTGGAGGGACGAGCGAGAGGGAGCAGGAAAAGAGAGCGGTGGGGGTGGGGGGGGGGTGGGGGGGGGGGGGGGGCTGGAGAGAGCGGCGGAAAGAAGAAAGAACAGAGAGGGAAATCTCCATCCCAGCTTTTATCCGTGGCGCGACCGGCCCACCACAAGCGACACAGCGGGAAGATCTAAGAGCAGGTGCTGGAATCGGCACACTCGAAAGCCAGTGCGAAGAGAGAGACCCAGACAGATTCTGACACCCTAATAAGGCTGGCCAAGGCCAAGGTTTGCCTTCCTGCTGGCCCCTGGCCCTCTCCCAGGAGCCAGGGGGCAAGGCGGGGTGTTTTCCTTGGCCGGCGCCCAAACACATGTTAGTCACTACGTGTGTGATGCTGTGGCAAGGGTTCACTCATGAGGAATTTCAGCCTTAAAAAGTCCCCCGAGCCAAGTGGATACGAGCAGCGTAAATTCTCCAATCTGTTCCTGCAACGATGTGGTCCCCTCAATAAACTGTGACTACATACCTTCACAAAGGAGCGTCGACCATCCTGCACTTTACAGAATGGACTTTACAGTCTCACCGAAAAATTGCAGGTGATCCTTATTCATAATAACGCCACAATGAATCATTATGGCTTCCATTGACAGCAGTTAGACTTTTGTTGACAGTGGAAGAAGCTTTATAGACGGACAAAGGGAGGGGATGACAGAGAGGTGAGGGAAGCTTCTACAGGCAAGCAGGGATTTTCATGCGGAAGGCTCTTTTAATCCCATCCGCATACTTTATGGATGGATTACTAGCAACACAAGATCCGGGGCAACATTTCCCATAGGTTAGTTGGTCAGTAGTGTTGAAAAGACGTTTGAAGAACAGCTTGTCGCCTGAACACCAAAGCTGAAGGGGCCTGTTTGAGGTCACAGAAGAAGTCAAAACATGGAATCTGCTCGTGTTCGAACACTGACAAGGAAAAGTGACGGGGTGGAGTGAAACTCTGGAGTGAAACTCTGGAATGAAACTCTGGAATGAATCTCTGGAGTGAAACTCTGGAATGAATCTCTGGAGTGAAACTCTGGAATGAAACTCTGGAATGAATCTCTGGAGTGAAACTCTGGAATGAAGGTTTGGAATGAATCTCTGGACCTCTAGTATGAAACTCTGTAGTGAAACTCTGGATTTAAAGTTTTGAATGAAACTCTGGAATAAAACTCTGGAATAAAACTCTGGAACAAAACTCTGGAGTGAAACTCTGGAACGAAACTCTGGAATGAAACTCTGGAATGAAACTCTGGAATGAAACTCTGGAATGAAACTCTGGAATGAAACCGAGAGGCTGGAGTTTGGTTTGTCAAGTGGCTTCAAACCTGTCGACTGAGGTACCATCCAGACCTGCCCTGGGCTGTTTCAGGTTGTCGCTAATCAAAACAAGCGTCTTTGTCAAAATCTACAGCAGTCTGGCAAGGCGGCTCAATTAGGTCAACTGCCAGATTGTAAAGTCAAATATCACTGCTCTCGTCTTTGATGTGCGGTTTACTAGGACTGTGCTGTTAAACAGGTACCATGTGGAGCACTCTTAGAACACCAGCCGTACTCATGAGTCATATTTTCTTCCATATTTCACAAAGAAGAAAATAACCTTGTTGCTAAAGCCATGTCATAAACACAGGCCTGTCTTCCAGCCAATCTCCGCGGCGTGGCCTCGTAAAGTCGGCGCTAAGCGTTCTAGCGCGCCGCCGCCCTCCAGGCCCGTCGGGTCATCTCAGCGTTGGTGCGCTGTGTTAAGCACGGAGACCGGCTCACTCTGTGTGGGTCTCCTCTCCCAGAGCAGTCTGGGAAGTGGAGGAGCGTAAGGAGGTTGTGACAGAGCTGCACCACCTCGCCCTGACACTCCTGCCCAGGAGACCAAACTCGAACCAGCTGCATGTGTTCCTCAGTGCAACGCATCCAGACACACACACCTTCTACCTCTGGGATTTGAGGCTGACAAATAGACTTGTCTGTGCAAAGCTGGGGTGGGCAAGGGGGGCTGGGGGGCTGTCGAGGGAACATCCTGGAACCTTTTCACCTCGGGGTCGGGGGGTCAACGGCTTTGAGAGATGGCAACCATCAAAGGCTGCTCCTTGGTCCTGTCCGTCCGTCCAGTGTTCCGTCTGTCTGGCTTGCTTCCATCCATGCAAGTGAGTCATCAGCTCCTCTGGGTGGTCTCCCCCTCTCTCTCCCCACCACCCACCTCTCCTCCCCAGTCTCTCTCACCTTTGTGGATTACTTTAGTATTGCCCCAGGTGCTCTGCCGGAGTTATTCTAGTAAGAAATGCCAGATATTAGCACGGAGCTCCCATTATCCTGTAAATTATTGCCCCATAAAAGTACGTACACCATGCGACAGTTTAAAGTGAACATTTGTTTTTGGGTTGGTCGTCAAAACTTTTTTCAACAGCGACCATATGCTTCTCATTACTCAATATACATTCATGGGGTGATTCTACATAAAGAAAAATGGGACTGGTTTAAGAAGAAAAAAAACACGCCAAAAAAAAACAATATCTATTTCATCAGCAACCTGGCATGTTTTGCCGCAAACCAAGCTACAAGTGACTAATCGGAACATTCCAGGTTCTCCGCAGCCACTTGCCAAGCCCAGTGGAGTGACTAAAGAGAAATGGAACCATTCCTCTAACCCTTGGACTCAGGGTTGGACGGATCGACGGATGAGAGAGAAGGATGTGAGGAGCGGACAGTTCGGAGAGAAGGGGGGGGGAGTTTAGGAAGCGAGCTGTCTCTAGCCAAGCTGCAACACCTAACTACTCAACCCCTTCATCCCTGCTCTCCGGGGCAAGGGGTGGGGGAAGGGGAGGGGGCCACCAGGGGGCTGGACGACAGAACCGTGCGGAGTGTGAACAAGCAACAGCTGCTTAGAGGTGAGGAGAACAGGGAGCTGGCTGACAAGGTGTCTGGGACGGACATGGTGGAGGGGATGCAGGGAGACAGAGATGGAAACGGAGGGGAGGGGGACCAGGTTGGGGAGGGAGAGAAGGTGGGGGGGGAGAGATAAATTAAAGAAGGACGACATCTATAGGGATCTAGAGTCAATGTACAACAGGAAGTTAAATTATGAGGTGTTTAGTAGGTAGAAACCTGCAGCGATGCAAAATGTCATTGGCTGCCTTCGACTGAGAATGGTAGACACACACACACACACATACACTCACACACACACACACATACACACACTCCCGCTGCAGCGTGAATGAAATGTTACACCCTAACCCGAGTCCACCCCAATGAACCCAAAAAAAGGGAATTTCCTTCATTTCAACGACTATATTCATGCCATAGAAACCCAGTACATTCCATCTCCAGCATGTTGGAACCCTCCAGTGAACAGGACAGCACACTGGGATTATTGGGTGGGAAATACCAAAGGCACTTATTTCAAAAAGGGCAAAGAAAAGAAAACAGATTTGTTTACAAGAAGGGAAATAAACACCGCATAGTTTTACAACTATGTCTGATGGTTTCTGCGTCAGAATAGATCACAGCTTCAGTCCGTTTATCCGGTACTTTCTGGCCTGTGTGTGGGCATGCGTGTGGGCACGCGTGTGGTGTGGTGCGGCGCGTGTGCACGTGCGCACGTGCACGCTCCGGCACACTGGCGCCCGTGTGCGCACGGGCTGCGTGTTGGAGCATTCATTTGAAATCCAGATAAGATGTTCCTCAGATTGGCTTCTCGTTTAATTGAGGCGCTGCTTATCGGCTCAATGAATCTAATTAAAAATCAAATGTGATAGAACAGTTTTATGCATTGATATAATTCTCTCCCTCTCTTGAAAAGAATACATTGTCTGCGTTTCCCGCTGGATCTTTTTTTTTTTATGTGATCACACATGGAATGGTGCTCATTACCAAGAGGAAATTGTCCTGGCACAAAGAAAGGTCTTCATCCATTAAATCTGACCTCCCTCCTTTTCTCTCCAATTAAAGAGAGGGAGATGGCGGTGAAAAGCAAGTGGTTACTGCAGAAGTCATTAAAACAACAATAATAATCTTCTTAAATACGTCAAGCCGGGAACAGAGATTAATCAATTTCCCCGTCTTATCCTCCAGTGGGGAGATAAAAAGATGCTGGAGGGATTAGACCAGCAGCCAACGCAAGAGATCGTAGGGGCAGCTAAAGACAGCTAAGCAGAGAGAGAGAGACAGAGAGAGAGACAGACAGAGAGAGAGAGAGAGACAGAGAGAGAGACAGAGAGAGACAAAGAGAGATAGACAGAGAGAGACAAAGAGAGACAGACAAAGAGAGACAGAGAGAGAGAGAGACAGAGAGATTGCTAGAGAGATAGCTATAGAAAGATATAGATAGATAGGGAGAGAGTGCTAGAATCAGATCAAAAGGCAGAAAGTACTAGAAAGAGGGAAAGACATCTAGACAGAAAGCGCAAGAAAGAGAGAGAGAGAGCTAAAAAAAGAGAGAGAGAGCGCTAGAAAGAGAGAGACAGAGGTGGAATAGTCTGAAGTGGGGTGCCTTTTTTGCAATCTGTGAATGTCATTATGTGATGTTACCCCCCCCCACACACCACACTTTAACCCATTTGCTTTGATTCATCATCAGAAACAAACACTGGATGGACAGACGGATGGACGGACGGATGGACAGATGGATGGATAGATGGACGGATGGATAGCCGGAATCTGTCCGTCCGAACCCTCTTCGTAACAGAGGAAGCTGGTGTGGCTGTTGCTGCTCTCCTATTGGACAACTCCCATTCTGCCCCCCGCTCTGCTGTGTTAAGTCAACGGTCTCTGAAAGAGGTCTGACCTGAGGAAACATTATTCCAGTGTGAAAGAAGCCTCTTCTGACAGCTTCCTCTAAGAGCTGGTTGGAGACATGGAGCAGGGTTGCAGCACATTATAGAGTAACATAAACATGGCTTTATAATGCCTCATTTGCAATTCTACAAAACACACAGGAAAGTGTGTTCAAAGACTAAACACTTAGTGGGGACGTATGGTTAATGTAACCAATATCGTTTTTTCTTTTTTTTTTCTCAGCACACTTGTCGAGACCTAGGTTGGCTTAACAGGAAGCTTGTTTCAAAGCTGACATGTTGTCCCTCTGATCTACAGCTTGGGGACTTTATTTTGGAAATAACAACCAGCCAATCATAAATTAGGACAGACGGTTGCAATTACCGCACCAAATACCATCCAGCACGGAATCGGACAAAGACCCTGATTGGTGAAATGCCTCAGGCATGCTATGGTAACGCCAGGTTCCCCAGCAACAGCTCAGCTATGCGGGTGTTGAAACCCGCAAGGTCAAAGTTCACAGGGATCACTCCCTTTTTCTCGTTAACCTCTGCTGTTATCTTCAAAGCCCCCTCCTATGACACCACATAGCTGCCTTGTGTCGATGTGCATCAGTCAAGTGTCACTCTCAGCATTCTCATTAACTCCAGGCTGATTTACTTTTGGGCTTAATCACAGAGCACATGCCTCTTTTCAATCAGGAGAGCCAACTCCTTACTTCCATTTAGCCCTCCTGAGCTGTGTGTGTATAGGTGTGTGTGTGGGCAGGGGGGGTTGTGTGTGTGTATGTGTGTGTGTGGGCAGGGGGGGTTGTGTGTGTGTGTGTATGTGTGTGTGGGGGGAGGTGGGGGGGGGGTTGTGTGTGTATTTGTGTGTGTTGAGGGGGGTTATGTGTATGTTTGTGTGTTGTTGGGGAGGTTGTGTGTGTGTGTTTGTGTATATGCAGGGGGGGGGCTGTAGTGCATGAAGGGCATTGGGGCAATTCCACTGATCTTTTTAAATGCCTTTTACCCCCACCTCGGCTAGCAGGAAGTCCGTAAGGGTTTCAGGGGGTCACAGAGGGTCATGTCCTTGACACAAACACAAGCCCCTCCCTTCTTAACAACTCCAGACTAATTGCTCTCCACTTCCTTATCAACTTCCTACTATACCTTTATGAAGTCCCACTAGGCGCAAGGCCTTTGTGCTTCTCAGACCAATCGGAACAGCTGCCCCGTTCTTTTGTCAACGTCTAGGAAGCAATTATCAACACATCTGTGCAGTGGAGGGGGAGTGCATGTATCCTGAATGAAACAAGCAAGCAGCTATCTGTTTTAACGTTGATACAACGCGCAAGATACAGGCCGATGTCCGAGCTAGCTGGAGACACACAGAACAACAAAAAACAGCCTGTGAGCATTAGAAGATCTGGACGAGAAAGGGAGAGATTTGTGGAAAGCTTGCATCCCTGCAACACTAAATCCTTCAAAGCATAACTGAAGAGGACTGCTTTCCTGAAATCAGATCAAAGACAATTATTTTTTGGCAAACACAGATAGACATCAAACTAAATGCCTTGTGAACCTTGGCGCTGAGCTGAATAAATCATTTACAATCTAACAGGAAGGAGGCTTTCTCAATGTGAGACTCCTCAGCTGCCTGCCAATTTCATCACCTCAGACTATCATTCTATTCCTGCATGACTTGTAATTTTTGAAGAACGATTCTATTCCCATGCGAGCAGTATTTTCTGATCATTCCCGGTAGAATTCCCGCTGGCTTTCTGGTTGCGCTGAGCGATTCTTTGCAAAGAGAGAACAGCAGTGTTTCTTCAGTAGAGCAGAGCTGCACCTTAAACCGGGATCTTAACTTCAGAAGCTCGCTCCCTCTCAGAAGAAGCACCAGGAGGAGCGTGCTCTGGTTGACAAGGGAGCCTGGTCAAATGATATCTCCGTTAACGTTCCTCTCATATCTCAGGTAGATTGCTTTCGTGTTGAATAAGTGGATCTGGTGAAGGATCTCAGGAGACCAGGTGAACTCGTGTGTGATTTGGAATCTTCTCGCCACGACCGTAACCACAACGACCATATCGCCACCCCCCACCTCCCCCAAGCTATCGATTACCTTGTGACGTGGCCATCCGACCGTGGACAGAAGCCAACGGTGAACTGCGACCACGCACCGATTGGGCACGGCAGGCCGTGCCGACGTACGGCATCGGGCAGAAAGCAAGAGAGAGAGACAGGCTAAGACCGAGCCTCCCTTCCAATGCTGTGTGCCTCCAAGGCCCCTGTCTACATTTACAGCTAATCCAAAACAAATTACAGTTTAATCATCTTGATTCCTAAATCTACCACGGATCCCATTTCCATTGATCTCCATCTGCCTGCGTTGAAGCCAGACTGTAATCAACCATCTATATGCAGAGGCTACTCTATCTTATTTGCTCTCTCGGGCTACCATGGAAACAAGTGAACCCAGTCTCCCAAGAAATGCAGACAGGAGGATTAGACGAATAGAATAACTTGGTGAGTGTCGAAGACTGAAAGGGGTGGGGGGGGGTGGGGGAGGCGGGGTTAACGGCAGAGGACAGGACAGAGTCGAGCGAAACACGCAGGAAGATCCAGCACCGTCGCTCAGAAAACAAGCGAAACAGACAACAATCCGACCCTCAGCATTCCGACACAAGCCACAGCCATCTCTCAGAACCATGATCTAGTGCCGACACGAATTCCAAGTCCCGTTTCCCACAGAGAAGGTTTGAACAAGGAGAGCGCTCTGACTCCTCGTCAGGGCTGACCCCCCCCCACACCCACCCCCTCCGCATATACCAGATACCTCCCTCAAGCCACGCAACAACCAGTCCCAGGATCCATCTGGACCATGTGTGCGCGAGAGATTTACACCACTTGTTCAATGTCTTCAGGCTGGAGCTTGAAGAGAGGGGAGAGTTCAGATTTGAAGGGGAGGAACGCATGCTACAATTTATGAGATGAAGTGTTTGCGTGTGTTGATGCGACGCAAACAGTGATTATCATGTACTTGGGGGCTTCTGTCGATGCTAACTGTGGCACCCAGACTCTAACAACTGTTCCCTGCGTAGGATCCACAAGCCTAGCCATGTGTGGCCAGATTTCAAATTGCGCTAACTCTCGTTTCACGGGGCACGCGTGCAGTCTGGGCCAGGTCGTTTTCAACACCGATGCAGAAGACTGCTTTGAACTTGGAAAACAACTGATTCACTCAGGTTTCCGGAAGCCCCGCAGGAGAGTCTGAATGTTCGAAAAGACCCACATCAGCACCAGTCATCAACCCTGTTTGCTTCTCCTCACTCTATCCTTCTTCCCCTCTTTCTTCTGTTTTCCTCGTTGTGTTTCCACCTCGGGTGCCAGAAGGTTAGCAACACCAGCTCACTTCTCACAGGGAAATAAACAACAGGTCCAAACAGCAACCTAGGCCACCTGCTCCTTTATAACCTTGCTCTCTCTCTCCCTTTCTCTCTCTCTCTCTCTCCTCTTCTCCCCTCCTCTCTCTCCTTCTCCTCGTCCCCTCTCTCTCTCTCTCTCCCTCTCTTCTCTACTCTCCCTCTCTCTGCTCTCTCTCTCTCTCTCTCCCTCTCTCTCTCTCTCTCTCTCCCTCTCCTCTCTCTCTCTCTCTCTCTCTCTCTCTCTCTCTCCCTCTCTCTCTCTCTCCCTTTCTATCTCTCCTTG
>BROE01000006.1:5099471-5201190 GCA_036571765.1 Plecoglossus altivelis | reverse complement strand
CCCTGTTTGTTTTCACATGAAAAGGCTAACGTTTGAAAGCCTCCTGCTGTGAGACGTCATCCCGTCCTCTCTTCTCTGCTCCCCCACAGCCCTGTTAGTTAAACATCCATGTTCACATGTGCGCCTGCCAGAGAGTGTGAGCTGGGATGGAACTGGGGAATCTGTTGCCATAACTGCGTTGGGAGTGTGCGTGTGGGAGTGTGTGCGTGGGAGTGTGTGTGTGTGTGCGTGGGAGTGTGTGTGTGGGAGTGTGTGTGTGTGTGTGGGAGTGTGTGTGTGTGTGTGTGCGTGTGTGTGTGTGTGTGTGCGTGTGTGTGGGAGTGTGTGCGTGTGTGTGGGAGTGTGTGTGTGAGAGTGTGTGCGTGTGTGTGTGTGGGAGTGTGTTCGTGTGTCGTACTGTTGGGACAGCAGCTTGGCACAGTCGGTTGACTGGCGTCTCATGTTCTCCATGAGAGACATGTTGGCATCATGGACTCTCCTCTGCCAGATCACGCACACGCTTCTTAAACACAGTGCTGCTTATTCTGCAATGGCACTGCTGCTAGCTCTAGCTAGCTCCCTAGCTTTAAGCCTGACTGTTTGACAGCTGTCAACTGTTCCCTGAAAACATCAGGGCTGATTCGTCTTCCCCTCTGTTTTAGTTTGAAGTGGTTTATCAGTACGTTCACAACTATCAATCAGGACTGCTTCTCTGGCTGAGTCAGTGCTGGGATATCGAAATGTACATGTACATCCACGGTAAGAGATGCGTTTGGTTACATCTATTTCTGAACATAGCAACCCATCGGCAGTAGTTACATGGGTGAATGTTTGCTCACAACAGGCAGGCGAACAAGTGGAGAAGGGAGGAACTAGTCGGAGGTAGCTAGCAGTGAGGTACGACTTTAAGAGTAAAGCACCTGGCTCTGAGTAAATCATGAAGGGTCCAGTAGTTTAAAGGATGCACTTGGAGATTTGCTTGTCAGATTGCAGTCGTATCATGAAAAAAAGATAAAGGTGAATAAAATGAACAAAAAAAACAAAATCATGACCTAAGTTGAAAAAAAAAAAAAACAAAAACCCCTAATAATCACTCTGCTGTTGACTGAAGTGCAGTTTAGGTTGAAAGCACGTCTGATCGAAGTGAACAAAAACCGCTTAGGAAAAGATCTGGCGATTCGAAGATTCAAAGTCAGTAAAAAAGACTCAGACTCCTCATAAAAGAAGCTTCTTGCTGTTCAGTCAGCGAAGAAAACAAGTCGATGTTGGCAGTTTCACATGAGGAAAACCAATCCAGAACACGCAGCAGACTCTGCAGCATGGACGGCGCTGTGTAGAAAGGCAGTGGGTTTCTGTGTGTTATTCTGTTCTGCTGCCATTCATCATCCCGACTGTAGACACCCCCGAAGTGTTTATGCTTGAATCAGCGTTGATCGTCACATTGTCTCAGCCCTGACAGGGTCTACATAAACTCTGCATGAGGACACCGAAGACTCTCAGACCAGAGACACAGGCACCATCTCAGCAGCTTGGATGCATTCTGTTCAGAACCAAACAAGAAAAACATGACTGTCATCCTTTTCAAACAAGCCATTTATCCCCTCCCTCTCTCTCTGTCTGTTTCTCTGTCTCTGTCTCTGTCTCTCTCTCTCTTGGTCTCTCTGTCTGTCTGTTTCTCTGTCTCTGTCTCTGTCTCTCTCTCTCTCTTGGTCTCTATTTCTGTCTGTTTCTCTGTCTCTGTCTCTCTCTCTTGGTATCCCTCTCTCTCTGTCTGTTTCTGTCTCTATCTCTCTTGGTCTCTCTCTGTTTCTCTGTCTCTATCTTGGTCTCTCTCTCTTGGTCTCTCTCTCTGTTTCTCTCTCTCTGTCTCTCTCTTAGTCTCTCTCTCTCTCTCTCTCACTGTTTCTCTGTCTCTATCTTTCTTGGTCTCTGTCTCTCTCTGTCACTTTGTCTGTTTCTCTGTCGTACTCTGTCTCTGGCTCTCTCTGTGTCTCTGTCTCTCTTCGTCTCTCTCTCTCTCTCTCTCTGCCTTGCTCTGTCTATGTCTGTTTCTCTGTGTGTGTCTCTGTTTGTCTGTCTTTCTCTCTCTCTCCGTCTCTCTGTCTTGCTCCGTCTCTGTCTGTCTGTTTGTCTGTCTGTCTGTCTCTCTGTCTGTTTCTCTGTCTCTCTCTCGGTCTCTTCTTCTTCTTCTCTGCTTCTTTGATGTCAGACACTGCTAAGAAGGTATACTATTTAAATCAAGCTACATGCATTTTGTAATGGCGAGCTAGTGGAATCTGAATTCCAACATGGTTGACACACATTTGGTTGTAATTAATGTCGCTCTGCATTCCACTGTCCCTCCCTTTACACATATCCCCCAATACACTACTGAGGAGGAGGACTCAGGAATACATGACTGAACGTTACTGGAAATCATAAATAGTGGGTATTTCAAAATGCCTGTAGAACGTACAGCCAAGACCAAGAACACATGCTTAATCCAGCTCTGTTTGGCTTCTGTATGGCAGTACTGTCTCTCTCTCTCCCTGACAGAACTGTGTGTGTGTATATGTATGTGTGTGTGTGTGTGTATGTATGCGTGTTCATTTGTGTGTGCATGCCTGTGCATGAGTGAGAATGGAGACTGGGAGTACAAAGCTAGTGTGTGTGCGTGTGTAGCGGGGCGTCTGCATGTGTCTCAGTCCCCACGCTGCTGTGGACGGAGCGCGGGGACCCCCGACAGTCACAGCACACTAGAGATGCCAGCCAGACAGTCCTGTCTTTGACAGCAGACACCTGTTAGCACTCACTGGCCCGGACAGCGGAGGGGGGAAGTTGGGTGCGACAGGCGGCCGGAAATATCCTGCTGTCCCCACCCCCCCACGACCCCCACATCCCCAAAATCCCCCACATCCCCCACATCCCTCACCCCAGCTAATTTTCTGCTGTCAGCCAAGATGGGTGGAGCCCCCCCTTCCCCATCCCCTCTGTCCTTCACAGACCTTCTCTTTGTGCCCCCCCACCTGCGTGTGGAATGTGTCTGATGGGAATCAGCCGCAGAAGAGCTGCATTCCTCCCCCCTCTTCCTCACCCCCTCTTCCTCCCATCCCCCACCTGTGCACACAAAGGGCACCTGGGGTCGCAGGTCACGGCACAGACCACCAGCCCTGTACCTGCAGACGTCCCCCCCCACCACACACACACGCACATCGTCGTGTCCCCTCTTCCATCCCACTCGGCTTTCCCTCAGCGCCTTGGTCACTGCTTCCATCTCCCAGCCTCTCAAACTCAACTCTCCAATGTCTACTATCACGACGGGTGTTAAAATAAGAGGTTACATCGCAATCTAATTATCGCCGGCTTTAACGCACCTCTGGAGTCCTTAAAGAACATCCATTTGCCAGTGGCTGAATGTCACATTTTCCATCCACAATCGTCTCACGCCAGGCAACACTCAAAAAAGATGCATATTTTGAGAACCCCCTCTCCCCCCATCCCCCCCACACAGCCCCTCCCTCCTCTCTGACGCTCAGGGAAAACTGTATTTGCAGGAGATGTTTGCCTTTGGGTTTAGAAAACTCTGACAGGCATAGAGAGAGAGAGAGGCTTCAGGGAAGCTGCAGAGGAGACAATGGTGTGTGGTTTAGGGCAGGGTGAGTGGTTAAGGTGACCAGCCTTGGCTCTTCTGAGACGCAAACAGACAGAGACAGACTCAGTCTATCCTCATTAAGAGTTGAGGAACTCCAAACAGCCCTGGCAGCGCCTCTATAGGCCCCGGCTGACAAACAAACAAGCAGAAAGGAAGGAGGGAAAGGAGAGAAAAGATGGCCGTCGAGTGGGGAGAACAGCACCACTTAGTCCCCGCTTGTTGAACAGTCATGTTGTTTTCGGGTCTTTAGTGCGGTTAAATAGAGGTGGTCCATTGAGGCACGCAGCTGCCTCCACTGCAGCATAGCTGGCTGGCACGGGCCCTCCTCACAAACACACACACACACACACTCCATTTTTCTCCAAGTTTGTTTTCCGGCAGTCAGAAGTAGCGGTCCTTGCGTATAGCCCATTCTTTAGCGGTGCGAGCAGGGACTCCTCGTTTAGAAAGAGGATGAGAGAGAACGTTCCTGAACAAAGACGTGAGGAGAGGTGGTGTGGTGTTAGAGGAGGTGACAGAGTGTGGCATTTAGTGGCCTCACTCCCCCCCCTACCCCCCCACCCACCCACCCAAAAGAGTAATTTGCATTTTGATACGCATTTTAAGGGGAGAACAGGAAGGATGGGGCAAAGTTTGAAGTAGACAAACTGCCAGGCATTCCAGACGTGTTTGAGCTACAGTCTTTGTAGTACGAGCTTTACTGCTTCGGCACGATAATACAGAGATCGAGATCCGCAAATGCAAGCTTGAGTTGGAAGAACTTGACAGGCGCCCATAGAGACCTGCCTTCAACTCCATCAAACACCTTTGGAATAATTTCCCAGGTCTTCGGAGGGAGAATCCAGCGGCCAATAAAAACTTAGCCTGGTTTCCCTCCGAGCAGGGAGAAACCTGTTGATGTGACCATGGCAACCAACAAAGTGGGCACACACACATCAGGCAGTGAGAGTATTTTTGTAGAATGTGTGAGAGAATGTGAGCAGGAAAGAGAAGGAGAGAGCGAGAGAAAGAGAAATACACGCGTTTCCTTTTTATTGAAGCCGACAGCAGCTGAACCAACGCCATCTCCCTCCAACTGCAGCGAACTTGGCAACGCCGCACAAAGAGAGCATAGCTTTCATATCCTGACTCGGTTACGTGGTCGAAATTAGGGTCATTACGGAGAAACAGTGTTTGTCCAACCAAGCCCTCGCTCGTGTGAGTGTTCCATTCGTGTGCTTTCACAAGGTACTCCAAGAGGGATGTGCGGTGGATGGGAGCAGACTGCTTCGACGTGCGTGTTGTATCGTCAGCGTGTCGATCGGCACGGTCCTCGCCAGAGAGGGAGAGCGGGGCTTAGCACCCAGCAGGAGCAGGGAGGAGAAGGGGCAGAGCACTACGCGTTTAAGATACACTTCCCTCTCCACGCCGAACAGCCAGCTCCGCAGCTGCGCGCGAGCCAGTGTGCGAAAGCGAGCGAGCGTGTGAACCTACCCATTTGCTGCAGAAGTAAGCTGTGATTAGAGGAATGAGATAATGAGAGAATTCGACATGCATTGTGAACGAGGCGAGGGAGAGTGAGAAGAAGGGAGACAGAGAGAGAGAGAGAGAGAGAGAGAGAGAGAGTGGCTTGGGTGTGGATATGCGAGTGAGGGCACATTACCAAAGGTTAATGCTATTATTGCAAGTTTGAAGTGGAATAAGGGGGGATTGTAGTTTTGATTGGAACCAAATGTCAGCTGGGATGGGTTTGTCTGAGGAGGAGAGGAGGACATGGGGATCCCACACAGCATGACGACGCCGTGAGTCTTCAGGAAGTAAGGGGCCGGGGGAGGGAGGGAGGGGGGGAGTGTGTGTGTGACACCACATTGCCTCTATCGGGCTAGCTTGAGATGGGGGGGGGAGAGATCTGGGACCTCTTGATCTGCAGGGAAACGCACTACAGCTGAATCGTCCCACATCAAAACGCTCTTCTTCCATGGCCACGCCTGCACTAACCTGAGCTGATCCACGCAGCGTCTGGCCAGACCGCCTCCGCACCGCTGGCAGAGGCAGCCGGCAGCAGACCTGCCCCACTGCCTGGACCTTGAAGACGGCCCCTGACGGCCCTGGAGACGGCCCCTGACGGCCCCGGAGACGGCCCCTGACGGCCCTGGAGATGGCCCCTCTCCATGCAGCTTTAGAACGCAAACACGCTAATGGTTTTACGGGTCAACACCGAGAGAAGAGCATCATGGGAATCCTATTTTACTTGCTGGAAAGACTGCTGCCTGTTCGTGAGCCCCTTCCCACAAGGGGCTCTCTCTGAAAATGGGGGTGGGGGCTTGTGTGTGTGCGTGTGAGTGTGTGTGTGTGTGTGTGTTTGTGTGGGTGTGTGTGTGTGTGTGGGTGTGGGTGGGTGGAGAAAGAGAGAGAGATAAACACTTAAAGGCACACAAACGGACATGACTGCAAGGTATGGAGACTGGAAGAAGAATGAGGGGTGACCTTTCTAATACTGTGTGTGAAGTGGTAGGTTTTATGCTGGTGTGTGTGTGTGTGTGTGTGTGTGCGTGCATGTGAAAGAGAAAGAGAGAAAGAAAGAGTTTACCAAGCACATAGAGAGTAAGAAGTACTCTCTTGGTTGGACATGGTTGCTATGAAGTGACCCAGAAGTCAACAGGGCAGAGAAAGAGACAGGAGAGAGACAGAGTGTATTGCAGTGAGGGGCCCCCTTGCCCCAGCCACAGCCTCTGCCACAGCCTCTGCCCCAGCCTCTGCCCCAACTCCTGCCTTTGCCCTAGGTCCAACTGCCCCAGCCTCTGCCCCAGCCACAGCCTCTGCCCCACCCTCTGCCCCAACTCCTGCCTTTGCCCCAGCCCAAACTGCCCCAGCCTCTGCTCCTGCAGCCCCTGCCTCAGCAGCCTCTGCCCCAACCCCAGCAGCCTCTGCCCCAGCCTCTGGTTTTGCCCCAGCCCCAACTGCCCTAGCCCCAACAGCCTCTTCCCCAGCTCAGCTCAGCTTTCACTCAGATTTCACGCAAATGTAATTAATGTGGGCTCCCCAAAGAGCCTTTCATCTCCCCACTCAGAGGCCCTTCCGGACTGACTGGGCCCTTTTATTGAAAAGCAGGTCTCTCGCTACTTAAGACCAGCCGTGGTTATTACTGGAACCCAAGGCATTTTACTGGTGATTAATGGGAGTGCAAGTGTGCGCGTGCATGTGTGTGTCTCAGCGTGTAAGCATGTACACAGGAGGAAGTGAGACAGAGGGAGAGGGAAAGAGAGAGAGAGATAGAGAGAGAGAGAGAGATAGAGAGAGAGAGAGAGAGAGAGAAGAGAGAGATAGAGAGAAATGTACAGTATGAACATTGAAGAGACAGAAAGCAAGAAGGAGAGATTGAAGGGATGCCCTGAAAGTAGCAGAATGAGTCATAAACAGTGAGGCTGTTTTTCCTGGTTCTGATCCGTGTGTTCAGTCCCGTCTTCAGCAGGTATGAACCAGGCCTCAAGCCTCTGTGGCTCTGCGCTACACCGCTTTGAACCACGACATGAACTGGCTTTTATCACTATTTTTCGCAACAACAAAAAATGTTGGTACACTCTGTTAGGTTACTACGGCCTCTAGAACGTTCTAAATGAAGAACGTATGATTCCAAATATAGGATTCCTAAAACGAATCACGATTGAATATATTTTTCAAACAGACTTATTTCAGCGAAGGGCATGTCAAATTAAAATAAATCAGGGCTAGAAGATCTGGAGGCGATATAGTCGTCTGCGGCGACAGGACTTTGTCGAGGAACCAAAAGCGTCGCTGTGTGTCTTGCTGATGTCTTCCTTAGCCCTGGACCAGCTGTTTCTACACAGCACCAATGACCTGTCACCCTGCTTGTCAGAATGCACCCTGCCTTTGGAGTACTTTACTCTTTGTTCTAACTGGAACTCCAAAAAGAGCTTGCGGGAGCCAAAACAATGTTATTGTAGTACATTATTTCGAAACATTATTATGAGACATTGTAAACAAGTCTCAATTTCCCCACACTACCCCGGCGAGGAGCAAATTGAGTTTACAGAAAAGCTAACGATGTTTTGTTTTTAAAACACAATCATGTCGGTCAATCAGGCTCATGACCATTGGACGCCATTTTTTAACACAAACAAGAGGTAATTGTGTTGTCCCTTCTCCGCACTTTCCACAAAGTTCTAGAAAGTCGTAAGAGACTTCACAGCCAGGTAATGTGACTCTGCAAAGCTAATGTAATAGCTAGCTGGATTTTCGCTGCGGTAGCCACTACTGACACAGGAACAGAGAGCTTCGAGACTCAAGGAAGCCTATTAAAAGCTTTTCAACACAGCTCCTTGCCTGGCTCCAAATGACAAGTGTTTGGTCACGCAGCGATTAATGTTGAAATACACAATAAAATCTTTTTTTTTTGGAGGAGGAGGAGGGGGGTTCAAATGACTAGACCTTTTTACACAGCGTGCAGGGATGGTTGCCACGACCCCTGGCAGCAGCACTACGCGGCGCTCAAGTGATCAGAAAACCGGATAAGGAAAACGTTGCCTCGCCCGGGATGTTTGAGGTCGTGGACTCCGGGCGGCGCCCGCGGTAAGGAGGTGAATGACGTGACCGCCTGACGTGGAAACAGACAGCGAGCGGAGGGATCCAGAGAAGAGCGTTTGCATCCATCCACTCTGACACGTTTAAGGACTAATTTATGAGCGGGTGGATTCCTTCCTCTCACCAGGGGCCAACGGGGCCAATCTCTCCTGCTAAAGTTCAAAGTGTTTCACTCGGTGAGAACTGATCATTCCAACCATTCTCTAGTACTAATGACTACTGGGGTGGCTAGAGGCTCCACAAAGGCTAGAATCATTCCATTATCACTGTAACGGATCCATGACTACATTCCGGTCCAGGTGACCGGAAGGCTGGAATCACTTTCGGCCATCTTGGTAAAGCAGGCCACGTAGCGCTCGGATGCCCTTAAGAGCAGATTGCCTGCAGCGTTGAGAACGACTGCTCGCTACAGGGGTTCCTGAAATCATTTGGTTGAAAATAACCCAGGTGGTTGGTGAGGGAGAGGGAGAGAGAGAGAGAGAGAATGAGAGAGAGAGGGAGAGCGAGTGAGAGAGAGAGAGAGAGAGGGAGAGAGAGAGACAGACAGGCGGACAGACAGAGCAAGAGGCAGAGAGGGCGAGATAGAGTGAGAGAGAAAGCGCGTGAGACAGAGAGAGAGAAAGAGAGACAGAGAGCGTGAGAGACAGAGAGAGCAAGAGAGAGACCACCAATCACGACCACTGCCACACCAGGCCAGACTTGGCTGGCATTTCAAAGCTCTAGCTCTGGGATTCTGTTAGGTCTTAAATCACAGTTCCCAGGAATGTTGTTGTTAATGAGTCATAATTAGAATCAGAGAGCTGTGCTGTGTTCTCAATCCATTGCAGGACACCGTGTAATCTTTATTATTTACGCAAAATCACATTTGTAGACACACAAACATGCACATACACACACACAATCTCCCCTCAGAGGTTACCCGACCTCGTCTTAGAATCAATATTTAGGATTCACTTCACCTTACCCCACCCCCGCCGGCCCCCACAATCCTTTGTGTCTGGTGCCGTGTGACGTCGGTCCCGGAACATTCCTCTCTTCGCCCTCCAGACTTCTGCTTCAAGTACCCCCAGCCTGTTTCTTCGTCATTGCGGAAACGCCGCCCCCCCAATTGCCATAATAGGGAGGTTGACACACAGTCATATGATGCAGGATACATGCACACACAGAAACACACAAACAGTGAAACACACACTGAAACACACACACAGTGAAACACACGCTGAAACACACACACAGTGCAACACACACTGAAACACACACACAGTGAAACACGCGCGCGCACGTTTGTTTGCTGGCACAGGGGGTCATGCCAACTCTGGCTGCCTCTAACACCCGCTGAATGCCAGGCAAAAGCCGTTTCTCTCCCTCAAGTCGGTGTGTCAGAACCAGGGGCCGAGACCTTGACCCGTAGTCTCCATGGGCCCATCAGCCTGTCTCACAACACAGACAGCCACCCTCCTGGTCTCTGACAGCTACACTGCAGTCATCCATCCTGCTGTCACATCAACGAGTAGTGATCAATCGGGCCCCGGGGCCAACACACACACACACACACATACACACACACATACACACACATACCCTGGACCGCTCCTCCCCAGACTGCAGAGGTACTAAAGGCCGAGTGGATGCAATCAAGCGGTCACCCCTGGGTCTCTCACAGGAAGACCAGTGTACCCCCCATTAGATGGACTGGGGAAGGGGCGGGTTAATGAGGAACACGCGGGTGCACATGCACATGCAGGAAGTGGCCAGCTCTCTTGAGGCGCAGTGACACTTGAAGATCTGATAAGCGGAGCTCAAACAATCAACAAGCCCTCGGCCACGGGTACCACACACACACACACACACACACGCACACACACGCACACACGAAGCACTCATCCAATCTAAACAGAAAATAATAGATTGAGCCTAATTAGCTGGTGTTTGTTTCTCTTACGGGCAAGGACGCCCAGGTTCAGTTGGAGCCGACGAGGGGGAAACTCCCGCGTGTTGGGTTGTGGCAGACGAGGGGAGAGGGTGCGCTTGTTTGGGGTCAGTGCTGATTGGGCGACTGGTGGGCCGGCCTCATCTCACATGCTCTGGCTCATTAAAGACGCACGGACCAGGGGCCAGACCAGGAGACACGGACCAGGGGCCGAGAGCTTGGCTCGCCTGGTAGTGGTCTGGCGGATACGCACACACAGACACACACACACACACACACAGGCAGGCTCTCCCTAAGAGGCACATGCATCAACAGGCACACACACATACACACACACACTCTCTCAACACCCAGCCCCAAAGACAGTGTCCTGACACCTTATATAAAACAGTATGACCACATGAGAGCCGCAGATGCCTGGAGATGTGTGTTTTAGAAGACTTAATAACCCTACAAAGGCCACTTAATCGCCAACACATGTCTATCTGCCTGCCTCAGAGCTGATGCAAGCAGAGAAAATATGGAAAATATTCCAATATGCATGAGGCCACTGACAGACATGTGAGCTCACCTCTAGCAGGCCCCAGGGCACACACACACACACTGCAGATTCACCAGACACACACACACACTGCAGATTCACCAGACACACACACACAGACACACACTGCAGACTCACCAGACACACACACACACACGCACATGCAAGCGCACATCCTCACACTCCAGAGCCTAGCTAGCTTCTCAGGAGTTACATGCCAAGACTAACATGTAGACAGATTTATCCTGCTGTTTGCTTCACGCTGTAAACATTTAGATGGAACGACATGCGCAATGGCACGGTCAGGGAACAACCTGTCTGTGTGTGTACATGTGTGTGTGTGTGTGTGTGTGTGTGTGTGTGTAAATATACATCAGACAGTAAGTCTGCATGTGTGTCCATGTGCGTGTGTGTGCTCGGTGTGTGTGTGTGTGTGTGCATGTAGGGCAGCGCGATGCACCGCTAGACGCTCCTGTCAGCCAACAGCTACTCAACGTGACACAGCACCATATAAAGCTCAGACACAGAGGCTCCTCAGGGAGGGCATGTGGAGGAGCAGGAGCCAGGAGGAGGGTCCAGGAGGAGGAGCATGCACCAGGAGGAGGTACCAGGAGGAGGAGCTATGAGTAGCCGGGAGGAGAAGCCATGAGGAGGAGCCATGAGGCGCCAGGAGAAGGCATCAGGAGGAGCCATCAGGAGCAGGAACCGGGAGGTGGAGCCAATAGGAGCCAGGAGGAGGTGCCAGGAGGAGAAGCCAGGAGGAGAAGCCAGGAGGAGGTACCAAGAGGAGAAGCCAGGAGGAGGAGCATGCACCAGGAGGAGGTGCCAGGAGGAGGAGCCAGGAGGAGAAGCCAGGAGGAGAAGCCAGGAGGAGAAGCCAGGAGGAGTCAGGAGGAGGAGGCATGAGGAACCAGCAGGAGGAGGAGGCACCAGGAGGAAAAGCCAGGAATAGTCAGGAGGAGAAGCAAGGAGGAGGAGCCAGAAGGAGGAGCCAGGAGGAGGAGCCAGGAGGAGGAGCCTCCCCCAAACCTTTCCTAAGGAAAGCCTATTTGCCCACCTCTGGCTGTGGGACAAGCCCAGCTCTTCTCCTGCCTCCCTGTCTTCATCCTCCATCCATGATCCTCTTCCTTCACCTTGTGAAGGCTGAAACCCACTGTGTCAAGCCATGGTCTGAAACTTATAGGCACCACAAGCCTCATCCTGGTCTTCTTTTCACTACAGACACTACAGAGGCAGGCTGGTTCGACATACCCAGACAAAAGGGCGTTTGAGCGGGTCCCTTGCAGCTGGGAGGGTAGTGGATGTAGCATGAAGCCTGGTGTGTCTGCTTATCATGGCTACTCTACTGTCCACACCACTAAAGGGATCAGCATTGCTTCCACTTGGTTCTGTTCCTCTGCACTGTGATTGTTAAGATGACGTTAGCAAGATGGTCAACATTACTTTTCACGTGGAACAGGAAAGACATTGAGGCTTTTTTGAACACCAACAGGGCAGTCAGGTCTATAGATCCTGCCTAACTCTCTGGACTAGGATCATTACACACACACTCTTAAATCCAACTCTTTAATATGAGGAGAGTAGGAGTGCTGAGCTGGGTTGGGGCCAGATGCTGGACCAGGACAAGGTAACTCCAACATGCAGCCAGCCCCTGGGTCTAACAGACTTTGGTGGAAGCTAGCAGCAAGGGTGTTTTTGTCATTAACTCCAGACACATCTCCAGCATGAAGACAAAAGAGAGTAGGACATGTTTCGAAAAGCGTGAGAGTGTGTCAGAGAGTAACATAAGCTCCTATTTTGGTTCAAGACAAAGGAATAATAATGAGGCCAGTGATGGTCATTCCAGTACCAGTTGAGATGACTTCATTCTTCAAAGCTCGCACATGAAACGCCTGGCCGCTTTGAATTATTATTTTTATGTGTTAATTTCGCTGACGTTTTTTTTCTTCTTCGCGGTGACGTGCAGCGGATTCGAACCCGCAGCCTCTGGATCCCCAGTCGTGCTCTGTGCTATTCCCACCCCTCTGAGTTATGTGACCAGGGGGAAGTTTGTTGTGCTTCTCTGTTATTGGTTACTGTTTATTACTCTAAGCTACTTGTGATAACCATTTGCACAGCTAATGTCTGTCTGTTTGTCTCCGTCTGTTATGCTCTCTTTATAGGAAAACACTGGGAGGTCCTAGGAGTTTTCGAAATAAGCAGTGTTTTGGTCAACTGCAGCGAGGTCTGTCTGCGAGGCTGTGGACTCCCTCCAGCTGACGTCTGTCTGGGGCTCAGACAGACGTCAGTCAGTCTGTCTTCAATCTATAGGGAGAGGAAGAGAGAGAGATGGAGAGAAAGAGGGATCGAGAGAAAGAGGAGAAGAGAAAGAGGGAAGGGAGGAGAGGAAAAGAGGGTTCTGGATCTATCTCCATCTGCTGTGTGTTCAGGGTCAGCACCGCAGGTAAAGGAGGTATCTCCAGGGTGTGCACTTAGAAGTCGGTAGAAACCAACTGAAAATAGAAGTTAGGGGAGCCGTTTGGCAAACCCTGCCAGCTCCAACAGAAACAGAAACAGGACTGGGGGGGTGGGGGGGAGTAACTAGGTTTAAACATCTCCTGCATGTCAGTGGACTGCGTTAACCCACTGAGATCAATGGGTCCACATTCCCAGAGCATATGCTGACAGGAAGATTTCACAGGCTTTAAAAAAACAAAAAAAAAGGCTGTCATGGAAACAAAAGTATACGAACACAACAGGACTAAATGAAGAGTTAATACAGCTTGGATTGGGAAAAACCCTATAAAATCCCCAAGGCGCTGCCATTGTTGCTTGAAGCAGAGTGGCTGTGGTCATTACAGCAGATCATAAAAGGAAGCTGTAATTAGCCAGCAGACCATTCTCCCTACGCAATAAAAACACAAGGGACTTCTGGAAGTAGGACCGTGGAGGCCAACGGTCTCGTAAACTGACCATAGAAGAAGACTGCCCACAATCCCTGTGCTTCGCATAAAACAAGTGTCTTTAACAAAAGGTGTCACAGCCAGTTGTGGCGCAACTGGTCACTGGGGCTGAGTCCGATTAGTACTGCGTGTTTGGAGTTATGGCACGGGTGGTTACGTCTGTTTGAGAGACAGAGAGAGAGAGAGGGAGAGAGAGAGAGATACGGGAGGGAGAGAGAGAGGGAGAAAGAGAGAGGAAAGAGAGAGAGGGAGAGAGAGATAGGGATGAGAGAGGGAGAAAGAGAGAGGAAAGAGTGAGAGGGAGAGAGAGAGAGAGACAGAGAGAGAGTGGGGGGAGAGAGAGAGGGAGAGAGAGATAGGCACGAGAGAGGGAGAAAGAGAGGAAAGAGAGTGAGAGGGGGAGAGAGAGGGGAGAGAGAGAGAGAAACAGAAGCTGACTCTGAGCACAAGCCTCTTGTCACCAGAGTGACGGGGGAGGAAGGGAGAATGTAGCAGTAGACTGACATATCTGGCCAGTTAGCTCTCCCATCCATCTGAGCTCTGATGATGCATGTCACGGGAGCTGGAATCAGACGAAACACACTTGGAACCCTGACGCAAAATCCAGAAGTCGTTTTTGCTGCAGATCTGATGTTCTGTCAAAAGCCGTAATCAATCTTGTGTGGTGTGTGTGTGCCAGCGTGTGTGTGTGTGTGTGTGTGTGTGAGGGAGAGGCAGGGCGTGTTTCTTCGCATGCTTGTCCTCTCTCTTGACCTGCGTCTCCCACGGTAGATGTGGCTTGAGCGTGCGGAAAGCGACGCGGCCCTCCCTCTCCTCCGCCTGCTGTTTGTTTTCGCGAGTGTGAATGCAGCGCTGACCCTGTCGAGGGGTTCCAGCGAGGTCAGGTCTGCAGATTGAGGTCTCACGAGGGCTCAGGCCAGAGACCAGCGTAAACACATGTTAAGCCACAGTATACAGTAGAGCTACACCACACAACACTTGCTATTTGTTTCTTTATGCTGTATGAAAAAAGAACATCTTATCTATAAGTGTTTATAATGCCCCACAGACATTGGTTTGGTTTGGTTGGTTCGTACAGGAGAGTATAATGTTACTGTCTACCCACATCTTCCTCCGTCCTATACAGAGTGAAGGCATGAACGCACATATAAATATCTCTATGTTTTTAAGTGGCTTAAATGTACACTGTAGTTACTGAGAGCATGTTTAAATCTGGTACCACGATTCATGTGGGGAGGAAGCTTGTCTTCATTTTCACTATATCTCTCTCTCTCTCCCCCTCTCTCTCACTCTCTCCCCCTCTCTCTCTTCGTCTACCTCGCTCGCTCTCTTCCTCTCTTTCTCTCTCTCTCACTTTCTCTCCCACTCTCTCTCTTTCACTCTTCCAATCTCTCCCGCTCTCTCCTTTCCTCAATGAATGTTCAGTTGCAGTTATAAACTTTGGTTATTAAACAGCCGCTGGGGGATAATGAGCTTGAGAGAAAGAGTGAATGAGAGAAAGAGAGAATGAGAGAAAGAGAGAATGAGAGAAAGAGTGAATGAGAGAAAGAGTGGATGAGAGAAAGAGAGAATGAGAGAAAGAGTGAATTAGAGAAAGAGTGAATGAGAGAAAGAGTGAATGAGAGAGCGAGTGAATGAGAAAACGAGTGAATGAGAGAAAGAGTGAATGAGAGAGAGAGTGAATGAGAGAGAGAGTGAGATAGAGACAGACAGGGGGAGAGAGAACAGAAGAGAGAGTGAATGAGAGAGAGAGAGTGAGATAGACACAGACAGGGGAAGAGAGAACAGGAGAGAGAACCAGGAGGGAAGGAACAGGAAGAGAGAAGAGTGAGCGGGTTCCAAATGTTTCCAAACATGTGCAAGCAGTTCTGTCCATTTCTACCCAATTACTATCGCTGCTGATAATCATGCGAACATTGTGGTAAACACCCTGTTGCGTAATGGCCCATACTGTACTTCTAAGTGGTCCATTCACCAGGGTGCACTAGATAGTATCTTGCTCTGTTTTATGGGCCCTTCTGTGCCTTGCGAGCACAACTGTTACCAGGAGCCCAGAGAAAAAGAACTGGCTGTTTTACATGGGCGACTCCAGTGTTTGGACTGCTTCCACATCACACGGTTGAAGGTGAATGCTGGCAGTGGTCATCTTTGGACGTGTGGGGTACGATACAGCAGAACCTGTATATCCTGTCTGTATGAATGAGAGTAACCAGCATAAGGAATGTGTATGTGTATGTGTGTGTGTGTGTGTGTATGTCTGTGTGTGTGTTTGACATGTATGCATACACTGAGAGAAATGGTGTCATCGTACAGGCATGGGGTGGGCGCAATAACGAGAGCAATAAAGATGGTTGAGTTCCATTTGCAGGATCCGACAGGACTTTGCTAAAACAACATAAATCTGCTGTCTGGGCTCAGGGTACGCATGCATGCCAGAGACATCCCAACACCCACTTCCTGTAACACAGATACTGCTTCCTGTGTCGACTGCTGCTCCCGCCTAGGGCTGCACCCACACCATGCCTTAGATTCATACTCACCTCAGCTCCAGTCTAACTCTGCATCCTGCACAAACACAGCTCCCTCGTAAACACCAACAATATCTCATTTGTTCTCGTCACCCGAAACCTTTCAACTCTGGGCCAGAAATAAGCCCAGCCGTTCCCCGTCAAAGGTCAAGCTTGAATATTCTTAATGAGGAAAACTCACGGTGAAAAAAACAACAACCGGCATCATTAAAAATCAAAAACACCAATCAGTAAAACGTTCCCCACTGTATCAATAGCAAGGGCGTTCCTTTCCATTCAGACAGACTGAATGACCAAAGTCACGCGCTCTGTGTTCCTGGAGGCTGTTTGTAGATAAAACACACTCAGAACCCCCCCCGCAAGTCACAAACCGTTCTATGTAAGCACACACACACACACACGCACACGCACACGCACACACTGCAGCTCTGGGTAGAATACCTGGGAGGTGAATAAAGCCACATCTCAAAGCAGGATGCGTTCTGTCCTCCAATCAGAAAGCGAGGTTTGACAACCCACACAAGACTCCTTTGTCTTCCAGCATTAGACACAGAGAGGAGATGGGAGGTTCCTGCTACATCCAAACCCTCCTAACGCCCGTCTGTTTTTGATTACGCCTCACATGTAAACGCTAATTGTGATTAAACAAACATTCAGAGCGCAGAGCTGACCCGCGGCCCCAGTCTGGGCGCCCCCCGGGCCCCTGGGGGCCAGTAAATGGGGAAACAGGTCAAGGGGGAGGGTTTAAACAAAATCTAAATATGCAGACTCCCGCATGAGCCTCACCTTTATTTGGACATGAAATTGCTACCTCGTGCATCTCAGCTATTTCAGTACGCACCGCAAAGCACATATAAAGTCTCCGCTCTATAAAATCGACAGCCTGGCGGTGATCAGGCTCGTCTGCTGCTACATAGCCTCTCGCCCTGGGCTGCTAACTGGGCCATATGGAGCAAAGGTGTCAGGGCTGCTCACTTTCAAATGCCCTGGCTGTCAAATGAAACGCACCCCCAGCTAGCTGGCGTTACACGTGGGTTTGATAAACACAGAGGTGAGACACGGCAACAAGGTTGCCAGTTTGGAAATAAACAAACCGAGGAAGGGGGGGAGGGGGAGGGGGGGGAGTTACAGTTCTATTAATTAATTCCTTCTGTTAAGGAGAAGAAGAGCAGGGATGGGGGGAGATCTTCCCGTGTGCCTGCTTGTGTGTATACTGTATGTGTGTGTGTGTGTGTGTGTACTGTATGTGTGTGTGTGTGTGTGTGTGTGTACTGCATGTGTGTGTGTGTGTGTCTAGCAGATTGTATATGGATTTCCGTACTGGCAACGACACTGTCTTCCCTCTGCGAAACCAAACAATGCTATCTCCACGGAAAATAGTGACAATAGCATTCATAAACACGCATAAACATTTACGAAATCATCCCCCTGCATTTCACATACAACTCATAATTCATACAGTCGTGAACTCATTCAATCAAACGGACGCCGTGTTGTGTATTTCCAGTGAGTGTGTGCGTGCGCGGGCGCACGTGCACGGGCGCACGTGCGTGTGTGTGTGTGCACCACAGCGGAGCTCCAGAGTCTTTGTAGCTTGTATTTATCTAAATATGTCTTTGGAGTAAATCACACAGTCGTCTGGCTGGAGGAAACTGGCTGAGCGAAGCCCTATTCTGGAAGACATTTGGCCGCGTCGCCCTCTGTGAGACATTAGTTTCTATGAAAACAATCAGAGAGGGCCTTGTGGTGGAGCTAGGACTTGTGGCGGAGGGTCCTGTCGCAGAGCTGCGTGCCAGGACTCAGACCTCCGTTTGGGACATGTTGAATTATTAGCTAGATATCTGAGAGGCAGGGAGGATGAGGAGGAGGGCGGGGGGGCTCTGGCCTGGCTGTACACGACCACATAAACTGTCAGATAGCATTACGAGTCTCTACGAGAAGAACTGATCCCAGCATGGAGGTGGTTGAGTCTGAGAGAGAGACAGAGAGTGAGAGGGAGAAGGGGAGAGAGACAGAGAGAGAGAATGAGAGAGAGATTGAGAGAGAGAGGGAGAGGGGAATAGAGAGAGAGAGAGGGACAGACAGTAAGAGGGGGAGAGAGACGGAGAGAGATAGAGAGGGAGAGGGAGAGGGGGAGAGAGACAGAGAGAGATAGAGAGTGAGTGAGAGAGAGAGAGAGAGAGACAGACAGTGAGAGGGAGAGGGAGAGAGAGACAGAGAGAGATAGAGAGGGAGAGGGAGAGGGGGAGATACAGGGAGAGAAAGAGGGAGAGAGACAGAGAGAAAAACAGAGAGAGAGACACAGAGAGGGAGAGAGGGATAGATAGAGATAGAGAGAGGGAGAGAGAGGGAGAGATAGAGATAGAGAGAGACACATAGAGGGAAACAGAGAGAAAGGGAAAGAGAGACAGAGTGAAAGGGAGAGAGAGAAAGAGAGAGACACAGAGAGAGACTTTTGGACATCATCACTCATACCTAGGCATGGTGACAGCTCACGGCACGAGGCCCTAGAGTGAATCTGTATCGATCAGACCTGGGTTTAAGATTTTCAAATCACACACAAACACTAACGCCGCAGGGCAGGAGAGGACAAGCCAGTGATGCGGCAACAGACAGGCAGGCAATCAGCCATGGAAAATGAAGCCAAAAAACGTAGACATGTTCCGTGGGAGAGCTGTTTGTTTCTCACATATACAGAGGGCCGTGCAAACCCCCCAAAATGCGTCTCGGGTCAGGGTGATGAGAAAACTAGGCGATTCCCGACCCAGAAAACTGTTGGCAAAAGATTCCAGGGAGGTGAGGGGTTGGGAGTGTTTGTATGCATGCCGCTGACAGGAGAGGGGAGAGAGGGAGCGTGACCTCACTTGCCCATTCTGTGGTCAAGTCCCTGAAGAATCCCTGACCCTCAACATTCAGGACTCAAACCTCACAGCCTATCCTCTGCCTGCACGGGGCCCCTGGGGGCCCAGGAGGAAGTCACAGTAATACAGGGGGCCTCAACACTGTCAATTATCATAAACGTGAACAGGCTTCAAGGCCGCCTTCTGACTGGGTCTTCTCTGGCTCCACGCTGGACAGGCGGAGGTCTCTCCCTCTGGAGAGAGGGAGGTCAGGAGGATAGGAGGACAAGAGCAAGCGAGAGAGAGGACGAGGAGAGGACGAGAGAGAGACAGAGAGAGAGCAAGAGAGAGAGAGAGAAGAGAGAGATACAGATAGAGAGAGAGAGAGAGCAAAAAGTAAAGGCAAACCACCTCCCTCAGCGGCCCCCTCAGACAAACCGCTTCACTGCTAGAGCACCAACCTAGACGCGGTAACTCTAGAGCAGTTTCAAAGTCTCGTCGACCAGCAAGTCATCTTTCACCTCTCCCTCCTCTCACTCGCCCATCCTGGCGGTAAGGCCACAGGTCTGAGCTCTCATGATCTAATCCCGGTTCCCTGTCCCCCCCTCCATCCATCCATCCTCCCCTACCCTCCCTCCCTCCCTCCCTCCCCCGCCCGACCCCCCAGGTTTCACTGCAGCCTTCCCCCTCTCCTAATCAGACTAAATATGGCCTTGCTGCTGGGTGTATCAGTCCCAGCCAGCCTCTCTTTCTCCCTCCATCTTTCTCCTCTTTCATCTGTCCCGCCACTGTCTCCGCAGCTTCAATTCTTCATCCCTTTAAATGATGGCAATCTCAAACGGATGACGTACAACCCCCCCCTCTCTCTCTCCCTCTCTCTCTCTCCCGCTCCCTCTCTCTCCCTCTCTCTCTCTCTCTCTCTCCTTCTCTCCCTCGCTTTTCTCCTCCTCGTTTAGGCTTTCTCTTTTCTTACCAGTCCAGTCCACTTTCCCTGCGTTTGACTCCAGGGAAAGTTGAGTGCTGGCTTGGAGAGCGATAGGGAGGGAGAGGACAGGAAGAGACTTGGGAGTTCAAACTCACATTGAATAACCTTGTCAGGCCTTGATGTGCTGTGTGTTATTCTGCCAAAGGCTCATTCGTCTAGGGGTCAGAGTGTTAGAGTCATTCATGTTAAGCGAACATTAGAGAGCGAGACAAACCGACATGGGAAAGGTCACCTATCATGTTCTGCAGAGAGTTTATAGAGGCCTATAAAAGTTCCGAAATGCCTGAAAATAGACGAGATAAAAACAATATAACCTTTTTACAACCATAGAAATCGTCACCATTTTCGAAAGCTCCATTTTCCTTTTTAAGGATTTCAGATCTAGATAGAAACACAGTACATTTCCCACCCAGACCTCATGTATTACTACAGCTACCTCTCTGTTTCCATCCCTTCTGCTGGACAGGAAGAACCAATGAAAACACTTGCAAGGTTCCCAGCTTGGTTCCTCTGCGGGTCAAACCTGAGGCCAGAGCTGTTCTCGGGAGGAGCTTGGCCGTCCTGTCAGTCAGCCGAGCTGGGCGCCGGCGGCGTGGCCGCTCGCTCAAACCACTCCGGGAAAATCGATCTTTGGGTGTGAAAAACCTGACCCTGCACCAAAGCTAACAGTCCCTGGTATCTCAACGTTCACCTTCCAGACCACAGCAAAGAGCAGCGCTGTGCATCCCCTGACACCTGGCGGGGAGCCGTAACACAAATGAAACACACCCAACGTTCGAGGGATAGAGAGAGAGAGACGAGGACAGATGCCAGCTCTCTGACCATCAGGTCACCTCGTATTCAAACCCAATGCGAAGCTAAATATTATGTCAAACCACCCTGCAGACCAATACAAGCAGACAAAGCCAGTGGGAAGTTGACAGCAGTGTTTTTGAGGTATCACATATCAAAGGAGAGAGAGATACAGAGAGAAAGGGAGGCAGGGAGAGAAAGGAAGACAGGATGGGAGGAGGAGAGACAGGGAAAGAGATGGAGAAAGAGAGACAGAGAGAGAGAGAGAAAGAGATAGAGAGACAGAGACAGAGAGAGAGAGACAGAGACAGAGACAGAGAGAGACAGAGAGACAGAGAGAGAGACAGAGAGAGAGAGACATAGAGAGAAACATAGAGAGAGAGAGACAGAGAGAGAAGACAAGGGGAAAGCAAGGACAGGAAGAGAAGAGTGACAGACTTACAGTCGTCCCAGTTTGGGTGTCGTCTGAAAGAGCAGCTCTGGTAGAACCTGCAGCTTGTTTCTGTTCAGACGTCTGGAGGAGACACAAGACATGATAACATGGTGAGAACCACTAGAGTTCATTTAAAGTGTGCACATTACTGTACGTCAAATCATGTAGGCCCACATACAATGTATAAGTATATTTGTAAGTGTAAAAATGGATCTGGAATGTTGGTTTGGGAATAGAACCTTCATATCTATATATAAGCAAAGAAACATTTACTTCACGTTGTACTTGTAGGATGGACTCTGTGACAAATGAACTTTTATTTGAACCCAGAAAACGTACCCAGAAAACATTCAGTCTTTTGAGAGAGCAGATAAGAAACAAAGATAATGGACACACGCAACCCATCGTTCCATTTCTCCTCTGAAGCGGCCGGCCATCTGGTCATTGTGGACCACAAAGACAGTGACATGGGGTCACAAGGTCAAAGCTGGGCAAAGACTGGTTTAGGTCCTCCTCCCTGCAGGCCAGGTCAAAGGGCATCTAACACCAGCCTTTGAACGCTCCCATCAACTACATGAGACGACAGGCTAGCATGGTAGGAAGGTGGGATGGATGGGAAAGCTTGATCGTGATCCTCAACCCCTCCTGTGAGGGATGAGGTGTGTGTGTGCGTGTGCGTGGGTGTGTGTGTGTGTGTGTAGGGGGCTACAGAAGGTCATGGGGCAGAGGCTGAAGTATGTGGAGGAGGGAGCGGGGAGTCATCCAAAAAAGAAGCCGGCCGATCCTATCGCAAGCCAGCACCCGCCTCACACACACCCAGCAAGCACACTCAGTCAGGGAGGTAAAAGCCTCAACCTCTGACCTCAGCTGACCTCTAGGAGAACCCCTCCACCACCCCTTCAACTGTCACTTTCCTTATCTAACTAAAGAATCTCTCGACTACTTTCTACCTACTGACTCTAGCCACTGACTGGCAGTGGCATACATGCTTTGATCTAGCCAATGTTGGACATCAGAGCCAGCGTCTCTCATAAACTCCACACAAACACACTCACTTTAACGGTGTAGCATGAGAACTGAGAAACCTGGAGACAATCTTGTATATAATCTTGTTATACGTTAACAGGCTAGCAACATAAATTGGCACAACTACGGTTGTGCTTCTTTTGTCTACGCTAACCTGAATTTCCTCACATCGTGTGTGTGTGTGTGTGAGAGAGAGAGAGACAGAGAGAGAGACAGAGAAAGACAGACAGACAGACAGACAGAGAGAGAGACAGAGAGAGAGAGAGTGAGAGAGACACACATAGAGAGAGAGTTAGAGAGAGACAGACAGACAGACAGACAGACAGACAGACAGACAGACAGACAGACAGACAGACAGACAGACAGAGAGAGAGAGAGAGAGAGAGAGACAGAGAGAGACAGAGACAGAGAGAGAGACTCTCACAAAATTACACCAACACATCCCATCCTCATGAATGAGGTTAACGGGGGTGTGACATTCCTGGTGAAAAAGGTAAACGGCCCTGCAGAATAACATCCAGGTAGGGAGATGGTCTGGCAGGATGTGGAGCTGGAAGGCGAAGCCCTGCGTCTGGGAAGGCATTTTTACCAAGACTACGACACACATTCTCTGGCTTGGCACCTTGAGATTTGGGCCCAGTGTGAAAAAAAACTCTAGAACCCTGTGGTGTGATGAAAACAACCTGGTGGTCCAGTCAGTCAAACATCTAGTCTAGGAAAGATCTAGGAAATCAAAGATCGTGTTTGGAGGCCTGAGTTTTTTCTTTCGTCCTTACTGGCAGTTCTTTCTAACACTGTTGTGTAAATCTTCACACTCAGGGGGGATGATGTGAGGAGATTAAGCTGAGTATGCATGCGCCAAACCCTCCCCCCCCCCATCATAAAGGTGTCTCTCTGTGTGTCTGAAAGGGAGGAGGTGTGTGTGCGCGCAACGCAGACACAGGCGGGAAACGGATGGAGCGAGTGCTGATCGGCGTACTGACAGGTGAACACGGACAAGCACACGTCGCTTGCAGTCGGTCGGGGATACTTACAATCTCTCCAGTTGCTTGATGTCCTGGAAAGCTCCTCTCTCGATCACGTTGATCTGGTTGTCCTCCAAATGTCTGGTGGGGCCGAGACAAGACAAGGAGAGGTTATCTTCCTGCACGCACGATTACAGTTTGGGAGCCAACATAGGGATAAAACACCAGGGCCAGTTTATTTTTGAACGGTTAAACAGTTTATAACATCACGATAGTTTGAAATCAGAGCACCATACTCTTTGAATTGATGATGTTAGCGAGACGAGGCGGCCATAACGGCTCATGCAACCTGTCGTTAAGTGTTACACTTCAATCTCATTGCCCCTTATTTTCGAAAACAGAACTAAGATCTTGGCCGGATGTTTGAGGATTCGTAAGGATTTCCAGATGGAGCTACGAAGGCAAGACATGTCAGGATTATGATGCGTTTCAGTTTGAGAATTGCAAGAGTGACTTGTAAGAGTCTTCCGTGAACCCCAGAGAAAGCAAGTGGAAGGGAAGGAGAGAGAGAGAGTGAGAGAACGAGGGAGAGGGGAGAGGAGGGAAGAGCGAGAAAGAGAGAGCAGAGAATAAGACATAGTAGAAGAGAGAAGAGAGTCGAGTCTGTCTGTTTGTTTGTCTGAGGTTGAAACTCTAGCGCTCGCTGTCCGAGGCCAGATAAGGGAGGCCAGAGCGACATGTGGAAGTGCAACAGAGAACATTCTATTCCGCTCATGTGGAATTCTGCCTTTTGGCAGAGATAGGAGCCTTGTTAATTGTTTATTTTTTATTTTTTACAGCAAATGTTGAGATATGTGAGCGCTCCTCTTACATGAATCCTTATTTTGGATGTGCAGGGGGAGAGACCAGAGAGCTGGCCTAGAGGGAATCTCCAACACACAGGCAGGTTAGCCTTGTGTGTGAGAAGTATTAAATAGAAAAGCACAATGTGTTTTATATTAATGTACATATTTGGATTGTTAAAAAGCATCTTATTTATTCCAGTTCCAACCATTCTCCCTGTTAGTAAAAGGTCTATCGTTGTGAATCTGGTAACAATCTCAGGTTGAAAAATGTCCTTTTATTTGGCCAAATTATGGACCGCATGCTGATTTATTTATTGAAGTTTATAAAGTGTATTTAGAGCCAAACACATGTGGTGTATGTGTGTGTTATGGGCTGAAATTATTTTTTCTAGAATGCTTTATATATTTACTATCCAGATGGGACAAACCAGCTCCACAGCTTCCGGCTGACCCAGAACAAAAGCCTTAACAGAGATAGTATAGACATGCAGTAGAGAGAATACGATAAGGGATACTATACGCTAAATACACTATTAGCCAATATTTCTGAGATGTTCATGGGATTTCCCAGGGACATAAGTCTAAAATTAGTGGCTTAGGAATCCAAGTCAAGATCAGTGTGTGTTAGTGTGTGTGTGTGTGTGTTTGTGTGCGCGCGTGTGTGTATGTATGCACATGAATGAGTGCATACAGGGTGTGTGTGTATTCACTAATACATAGTGAAATACCCAGGAGCTAATTGCACCTCAGTCTGCCCTGTCTGCTGTCTCTGCTCTCCTCTCCAGACTCCCAACACACGCTCCACAACACACGCTCCCCCAACACACGCTGCCCTAACACACGCTCCCCAACACACGCTCTTCCAACACACGCTACCCCAACACGCTACCCCAACACACGCTCCCCAACACACGCTCCCTAACACACACTACCTCAATACATGCTGCCCCAACACACGCTCCCCAAACACACAGTGCCATAACACACGCTCCCCAACACATGCTACCCCGACACACGCTCTCCCAACACCCGTTTCCCCAACACACGCTCTCTCAGCACATGCTCCCCCAGCACACGCTCTCTCAGCACACACCACACGCTGTCAAACTAGAGACATGTCACTGCTGTTAATCATCGACCACATAAAACCCAGTCCACACCACACATGGGACAGACGCCTATTACCGCTCCTCCAACGCTAGCCTTCCACGTTTATTTTGATCTCCGCAGCACTCTTTTACCAGGCTCTTATCGAGGACGTAAACAGCACCAAGAGCTCAATGATTACAGTCATCAGCTCATTACACACACACACACTTGCTAACTCTCTCCACAGGCAGGAGAGGTTGAAGAGAGCTCATCGAGTACGGACAGCTTCAACATCAGACCGCCCAGCGTAAACTATGACGCTCTCAGAAGCGGAGGCTTGGAGCAACTGGCAGTAACTAAAAGGTAAAAGTACCAAGGTTAAGTTTATTTATTTTTTTTGCAATCAGATGAATTATTGTAAACGATGACGGGTTGCTCTGAATGATCACATATTTCTATTTGCTGATTTCGCTTCCTTTCATTATTTTCTGTTTTAGGATGATGTGTTAATAGTACACAGACGAGGCCTTGGGTTCTGGACAGAAGAACAGTGGGGTGTGTGTGCGAGGGAACTCACAGAACACGCAGGTTCTTCAGGCCTGAAAAGTCCACTTTTGTAATCCTGGTGATGTTGTTCCGGTCCAAGTCCCTGAGAGGGAGGGAGGGAGGCAGGGAGGGAGGAAGGGAGGGAGAAAGATTAACATCTTTTCGGATCATCATATCTTGCCACATTATGCAACATTACATTTATGCTACATTAGTCCCGTCTTTTGAGATCCTAGTCCAGCTAGGTGATCTTACAGTCCTCTGCAGCAGAAGCTGTGGAGCCATGTTTTACTTGGTGTATAATATTAACACCAAATATTGAATGTAGATTGAGAACACCCTCATATAACATGAGCCAGATCTTGAGAGACTAAAAGCTAACGCTGCTGCGTAGAAAACAAATATATGTAAAAATTACAGGAGACATTTTAACCCGAGCCAAAAGCTTGTTGTTTCTAGATGGTATCTAAAATGTGTGTACATTCTAATATACATTTAGCTCGAACAAATACTTCGAAGACTCACATCTTATTACTTACATGAGGAGTGTTTATTGACCTTATGCCACGCTGGAAGTATTAAGAGAGGAAGTATGCTTTCTCTCACAAGCAGAGCACCCTCCCATTACCGCACATGCACAGGCTATAATGGACACACATGCGCGCACGCATGCACATAACGTCCAGCAACGGCGGGCTCAGCGTGTTTCTCATAACGTACACAAACATTTATAAATCTGATTTAAGGGCATATTGGATTTCAAAAGGCTTCCCTAGCCATCCACATAAAGACCGCTAATAGGAGCCATATTGTGGCCGGGGAGAGGACGCGGGGCTGCTAACAGCTAGCCTGCCTGCTCCCCTTCACCTTTAGCCCCTCCCCTCCCTCTCTCTTCTCCTGCCACTCTCCCCAGTCCGCTCTCTAACCCCCCAGGCTATCCCACACATCTAACTCCCACTCCCAAACTCCCTTCTAATCCCCATCTTTCACTCCACCTTCCGCCCCCCCCCCCCCCCGCCGACGCCCCCACCCCCCTCCGTTTGTTACAGTGGAAAACTTCAACGGTGAAAGAAGGTTCCAGAGGGAACACAGCACACAATGGTGCCCAAATAAAATCAGCTCTTAAAAACCAGGTGGGGTTTTTTTTTTATTTTAGCTTTTGTAGCACCCTGCTGGTCATTGTTTGTTTTTGTTTGTGCGCAGGATAAGGTGGCAATCCAAACAGCAGGTGTCCGAGGCTCACAATAGCTGCCAAACACCGGCAACGCCGCCCTCGCCTCGCCTCGCCCGAGGCCTGTAAACCAATGAACCGAGAGGTCTGGGTCCGGCGCTGACAGAGCACTTCGCTTTGCTTCAGCTTAAATCAGTCACAGGAGATCTTTATTGGTCAGGCACACCACATACAGGAATTGAGATTTATCTACTGGAAATAAAAATCGCAGAGACTCAAAGTCACTCCCGCCCCCCCCACCCCCTCCCAAAAAAAAAATCCTAATTCACATGAAGGGCCACTCTCTCAAACTCTTTTCTTCCAAACTTCACAATGCTGTTTCCTGCTGTAATCTCTGCCGCCACGGTCTAATCGGCAGCTCTGGTCTTCGCAGGCAGACAGGTATGCTCCATTTCCTTTTCAAAGTTTCTGAACCATGTGTGGAATCTTAATTGAGTTCTTCTACGGTGCGGTGTCTCCGTTTCTTTGACATAAGATACTTTGTTTGTGGAAAACTCCGGCCTTCTGCTGGGGGCTAATCTTTTGAGTGGTGCTTCTCTCTTTTTGCTCAACGTGAAAATACAAACATACGTTTGATATAAGGGACTCGGTGATGAATATAAAACAGAACAGTGGGCGACAGGGTGTACAAGCCAACTGCATGGAGGAGACTGAGTGTGGGTAAGGCTTGTCACATTGATGGGACAATAATGATGTATTCTACCCAAGATGAGAATATTGACCATGAACACAACCCTGGACCTCATGCTTGGCTAATAGAGGTGGAGTAAAAACGCTCTATAATGCTTCCAAGCTCGGATAACAGCCATCCCACCGAGGAATTATTTGTCTAATTGTAGGTGCTAGCACTTTTCAAGTCGTCGAATGAGCCCTGCTTGTTACCGTAGATACACTCACATCGTACTATACACGTTGTACTGAGCAGCAACACCAAGTAGCAGAACTTTTTAGAAGTATGTCAGAGAAAGACATTTGGATGAATCTACACCTAGCTATAGCGATCAACTCAACTGATGTATATACTGTACAGTACACACACACACACACCTCTCTCTATCCTTCATTCCGTGTGCTTTCTCTCTCCCTTGTGCACACGCCACTACCAGTCATATGAGACGGGGTGCTCCACTGAAGCAATGTTTTTGGAAGGCTCTTATCACCAATATTGATGGTTTCCAGGGTGTAACATGGCCCCGGTTCGCTCTCCCTTGCCTACCACAAATCCTCCCTTATTTTCCAGAACATCTGATCTCCTCATTCCTGTAGTTTTTTTTATCCTGCTGGAAACATGGCTTGATATTGTCATGTCAAAATCATTGGTTTTGTCATTCTACCAAGTACTAGTTTGAGATCAAATACTCGCTGTCTTCCTGACGTAAGGCAGTGTAGATTGATGACAACGTTCAAACATCCCCTTATCACTAGAAAGTGACAGTTATTAGGTGATGTTGGAGGTGGTAGTAACTGTGTTCGGACAGTGGTGATAGGGACAGTGTGAAACTAGCTGACGACCAGGGGGAGTCATGGTAACTGCTTCTGAACAACATCAAGCAGAGACACAGACAATCCACACCGATTACAAGGAGAGGGCCGAGATGGTTACATCAGTCGATTATAAATGAACGTCCATTATTGTCTGAAAAGTTATTGCTCATTCTGCAAAAACGAACACTATCTCTGACTAGCCACCATCCTATGCTGTTGGGTGAAGCTCCTATTCAGTGAAGGATTAGCAGTCCAGGTACTGCAGATGCAGACTGTACTGTAACTGCTGAATGGAGCTCGGTGTGGCAGGAGAAACTGGGACTCTCCCCTCCGTAAACGTCATCCCTGTGAAAATAGGTAGGCAGCCTAACAAATTGGGGTGATTACGTCTCCTGTTTAGAAGTAGTAACAAAAGGGGCGGTTTCACCAAAACAAACACAACGAAACAGAAGGGAAAAGCCTTATCCTCTACATCAGACCCATATACTGCTGTTCACACAGTGAGCTCCGATCTTATTGGACAAGGACCAGAAGGGAAGGAAAACAGCGGAAAGCAACAGATGCAATATAGAGCGAGAAGTAATAACACATGAAACATCCTGATCTGCTCCTTTAGGAAACCCTGAACAAGTTACACAATGAAGACCAATTGGTTTAACCACTGACCCCCCTCCCCTCTCCCCCCCCCCTCCCCCCCCACCTCCCCGCCCCTCAGAGGTTTAGTTTAGTCTGTGGGACCTTTGGAAACTCATTGGAAGCTTGTGGTCTACGCTACTCCGATGCTGGATCTTTCATTCAACGGCAAACCGGAGTTTTCAAGTGTCCTTAGTCTCCCTGGATGTCTATCTGACTGAATAACCCTCATTGTAGAGGCTATAATAGTACCAGCTGGCCACGGCCCAGTGATAGCTACCCTTCAGTTCATCCTGATGAAGGCACTAGCAGGGCAGGACTTCTTCCCCAGGTTTGGTTTGTTTACCACGTTGCTAACTGCAACATGGTGTTTGGGGGTTTCTCTTTTTTTCACGACCCTCGGCTTACATCAGCAGCGACAAAGGCAGAAAACGTAGCGCGGCGTTCTCCATATTTGGTCACCAAGGATAAACACGGTGTCACTTCTCGCTAAACGGAGCACGGGATGAGAATAGAAAGATGGTCTAGATAGGGGGGGGGGAGCGAAACGAGCTCAGTGTTTTGCTTTGGTAACAGAACAGCAACAACAGAATGACAATGGGTGTCAACCGAACAGAACCTCTTGATCTGGGTGGGTTTCAAAGCCAGTAAGGGCGGGACGGAGACTCTTGGAGCAGTCACGCGGTCCTCTGTGACACCTCGTTTTGAAATCACTCTGTCCAAGGACATTTGTGACTTTGGAGTACTTTCTTAGCAGCTTATGACAGTCTTTGCCTCTGGCCTTTGGATTATTGGCAGGGGCAGAGCACTTCGAAATAGCTTTCACCAGCTTTTTGAGATTTAAAAAAAAATGGTGGACAGCAGATTGATTTCTCTGAAAAGACTGTGCCCCTAGGAAGCCTCCGTTAGGACTGTGGAAGTGAGGTCAACTGGCCCACTAGTGTTTCTGAAATGACCCACTCATCCATACTGATGGGATAGAGGATCTGCTGAACTGGTCACCACTTACAGGATGAGTTTTAAACAGGATTGGTTATGTCTACCAAGCTCCATCTGCGATGTGGGTTAGCGAGCTGAATGTCTAAAAAAAAATCAGCCGGACCAGTTTAGGTCACAATTATAGTCTCGTAATGGAGTACGCATGCATAATTTCATCTTAATATGGAGGTGATTAGGGAAATAAATGAACAGAGTAAAGGACGATGGTGGCAAGCATTTAACTCCTTTTTCCTCCCACTCGCTCTAAAGAATTCTTTGAAAGGCTATTGGTGGACAGTGGGTGCGGCTGTCAAGATTGCGCATCGGCCAATCAGCAGCGAGCTGGTGTGAGCCAGGAGCGGACAGGAGTGTGGCACAGCAACAGTAATCACATGCATTGTTCTGGAGGTGTGAAACTGAACAGAGCTGTGAAAACTGCTTTGTACACTGGCCTTCGTCAGATACTGGCACATGAGGGTGAATAACAGGCATGTAATTAGATGTGGAGGAGGGAGGGGGGGTAGAGGGAGATGTGGGGGGGTGGATGTGGGGTAAGAAAGCAGGGAGACGATGAAGGAACGGAGAGAGTTAAAAACGGAAGGTATGCGTGCATGGAACACTTCCAAGGATCTTATCGAGGTGTGATTTTCTCCGTGCAAAATAGCCGTGCATTTATTATTATTTTTTATGCGAAAGTTAGAAACCAGTTTATTAGAGGAAGCGTTTTCCAACAGTGAACTCATGGCACCAGCGCCCAGCGTGGGTCCTGAGCTCATCATTAGAGCAACAGTACCACTCCGGGGCGTTCTAGAGGCTGGGGCCTGGAATTAACGGCCCCCCAGAGAAGCCAGCGTGCCTAGATTTCCTCATAACACACGCTTCTATGCACAGCCACTCTTGAGAACGAGTAAGACACGTCTCGTATGAATATCTGATCCCCTAAAGAGCTGACCTGAAATTTTATGAAATTCACAAATTGAAAGATTTCCCCGCCGCAGTTACCACCTGCACCACACATGGAAACAACCGTTAACCCCATTGAGACGCATTCCAAGTCATGTACATTCACAATGTCACAGTCATGACTAAACCGTGCTGAGTCATTAGTGCGACACTGGAGCGTATACAGGAGCGTATACAGGACCCGTGTTAAGATCGATCCAAAAGCCACATCCACAAATGATGCTTGAAAGTCGCGTTAAATTAATTAATGAGCGGGTTTGTGACTTAGCCTCTATTTAAACTGGTACTCTCATTAAACGAGTACTTTCATTAAGTGACGTGCAGTTTGATTGAAGGATTGGTTAGCCTTTGGGTCAGAGGTTGCCACGCTTGCTGGCTCAAGTAAGACAGGTGGTACTTGTTGAGCACTTTCATCATCGTAAAAAAAAGTATTCTTAAGTAGGTCTATTCCACTCACCACATGAATCGATATCTTTGGGAAATAGCTACGTCAAAACAATGCAGTAATATAACGGTCCGTGCCGCGGTAAAGGTTACTTACAAACGCTCTGCATTCCTTGGTATTCCTTTTGGCACGGTCCTGAAGCCTTGACCTTGGCAATCCACATGAGAACCAGAACAACTGCACTTATGCGGGCACCCGTCCACAGGACAAAACGACAGGAACAACCCGAACATTAGGGTCCAAATTGCCCAATGACTCTCCGTCTTCTTTTCTGGTTCAGTCGGTCCCATGATATCCACTGAGACGATACGCAGCCTTACAACTAACAAATCAAGGACCAAAAAGTTTAATATTCTGTGAGGACAAATCCCCCAAATTTAACTGGTCTTAATAAGACAAAACACGTTCATCAAGTATGTTACAATTCACTGGGATAAATCAGGTAATTAAAGTTTTTCGATGTTGGCCAACTCCTCTAGAAAATCGATCTTAAGTTGCGCTCATTCGAAGTCTCATTCGTGTTCAGATGTTTTATAATACATTTGTTCTACACGACAGCGGATTATTAATAAGGACTGTAAATGTAATCTTAATGGTAATTCCTTTCTAAAATGTAATAATCCAAAAAGTCGTAGGAAACTGTATAAACTTTTTGGAAACTCCAAAAAGTCCACACCAATAACCAAAAAATCCAGAAAAATAAAAGTTGCTGGTTGGAAGTGACAAAGTTTGGAAAAGATACTAATTCCTCAGTTTTAGTTAAAACTCCACAGCGTGAGCATCTATCTTCCCCATTACATCGGTTCAGATTCGACACTCAAGAAAACGTAACCACCAAACTTCTGCGGAGCGCGTGTAGGCTGGAGTTAGAGAGAATGTCATACCTACATCTCCAACCCCCAAATTCCCTCAACATCAGATTCCTACTGGTTCATACCCTGCTGATGTCACCAAAGACTGAAATCCCAGTACTTTTGGTGGACCTCATCCACGACTCAGTTTAAAGAAAACGAATTGAATGATTTTCCCTTATTACAACCAAATTGGTAATTAGACATTCAATTCACATAGTAACTGCACATCAGAATGTAAGTGTCCGTTTCCAAAACGTATAAAATAATTCAAAGTAAAATAAGGAAAGATAAAAAACTAAAAGTTTATGTTTATGTATTCGCATCCTCTCACCCCTTCTCTCAAGACTCACATCTCTTATATTGTAATTACACTGCCCTCATCTGGTCACACAGAAAGCACTGATGAAATAGCTCAACAATTAATTGTAATATTATTGTATAATGAATATGCACGGGAAATAAATGTTTAAATTAATATTTAATTCAGAGACTTCGACTTATTTGTTTCTTTTCTTGTTTAACTTACCTAAATAATGCTTAATTTGTGAAGGTCTGCAAAAACGTATCACGAAATTTAAGATTAAGACATTTGCTGTTGAGCCAACCATTGGCAAATAAAACAGGTAAACCCTGATGGCTTGATACAGGCGACTATGATAGCCAGGCATTGTTGTCACTTATGTGAAAACGGACACACTTGTTCTCACATTCAGATTATTATCATTTTTATTATTCATCCTTATCTCTCACTCTTACTTTGCGACGTTCACCCGTCAATTCCATACACACCGCTACCTCCTACATCCTAGATGCGACCAGATTCTCAAACGAAACACTAGCGGTTCTGTGGCACGGGTGCTACCTGAAGAGAGTTTTGTCTAATTTGTCCCGGCTACATTTGAATCCCATTTTGTACCACTCCCCCTCTGTCTCTATTAGTCTGTATCTCCTTCCCTCTAAAAGCATACTCAACATATACGTTATTTGCCATTGGAGAAATGGGGCAAAGACAGATCTCAACTAAGTGTCTGGTATGGAGCCCAGGTTCACTAGTCCATCCCTCTATCTCCGTCCACATGTCGGTATCTGGTTAAGCTGTCGACCATGTGTGGAGAAAGTTTACTGACATACAGCAGCGGCAAATGGATAAATCAGATTTGCGTGTGTGTGCACCTGTGTGTTACATCAGCGCCGCAGTAAGTTCACATTGTAAAGATTGGTAACCAGTAACTACCGTGGTCAAGCCAGGTCTAAAGCTTAATATGAAGCCGGACCCGGCCTTTTAATAAACAAGTACACGTTGTTAATCCTTAGTTATTGCTCTCTTTCGCGCTCAGATAGCATGACTCCTTTTTTTAAATTGACCTATAATAAGTCGCCCTTACAGAAATCTCTGCCGTTTCCAAACTTTTGTTCGAAATTGAGATAGACATGTTACATCACATTATAGGGAACAAATATCTAATACCCTTTATTTATGTGAGTTAACATTAACGACTAGGAAGCAAGGTGAAAGATTACTGAATACATTATAATGTAACAAGGAATATTTAGCTATCCAAACTATCTAAATTACTGCCATTTTTACTGTGTTAGTTCGATCAATCTTACCCTTGTAATTGTCTATGTAGCTCCAGCTTTGAGCCCCCTTTCGTTCGGGCTTGAAGAGCAGCAATCTAGTTTCCTGTGTACATCTTTGTCACTTTCGGGAGGCACCTCAAACTCCTCTTAAAAATAGCAACAAAAAATGAACTAACTAAAAAGCTTACTACCGGAAAGTGTTGACCTGGCTTATGCATAGTGGATTGAAGTGGGCCTATGCATGTTGAGGCGTGTCAGTTGGTCTTTCCTCAACGTGCCAACTTTTGCGGTTTGTGGTTGTGGTCACGAATGAGTAAGAATTTTAATAATCACCCCCCCACCCCCCCCCCCCCATTGTCATTATATAATTCCTTCCCTGGCTGCATAAAGACCGTTAAGGAGACTAGCAGTTTAAAGGGCTAGAGGTTTCTTCTCAGGCTCAAGATGTCCATATCACGAAACACATCAAATAAACTATGTGGCCTCCACTTTTGCTCGTTGACCAACAACCAGTATCTAAATGGCATGGCATAAAGTTTTATGAAATAACAGTCATAAACTCCAAGACAATAATATAACTTTGAAAGCTACAGGTGTAAAGTATAACTGCATTAGAAGGGTTGGAGAACTTGAACTTTCCGTGATGATTTACTGACTTGTTCACCCTTGTGCTTTCTCGGAGCAGGGGGTGTATGGAGTGGATAGGAGAGACTTGGCAGGGTGCATAGACTGTCTGAGGGAGACTGTCTGAGTGAAAGACCCATTATCCTGCCATTAGACTTGAGAGCTCATTTTAATAGACGGCCCTAACATAGAATGAAATCCAAACTTTCCACCAATTACGTCAATCTCTGCTCATTTTGGGGATGAGAGAAATTGGAGTAAGGGCATCTTGGTCAATAGATTTCCTCCTAATAAAAATACAGTAATTCTCTGTGTGTCAAATTACTTATGTATTCTAGATTTGGTTTGGCAGCAAAAATTGTGTGTAATGGCAATTTTATTCATTACTACATTGGTACGTTTCTTTATTCAATGATAGTGTAACAATGGTCTGACAAAACAGTCAAATCACAGAGGAAATTACTTGCTTTATTGTCAAAGACTTGACATACTAGTTTTATCCTTAAAAGTTATCTCTGTCTCTCTTTAAATGGTTCTTTATCTCATAGCGTTGTTGAAGATCCTATCTTGATGAGTTTAACCCAAATATCAAACCAACAACATAATCGCAAGAACCACCTCGCCCTCAAAGGCTCACACTCCAGCTAACATCATCGTCTGGCACCTCTGCATGCTTGTTGTGTGACTGTGTGTATTCGAGTGTGCCCGTGTGTATGTGTGTTTGTGCTGTTTTGTCGCCAGCCAGTCAACGGGACATACTTCCTGTGTGACACAGTGCCATGTGTGTGACCAGCAGAGCGTTGAACTGCCAGCCGCTAGCCTCCCGCGCCACAGAAAGATGCTAATTACTAACACATTGTCTCAGCTCGTAAAGGGAGAAGACAGAGGGCAAAGAGCAACAGGGGAGGGAGGGCGGTAGTGAGAGGGCAGGGAGAAATTGAGGAGGAAAAAAAACCCTGAATACCATAAAGGGGGGAAGCATCAGTCACATGGCTCTCTCAGCTACAGCCCCTTAAGGAAAGTACTGTCAGGTCTCCATCAAAGGCGTTAGAAGGTCAGTCTCTAAACCCCTCAGTTCTTATGCTTACCATTACCACAACCACAGGAGGGGAGAATGGCCCTGCCAGATCTTAGTGGGAGTGCAAAGAATATAGGGGAACAAAAACACTTTCTGACTTCTGTCTTCCTTCGTGGTGGGTGCACAAACACATGGAAACAATAGAAGCCCCACATGTTGCCACAGTGTCTTTTTCTTCTTCTTCTATGTATTTGTATGCATCCGATGTTGCCCCCGGCCAGTTCCAGCGCTTAACATGCCGTTGTTTAAATAGAAAACTCGGAGCTGCATGTCTCGTGGTCTCTGACTTACTCTGGTGTACAGGAGGAACACATTCATTTATAAAGTTCCTAAATAAGTTGCTCTTGATACCAACATGGTTAGATTAGGGAGACTTCAAAGATTGACATGCCTCCAAGCACATGATGTTAATATTCCTCAAAATGCTGTAATTGCAGTCACAACAGCATCAAGACACATTTGGTTTTGATGAAAAAAGAATGAAAACTGAGCCATGTTAATCATGAAGTGAGTAATGTACAGATGGTGATTCTCTGTTCTCCTATATACTTTTGGCTCTCAGAAACGCTTGTTTTGGCTCTGACCTACATTGTCTAAACCTGTACAACACGGTCGAAGTACAACCCTGGAAAGACTAATCACAAACCAACAACAACCAGAGACTACCCAGAATGCTACGACTGTGTTCCCTGGTTGGAGGAGGAAGTGGACAATTAGACAGACATGTTGCAGGAGACCCAGGGTTCAGATGTGTGTTGAGGGAGCGAAGGACAGGACAAGACTTTTGGGATTCGGGAGAGGTGAAGGTTTAGGAGCGGCAAACCAATGCCCTCGAGTCCCATCCAGCATGACACGCACACACATCCCACACACACATCCCACACACACACACACACATCCCCCACACACACACATATCCCACACACATCCCACACACACTCTCACCTCATCCAACACTGCCATCTCTATCAGGATCAGCCTTAAATAATCCCATATGTAGGTTGGACCCTTAGAAACATTGTGAGAGAGCATTTTTCCCCCAACCTCCTGTGTAATGCCAGATGATGGATGATCCCATTTACCAGGGAGCTATGACACAAATACAGAAGGGACTTGCAGGCCAGTCCTTCCCCTTCTTGAATTTCTCTTTCTCCTGTGACTTCTATTTCCATACATTTTTCCGGACTTTGCACCTATGACCTCGCCTAATGTGTAAACTGCAAGTCTTAAAGAACTCGAGTCTAGTCCCTTCTCTGAGATAGAGCAGCTTCTAGCCCTACGAGTCTAGTCCGTTCTCTGAGATAGAGCAGCTTGTAGCCCTACGAGTCTAGTCCGTTCTCTGAGATAGAGCAGCTTCTAACCCTACGAGTCCAGTCCGTTCTCTGAGATAGAGCAGCTTCTAACCCTACGAGTCCAAAGACGTCAAACACTCAGCGAAAGGGAAAGACTTTAACATTCCCTAAACCTCAAAACAAAAACGGGAATTAAAATCCCATTTCACAGTGAACCTCCTAACTTGCCACATCTCACAAGCTAGTGTAAATAAGGAGCCAGGGCAATTGCTAATTGTTTCAAGTTGCCCAGCCATACTGCTTTCCCATGACTGTGGCCTTGGAAACCTATAAGCTCTGTGTCTTCGTTTATGGTTCAGTACTAATCTGTAATTAACACTTACCCCCAAAATCGGACCACTGATTGAGAGCCAGCACATGCCAGCCATCTGTACCGCTAGCTAGCCCCCTGATGTTAGCCCTGTGTGTGTTAACCTAGGGCAATAACAAAGCTCACGCAATCACAGAACTCATGGATGTTTACAAACGGATGTCCTAGCAGCATTTATCTTGAGTCTCGGAGGGGGGAAAATAGTCAAGCACTGATTTACTAAACGTCTTGGTTGGAAATGTAAGCAGCCGTTAGAATCGAGCTGGCTAATGTGCAATGCAAATTTTTCAAGCGAACGCATACACACACAGACAGGCGTGCGAGCAGGACTACTCAGTCATACACATATACATATTCACAGCATTTCCTTGTCCTCTGGGCTCCAGTGTACTCATGTTAACCTGTCAGTGACATGTGGGTCTTATCTCTCACCCTGTGGAGAAAGATTGTTATTAATTAAAACTGTCGCTTTTTCGTCTGTCTGGCCCCCTCGTTTTGCCTCTCAGGAGGTCTAGGAGCAAGCTAAATGCAATCCAAGAGGACCCTCCAAGGGGTTTGACAGATCTGAATCAAACAACTTCAAGTTTTTCCAGAGAAAATACCGAGCCAAAGTCGGTCAATAGAATAGCAGCAAGAGTTCAAAACCTTAGCAAGGCATTTTAATGAACCAAACCTAACAAAGTGATTTTTGTCCCCGAGAGAATAGCAGTGGGGTTAGTGGGGAGCCTAGGGGTATAGCCCTGAGAAGTAGGCTAAAGTCGGGGTTGGGAACAATACTCTGAGTTCAAGGCGGGTGAGCTAACACAGATACTCAACAAGCTCTGAACAATGACCTTCTTTTCTCCACAGCACTTTTGTCCACATGAGAAAATTGGAAATACAGCACATTATGAGGAGGACCTTGGGAAGGTGAAGGTTGGATGCCAAGCCGCTCATCCATTGATGGCAGAATTTAGCAGCTGCGGTGCTGTTTGCTCTGTGAAGGGCCTAGAATGGCAGAGGCCCAAGGAAAACAGCTCTGCAGGGACTGACAGTGGGAACTTTATCCTTCTGTAAGCATGCTGACCATGGCCTAACGCGGGGACCAGGGGCTTGCCCTCAATCAGCCCTGATATTATGTTTACAACAGCTCAACTGTACAAAGACTTGAGGGAAATGGAAGACAGGGAAGCACAGAGCCGAGCAAACACGGCCTGGACGGCAAGTTAAATACAAAGAGAGATTCCAGCGTTCCAGTCTATAAAACCACAATATGTCGTTTTTTATGGAGAAAGGAATTGTCTCGAAGTCGTTGAACTGGATTGGCAGGCAGGTGGACCTACTTTGGGATGCAATGTGCGAGTGGACGTGTGTGTGTGTGTATGAGAGAGAGAGAGAAAGAGAGAGGGAGTGAGAGAGGAAGAGTGACTGGACTTTCTGCACTTTTTGCTCTTTTGCAACTTTGAGTCGGGAATCGGAATTGGAATGACGATTGCAGCCGAGGGCAGTGGTGGGTTTAACAATGGATCTAGTGTGTGGAATGTGGAAATAGGAATTTGACAGAGCTCCACAAGGCATTTAAGAAAGCCAATTCTCTATGGGTGTTCCAAGTGTGGCCTATAAAATGCAATGGCCTGGGGTGGTGTTCTTTTGATTAATCTCAGTGTGATCAGCACGTCTAATTTAATCAATTAGTTCCACCTGCCCAAATGTCGTTGTTGGGAGCTAGTATAATGCTTTACTACTGCTCGGGAAATTGTCTTCCTAAGAAGTGTGCTTACTGAGTTTCCAAGCCCCAGTTTGACTGATGGTGTGAGATGGGAGGTGTCTTGGACACCATGAAAAAAACCCAAACCAAATGAAAGGCAGTTTAGAAAGCAACACTTAAGCTTTTATTTTATTATGTATCGCTCAAACCCTGTTTCTGAGAAGAGTTCCACTGCCAAATCTCACCATTGGTTCATCTCTCTCAACTCCCAGGGCATCCACAAAACGACCACAAGCAATCTGAATTATTTATGGCAAAAATGAACTTGTCTTAACCGGTTTAGGAACAGCAGAGCTTTGTTGTGTTGCATTGATTGTATTTGTGTTTGTGCTTGCGGGCAGGCGGGCGGGTGGGCAGGCAGGCGGGGAAAAGAGAGGCTGTGCTCATTCAGATTTGAAGAGAACAACACGCATGACCAGATGAGGGATGAATCTGCATGGATTTAACATAGTTCATCACACAGGTAAAATGCAGGTAGAGATAAAAAAAAGTGAATGCTCACACTCTCACTGAACATGTGCAACAACGGTATAAAACAACAAACAACTTCTTAAATGAGGGTCTTCTCCCATGTGTCACTCTGGCGGGGGGAAACTAGGGGCGTAATATCGACCACCGTGCTGGTATCTGTTTGGCTTGAAGTCCCAGGACGAGACACGAGAATGGGTGTTTATCCTCTCTTCAGCCTCCATTACGAGGTTGGCTGGATGACCATGTCAGCGTAGGCAGAAACAACAGTCTGGCTCTCTCTGCCAAGTCTCTTCCTGGGATGGATGGGTGGGTGTATCTCTCTGGCCCCTGGCACCACCATTGTGTGTCTGTTGACAGATGCTTGGAGCAACCCCAGTCTCTGGACTCACCACTGGGCTGCTGCATGGGTGGAGTTTAGGAGGGACTCTGAGGTCACACCTTACATGACAAGGGTCAGCAGCTAAAGACGAACACCATCGGACGTCTTTTACAAGATGTCACACACTTTAAAAGTTTCAGTTCTTTAAATATCTTCCGACACCGTAGACGCTTGTGCAGTCCTTTACATTATAGCTCCTTTCGCATATGTTAAACTATTTGCTCATTTGCTACCATGTGCCGTTTAGATATCAAGCCAGATTTGGGTATTGGATTTTTTCTGATTCAAGGTCCTATATTTGCCAAATGTTCCTTTTTCATTTACCTACGTGTAACACTATAACACACGTGCACACACATACACACCCATACAAACGGGCATGTGTGCACAGTTAATCATGTACAAGTAATATAGGAATGTAATACATTTTCCTAGAATACATCACTCAAAAATCGGCCAAATGTACTTTAATAAAACCAAGAATTGTGATTTACAACAGCGCAGTTGCAACTGATCGGAATTCGACGAAAAAAGATCACACGGAGAACTTTTCCAAAACAGAATCTGTCATTATTGAGATGAAACCGAGCAGTCAAACTACATTGAACTCACGGTGTCTCAACTTCAGAAAGCAGCAAGACCTTTCCCCTCTGCTATCTCTAATAATTCAGAACAGTTTCTAGTTTGACCCATTGCTTTGAAGTGAAACGCGACCCATAACCTTTTTGTGATACATGTTAAGAGTAGCATGACTGTAAGGAGCATCAGTGTGGATCCGCATGTGGAGTCTGCATATGAAGGAACACAAGGTAGATGGATGAGTCCGGGGTCTTGCTACAAAGAATGCCTTTCCGATGCACATGGATCGCATTGTTTCATCCACCGTACATCAACTGTGTTTATTCAGAGGATAAAGATAAAACTGAAGAGTGACAGGTCAGCAGTTTGGCTCATCTTCTTTCAACACAGGGAAGTGAAAAGAGGAGATTGGGAGGCAGGAATATCTAGCAGTTTGGACACTGCAGAAATTCTCTACCATCGATTTCCACAGCGGTTCTGCACCTTACGAATGTTCTCCGAAGAAGCGGGGATATTTGACCGAGGTTTTGAAGAATCTTGTTGAACCTCGTTTGATGAAATAAACACCGTTCATTTTAACGGTCTTCAGAGGGTTGAGTGGACGTCCTCCCTGCATTCCTTCTCATCGTTTCATTTTCCAGCACCAAGGTTTTAGATGAGAGATTGTGCAGGAGACCTAGTTTGCGTATTCCGTCTAAGAATGTCTTGTCTTTCAGCTTCACATCCCCACTTAAAGATAACATTAGAGAAACGTCATTCTCTCTACGACTTTTTCCTGAAGCAAGACTAATATTTTGGAATCGCGCGAATGATGTTGACATTGCAACAACCGAGATAGAAAGAGTTGAAGAGCGCAGTGCAGAGTGAGTGGGTGTGGAGTAAAGGCCTAGTCCCACCTTCAGAGAAAATCTCTTTCTTATGACCAGTTGTATCGATTCCAGAGCTGTTTATCTGCTTCTTTCCTAAAAGCCTTTCTTAACCAAACCCCATCAAACCACCTCAGTATGCTAACCCTGAGTGCTCTATTTGACATCTCAGCCCCCCTCCCAGCAAACCCCCCTCCCCTCCTGGATCCCAACCAAGCTCCTCTAACCTAGGCTCTTCCCTCGACTTCCTTTCACTTTATCTCCACATCTCCCTTCTCCTCGACAAATACTTCCCCGCCTCATCTGGTGCAGTTGCTTTCGATTATGCCTCCGCCTCTCCCTCCCTGCCTCTTTGCCCCACGGCGCCTTTGATGTGGATGAGAGACAGAGACGCAGGGTGGGATGGAAGATGGCGGATCCCAGATAAGCCCCGGCCCTTGTGCTCCCCTGCCAGGGAAGTCCAGGCTGGTCTTTGCTCTCCTCTCCCCCCCCCTGGTGATCTACGGCTGCTTCGGCGTGGCAGGGAATCTACCGGGCGCGGCCGTGCGTGATGTTTAAAAGGTTTCGGGTTTTGCTCTGGTGTAAGTCAACATGAGTTTCTTTTCAGCAGTTTCCATTAACGTTCTTTACTGTATGGTATAATTGGACCGAATACAGTATATCCTCGCGCTAACTGAAACTGACGTGCGTGGTCACGGCTTTTACGATCGTTATGATTCTGGACGTTGTCTTGGACCCTTTTCCTCAGCTTAGAACCTGGACTTGGTCCAAGGAGGAGGGATAACTGATATCTTGTGCCTGCTGTAGCTTTTAGTCAGCTCCAACCATTAGTGATGCAATGTCGCTCCTACAGAAACGAGATGTTTAGAATCTTATGGAGACGGATGTGGGAGATAAAAATCAGTGTGACTGCAGTAGGGGGTGGAAACGAGAAACATTAAACAATGGGTTTATTATGTTGAGTGTGACAGAGTGACTGGTCAAACATGGTAGCTCAGCGGAACTACATTTGAGTTGAATCAAGCCTGAGTGAGTTACTGATTCACATTCACATCAAAGTAAAGCAGGTGGTTTATGGTTAGGTTCAGTATTGAGTAGAGTATTTTGGTCAAGCGAAGAGCTGTTGGCAACCCTGTGCTATCTGCTGGCTTGAGGGCTCGATGGTTAGCTGCACAACAGTAGCCGGGAGGAAGACCAGAGGTGCAGACAATACCCCAGTCACAACACAGCCAGCAGAGCTGAAACCAGCCCAGCCTGGGGTATTCCACGCACTCAGAGATGCCGAGGGAAAGTATTTGTTAGAAGCCCAACTCCGTTTGGTTTAGCAGCTCTTTATATCCGGCACGATTTATCGCTGTTTTGATTGGCCTTTTCAGCTATGGGGGCCGTGTGTGTTTTCAGTGCCGTAGAGGAATGCGAGGGGGGAATGTGTTGATGTTACTGAGAAGCCCAGCACACATCTCCTTGTCAGCACCTTCATCCCACCCTGATAAGGACCACTATCAGATGGGAAAGAATGCTGCCTGTACAAAATAAGGCTGTGCGAGATACCTAGTGGTAGACTGCGAAAGTCCCACAAATTTGTTTACGGCAATAAATCAGTCAGTACACCTTCTGTTGTAGGCTGGTTCATGACTCTGCTGGATGTCAGTGACCAGCCCACCACACACCCTCTCACAATCCCTGTTTTATTTTGTTTTTTTATTTTTATGGAAATGCAAGCTTGCAGAAATGCTTATGCTAACATTTCATAACATGGACAAAATAAGACGTCACAAGACATGGTGATTGATAACTCCAGAACGTGTCTTACGGAGTACTCCTCAAAACAACATCGCAACCTCTTAAATTTGGACAACTTTCTCCCCTCGTTCACTGTTTATAGAACACAATTTGTTTAGCTTGCTCTCTAAGTGCTCTCTTGGTTATGGTGTTAAGCACAAGGCCTGTAAACACCCCATCAATCATAAGCTTGAGCAGAAGCTCTGGGGAAGAGAACTCTGGTGGTTCAGCGTCTGTCGATGACCTTAGGTCACGGAGAACCACGTCAGCCTGCTCGCCTCCATTAGACATCTGTTGAATCCTGCATCCAATCATTCTAACAGCCTCCTCCTTGCCATTTCTCCTTCATCCATTCATCCATTCACCCCTTCATTCAACCATTCATCCATTCACAATAATCAGTCTCAAATCATTCTAACAGCCGCCTCCTTGCCTCATTCTTTCATTCAATCACTCATCCATTCACAATAATCAGTATCCTGATCTTTGGCCCAGTATGAGATTTGGCGATGAGAGAAGATGCGAATGTTAGTCAGCCTCACTACGCGGTACAATTCTCACACGCTTCATCGCTGATGACAGTCAAGTAGGAGGATCCAAAGAGAGGAAGTTTAGTTTAGAATCACCCAGCGTGCAGCCCTCTCACCTGCCATATCCCAGCCTTCCTGAGATCAGACCGAGCTCTGACACAAAATCCCCTTTTCATTGCTCATATCTTAGCCTCACTCGTGACAGGGACAAAAGATAATGGCGGAAAGATCAATGGTTACTTTAAGCAAAGGGGAAAAAAGGATACATTGTCAAGGTTTTCATACCATCATCACTATCCTGTGCCTCATTCCCATCTTCAGTCCCAGTCCCATCTTCAGCATCAGGGAGGAGAAATTCCCCTCTGCCACTTGCAGCAATGGGTGTCATAAATCAGCGGCATGCTACAGAGCATCTTCATCCAGGCTTTAATCTCTCCCAACCTCTTATCCAATTAAACTGTCCCCAGCCATGACAGTGAGGAGTCTGGGAAATAGAAGCCACTGCTTCAGGATGCAGACAAACACCCCCTGTCTGCCCTTGCTTTAGCCTGCAGCCAGATGAGCCGGTGCAACAGCGTGGCCAGGGGTGTGTATGTGTCGGAGGATGGGATCGTAGGACATGTTGAAATCCTCTTCATACTACGCGCTGTCCCGATATCCGTACGCCATAAACATTTTGCGATTTCCCGCTGCAAACGTGTAGGCGATGAGCCTCGATAGACACAAAACAGTCGTGTCCGTCATTCCCACGTCTGACCCTGCAGTCATGGCTGTTGGCTTCTTTTCCTCGCCAGCATCAGTCAGCTCACCGTTACTCGTTATCAAAGAAGCTCACATAGCATATCACTGCTCTGCTGTGGAACAAACTCTCTTCACGCAGGATCACCACGGAGTCCTTGTTTACCTGGATATCAGCAATAATTCATTCGTCAAAAGTCTGTGCTCGCAAACGAGCGTCCGACGATCGCTCTCCTGCTGTTGCTGTTTTCTAGGGACTGAACACCTCGGTGCCTGTTCATCCTCCTGACAAACGATTCTATTAAAACTTAATGGTACAATCAACCTTGGAGAGCAGAAGAGTCTGTTGAAATGCCTTTGTTTAAGGTGAACTGAGATTCACAGGGGTTCGAATAATGTAAGCCAGGGTTGTGTCTAACACAAAGGCCTCACACACACACTGACACATATGCACACACGCAGACGCACACTCGCACAGACACACGCGCGCCCACTGTGTTTAATATTGTATGAGATTTCCACGTTACTCCATCCCCTGCATAAACCATCCGTACTAAAGTGAGACACCCATGTTCTGTTCCTTGTCAATGTCCAGAAAGCCTTTTTTCTCCTGCTTTCCTCATCCAGTGTGTTTATTCACACTAAGGCATATCATCCAGTAAATGTATCCAGTCCTGTCAGTTTGAACTTAAATTCCACTGCATTCTCTGTATTCCCTGACTGCTGTGTAAATATGAGAATATGACACCTATTTATGTCCAGTAAGAGCTTGAACATGATATTCATCATCATAAACAATGATCTCACACAGCCTGCATGTCTCGAGGTGACCTTACAGAGATGCTGGCTCTGCCTCGTGTGAAGGACATCTCTATCTCTCTTTCTATTCCGTTCTCGCTAAAAGCCTGCTCTGTTCCAAAGATGTCCTGAACTTCCACAGTTGTGTCGTAAAGACTCAAGTCTGCACGGCGTTCAAATGGAAAATAGAACTTTCGCAGATAAGCAAGAGGACCTTGTTTATGATGTGCAAGCTGCCAAAAGACCGGGCTGAGATTTATCAAAACAGAGAGGAACATGATCACATGATCCCTTTGTGGAAGCCATTTACCCTGAATTACACTTCTAGGAGTAGACACACGTCTAGACGTACTTACTTTTTATATCTTGTGAAGAATAAATGAAGAGAGATAACAGCTTTAACCCATCAGTGATGACAAGACAGAAAATCAAAGCAACAAGCAAAAGTCTCTCTAATGTCACTATCAGCAATTACTTACAGCATAAATTACCAATCATGTTTCTTACCTGGCTGGACTGGGTTGCTAAGATATGTTCTCATTGGTGGAGAATGGGGATAGGGCCTCCTTTTAGGAAAGGAAAGAGAGGCAGCTAGTTTCGTCTTTGGACATCTCACTCTGCAGACCTGAACAGTCACATCACAAGCCACCAGAGGTTGGCCTATTTCTAAACGAATTCGATCGTTTTCAACCGTGGTTTAAATTTCACTCCATTTTACAAGGTTGTTGGGCACAAATAATCCAAACCATGTGTGGTAGCTGTGAGTGAGAGCTGTGCGAATGTTCCGTAAGTTTCTATGCTTTTAAACCTGCGTTTGACCCACGGAGGCTCTTTGACAACTTGTGCAGCAGAAAGTGAGAAAGCGGCAGGCAGTTCCCAGTGTTGGAGAGGTGGGGGATCTGCGTGTTCCTGAATTTTCTGGTCCACATCTGGGCTAGCTGGCAGACAGGTAGACCCTTCAAGCCCCTGCCGACTTGTCACTCACCGATGGGACTCGTTAAGCTAACGGTAAAAATTGAGCACAGGCTGGGGAAATAAACCTGTATGTAATTGTAATGGGCCTGGCAGTAAAAACATTCAAATGTACACAATATAGCCAAAGGGGTAGCTGTGCCAGAGGAATGACTGCATGCAGACATTCAGGGTTGTTTAGCTGAACGAACGGACCTGGACTTTCTAAATCAAAGCTGTGTGGGTGAACGAGACAGTGGTTAAAACACCCCCATTCTTGGAAGCCTACTGGGTGGCTCACTGTGATAAGGTGTTGTTCCTGAAACGTGCCTTATACACACACTACATCATGGGGTTTATATCCTGCTCAGACCAAGGCAGCGAAGCTCTATCCTGCGGTGCATGCGTTGTATAATGGATTCAAGTCCCGCACCGCCTGCAGAATATATGCACCACTTGCGAGAAATGTCCATTCGGATATGAGTGTTTACTGGTAAACGCAAATCTCATTCTCTGGTGTCTAACTGTTTTCAACCCTGCCCCTCCACATGTATGTGTTCTAATAACTTGTTGTTCTACTAGTCACAACTGGCGGTGGGGTTGGTTGGAAAGACCTCCAGTTGTTTCACCTCGGGCCTCCTTTCATCTGGAGCTCATGTGTTACAGAGGAACACGTTGCGCTCTGTTGCTTTCCGCACAAAATGACACGCAAGAAAGTGTTGTACACCGTGTTCCTATGGTCTTTCCTAACCACTGGCTAGCGGCTAAACAGACTAAACAGTCCGGTGTTGCAGCTAATGAGTCGAGGAGAATAAGCTGGACCGTGGTTGGGTGTTTCATAGGCATGCACTGCCCTCTGCTGTTCAGATAAAAATCGACACGATGCCAGAGACCGACGCGTTTTGACGGACCTCGCAACTTATGTACAGAATGTTATCCTATGCACACACATATATGGTAGTATACTGATAAACAACAATATTTTCATCATGCAATCATTTTGATTTCAATGTAGTCAGAAAGTAACAATGATGTTTTTCTGCATATACGAAGAGTACATAGTGTATTGTATGGTGCATGCATTTTCTCACATGTGAACTTGGGTTTCCAGGTCCAGATGTTGCCCAGATCTGGGATTGCCTTTTGTATATGCATGGTAAGGTCACCTGAGATGCTTTGGTTTGTAACAGGGAGGTCACATATTCTGATGACAGCTATCAGGGCCAGATGTGTGTGTGTGTGGGGGGGCAAGTATAGTAACTCGTGAGTGTCATATTCGAATGTTGTATCTTTGCTGTGTGTTGTGTGTGTGGGGGGGGGGGAGGGGGTGAGGGTTCGACTTTTTTTGTTTTGTTGTTGCAAACATTTGATCAACTTGACTACAGCCTTCAAAATATGTGACCTGTTGCTTCCAGGCGCAGTAAGTCAGTCACCTGACATGGTTTCGTTGGCGTGTCATTTTCAGGAACAGGAAGGTCACATATTCTGATGACAGCTATCAAAATAATCACAAATCCATTTAAAAAAAACTCTTGATTGAACTCTATCCCTAACACCAAAATGCTCAAAAGAAACCAAACATGAAGTCTTATTTGTCTGTGAATGCTCTGTGGATGTGTGGGTTTGAGTTCACAGAGCAGCTGCTTTCACTATTACAAACATTAAAGAAATGACTTGATATATTGCCCAACAAAGGAAGAAAGGGGAAAAAAACAGAATAGGAATAAATCATAACCATATGTTTTTCAATAGCTTCATTGAGGCCCTGCAGTGCGCTCTGGAACTGATTAGAATACACAATGCAATTCCATTGATTATTATTTTCTTTACTACAAAAACGCCATGTCGCTTTTCACATAAGTGCAGCAATCTGAAAACAATACGCCTTTGTTTTAGATAAAGCTATGGATAGATATGTTTAGGATCAGCTCGATTTAGTGACACGATAGAGGACAAATACACAGTGTTACACCAGACTGCTGACAGAAAGACAGTTACTGCTTAGTGTCAGTCAGACCTGTGCTGAACACATTCACATGTTCACATTTTACAGATCTGATCACGAAAGACCTCAATTCCAAACAATGTTGTCTTTCAATGTTCATTTTATTGAAACATGTCTCCTTTAACGATCAAATGTGACTCTGGTGGGAATATAAATCAGACTTCAATTAGAAAATTGGTTCTATAGGTAGCCTACTGGCCTTTTATTCTTTTATTGTGAAATACGAACGGAAATCATGAACTCATAACCTGGAAAACACACAGAAGGTGTGTTTACGATGACGTCACGTCAGTGAAGCCTGATGCGGGCATGAGACAGGTGACGGGAATGTGCATTGGGAAGATTCACAACATCAGCCCGGCATACCACTGTCTACCTGTTGGATAGATGGGTAGATCGTCACAGGTGGCTCCGTCGACGAGTGCATGTTGATGGGTTTTATGTCGCGAGGTGGGTGCTTGCAAACGTTACAGCTCGCCGTCGGATAAACTTGTGAGTGGGGAGTGCATTTTGGAAGCTTTGTATCGCATATGGTATCATCTGGACCAATAGTAGGTAGGCTAAAACATTGCGTTTAAAAAAAAAGAAAAAAAAGAATCTGAGTCGTTTTTCACTGCGATGGAAGAACAGTTACGGTAAGGGAATCTCGACATACGCCTTACCGTTGTCATGGGGTAGTTAATGCTGTTTCCAAGATATAATCACTTTGTTTATCGTCCAGTTTAATGATCAGGCAGCGGCAGCACCCAGCCCCTGGCACACTGGTATAAGGACAGCATGGGTAAGAACATATTGAACTCTATTTCAATGTCACACCGTCTTATATTTTGTTCCTCTAAATGACAGTAAATAACTCTTCTGTAATGACTGTAAATGAATCTTCAGGAAGTGTTTATTTTTTACTGATAGGTGAACTGATGACAGTTTGGCTACGGATGAACTGTATGGCAACCTAATTCAACAAATCTTCTCAACATATCAAACTATCTTTGAATTCAAGATGTTTTTAGAGCTTCAAGTAAATGTAAATGACAGCACAGAAAAGCTTGGAAATGCACTTCGTGTTTACAATGAGATAGAAAGGATTAAGTTGGTGCTTTTGTTTCCTTGAAGAGGGCATCAGACACACTGGTTCATCCCACTGGCTAGCTCGCTGGTCGAATGGGAAACCAGCCAATCAGCATGTGCCTTAACGGTCCACATCCCCGGCTGGTGCAGTCACTCAGCTTATTCAGCAGGGGTTGTGTGTGTGTGTGTGTGTGTGTGTCAGCACATATCTCTCTCGCAAGCGGCACTGCAGCAATACAATTACCTCCCTCAAAACCCTCCTCCCACTTTCCCCCCTCACAAACAGCTTGGCTAGCTGGCCCTCTGCCTCCCTTCCCCCCTCTCCTCACACCCCTCTGCCACATGCAGCCCGGCAGGAAGCTCTTGTGTCTGTGTGAGAGTGAGTCAGTGGACAAAGTTAAAACGGTCCTTCTATCTGTGTGTTTGCTAGGTTGCCTCTGGACTTCTCCGTAGAGCCAACCCGCCCCAGCAGGTCCACCGGACAGGGGAGCACAGCTAGCCCCGGAAGCCGGCTAAAGCAGCGTTCCTCTTCAAGGTAATGACGCTCTCTTCGTAGAGGATTTCCTGCTCTCTCTGTTTTTTCCTGTCTTTCACTCGCACATGGAAACTGATTGGCGGTTCAGGAAAGCTTGTTGTTGTTGTTGTTGTTGGTGGGGTCCGTTCTGTTTGAGCGTTACAAACAGATAGCATGTTAACTAGGACTAAACGTAGAGATTTGACTCTTATGTGCTGTAGGAAGAACATGGTACAGATTTCCTCTCGAAAGAGAGCTATTCAGATGTTATTCAGAATGGGTGGGGCGCATAAACATTTCCTCGGTAGTTGTGCGAGCACAAGGTAGCACTGTTGAATGCCATCCTCAGCAGACACAAATCACATGACAAACCAAGTCCGGGGGGAAAAAATGAATTTGAATTGCTTTTATTTCCGACAGTTACCCAACATGGCAAACCCTGCTCCCCAACTACAACTTCCCCCCAAACCCCTCCCCCGAACCCGGACTGCCCTCCTCAACCCTGTAGCTGAGACCACCAAGGAGACCAGCAGGGAGACCGTGGAGGAGAGACAAGCATCGAGTGTGTGGACAGAAACAGCAGGCGAGGAAGATGGGAGAGAAGTGCCCACCATCGAGTCAGAGGTGTTTGCATCACCAGAGGAACCAGCCGCCTCGACGGAACAAGGAGAGTCTTTAACGGAGGAGGCCGCAGCCAGAGAGACTGCAGCCAGAGAGACTGCAGCCAGAGAGAGAGATCAACAGAGACAGCTCCTGGCCATAGAAGAGCTGGTCTACACAGAGAGGAACTACCTGAGGCTGCTGCAGGTCTGCACCGTGACCATCCGCGGCAACCTTCACAAAATACAGGTAAACCGCGGTCTACGTCGGCCGGCTCGCAACATAAGTATGGGGTCTGTTCACTGGGACAGCGTGCAGAGATTTAGGCTGAGGGAACGTACACCACCTGAGCATGCTGAGGCACGGAGAGCAGAGAGTAAGACGCTGGAAGACGATGATCTCCTAAGAATCATGGCCAAAGTAGCTCCATAAGCAGGCAGCCCTAACCCTAAGTATTTGACGTGTTCACTAGCCAATTGTGGCATTGAATTGATACACAATGTCATACATAGGCTAAGGCAATTTGCTGGTCTGCACTGAGAAGTACTATCTTACTACAACAGATCATTGTGATAATAACTACCCACAGCATTGTTTGCTGGCTGTAAATGTAATGCTGCCATGGGAAAACCAAAGCAGTTGTCAGGCTAGATTACCGTGGCTCGTACCCAGTTCACTGTGAGTAAATCATTCCTATTGCACAAGCCAGAGGAAAATGTTTAAATATACATTTTCCTTGAATTCATAGTCCCACATTTCCATGAGGATAACGTGGGATTCTACTAGGGTTTTAAATGACGTTTGTAAACGTATAAAACAGCTGATTATACGGCGTGGCCTGCTTAGGCAGTAGTCAGAGTGGTAATGAAAGGCTCAGTGTAATTGTATGGAGGGTGCGGGTGGGTGGAGGAGAGAATGGAGCGATAGAGAGAGGCTAGAAAGTAGTGGGTGAGGGAGGATAGAGAGAGGCTAGAAAGTAGTGGGTGAGGGAGGATAGAGAGAGACTAGAGAGTAGTGGGTGAGGGAGGATAGAGAGAGACTAGAGAGTAGTGGGTGAGGGAGGATAGAGAGAGACTAGAAAGTAGTGGGTGAGGGAGGATGGAGAGAGACTAGAAAGTAGTGGGTGAGAAAGGATAGAGAGAGACTAGAAAGTAGTGGGTGAGGGAGGATAGAGAGAGACTAGAGAGTAGTGGGTGAGGGAGGATACAGAGAGACTAGAGAGTAGTGGGTGAGGGAGGATAGAGAGAGGTGGGGGGGGGGAGAACTCAAGTGTGGGACAAATGGAGACGAGTTGGAACACAAAGAAGGAAACAAGAATCAAGTAGACAGTAATGTGTGTTGTGGATGTCTTAGAGCAGAAGTGATTTCCTGCCAAATGCTGATCCCTCCACTCCTCCCCCCCTCCACTTGTCCTAGCCTCCATTGCCCAACCTGGACAGCATGTTCCTGTACATAGAGGACGTGATGAAAGTATCCAGTCACCTCCTCAGCCTGTTGGATCAGCACCAAGGCCAGCTGGGAGACCCCTTCTACTTGAAAACCCTCTGTAAGCGATACCACTATGCCTTCAAGGATAGTTCCAAACTATTTTCAAGGTTCCAATTGGTTTCCAGGTTCCAATTCTTACCATTCATCTGTCATGGTGTGAAGTACATTACTAGGTGTTGTTTTCCCGTTCACGTGCAGTACGCCCTCATCTTCTGTCTCCTCGTCTCTCTCAGGTGACTCGTTCCTCAGTCTGTCCGCAGAGATAGAGGCAGCTTACAAGGAGTACCTGGCCAACTACAACAACGTAACCACGCTGGAGAACTCCTACAAGCAGAAGGAAGCCCTCTGGAACGAGGTGGTCACAGTCATCAAGTCCTCTGCGTATGTTCCCGTCTCTCTTCAATTCAATCGCTTCCTCCTTGAGAGACCTTGAAACGACTTCATTTCGCGGTCTTTTAATATACAGGGTTGCCCAGGTTAACTATACTGGGTTTTCATTCACATGACCATGTAGTGTCAAGTCTTGTCAAGTTGAGCTTTATTGCCATTCCGCTACATGCGTGGGCATACAGTGGAACGACATGTCGTGCCTCACAGAGCCACGGTGCCACATAAGTCGATGATCCAAGCAGAAGTTCACGGCAAGGGCGCTAAACTTGCACAGTCATGCTTATGTACAGCTCTTCCATACCTCTTAGACATGCACCAGTGTCTACAGAACAATACCCAATGCGTCCTAAGCCGTTCGGCACGTTCTCCACCTTTCAAAAAGTCATTCCTCTTCTCTACTTAACCAGGCCGGAGGTCAACGCCACGTCGCTTAGTTTCTTCCTGGTGATGCCAGTCCAGCGTATCGCTCGCTACCCCCTCCTGCTCCAGACCATCCTGAAGCACACTGAGCAAGGCCACTTCGCCTACGGCCTGCTGGAGAACGCCGCCCACACCGCCATAGCGCTCAACTGCAAGATCAATGAGTACAAACGCTTCCGAGAAGTGGGTGAGGGCATCGCCTAGACGCGCGCCAGCACACGTTCCAATACCTCCAATAACATGTAAGCCTGGTGATTCCTCCGGGTCACTGTGACTCGCCGTTGTAGAACGAAAGGTGAATCATAATGACCTGAAGGCAGCACAAGGGTTAACGCTCTTCCCACATATGCAGCATTAAACCTTCGTGCTAAACATCACCTCATCCCAATCGATTATTGCGACGACAGTCACACGCTGTCGCTCCGTATTAAATGTGTTTGTTTTTTGTCGCCACTCAAGCGGACAAATACAAGAAGACCGAGACCTTGACCATCAAAGACAAGATCGTTCGTCTGAACAGCCACAGCATAGCTAAGAAGACTGCCAGACTTAGCCAGTTCATCAAACACGAGACTGGGATATCTCCAAAGGTAAAGTTTACAGCGTTGTCGGGTACAGTACTACAGGTAGATTGTCCTTCCTCAGATCACTTAACTTTGTCTATTACACACCCTGCTATAGTACATACTGGTTGATCATTAAACAGACTGATGGTTAGAAAGAGGATCACATGACCTGCGTTTATTGCTAGGTGGCTCTTTCCTAATCTAGGCTCAAACTGTTGACAGATTTTCTAAGTGTTCGCAAGGCAGCTTCAAAATATGCCATGACATCATACCTCGCTGTAGAAACTGCATTCCTGAGGTACTGGTTTAGTGTCTTTCAAGAGACCATGACCTACATTTTTGAAGTTTGTCGTAAAAAAACCCCCCAACCAATGTGAGTGTTTTTCAAACACTTTCCTTTCACCTTGAATGGTCAAATATTTGCTTTTCTTCTCACCATAACGATAGCCCTTCATTACAAAATTTCACTTCAAACTCAGAGCCAAAATAGCAATATTATTTAATGATTGAATACCCATCATACTTGACAAAGTTATGGATAATCTTAAAAAGTATTTTAATAAACCATAAAATTATAACAATGAAAATGCAGTATTTTTTATGTAGGTCAGTACAAAGAAAAACCCACAGTTCAGTATACTGCAAAAAAAAAGATGATTTCAAATCCCAATATTTTGCCCTAATCATCGACACGATAATAGAGTGTAGGTTGTCAATCACTTGACCAGTCTTATTAAGAGAGAAGGTTCTAGAATGTGACTGTAACCCTGCCTTCTTCTGCAGCTAGTGGACGAGGAGTTTGATGCGCTGGCAGGCTTCTTCTACATGCTGGAGACTGGCATCACTGACCTCTACGACAACGTGGAGAACTTTGTCCAAGATTTACAAGTGAGCTATTGGCATGGGAGCTTGTGTCATAAAACTATTAGCATGAAAATTCAGCTTCGACTCCATGGGCAGTTAGTGTATTATCAATGTGTCAATCCTGTTATCTAAAAAATGTTTTAGGACACCAATTAAACAGTCACTACTAGTTACGTGATATAAACCAGGTGTCAGCCTTAGCAGACATCATATACCTAACTATATGGAAGCTAATGCTAATGCTGAAGTATAAGATTGTGAAACTAGTTAGTGTTATAGTGTTCATTTCCTGCTGTCTACACTTGTTGTTTGAAGTCATACATTTCTGAGGCTGGGAACTTATTTTGAATTAACTTCCTTCCCTTTCCGTTTTCTAGAGGTTTCTTGCTTGCAGACCAGAAGAGTTTGACTTGGACCTGGATGGAGAGAAATCTGCTATTTCCTACAAAGAAATCACCACTGCTTTGAGACAATGGATACTTCCCACATTTGTGAGTTGAACGGACGTTGCCTAGCGATTGTGTGACGCACGACAATGTAGTTCCGTTACAGTTCTATTCAGATCATCCAACTGTGGAAATGGTTGTTTCTCATCGCATCTCTCCCTGCCTCTCTCCCTGCCTCTTTCCCTTCATCTCTCCCTGCATCTCTCCCTGCCTCTCTCCCTGCATCTCTCCCTGCCTCTCTCCCTGCATCTCTCCCTGCATCTCTCCCTGCCTCTCTCCCTGCCTCTCTCCCTGCCTCTCTCGCTTCATCTCTCCCTGCATCTCTCCCTGCCTCTCTCCCTGCATCTCTCCCTGCCTCTCTCCCTGCCTCTCTCCCTTCATCTCTCCCTGCCTCTCTCCCTGCCTCTCTCCCTGCCTCCACAGGAGCAAAGAATGAGGAGCCTGATATTCAGGCCCCTGAGGGCCCTACGAGACTTGCTCGTGGGCCCCAGGAACCTGATCAGGAAGCGCCTGGACAAGCTGCTTGACTACGAGGTGCTGGAGGCTAAGGACAGCCTGAACTATGAGGAGCAGGCTGTGGCTAACACATACAGGTAGATGATTAACAGACACTCTACCTGTTAGTCCGCTCCAATCCTCAAGCACAGGTGTAAACCAACTAGAGAGCAGACTTGTGTATCACGTGTTACTGACTTTTTTTTCATACGGACCAGGAATCCGTATTAGTCTCTGTGATGAACCAAGTAATATCCTTTGACTTCCTAAAGGCCTCAGGACAGCTGTGTAGCAGACGTTTTATTTCGTTTGCTTCTGTTTTGCATGACGTCAGAATCTTTCCTGGCTCTGTTCTGTAATACGCCAAAACAAAATCGCAAACGTCCGCTCGGCCAGACAGGTGACGCCTTGTAAGACTCTGGAGGACCCTGTGCTGGTTGGCAGTAGCCTCTGTCTGGTACCGTCCCACTGTCCAGCGAGCTGACGTGATGTTACCTCCCTCAGGACCATCAACACTCTGCTTCTTAACGAGCTGCCTGTGTTCAACGGCCTGGCTTTGCAGCTGCTCTGGGGCATGTTGGAAACTTTCAGCTGCCTGCACAGAGACCTGGCCTCAGACATGAAACAGCTCTTCCAAGGATTCGCTCAGCAGGTACACAGCAATACTACTAACTACTAGGACATCCTGCTGCAATGGTACACTCAGACCTTGCTTTTGACTTTGAAACATTATCCCTGGTCTCATTTAATATTGAATCTCGTGTGTCTTGCTACCCAGGATGTTAGGCTGAGTAGGCCATTTGGCTACATCCTTTATGTATTCCTTTCAGATGACGAGATTCCTTTTAACAGTCTGGTCTCTTTCTCAATCTCTCAATCTTCTTTTTCTATCTATATATGTTTCTCTCTCTCTCTCTCTCTCTCTCTATCTCTCTCTCTCTCTCTCTCTCTCTCGCTCCAGCTTCCTCACAGTGCTCTGGATCATGATGCATTCTGGGAGTGGGCCGATGCAGAAGTCTTTAAGGGAGTTCAGAAGCTGGAGAGTCTGTGTAGGAATGTGCAGGATCACTCAAATGCTCCATTGTTCAAGTTGTCCGACAGACACTGTCGTGTACACGTTGTTAGTAGTGCTGTGCTGGAATGACTGATGGAATGTTTTCCTGTCCGTGCGTAATAATGTACGAACGGGAATACCATGTCTCATATTAGATTACTGGAGAATGTTCTTATCATGCATCATCCGCTCAATTATCTCAGCTGTTTCGTACAGGGATCAGCATGTCGTTAAGTCGACCTAACTTTGTTGGCATAGCACAATGTTGTGTGTCGTGTCAATATACTAGTCTCTGTCTCACCTGTTTGACAGCATGAAGCGACTTACTGTAATGGGGTGATTCAGCACATTCCACAACTGGTTCTTCTGCATAGTTAGAACGTTTGCTTGTGGATGTTTCAAGAACCTGGAAGGACACGCCTACAAAACTCCTACAATGACTTGGCAGCTTTGATTATCCAATTAGATGGCAGAGATTTCCTCAAAACAGACATGTCTGTCGAGATTCTTATGTCTAATATGTACGAGTGTTCATATATATATATATATATATATATATGTATACGATATGATCACACATGACATGTCTGTTGAAAATGTTATCTTGTTAGTCACACCTTGAACTATTTATACTTTTGTGAGATTTCAGAAAAACAGTATACATATATATTCATGTTCTACAGTCCTACATGTATCTGTCCCATAGCTGGGGGGGTCAGTATCACTTGGTACATATGATTAGTATTCATAAGAACATCAGAGGGATGTCTTGCTGCGTGTAGCAGCTGTGCGTGTAGCAGCGGTGCGTGTGGACGTGCCCTGAGCGTGTCTCCTGTGCTCGCAGCCCCTCAGCCCCTCCTCCCAGCGCCGTCTCAAGCTCCTGACAGACAAGCACGGCCCGGGGAAGATCTACCAGCTGAGCAGCCATGTGGTGGGCTCCAAGGACCTGGACCTGAGCCTGGGCCGAGGGGAGCTGGTGGCTATCCTCAGCGAGATGGACACCAGGGGGGACCGCCGGCGCTGGCTGGTGGATGCTGGAGGTGACGTCTGCTCATTTTGTAGTTTTTTGGGTTGGTAGATCTTGTAGTTTTCTAGTTGGAAATGCCTTTGTAGTATAGTATTGGAAGGGAAGTGGATAACTTGGAAATTGGACAGTTTATAAAGGAAGTGTTTGTGTGTTATTGCACATTCGTGTTTATCTGTTTCAGGATGTTTAATGGTCAGGAATGTGTGTTTGTCTGTGACTCAGTTATCTTGACAACTTGGCACTGTGTGAAATTGGTGTGCTGCTAAAGACCCGTGGGCACATGGTGTCATGTGAAGTGGTTTTGGATGAGCGATTCAGGACAAATACAGAACAGCCAAACTAGCGTGCGCCACCAACAGGCGCAGCGCTAGTTGGAACAAAACAGACACGCCCACGTGCCACGATGACCCGCTTCGAGCGTTGCGGCATCTTAGCAACCTCTTGTCTCTCCCGGTCAAGCGTGGCGTTGTAACGGCCAGATGCGTCCCTGTGTCCAGGTCCCAGAGGTTACGTTCCTGCGTCCAAGCTGCTCCTCTACCACCAGGTCAGCCTCCACCCTCCCACCTCGCCCCACCTCCCTCTGCCCACCAACCAGGAAAAGGCCCGCAGACACTCGTACGCTCCGGATGCCAAGCCGATGGCAGCCAACCTGCATTACTTCCAGGTAAATACCATTGAGTTTCGCCTGTTGGACGCCATGTTGGGAGGCATAATAGTGTCGGTTTACGATGCACGCCGCCAGACTGTTCATGCCAGGAAGTTGAGGGAGAATAGCCGTTAATCGGACCTTCTTTGTTTTTTTTAAAGAGGACGTGTTCAAATTTCTCTGGTCGTCGTCAGAATATTGCTGAGTAACGTAGTAGCAGGAAGAGTTCAAGGGTCATTTCACGTCTTTGCCAAATACGGTTTCTCACCGTGGCGTCTCCGTCTGAAATGTGGGGATTTTGGACAGCGTGACCGAAGACAGATGGCGGTGTTGTAGTCCACTTCTGCTCTGAATGTGCCACCTGGCGGCTGTGTTGCGACTGGTCACATCCAGGGAGGGGAGGGCGGGCGGGAGGAGAGGGGGGGGGGGGGGGGGGGGGGCTTATTTAACTCTGTTGGATTTTGCAGCTGTCACAGAAAGGCATGCATGGTACAATCACTTTGAACAATAAAATAAAACTAGATCCTTCACTCCATTTAGAGCTGTTCTGTTCGGGCACAGTTCAGATAGGACCGAGGGGTTGTTGTCAGGTGGCTGCTAAAGCGTTTCAATAGAGCAGGAATATGGCAGGGAATTTTCACCGAAATTAATTATGCTGAATAATATCGAGTGTGTGGGCTTCCACTTGGCTGGACACTGTCTGTGTGATTAATATCGCAGGGATGATTGATTGATAGGGTATCCTTCCACGTGGCGCTCATCAATCATGAACTTGGTCGCTTGTTTGTCTGTTTGTGTGTTGGTGATGTGGAGGTTTAATGAAACGAGACCAAATTAGCATTCGCAAAACTCCCTCTTCTTTCCCTACCTTGTCTGGTGCTCCTCAAGACACCAGTATTATTTCAAGTACTTCCGTGTGTTACCATATGAACCTGCAAGGCTCGTAAATGTCTCTGCTTGATGTGTGTGTGTGTGTGTGTGTGTGTGTGTAATATATGTCTGTCTCGCTTGTGAAAATGAATGATGTTCAGCTTGACCTTTGCAAAGCATTCATCATTCTCTCCCATCCAGCCCCCTCAAACCACGCTGGACGTTATCACTTATCATGAGTGGGCGACTGCCAATCTGGCCAAGGCTTTCAAGCGCGTTCTTCCATTCCCTTTAATCACTGATCTAACATCCTCAAAATGGTCGAAGTAGATTGCTTTTCTTTCACCAATCAAGTCATGTCTAATCTAGAATGATGATGCATCTTAATTGCAGTTGTGTAAACAACCCTGGTGTAAGATCAGTTTGATCTGGAGCTGATGAATATCGAATGTTGCCCTTAAGGAGCCCAGATATGATGGAGCTCAATCATACCTGCCAGAGGACAATACATTTTTAGCGCCATATTTTAACAATACCATCTTTGGCCACAAGGTGGTGCCATAACACATCTCAGATCCCTTATGATGCCTTGATCAAATATTGAGTTTTGAAATGTATGCACTGTGATACTAGCACAGTAGATGAGACACCGCTAAGATGAATGGATCCAATGGTGCGGTCTACGTCTACATAGCATGTGCGCGTTGACAGGAGACCTTGTTCACCTTGACCCGGTTTCCGTGACGATGACACCGCTCCGTCATTACAGGTGTTTGCAGCCTACGACTTCACGGCGAGGACCAATCACGAGGTGTCCCTTGCGGCCGGGGAGCCAGTCAGAGTGCTGGAGTCGCAGGACAAGCGAGGAAACGCTGAGTGGAGCCTGGTGGAGGCGAGGGGCCAGCGAGGCTACGTTCCCTCCAACTTCCTGGCTTTCATACCCTCCTCCATGGTGACATCATCAGCTGGCGCCACAGCCCCCTACCACTAAGGCTGTGCTGGAGAAGCCCCTTGGTAGGACCCCGCTGCACCTCACCTCAACCAAGGATCGCTCTGCGGATGCCTGCTTGGTTTACGCGCGCCCGTGTGTGTGTGCGAGTGTATGTGCCGTCAATGGATCGTGGACATGGAGCGTAGGTGCGTGCGTGAGCGAGCGAGCGAGCTTGGCCGTTTGCCGGTGTGAAGCCATGCTTCAGCCTGCTGCTGCTGTCACGCTCTCCCACGCTCTGCCGCAGCCCCGACCCACAATCCCAGAGAGACTGCAGAGACCGCCAGGCCTCTGACTGAAGGAGTCATGTTGCCAAGGGGCACGCAGGAGACGCAGACGGTGGAAGGTTGCAGGTGTGGGAGCTCTCCTGCTCCCTCCCCCCTCCTCGCTGCGTCTGCATCTCTCTGCCCACCTCGTCTTTGTCCTCTTCGGCTCGTTAGTTTTGAAAGCGGCAAACCGATGTAGGTGTTTCTGGAGCTCTCACTTCGTGTCAGTGATGCTCTCTGTTACAGATGGATGCATGTACAGGAGAGCATATACAGTCTCTGTCATTACATCTTGACCCTTAGCCAAAGTAGCGGTAACAAATACGCCGTCACGCTCTGGCATGACAGAAACCTGCTGTCAAGACCTCTTAAATATAGCTGTGCGGCTGAAATGCTGTGCGTGTGCCGTGCGGTTACTAAAGCGGTTACATCACCAGCTTACAGAGCAGCCTAGCACTGCTGTACTGCAGTCGGCGCCGTCTGATTGGTCCAGAAGTCAGCGTGTGGGGAATAAGAGGAACTCAACGTTCTGATCCGTCCCCCTCGGCTGTGTTCGGGGCTGTGCGACGGCAGGATGAGCTTGTCGTGTCTCATTTGGGCCACTAGAGTCGAGCCCGGCGCTGTCTCACAGCCTCGCCACGGCAACAGCATTACCTGAGCCAATAACGGTGCTTATCCAAGAATCTTGCACAACCTTAAACGTAGCCTTGTGGCAAGGGCTGTTTTACGTTGCTTATTTTGTTCTGTGGATGAGGTTTTTATGAGTCTTGTCAAATTGTGCAATTGTCTTGAAGGTGTTTTGAGGATTACTCATTGTATTTAATGCCTTTATATATATATATGTATGTCTATATCTAACCCAGGGCTATTTCATATGTAAATATGAGTGATGTGAGTAACAGTATGAAGGTGAAATGATTCAGTCTTTGAGATAAATATAGGAAGTACATGGAGAGTTTCTGCAGTTCGGTTCATGCTGATATGTACAGAACTGACTGTTCCCTTCAGCCACGTTGACGTACGAGACTAGAACACGAACCTCTATTTTCGGTGCGTTTTGGAGAAAAGCCAGCCTCCGTCGACGGCTTACTGGAGACGGTTCTGCAGCCGAGCTTTCAGTGACGGAACGCCACGAGGAGGGGTAATGAAGTGAGAGCAACGGCCGGATGCTTTTAGTGTTGCACTTATCCCCACGGCGCCATGGGTGCGTTGGAATACCCTGCGCTGCTAACACACTGTGGAAGCGAGCGTTCAGATGTGCGCTCGTTGTGCGCGTAAGACCTCGTCATTGCCGTGAACGTCGGCCCGCCTGTCAGCACAAATTGAATTCCAAGCCCCCCCCCTCCTCCCTCCTCCCTCCCTGCAGCGATCTATACCCTCAGCATGACAAAGACCCTCGGATCTAAAAATACTTTTCCCCCTCCCCACCCGGTCTAAAAATAGCCCTCTGTCGTTGGTTGGTGGGCTCTCCATCCCACTCACTAGTCTCCCCCTGCTGGCCACTGTGGGAAGTGTTGAGGATCATTTTTTTGATACCGTAAACTTCCGCCTTAAGGCAGTTAATCCTCTCCTGCTCGCTGTTGTTCTCAGAGAGCGATACGAGACGAGACGACGGATCGATAGCGGCGTTCTGGCTCTATTGTCTGAGCAAATGCTGCGGAGTTCGACATGTAGCCTTCTGTGTAACAGACTGTGTCCATGCAGTTTCTGTCAGGCCCCCTCCGGTCAGAGGAGTCGAAACCCGCTACACACACACACACACACACACACACACACACACAATCTCTCACACACACGCAATCACACACAAACACGATCGTGTGTGTCAGGCCCTACTGCAAATTTATGGCCGTAAACTATGTGAATTCATAGTTTGTTTTCCAACAGTGAGCTGCCAAGGTGGGTGAGGGGCACATCTGCATCCTTACAGCTGGAAGACCTCTCATTTTCCTGGAAGTATCTCCCTCCCTCCCTCCCTTCCTCCCCCCCCTCCCCCTGCCCCCCTCTCCCTATTTCACACACGCTCGCTTGCCCTCCCTCCCTGCCGCTCTACTTGCCCTTGAAGCAGTCTTGTATTTGCATGCCACGCCATTCGCAGGTCTTAACGTAAGAACTGCTTGTGCGTGCGAGCGAGCGCTCGAAGGAGGACGGACCTTTTGGAAGCCGCTCCACCAAAATAACCCCCCGGAGTCTCGGTCCTTTTGGAGTGGTCTAAGCCCCGGCTGGATTCGGGGGTGGAACGGCGTGGCCCACGTTCCGGCGCTTTCTCTTCGTGTCGTCAGCTGATCTCGGTACACGACCCAATTTTAGTTTTAACAATGGCTCATCCTGACCAGCCTTGCAGAGGCGGAGGGCTGTCCTGGTTAATTACCGGAGCTCAAGATAGTGCTAAGCTCAGCGGCAGCTCCAGGCTGGACACCATGTGATCTTCTGCCCCCAGATAGCCTACCAGCCCTGCAGCATTCTCCACCGGCTCCCCTCCGGAGACACAGACAGGCTCCAACCGCAAAACACTTGATGCCCTGTGTGGGGCGTGTCTGTTTCTGCTCGTGTTGGAAATAGATCATGTGAGTGTGTCTGAAGTCTCAACCTGTGTCGTTTCCTTCGGGGGGGGGGGGGGTGACTTATTGTATCCCCCCCCCCCCCCCACTCCCTCCCCCCTACGAACTGCATTGAATTGACAGTGAAGGTCGGTTAACCTCTGATGATTTCCATAGCGCTTAGCAGGTTGTTGTTAACCATGGCAGATGTAGGACTAGATTGTTCTCGGGTGAAGTGGGTGTGTGTGTGTGTACCTGTGTGTGTGTGTGTCGAGGGCAAGGCACGCCCCCTAAATTGAAACTCACTTGGGTGACCGCTGTTTATCAGTAAGTCTGTCAAAAGGCAGTGCTCCTGCCACAACCTCTCCCTCTCAGAAGAAACATAAAGACATAAACCCTCTAGTTAGCACCTTTCCCTTATTTCTCTCCAGATCATTCCTCCTGGCTGTCCCTAAAAGGCAGCACCGGGATGCCATCAGTGTTTGCTGTGTTTGGGGGGGGGCAGGCGGCAGGCCACCAATGCCTGGCAGTATGTCACAAGCTAACCAGACATGTGACTGGGCCAGGCGCAGGGGTGTTGGGTGTCAGCTCAAGGTCTACTGTGTGTTTCACAGTCAACATCTCTTCCTGCCATGCGCCTGGAGAGACTGCTCAGACAGGACGTTACATACTGCCTGTAAGACCCCCCCCCCCCCCCCCCCCCCCCCCCCCCCCCCCGGCCCCCCCCACCTTCACACTGCTGTGCCCTTTAACTCACATGCTTGATGCAGTGCCCCCTCCACCTCCACACACACACACACACACACATTACTGGCCCCTTCTCTTCCTCCATGCATTTATCTTGTAAACAGGGCCTGCAGACACAAGGCTGCCAGACTTTAGAATCTCCTGCTCTTGAGAGGGGGGCCTCACGTAAGGTAGCAGGGTGTGAGGGAGAAGACACAGAGCTGAGTAGGATCCACTATGTTACATACTGGGTTAAAGGTCCATGCATTTCTGGCCACCTGGGTTAGCCTACAGACAATATTGCATGACACGTTCTGTCCCTGCTCCAGATACCCCTGAAATAATCTCTAGAAGACTTATACGACACGCCGTATTTCAAACTGAAATCAAAGCATAGGGCAGTCTTGACTGCTGAGATATATCAAACAGCAGGTGTCATGTTGGTGGTGGTGGAGGGGGGGGGGGGTGTAAGGATAGGATTAAAGGCATTTGGTGTTCAGGTGTTCGTCCCTGTGTGGCTCTTGAAACAGCCTGGTGTCGTGTGCTGCTGTTTGTTGGACTGAACGATGAAGAACAGGGACAGCATCTGCCAAAGGAAGTGCTGTGCCGTTTGAACAGGAACTAGCAGTGTTTTAACGATCTGTGTGTTTTGACGACGTCTGTGATACATTTGGCTCTGCATGTTGCCTTCTCAAATAAACCCGTGTCTTATTTCAATGTGAAATGCAAATGTTTGTGTCCTGTTGCCTATGGTTATGAAGTAGCCAGAAAAACAGATATCGCTAATAATAATAAATTATATATTTATCTTTGCCTATTCTTCGCATTGAGAAACACCCTGCCTTCCAAAAAAGAGCTGAATATGGGGGTTTTTATAGTTCAGTCCAGGGGAATGGTGGGTGTAAATATATCGGTAATGCATGACAGCAACAAACATGTTTTACTGCGTGTGGAGGCTGCCACTGCATCCTATCTACGGCCCTGTGTTTCTTACATGGTTTATGTGATGGAAAACAGACAGCGGTTTGCTGCAGGGTAGGATGAAGGAAGAGAAATCACAAACCCACCAAGGGGAAGACATGTCTGATGTGACCAGCAGCATCCGGACCTGCCATAGGAGGAGCATAACTGTAGCGCGCCGATCGAACGTCTTAACGAATGAATGCTCCGTGGAAGAAAAAAAAAACGGCCATCGCGCTTCTCACGCCAACCTAAAACGGCGAACAGGTTGTATAGTTTTTATTTTCAAACGCTCTCGATGACTTCCCCGATCCAGTTGTTTAAAGCCGTCATTTTCGAAACCTCTGCCCCGTCGGCAGTAAAAGTGAGTAAGTGGTGATTCGTCTTGCGTCAAGACAGAGTTATTGCTGTTCAATAAAAATTCTGTCAATATAGTGTTGACATGCAGCTCTGCTTTGCACTCACCGTTACAGTACAGAGCACTAACCTCAAATGAGAGTCACACCGTTGGTGTGTTGAAAACAGAGAAGCTTTCCTTGGTATGTCAACATTGCCTACAGTGGCATTCACATGACCGGTCGGCCTCTGTTTGTATTTCAGACACTCTTCACTCCAGAAAGGTCATTTGAAATGTTGATAGCTGTCAAAAAAAATGTTTAAAAAAAAAATTCTACCTAGGTGGGTCACAGTGATCTGAAGGCAGCACCAGGGTAAAACTATGTTAGGAGTGACGTTACTGACCGATGCATCATCTATATTTCAAATCCTTTTTTTACATTGCCAAATAAATGTTATTTTTAGGTACGTTTAAAGGTTCGGGTACCAAGTAGCCACTTTCACAGATCTCGATGCTGCCCTCACTTTCATAACATGAAGATTGTTATTGCGGGATTGTTGTGGCACCCTCATGGGAACATCAGTTTCTGAACCAGCCCTACATTTTAACGTCCGAGTGTGAGGATAATGGCCCTCTACCTAACCTCTGCACCATCTAGGGAATGTCTGCGTTTGTGTGTTTGAGAGGGAGAGAGAGAGGGAGAGAGGGGGAGAGAGAGGGAGAGAGGGGGAGAGAGAGGGAGAGAGGGGAAAACAGAGAAGCTTTCCTTGGTATGTCAACATTGCCTACAGTGGCATTCACATGACCGGTCGGCCTCTGTTTGTATTTCAGACACTCTTCACTCCAGAAAGGTCATTTGAATGTGGATTAGCTGTCATAAAAAATGTTGTTTAAAAAAAAATTTCTTACCAGTGGGGGCTCACAGTGATACTAAGGCAGCACCAGGGTAAAACTATGTTAGGAGTGACGTTACTGACCGATGCATCATCTATATTTCAAATCCTTTTTTTACATTGCCAAATAAATGTTATTTTTAGGTACGTTTAAAGGTTCGGGTACCAAGTAGCCACTTTCACAGATCTCGATGCTGCCCTCACTTTCATAACATGAAGATTGTTATTGCGGGATTGTTGTGGCACCCTCATGGGAACATCAGTTTCTGAACCAGCCCTACATTTTAACGTCCGAGTGTGAGGATAATGGCCCTCAAACCTAACTCTGCCACCATCTAGGAATGTCTGGACGTTTGTGTGTTTCGAGGAGGGAAGAGAGAGAGGGACGAGAGGGAGAGAGAGGGAGAGAGGGAGAGAGAGGGACGAGAGAGAGAGGTGGTCCATCGTGGGTCTCGCTTAGAGAGAGAGAGAGAGATGAGAGAAGGGAGGTAGGGTGAGGCTGGGTGTGCGAAGCCGGTAAAGTGGGGGGTTAAGCTGCAAAGCAGACGCCTTCTGCTCCCTGGAGTCGGTCTCGTTCCATCTCCTTGTATCTCTATCTTTTTTCAATCCCTTTCTCGGTAAATCCCTCGTACTCCCCCCCCTCGCTCACCCCGCCCTTGGCCTAGTAGGCCAGTTAAGCACTGCCCTGCCTGACTCCTGGTCTGTATTTCAAGGTTGCCAAGGCAGTTCAAGGCTACACTAGATAATAACGCTGACCGACACTGAATGCTGCCGTAATAAAAATGACATGTGCCAGACTACTGGAGACTCCCAAAAAATCTGACACCCTTCAGAGGTCGGGCCTGCAGAGGTCAAGACAGAAACAGGGGCACGGGGAGGGTCAAGCCTTGTAGGATGTCATAAAGGTCAAGACCCTAATCCGTTAGGATCTATTTTGACTGTACTACCAGCCCCCGGTTGTCCCCTGTCATCAGTGATGTAACGCTGGCAGCTCCCAAAGTCTTGTTTAACGACTTGCAGAATGATATAGTCATAAACACTCGTTTCACTTGCCACATAATCCCTGAGCCAGATGAAGGGATTTTAAGGCCTAATCCTTCTATTTAGAGGCATTTTGCGAGGCAGGATCTCTAGATGCAGGTGGTCTGTTCTCACACACACACTCACACTTTCTCATGTAGTGGACAAACCCAGACACTTCTGCTATGTTTTAGGTATAAACCTTAATGACTGGTGTGGACCATGTTGACAGTAATAACAATCAACATACATGGTTCTAGTGAGGCATTTATGCAGACCGGAAAGTTGGAGTTTTAATCCTACTTTTGAAAGACCTCACCATGTAAGTATATCATTCTGTGCAGAGCTCTAAGCTGTGAAACCACTAAACATTCGATAGTTCTACGTCTTAACAAATCACCTCCATTCTGGAACCCACAACTGTAATTATAACCCCTTCTGAAAGTGAGAGTGATCCTTGTGCAAGAAACCTTTTTCAACAATTATTGTCTTTGAGAATATTTTGATCTGGACTTGGGAATTATAATCTTACTGACTCGCATAAAGTCCAAATATATTCTTGTTTAACCCTCGTGCTCTCTTCGTGTTCTGCAACTCCCCCTGTTCTAAGGGTCAAAAAGACCCCACCTTCAACCCTGAAATAAAACAAGTTAATTACATTAACCCTGAACCCTTTTGGGCACTGAAATGAGCAACCATGCTGCAAATGAATCCGAAAGATTTAGCTTTGTCCGAGTTCAACCAAGCACATACTAACTAAATGTCTCATTGTGGGTGTGTATTGAATATCTTCTGGGGTCATTTAGGCCCCCAAGAGAGCAGGAGGGTAAAGCCAACATTTCCTTCTGAAGAAGCTCTTACCTCAATGATTCCACTGCATCTGTCTACCGCACAAAGTTGCACGTTTCCTTCCAGTCTACTGTGAAGCCACCTCTGTTTCAGTTAGCTCCTCATTACACATCCACATAACGGATGTAATATCAATTCACTTCCAACTATTTCCACCGGCGGAGGAAGACATCTTTTTCCTTGACACATTTAAGATGGCAGTTTCTTCAATCAGGGATGCAGTCCAATAAAGATCTATGAAATTCATGAAACCGTATTAAAAGTCAGTCACTCAAATCATCCTTCTTTTATTTATGTAAAACGTTTGAAGATTCCACATTTTTTAAGCGTTGTATTTGACGTACAGAGATTTAAAGCTGTGACAGGCAAGATGATCAAATACATTGTACTTTAAGAAACGGTTCGTCCGATTTATTTCGGAACTTCCGTGCTTTCATCCAGTTTAAGTTTGATTGACGGATGACGTGTGTCACTCAAAGAACCAAGGAGGAAGACCCGCCTCAACAAAGGCGATTGGCCGGAATAGGATTGCTGGAAAACGATTGGCTGGAAAGTAGCGGGGCCGTTCCAAAAATGAGAATCTCACATTCCTCTGGCCCTGAGCCATTAATGTTGCTCAATATCTCTCAGAGGGGCTCGTTACCTTACACACCATGTTAACAAGTTTTTTTCACTGAAAAACACCTCATCTTCCAGTGAGATGTTCAGACCCTGAATAATCATTTTATTTGCCCACAAATATAAATAAAGTGTTATTGGATAAATGGACTAGACACAGTATCAGTTACAGTAGGTGACCTACATACTATCAGTAATTAGTTATGGCCACTCTTTCCTTTACACTGGTAATCCCAGAGGAGAGAGGGAGAGCCCTGTGTCTCACTGGCTATAACTCATTGTGTTGACAGAAATCGTTTGTTTTATGCAATCAATGCATTGATTTATAGACAGTGGTACTGTATATAGGGTTTACCCATCTACAGTGTGTGACACCCAGTGCACAGGAGGGACTGACCATAACTAATCACTGACAGTATGTGAACTCGTGACCTCTGTTTACAACACAGGGTTCAGGCTTTCAAACGCTATTGGTCACTGGCTACATGAGGTAGTTCTAGTTGTTTGTTTGTTTGTTAGGAATTCATTTGTTCAACAAAAAGCCTAGATAATGTGTGTGCCATGTATTGACTTCAACGGAGGGGAATAATAAAGGTTGACCTATTTCTGATACTGTGTCTTGTCCTCATAATATGAATCGTGCCTGTGTGTGTGTGTGTGTGTGTGTGTGTGTGTGTGTGTGTGTGTGTGTGTGTGAAAACATGTTTGTCTGTGTGTCTGTGTGTTTGTGTGTGTGTGTGTGTGCACGTGTTTGTGTGTATGCATGGGTATGTATGTGTAGATATGTGTGTGTTTGTGTGTGTGTTTGTGTGTGCGCGCACGTGTTTGTGTGTATGCATGTGTATATATGTGTAAACGTGTGTGTGTGTGTATGCATGTGTGTGTGTGCTTGTGTGTGTGTGTATGTGTCTGTGTGCACAATCCGATGAAAGAGGCAAGAGAAGCGCTCTTCATCTTCAGATGGTAATCCCAAGAGACAGAGGTGACTGCCCCCAGGATCTGAATAATGGATGTGCATGCAGGACCACGGGCCTCCCTCTCCAGGCCTGAGTGACGATACCACATGACCAAGCGTCAGGTGCAGCAGAGGTCCTTGACTACAGTACTAGTCTTGTCTTACATTACAGTTTTTTACCAAATCTTCCATCTTGCGTTGATCTTTAATCTGGTTCCCCAGATGTGTATCCCTCCTGCTGGTAGCAGAATAATCCCAGCAGTGTGTGAACAGAGTCAGGTAGAGTATCATGGTAGCATACGTTTGCTGTGAATACCCACCGGTGGTGGCAACAAGTCGTTTGGTACTACCACATCTTTGCGGTAGACACGGTATCAGTTACTGGACACCACCACTACCGCACTACCACATCTTTGTGGTAGTACCAAAAGAAGATGACTCATGTACCCAGCGTCCAGATGTTGCCTTTGGAGTCGACGAGTTTAGATATTTTGGTTGGTGGGTTGTAAAGGGAAGTTTTAGTGTTCATGTTCCGCATTGCTCTTTCCATGACTGGAGGGCATTTTTCTGCAGCTTTGTCTCATCAAGTTTGCTCTGTGCGGTTACAGTTGTGCCTCTTTATGAATCCATGGCAGGAGCCAATTTCCCAGAACATTTGTAAGCTGCTGGTTAATGTGTAAACTTCTGTGTCTTGTTTTCTCCTTAGAGTCTGGTTTGGAAATCCACCTTATGAATACCCTTTACACTTTGGGTTTGTTAGCACTGCTGCAGTTTATTAGCTTACGACTGCAGTCTCGCTAAAGACGATCAAACGGTAAGCGCTATCTGATTGTATCATCGTTTCCCAGATGAAACCAGTGTCTTATGAAATGTGAAAGTAAACTAGGTCTCCTTCAAAGACAAAAGATGATTATTACCCTCACATATGATTTATTCAAATCTTAAAATGATGCCAATAAACATAAACATTTTTTGGTGTCATAACCTTAGGTTGGCTTAATGTTAACTCAACCCATGCTATTCCAAAGTTTAAAAAACGGTAATTATCAAAATGCATTGGATAAACCTAACCATACCAGTTTGAAAGAAAGAATTCATGGCATTTCTGGTGGACATTTTTTTGTTTAGCTTTGCGCCTTATTTTGACTGGGTTGGACTTTAAGTATAAGTGCTGAGTTGACTATCTACTTATAAATTATGGATTTGATAGCTCTTATGAGAAAAGAATATTGTGGAGTTTTGCAATGAGATAGAGAAGCACTGGGAACCCACTCAGCCTCAACAGTCAGATGTGTTTTACTGCAGTTTAAAAAAAGGGATGTTTGGTCTCCCGGCACCAACACAGTCACCCACATTTAGTCTGGTAGCTCCACTGTTTTTTTTTTCATGGTCGTGACTCAGAGCTCAGCTACTCGGTCGCCCACCACAACCTCCTGAAGAAGTGAGAGAAGGCTAGAAGTGTGACAGCAGAGGACGCATGTCGCACGCATGGGGGAGGGGAGAAGGGTTTAGGAGTCGTAGCAGTGACCGAACGACTTCCTGTGTGTCTTGCTCGCGTCTGAGCGGTAGACGCTAAGCTTATAGGCAACTTGGGAAACGTAAGAGAACTGCATTGTGTCTTTTACATCTACGTGTGCATGTGACTAATGTCCCCCCTCCCTTAACAGTGATGCACTGCACAGGTCTGTACAGTAGGACTCAACGCAGCTGAAAATGAACAACCCGACTGAATACTTCTGACCCGCAGGCCATAAACAATTGGAGTGCTGTCTTTGTACTGGTTATTTCATGCGTAAGACTACTGACTGGCGATATGCTGTCTTTGTACTGTTATTTCATGAATAAGACTACTGACTGGTGATATACTGTCTTAGTCCTGTTTATTTCATTAATAAGACTACTGACTGGTGATATACTGTCTTTGTACTGTTTATTTAATGCATAAGACGACTGGTGATATACTGTCTTTGTACTGTTTATTTAATGCATAAGACTACTGGTAGGTGATATACTGTCATTGTCCTGTTTATTTCATGAATAAGACTACTGATGGGTAAACATTGTTGCCTTGAAGTCTAAAATGGGCCCATCTGACTGACAGAAGCAGGCATCATAGCCATTTGGATTCCAGGGTCAAAAGGCAAAGGTTGCCAGTGCACAGGGCAGGTCAATGCTGGCGGTGCCTTTAAATTCATACCGGGAGAGAGAAAACTGCTCTCAACTATGATTTAGAGTGTGTGTGAGTTGGTGTTGTTGTTTTTCTGTGTGTTTACCTGAGCAGTCTCAGCTATCCTCTGGTGAAGAAATGACCGTCGCGTGCAGATATGTTTAAGACTTAGTCTGATTTATAACAGGAACACTATCATTATAATTCTATTAGTAATAGAGCTCGAACGTAGATCACAATCAGCGCTGACTATCTGAAGACTTTACGACTAAATTATTAGTGATGTTTATGATAATATATATAGAGTATGAGTTGTAGTGTTGAGTGTCGCGCGGTCAAAGTATGTTGATCCTTCATGTGTTCTCGCGCGCTAGGTAGATGTGTCCTGCGCTGCATGTTGTGTGTTGTTATAGTGCTGCTGCTGTTACTAGATATGAACACGTCTGGTTCTTTTCGTGACGATATATTAGAGGGGAGATAAATTCTCTCCAGCCGTTAGTCTGATTTAGACTGCTCGTAATTGTACGACTGATGGCTGTCGGAAGCCTCTCTCATCTCATAGTCTCTGATATATCGGCTCCAGATATCTCTCTGGTTGTCTGTCAGCTCTCTTTCTATCTCGCTGCTCTCTCACTGGTAGATATAGATCTGCTCGCTCTGTGGTCTTCTGTAGTGTGTCGTAGTCTTCTTCAATCATTCGATGCGGGCTCTGATGTTATTGGAGAATTATGGTTGGTGTAAGGGCCCCGGACCCGACCTGAGTGAGTAAGGGAGCGGGTGCGGGGTGAGGATGATGGGTGACATTCTGGAGCTCGAGCCGAAAGAGAGTCCGTGTAGGTTCGGTTTGGCGTGGATCAGGGTGATGCTTAGCTGTCAGTAGCGGGAGAGCCACCTGGCTGCAGCGAGAAACAGACGTCTATGAGGTTGAGGCAGCCTAAAGATGGCGAGTACTGTGAGTGAAGTTTTTTCTGAAGATCTTATTAGTTACAGCGGCTGTAGTATAATCGTCTTCTTATCCAGCGAAAGGGTTCGTTATAGATACCGCGTGTCGTGTCGCGTGTCGATACAATGTGGTCGAGCGGCGTTATGGCCTGCATCTTATGTCTCTGTCTTTTCCTCTCTCTCTTCTCTTCTCTCTCTTCTTTCTTTCTCTCCTGTGTGTCTCTTCTTCTCTGTCTATATTGTCTCTGTGTCCCTCTTCTGTTCTCTCTTCCCCTCTTCGTCTCCCTTTTGTGTGCTCTCCTTACATCTCTTTTTGGTGTGAGGGTCAGATGAGAGTCAGTGCTTGCCTGTCAAGCCCGACCATGACTGATGCTGATGACCATGGGTACGGAGGTTCACCTTTGGCACAGTAACTCCCCGATTCTACGCACAACAATCACACCAACTCTCGAAACGTGACTGTTTGCGGATCTCTGTTTACACGACGACAAGTGTGCGCCCCGCTGCCTTTGTTACTGTGTGGGAGCCTACTTGCCTGCATGCCCCTTTTGGAGCACGGTCGGTTGGCGTGTTTAATGGCAGCAAGCAGTTAGGCATTGTGACATGCTCGCCACGCTGTTTAAACTTTAAACAAATACCTGGCGCTGGCACGAGGAGGACACTTGTGCGCTATGTACCGAAGAGGACCCTCAGCTGAGACCATTTCTGCTCGGTTTATGTGCTCCCTCTGCCCTCTGCATAAGCAGACGTCACTGGAAATGCATTGTACGCAGACTGTAAAAAGGGCCCTATTGATCGCAACAATACACTATGCAAAAATGTCTGACTTGCTGTGTGCGAGCGTGTGTGAGTGTGCGTGAGCGTGTGTGTGATGGAGTGCAGAGTAGCTTGCTCAATAGATAGCAACGATTCAGGTGCCCCAAAGTGAGGAAAGCAGGTCTTTCCTCACTTTGGGGCACCTGAATCGTTGCTTGGAAATCTGTCAATCATATGCCAAAGTACCTTAGTGCTGAATGCAGAACTGCCAACTCTCACGCACTAGCCGTGAGATACACGCATTTGATAGGTTCAACACACTGAGGAACCAATCAAATGCGTGCGAGTTGGCAGCGCTGTGAATGTACTGAAACGCTTTATGTCAAGTGGTTCCACACTTAAAGGTATAAAAGATAAGGTTTCTTTGATAAAGAATCGAAAAGGAAATTTAGAAAAGTGCCACCCCCTATAAGCATGTTGTGTGAGCTAACAAGGCTCTCTGACGGTTGCTGAGCAACATGAAATGTTTCTAATTTAGAAAGGGGCCCACCACTTATCAGCCAGTTACGTTCCATCAATCTTGTTCCAGCCAATCGCCATCGTGAAGAGGCGGGCCTTGTTCCTTGGGTTGCTTTGTTAAACCAATGTGCATCAAATTTAAGAAGATTAAAGTGCTTAATTATGTGCATATGAGACTGTTTCTCACTTGAACAGATTTTATAATCTCACTTGATGCAGCTTTGAGACACTTAGTTTAATTGTAATCAATACATTATTTAATTACTTAATACTTTTATATACTATTGAAGTATTTTACACATTGACGTTTTAAATTAAGCCCAACGACCAACTTTGTTGAGTGCAAGTTTCAATCCCTTTTGGACTCTGAAAGGGTTAAAAGTGTGTATAGGTCTTTTGTTTTTCTCCATATCACCTGCATGTGTGTACGTTAAACAAGCAAACACAGACATGACCTTTACACATCGTTATCAAAACAAGTGCAGGGGGGCGTGAGTGTTGCCCGGGGCGGTGGGCGTGGCCAGCTCCGTTCGCTCAGGACGAACAAGCAGAACACCCCCTGTCTTGTTTTGAATTCCTTCGACCCAACTGTCCAAATATGAAGGAGGAGTTTAGAACAGAGGAAAAGTACTGACTTCTCTGTCACATACTATAGTAAGTCATACAGGCTCATCTCCTGGAAGCATACGGCCAAATTGTGTGTATGTTAACCCAAAAAATCAACTTCCTCGGTTCCACATTTGGTCTGTAAGAATATGTCTAACCACCTTCGCTGTGGCAGGTTACGCAATGTCACGGGTGTCTCTTGAAAGAGTCTCACCAGAGGCTATGTTGATCTCATTACACAGTCCCATCAGATAGCTTGCATCTCCCCCAGGTCCCAACGTTCCTGGTGCAGCCACAGCTCAGCTCCCATGGACTAGATATTGATCCTGAGGTGTAGGGGGGGGGGATGCTGCTGTTGGAATAGGGTAAGTGGCCTTGGAATGGCATTACCATGCAATTAGAGGAGAGCTTATCACCATCACCAGAATACCCTCTTTCCCAGATGCACACATACATGCACCCACACACACACACACACATACACACACACCGACAATAAGATGTTATTGAAATATATGCTACCTTAGCACGAGGAGTAATGAATGGTTGGATGGGGTATGGTAGAATATGGTACTTCCCTCATCAGATAGAAAGACCCTCAGGCTTCTGCACTCACACTTGCACATATGCACACACACACACAGACACACGCACACACAGACACACACACACACACACTAAAAATAGGTCTCCACAACGCTACAATAGATCATCTTAAATGGAAAGAGAGACAGAGAGAGACACACCGAAAGAGACGGATTGAGAAACGAAGGCGTGGGGGTCTACTCGCGATAGCTATAGACGCCATCAGACGACATATGCCTTTTTGGAGTCAGGCCTGACAAGTAAGTGAGGTTTTCTTTCGAGCTGCCACTCGCTCATCCCTCTCAGCTCGCGCTGACTTAGAATGTAAATTGCCTCTAGAGGTCAACCCCCCTCCCCCCGCTCGCCTCCCCCTCCCCCCCCCTTCCCCCCCCCTCCCCCCCTGCTCCCCCCGCTCCCCTCCCCTTGGCTAATGCAGCGACGCCGTAGTAGTGTTGGCTCGTTCAACCTTGGTCCAGTGGCACTTGTCCTTGAGACGCGAGCGCAGGGAGCCTTGTGCTGGGCCATTCTGCATGTAACGTGTGCGTGTGCGTGTTTCTCCATGCACACGCGTACACACAGGGCTCGGCCGGGGCTGCCAGCAGCTGACAGAAACCTTCCTGGCCGTCACATGAGAGCTGTCATTTGAACTTTCACCCCACGCATGGCGCAAGAGGATTACTAAATGTATAAAAAAAAAGAGCGAGAAAAGGATGAAAACTCCTTCCTCCTGTCATTTCTCCTGTTATCCGAAGAGCGTAAGCTCTACCACCTCATACACCCCCCCCCCTCCCCCCACCTTCATCCTCCCCCCCCTCCCCCATCCCCCTTCTCTCAGCTGTTTTTTCCTTCCCTCTTTCTGGATTAAACAGTTTTAATGCTGGACCCAATCTGATGTTGGAGATTGTCCAGTGGTGACGTAGTGCAGTTGAAACCGGAGCAGCTGTGAGGCTCCGATAAACCCTGACCAAGGCCAGATGATGTGGTGCTTCCCTGGGTCACGGTAACCTAACGAGTCTCAAGTCTTTCCCCCCGATGTTGTACACAACGCCTGACGTACTGCAGTGGTGCCCTGCGTCAAGTATGTGAGGGGTCTTGATTTTGGAATGAGAATGTATCAAACGAAAGGAAACAGATGGTTCCTCGTGAGTTTTCCTTTTAGTTTTACTCATATTTACAATGCATTTTTATGAAGCAGGATTTGAAGAGAGCTATAATTCACACAAACAGCATGTCATTGCTCCCAAGTAGCTAGACAGTTCATTTGTCTTCGGTGCGTCCAGGAAACCTTCATGTTGGAGTATGTTTTCCTAAACCTTAAAACCCAGTGGCTTCAAGTCAGTATACACACACAAGTTGTATACACATCACAGTGATAAACACCATGGAAAATCCCAGAAGCTTTTCATTTGTTTTATTCTGAATGCCAAAATTGCGTCCGTGTGGATGTTGTCCAGAATCACAACGTGATGATGATCACGAGCCAACTGTATTCAGTCTTATTTCCCTTTCTGAACTGGAGGTGGGATCCAGTTAGATGGAATAGTATGACCGCAAACAGACCGGCAAGTCAAGCAGAGCAGTTCAAACAGACGGTCTCCGTAAGACAGGAGGCATTTACCCATGATGCTTTAGGAGCTCCTCTCCTCATTGGAGAAATGGCCTCATGCACAATTCAATTACATCCAATGTCACCCATGCAGGTGTGCAGCGCTGAGATAAGAGTGTTCCGGTACACAAGTGTTTGTGCAAGACAGCGAGAGGACCTGTGTGTGTACGTGTCCGTGTGTGTGTGTCTGTGTGCATGTCCACGTGCGTGCCCGTGTGTGTCCACGTATGTGACAGAGAGAAGGCGAGGAGCGTATATATGGCATGTAGGTTCTATTTCATTTTTTCATACATTTCATTTCAAACGAACAGCGTGAGCCTGCACTGGTTTAGAAGGCTGCAGAAACATGCTGTTCCTGATGCTGATTCAAATGAGTCACATTCTGCTTGTGTTGGTTGCTACGAACAACAAAGGCTAGAGGAAGGTGCTCAGATGGAGTTGAAGCTTTCAGGAGCGCTTTGTAACGCAAAGATATTCCTCTGATACTTGGAAGAACAGCCTAAAATAAGATGGACTGGACCTTCTGGTATTCAAACAAGCCTAGATTTGATCTGCAGGAGTTTCATTTGGTTCGCTGAGCAAAGAGTGCTGTGTGGTGCACCATGCTGCTGTGCTGTGCTGTGCTGCTGTGTGCGTTGCTGTGTTGCTGTGTGCTGCTGTATGCTGGTCTAGTTCTTTCATGCCAACAACCAAAATAAGAGAAGTCTTGCGTTATCTATGGCCATGTTTCTGAGGAATCTTCCACAAATCCACAAGGACACACATGCATCGACGCTCTTGTTAATCCCATGGAAGGACCCTATATTGAGCTCTTCAACAACCCTGGTCACAATGCTCACTTTTGTTATTCTGCCTGCGTGCCAGTGTGCCTGTGTGCCTGTGTGCGTGTGGACTTATACGCTAACATCTACACTTGTCAGGATTTGTTAGGGGGCGTCATCGAGTATTTGAGATCTTAAATCCTCAGCACACAGCATTGATGTTTATTGCCTCCATTGCTAAACCTTTCCTTCAATAGTGCTTCAGTTGTTGTTGAGGGGGTGTAAGGTCATTTGTCCCTTTGCATTGCTCTGCCATCATAAATCTGATGTTTTCCCTGGGAAGGCAGAGGGGGTGGGAGGGAAGCAGGGGGAAAAAACGCAGGTAGGGAGGCAGGAAGAGAAGGGTGAGAGGAGAAAGGGGGCAGGAGAACTGGTTGAGGGGGGTAACAGCATCATGACAGACATTGCAGCAGATTTACACCCAGCCTCTTGTACTGCCCTAGTTCAGCTTGCTTGGACTACATCTGGCAATTATGCTCTCAAGGGTGGAAACGATCAAACGGCTGCGTCTCAACGACTACTCTCATTACTCTGTTTGCCGCTTTTATATCCCCTCATTCATAATTGTGTAATTTTGCTTTTCATTCAAGTGTGCCCCAGAAAAAGACATCGTAGGCATCCATTAGCAGGCATGGCTTTTGAACGCTTACCGGACACAGAGACAAATGTTTGGATAATCAAGTTCAGATGCTAGCCTTGGATCTAAAAAAAAGTGCTCGACAATCAAATCAAATTAACTTTATACAACCGGTAGTTCTGATCTTACATCAGATTGAGTGACAGCTGCGCATTCTAACTAGTAAACCAATGATGACAGGGCCCTGTGTTTAACTATGGTTACCATACACCAATCAGCGTGATGGTATGGTGTAAGGTGTGTGGGAAGAGCGTCAACGCTAAACTGGGTGCAGGAGACAGGGAGGGGTCATGGGTGACTGCATGTGCGAGTGCGTGTGCTCCCAACCCCTTCATGGAAAAAAACCCCCACGACTTTGAAATCCTTTTTATCGTAGTTTAGAACTCTGAGAAGCATACGTTGCCGGGAATAGACACCCGTCCATTCATAAAACAATGTCAGGAATGCCGCAAATCCCACGGTGTATACTCACGCTGCTCTGAGTCAGTCTCGCACAGTGTCAACCCAGTGCACACGCCCCTCCACCGTGGCAGCTTCCCTGAGACATGCTTACGGCCTTCCCATTGTCGAAACTCCATTCTACACAGCGAGCTTCTGATCCACTGCAGCAATCACACTCCGAGCTGTTTCCATTCCCCGACAACAACAAGGCAATGATGGGGCTGACAAGCAATTAAAAGGACTAAATTAGATGGGCTGCGCAAAGGAGAAAGAGGAAGACCGTGAAGTTCAAGTCCAGGTTCACGAAAGTTGAGAAAGTTTAAGAGAGACAGAAAATCCCTTCCCTTCATCTCATTGTCCTCTGTCTCACACTCTGCCCACCCACCCCTGGCTCGTTCTGCTGTAACCATTTTAAGACCCTATTACTTGAACAACTGGCCATGCCATTTTATTAAAGTGTTGTGACAGTCAAAAGATGCTGAGAACACGAGTGTAGCCATGCGGAGGAAAGCAGGGCTGGCTGGCTGGGCAGCTGAAGAGCGAGAGAAAGGGATAGAGGGAAAGGGATCATGTGATTACAAGGCACGTGTTGGCCAGAGGTAGCACAGCTCCACTCTATTCTCACTCTCCTCTCTCTCTTTCTCTCCGTCTCTCTCACTCGCTCTGTCTCTCTTCCTCGCTCTCCTTCACCCTCCACTCGGAGACAAGGGCCCTGCTCAGCCAATCACAGTGCTGCCTGCTCTGAATGCTTTTGCTATCTGCTGTATCCAGTCGCCTGCCTGCCTGCCTGCCTGCCTTCCCTCCAAAGCCAGAGTTTGTGCTATGTGTTCTAAGCAGGGGAAGTGCTCACTGTGATGTTTCAGTGAGTGCTGTGCTCTGTACATGTAGCACGCAACATAGCAATACGAGCCATCATATACGGTTCTATACCAGTGTGATGAGATTAATGCTTACATGCTTCACTGGAGGGATTTATATGTTGCATTTAACTCTGCAGCTCAGTGCTGGTCAAATATTAGAGGAAAATGATGATGGGTTTGCATTGAATATAAGTCTAATGTGTTATGGGAACTGTCCATGCCAAATGTTTCCAAAACAAGCATCCTGGTAACAAACAACACGCAGGTAACTTATAACCAAGGGTATTTGATGCAACAAATGGATTCAAAGATCAAATATAAACAGAAGGAGCGAAGCTGCTGCAGCAGACCTGCTGTTTGTAAAGCTGCGTTACGAACACTGACACGAAGACATTTCAATGAACGTGGAGTGACGTGGTTGAGTGTGAGTTTCCAGCGCACCTAGACCGAGGAAAACATGCCGGCGTATCCAATCAACCCATAGCGTGCTAGCCGTTGCTCTCGGAAAATCTTGCGTGAATCATATTGATTGTGGAGATTGACACATCCAGAGCAGCAGCCTGAACGTGCGGCTGGGTTATTGACCTCTGTACGCAGGCCCTTCCTACCAGATCAATCAGTGACAGTATGGCAGGTCAGATGGGCCACTAGACCGGCTGATGGTAACGGGTCATTCATGGTCTAGACCACAACATCAACCAAGAGTAACCAACACAAACATCTCTAATACTATAAGATAGCCCAAAATGGAAGTCTGTGTTTAAATGATCAGTATCGATACATTTATGGACGAGAAATAATCAACTAGGGTTCCTCGGTGTATCGCCATTGTGGAACCCTTTTTGGTTAAGGGAGCCTATCTGAATAGTTTAGTAAAGTATGTTTGAACATGACTTCCTCACGGCAGGGCAACTTCAGGGCTGCATGCTTGGCTTCATGCGTAACTCTGCAAGCATGCAGCCTTCACTTGTTCTGTGGTCAACTGACACATACTCGAGTGGTTCAGGAAAGAGTACGACGCTGCTTAATACTTCTGACAAGTGCTTGTGTAGGACATTTCATGGTCTTTTCCTTGGATAGCCAACGTCACAAAGACAACAAACAGCTTCCAGTGTATGTTTAATGATATTGGCACATTTGTGTAAATGACAACTTTATTTGAACAATCTTTTTCCTGTTAATGTGACATGGAAGATTGCCTCAAGTTGTGGAACAATAACTGAAACTTTTCTGATTGGGATCATGGAACAGTTTACGTAGATAATCTGCGGATGGGTGCTTGTGAACATTATCTGCAAATTATTATGTTGCAGTTAAACATTGTTGGGGCTGATTATTAACTATCAATGGCTGTAGTTAAGTCTTTGGACTGGTCATTACAACATAAACCACTGGAACAGAAAGGACATTTTGTAAGTGTATGCTTGTTTTGAAACACCATCCCTCCTGCCACCCATATGGTGTGCAGTGAGGAATCTGGCGAGTTAAAATAATTGCAAAGTTTCTTGCTCTTGTCGAAGGCAACACAGACAATCAAACTGCATCTTTCCTCTGTCTGTCTTTTACTAGCCACATGAAAGAGGCTTCAAAATGTTAGTATATCAGATAAAGGTTGTGATTGGCCCGACCATATTCTGGTCAGAGAGAAATCTGTTTGAATGGGCAGGTGGCCAGACCCTTATGCCAGAGCAAATCAAACATGACCTGGAAGATTCACCTGCTTCCCAGGCTAAAGGCACCCTGGGGTTTGTGAAGAAGGATGTGCACTGTCTTTGAACTGTTAGGAGGTAAAACAGGGCCTTCATCTGCATCACATTTATATGGTTTTTATGATTCCATTCATTTTCTACTGTTGCCCTAAAAACTATCATACATTATGGATTTCTTCAACTAACAATAGCCTAACATTACAAGGTCATGGTTTACATCACACAATTTAGTTGACATCAATAAATAAGTGTCCATACATTTGCACTTATGCAATATACATTTGTGATGTGCAGTAAGAAGATAGAGGCAGGCTTTTACTCTAGTATATGGTCCAGCCATATTTGACAGTCTAAAGACCAGGTCAAGATTATTGTCCACTAATACCAGCCAACCAGTAGGTGAGTTATATTTGGAACATTCTTCTTACATGGAAGAATTCCCATAAAGGACTGTGAAGGGAATGGTTCATCTGGTCCTTCTTATTGTAACGTTTTACATTCACCTACGTTGCGTAGACTTAATCATGAATTCATTATTAGAATTCCTTCAATTGTGGTAGGCCTTTAGAGAAACTGCACTCAGAGAGTACGGGCCGCTTCACAGTGAGACTGCAAAGTGCAGAAATACACATGTGGAGCAGAGAAAAGCAGGTGTGGCTCTATGTTGCGCCTACTGACCCAACCCTGCTGCGCTCCTGAGCACATACATGTGTACATAATATGACACAGAACTGTTATGAAAGGTAATATGACACACGTTTTAGGATTGACACTAGGCGGAGTCAATGGAAGACGAGTTTACCCTGGTGTTGCTGTCGTTTTGGATTGAGTCCTAAAATGATGATTAAGTTGTCTAAACGCTTTAGTTTAGTGTAGGCTACTAGGAAGAAGTGGGTTTACCTTCCTGTCAGTTTACTAAGCCCCTCCCCCTGTCCATCCTGTACCAACAAATCACTGCCCTTTATGGTGGGCAGGGGGAATCTTTATTTACATACTTCATACGCCTGCATGCACGGTCGACCACAACAAACTGCCTAAATGGATTCAATAACAACAGAGTATACAATAATTATGTAATTCAAGACACTCGAAATAGCATCTGCTATTCATTTCATCACGGGATTTGCTGCATATGTTATTAATGATTGCTACAGCTCAATAACAATCGAGCTACAGTGGCCAATTTGCATAATATTGAGTCATCCTAGTATGCATTTAGAGTTATCTCCGAATGAGGCACATATTACGATCTGGGTTAATGTTATAATCTTCAAAGGCACAAGCCATCCATTTCCTCGCGCGCAGTCGATGTTTACCTTACCTTTCTTATGAAATCTGTCTTGCTATTAGTCTATTCGTGTCATTTGTGCATAACAAAGTCCGCGTTCAGAACTACGCCATCATCCGTCTGCCACGGTCATAGCAAGTGTGTGGTAAGCGGTATACTCCGCTCTCTGACTTCTCAGTTCTCATTCACTAGAAGATGGCGGACTGCGCTTCACTGTTGGATGAGGAGCTCTCTTCCTTTGTCTTCAGTTACCTGACAGAAAAATCCGGGAGCCAGGTAAACGATGCTGTGTTATTTATCCGCGCAGGATTAGGGCGACAGGGCGCCGTGTTCGTTTTTGCATGTTATTGCCATTACTGCGTGTAATGTCACCGTCTTGGATGCCCGTGACTGCATGACAGCATCCTCGCGCACTGTGTAACCGGTGTCTCCAAGTCAGCCTTGACGTCTGGGACTTCACGTGGAGTAATGAGGAAATGTCATCAGTCTCTACAACGTGGTGAAACCGAAGTTATGAAAACGAAATGTTATTGATCGTTTATCGATTTTGCATTACAACAGTTCCAAAACAAAAGCAGTTTTGCGCCCTAAAACAAGGGACGTAGGCAACTCTGTTGACTTAGTTATATTTTAATTCTAAAGAATGTATCTTGGGCACGTGGGTAGTCTGAACGTGCGAGAGTTTAAAACGGCTGTAATATTGAAATACTTGGAATATTTGGTGAAATTCAGTGAATCGTGGAAGTCAAGTTCGACGTACACATGGCTTTAAGTTTTATTTAAGTGATGCGGCGGCTACAACTACGCAGAATGGTTTGCCCATCTGTGAAAACTTAGTGATTATTTTTTTTCGTAATCGTTTGCGTAATCAGTCGCTGCGTTACAAAACCCGGCGAGTTTACAAGGCGACTTGTAGGAATATGAAACGCCAGTCGCGAAATGTAAAACGGCGGTGTTGTTGAACGCCAAGTTCAATATATTTGAGCAAGTTTGCGATCTAAAAGAAATGGAAATTCATTTTGTCATTCTCTGAAATTAGATCCAATAATCTCGCTCGTAAACTAGAACTCAAAGGGATGCGAATAGTAATATTTCTAGACTATGCATGCAGAATTTTTTTTAACAAACGTTCGCAATTTGACAAAGCCCATACTTCGTTCCTGATGTATGGAAACAGTGAGTGCCAGTAATACAAAGTATCTTGTATTTGAGTATACTCCGTGCTGTTCCGACGCTTCACAGTACAGCGAATGAAGTACAAACGCAGATTGACGTAGTTTCATATTTTGACAGGTTTCGTATATAACGTGATCTATCGTATTTGTACCGCTTTCTGCGATGTTACTGAATGTCTATTTGGGGTTATTTGGTTGATTGCTTGTCGCTTTCTAACTGCAGGCATCGTAACAGTACTCCATCCTCGTGACCAGAGTTACAGAACACGAAGCTGCTGCAGTCATGTGCTTTCCGCTCTTGTGCGTAGTAGTAGCTTTAGAGCGACCGAGAAGGGGGGAAAAAAAGAGAGAGAGAGAGAGGAGGGTGGTGGTGGGGGGTGGATCCAGTGACGTAGACCGGGGAGGGCAACACTCCCTCCCGCAGGCTGCATGTGACTGCTCCTGGCAACCTAGCTCGCCACTAATCATTACCGAGGCTACTCCAGTCTAGGCCGGTCAAGAGGATGTAAAGATAAATCCGACTTATCGCCACAACACAACTCAACATTCCCATAGCCTAGAGGTTAAATGAAGCACGCTTGACATCAATTGTATATCTGCTCATATTTGATTCCATTGCACCATCCTTAAAAGCTTCAGCGATGCCACTGTTCTTACTTCCCCACATCACAATGTATTATTCTTCGATAATTTATTTAAACTGTCACAGGGTAGCATAGCAATGTCTATAGCGACACTGTAGAAGCAAGCAATGGCAGGGCTGGCAGTCAATACCTTAGGTCAATTTAACCCCAGTCGTTTGCCTGAACTTGCTGAGGGATTTCTGGCAACGTGCCAAGATTTATCAAATGATCCTTTTAAATTGCCAATGGAACTCTACTTCCCTTATTTAATAGGACGTAGCGACTTTGTACAAGCCTGTGTGCCGCACCATTGCTTCTACTGAGCTGGGCCGGTAGTCGTGACAAGGTGTGCTGCAGTGCTGGTTTCAACCCCTCTGATGTCTGCTGTGACTCACCTTACTTCCAGGAGCTGAAGCTAATGTATTAGTTCTGCAGCCGAGACAGGCACTTAAGAACTGAGGCTGTCCTCTCTTTCTATGTCTCTCTTTTCTGTCCTGTCTACAGTCTGTCTGTCTGCCTGTCTGTCTGCCTGCCTGCCCGCCTGTCTCTCTGTCTCTTCCTTCATTTCTCTCCCGAATCAGGAGAATCAGCAAGACCCCTCAGGTCTTGTCTCCTGCCATCTCTCACGCTGACTGAGCTGCGTAATTAACTTGTATGGAACGTCATCCATACACTGACGCATGGCCTTGTCTGTGGGCTTTTTTCCTCCTGCGATTGAGCGTTATCAATAGATTGCGTAGCTCGAGTCTCCCTGCATTGTGTCGGTCGAGTCGTTGCGTGCTTGTCCCCAGATAACATGAGAATACGGCTGTTTCACCATCCAACCCCCCTTCGGGGAGGTGTGTGCGCATGCCCGCCCATATGTTAGTTGCGGGGGTGGGATGGGGGGGGCGACGCGGGGCTTTGCTTTGTCATGGGTCAGCGTGCATCTCTAAGCCCCAGGTGTGTGCTGGTACACTAGAAGCACGGAGACTCACCCCCTCACTTTCACCCGTCAGCAGGGATGCTATATTAGCTTGGCTTTTTATGTGGGCTGTGTGCCGCTTCAACCCCTGCCTCTGAATGACTTAACCTCGTCCGCTTCTCCCTCCTCAGCTCACGACGCTATCTAACGATCAGCGTTAATGAGGATGATGTGAGGGAGAACCACATCTTATGGGGCTTTAGAGGTGCAGTGCTGTGGTCTCCATCCCCCCCAGCTGCTGCGCTGTGAGGTGGGAGCAGCGTGGCCTTACTTAACCTCTACAGAAGCTTTCTGATCTTCGCAAGGTCTGCATGCTGCATGTCCATCTGGGCTGCCACCAATCCGGATGACATCCTGCTGCTTCTCGACACGACAGAATCGATCCCATCTCAAGGAATGTCTTGAGGGAGCCAATAGCAGGCTGTTAAGCCCTACTGCCAACCAATCACTCCACAAACACAGCTTCTTGGTCTATAAACTTTCATGTGCGCGCTGCCATTTTGGGGTGGAGAGGGTTGCCTGTCTTTATTTCACTGTGGCTAAACCAGGATGTTTCTGGGGGAAGGTCATGGGACTGCAGTGTCCAGACAGAACATGTATTGTCATATGCACAGCACATTCTAAGATGATTGTGCCATGCCAAGCATTTAGCTTTTGTCTTCTGCTTTTTTTTTGTGAGTGAAAAGAAACAGGAGCTGGCTGTGTGGATGACATCACAGAGTCTTAGGTAACCTGGCTGCAGGTGCATCATGAGGAAACAAGGTTACTTTGGGGAAATAGTCCGCACAGGGGAACAATGGGTTTGCCGGCGTGAAAGAATAGACTGCCTTTCAGATTTGGACGTTGTACAGTTGTTTGTTGTATCAGTTGACGTGCGATAGTAAGACCTCAACGGTCAACAGCAAATGAATGCTGTTGAGAAATGCCGTGTTTCGGCTCTTTGAAGACGTTATGTTCTAGCGCGTCGGTCGGATGAACGAAAGGGAAGAATTTGTTCTGGCTTTTAATCTATATGAGTTGTTTGCCTGCTAAAGTGTAAAATCTTTAAAAGCCACCATGTCAATTGGACTATGACCCCGTTACAGTAGGCTATAACCAGCACAGTTGTTAGAAAGTCGAGTCAGGAATAGGTAACCTTCTGAGTGTGTACACATGTACACACACAGACACACACACACACACACACACACACGGTAATGTGAACTTGAAATAGCCCGGCTGGTGTGTTCACGTGTGTGTTTGTGCGTATATCCAGAGGACATGGTCAGGGTCACCCGGACTTGCTCAGCAGAAAAGCGGTGAGTGAGGTCCGCCCCCTTTGGAAGGTTGTAAAACAGTAAGAAAGGTTACAGGAAAATTCCAATGTGGGGAGTGTGGTATGAGATTGGGCAGCGTTGCCCTTGTGCCAAGCCAGACCTGGTAACCTGGCACCTGGGGAGTGAAGGCAGGCTCAGACCGGCAAGTCAAGAGTGTTGATCAGGGTTTTGACAGCCAAGTTACAGACACAGCTCATTAATTAGAAACGTGTTGTCAGCAGAGATAAAACTGGATATTGACAATGGAGTCATAAATCAACTGGTAACTCCCTTTCTCCCTTAGTTTGGCATGTCAGAAGCTTTGACCTTACTGTATGTTTTTGCTTTGAACACTTCACGTGGTTTTCCATACTATTCAGTTTTAATGAATGCAGTGAGGTACAATAAGCTTTGCTTCACAACAATAATATCTTTGCATACAATCTGGCTGTTTGTGGTCGTGGACATGTCAAGTTTCCACACACGTAGTCAGGTCTCGTACATTTCCTGAAGGGTGTTTAAACTTGCTCCTAGGCCTGTATTTCCTGGTTGCCACTGGCAGTGGCAGCTAAGGGCTAAGTTATTGCACCAGTTTCAATTGTTCAATGGAGCGACACGATAGCTATTCCTGTCTTACTGCCTCTGCTCTGGTCGTAGGTTTTACAGCGTACAGGAAAGACCGAAGTTGAGTATGTACAGGATAGGAAGTGTTGACGGACTCTGTTGCCGTGTGCTCGAGCTAAGTGAAGTTCGCATGACAACGAGTCTCTTAGGGGAATAAAGAGGATATAGAGGAGGAGGATAACGATGCACTTTCTCACTGAAAACCGCTCTCAGAATCCTCTTTGTGGTCGTCTTGGTTCCTCTGCTAGACACATTTGACCTAACCCTTCTTACTGTTGCATGACGCCACCAACACCTTTTTTTTCGACGTGCTCAAACCTGTCGTGGCGAACTCCGAGGAGCGGCTGTAAAAGTGCGATGGCGCGCTGGCTGTTTGTACGGTAGGCAGCTTTAGCAGGCGTGTGCTGCAGTTTGACCTCAGGGTCTGCTGCCTGAGAAGCACACAGATGCAGGGAAACAGCCAGGTCCTGGTGGAGGCTGCTCAACATGCATGTTTCGACGCTGTGTCATCAGATTGGGAGAGTGGAAAGTGTACATGGGTGTAGAACTTCCATGGTGGTGCCTCTTTGCCATCAACAGGCCCCTATCTGCCAACTGAGGGCGAGAGAGGTTTAGAGACAGGTGGAGGGGCATGAGGAGAAGAGGAGGTGAGAGAGTTTAAAACGGTTGAAAAGTTCACAGCCGTACGCACTCACACACACACGCGTGGTTTTCGGAAAGGCCCTCGTCCAATCGGGGCTAACGTCAAACCCTCTTGCACCACTAGGGCACTGTGACCACAGGTTAGCAGATTGCTCCTTAGTTATTTCTACCACTCTCTTCTCCTCCCTTTTTCCTCCCCCTTTTCCTCCCCCTTCACTGACCTAGATCAGCGGTGAACTCTCTCGTTGATGGTGAGGCTTATGCAGGGATTGCGTGACTGGAGAGATCCGGAATGGGAGCTCCACTGGGTCTGACCAGAGACTGGCAGCTTGACATGGCTTTACTGACTAAAGGCTCAAACACACCCAGAGACACACACACACACACACACACAGACACACATACACACACAGAGACACATACACTCACAGCTCCTCACACCTGCTGTCCACGTATAAGTACCTGCTAAATGGGTCTTTTAATGCAATTGGGGGAGAAAAACGACTTACAAACGCCTACGGTAAATAAAAATACACCTGTACGAACATGCAGTACAACCTCGGAAAAGGTTTACTGTAAAGCCTTGCACTCTGTCCACACTTTGTTGCGTTTGTATTCAAAATGTACGAAGAGAAAAGGGCAGATTTGACTTTTTGCAAGTTCATGACATATATTCTTTTATGTATGCGTAAAGCGAAACTGAAAGTATTCAGAACCGCTCTGAATGAACTGCAATGCTGCATTCAGTTTCCTTTGATCAACCTTGAAGCGTTTGTAGAACAAGATTGGAGTCCATGTGGGCATGATTTAGGCAGGCAGACTCCATACTGCAAACTCCCTCAGTTCCCAATGCCTGCTTAGGATGGAGGAAAATACTGTGGAGAGACTCAAAGATTCTCAAAGACAGCCTGCTTCAGAGCATCCCCGACCTCAGACTGCGGCATGAATTCACCTTTCAGCAACCCTGGAGTGAAATGTCTCCTTCGTCCGAAGCCTGAATTGCATCAAATATCTGCATGAAGACCTGAATATTGCAGTTCACACTCAGCAGTCATCCAGTCAGGAGGGAGAAGAGAAACCTGCATTTTGGATGAGCGGAGGGCAAGGAAGGACTTCAGGAGTTTGTGTTGTTGTCAGTTTGTTCTTAAAAAATCTCTTTTTATTGGCGTGGTTGGAAAGACTTGCACGTTCTCTAACTAGTGGGGGCTTGTCCTGCTCTGTGCACATATGGCGCTGTACCCTTCCTGCTATAGTGTTTAGAAACATACCAGAGATGATGTAGAAAAAACAAGGGTGTGTTCTAGTGACTCATCACACCTAGGGTACGTCTGAGGAGTCAAGTATGGGACTCTCGACCCTTTTCCTTCATTTCTTTGTATGGACCTTTACCGTTGACATGGCGAAGAACAAGAAGACAACCGTGTAGAAAGTAAATAGTTGTAAATCATTTGTAGCAATCCGTCAACATGTACAAGTATGCAAAACGTTTCTGAGCATGTGTAGCAAGGACAACTAGCCGTTTCATGATGTTTTGAAGTGAATCAAAGTCTTTGGGAAGGTGAAGCTTGGTATCTTTGCCCATATAAAGACATCCCCTCTGATCTGGAGCTGCACTCCCTTGACTTTGTCCCTATAAGTTCAACAGCTCCACCACGCAAACGTAGCAGAGGTTTGTGGTGTGACTGCTTTTCGTTGGCCTTCCTCTCCTTCACCTGGTCAAAGGCCCCTGCTAGCTGCTTTCACAAGTTCAGTTGGGACTTGGTGATTGGTGGCATCGCTGTTAGCTGTTAGCATAGCTGTTGTTTGGTGCAGCGGGGCAGAATTTGCATCATCAGAACCCTAACCCAGAATCCCTTGTACTTTTCTCATCTCTCAGAACACTTTCTACAGCACATTTCCCACAACACTTTTATGTCTGACCTTATTTCTGCATCTGCTCCACTCTCCCCCGCTCTCTCTCTCTCGCTCTCTCGCTCTCTCGCTCTCTCTCGCTATCTCCCACCCTCTCTCTCTATGGCTCTCTATGTCTCTCTCTCTGCTTTTGCTTGTATCTCTCTGTAAAAGCTTCCCTTACCTCTAAGTTGTGTTGGAATGCTTCCGGCTGCAGTGTGTGGGCATCTGTTCTGATAATCATCCATCACTCTCCATCGGCCGACAGACACATCTCTAGACCAGATACCTACTCAGGATCACACATGTGATTGTCTTCCATTGGCTATTTTCCCCATGTCTTACGTAATATTGCATTGAGGTAGGTTAGCTTAGCGTACAGGAAGGTGAACATGAATGTGCACACGTAGTGGATGTCCACCTACAAAATGGCACTGATCACATGCCAAGAGTTTTTATTTTTTTAAGTGTATTGTGTCTCGTAAAAGTCAGATCACACAAACACACCCAGACACACACACACACACCTGGCAGAGTGCTTATAAAGGCAAATGTTGAGGGTGCTTTTGATGGGGTATTGATTTCTCTGCAGGTATTTCACTCCAGGTGATTTTAAGAAGAGGGAAAGCAATTTGGCACACAGCCCCGCTGCCCAGACTACTGCTCTGGGGACCAGAATGACTTTTTTGGGCCTTTTGATGGTGTCACTTGAAGACGACTATGCAGCTTCTGGCTGACTGTTAGTACTCTAGAGAGGATGTGGAAGGTAGACTACCCGAGGGTACACTAGTTTGACCCTCGACCCTTGTCTTTCAGGTATATGTCAGGAGGACTATACTTCTCTTAGTCTCCAAGCTCAGAGACTAGTGTGGGATGTCCTTTGCTACTTTGTTAGCACAGAAAAGAGGGCCACGGGCTGCACTTTGAAAAGAACATTCCCACCACTCCTTTTGGCCTGCTTAGAATCTTTAAAGGTCCAGTCGCACATTCTAGAAGTGTCATTTCTTTGTTCCATATGGGGCCGGTGTCTCTAGCGAGGACAGGAACATGGTTGTTTGGGTGGTGTCACTACCTCACCACCGTCTCTTTTGGTGTAGTATGTGTGTATTTGTGTGTGTGTTTGTTCAAGAGTCATTAGAATGGGAACGGCACACTGAGTCATTTGTTTAGTGCCAGTAGCTCAAGGTTGGCTTGCTAAAGAGCTGAATAGAACCCGGATTTGTTCTAGAAGTTGTCCAAGTTCTGTTTGTTCCCTGCAACGAAAGCTTAGCATAGGAAAGAACAGCTGAAAAGGAACGTTTAAAAAAACGTACCCCTCATTTTATATCATTATCGAAGCCTACGGACAATTACAGAACGCATGATTTATTTGAGCGCACATTTCCCAATCCATCCATGAGTGGTGCCATTGGTGGCCTCTGACCTCAGTATGTCCACATTGACGTTGCACTCTAAGTAAACTGTGGAAGGGATAGATGATGAAGTCGGGTGAAATGATCAAGTTGCACACCCGCCAGCCTCGCATTAGTACATCGCATACACAAACACGCACACGTGAAGTATTTGAGGAGGCGAGTGGGACTTCAGCAATATAGAAGTTACAAAACAACCATGAATATTTCAGTCATGCAACCTAGGGGGAGGGATATTCTCTTTCTCTCTCTCTCTCTCTGTCTCTCTCTCTCTCGCACTCTCTCTCTTGCACTCTCTCTCTCTCGCACTCTCTCTCTCTCTCCACTCCCTCCCTGCTCAGCCTTCCTCTCTCAATCTCTCTCCCTCGCTCTCCCCGGTATTAATAGATAAGCCCCTTGATGGTGTAGTGTACAGGGACACAGAACCTAGTTTGAACCTACGCCGGCTGAAATGTAGGTACTTTCATCTCAGGCACAACATCCATCTTTTTCTGCGAGCCTGGGGCTGCCATTAGCAGAGTAGCATGCCTTAATGTACTGCCAACATGCCTCATATAAACCACACAAATGCCACAGCGCTATGACAGGCACTTGTAAGACATCTGACAGAATTTCAGGTTGTCTTTGGAACAAACAGATTCCTGGGATTCGGGGGGCTATGACGATTAAACAATGCTGTTGGGGGGGGGGGGGAGGTGTTTGGTGTTTAGGTTTGGTGTCATTTCATTCACCAGCACGTGAGCGAGGGGGTAGTTGCACGTTGCATCATAACGTGGAACAAAACGGCCCACGCCAACCTTAAAAAAACCCCCGCTTGGGGTGATTTCTTGAAACGATTGGACGTCGCTCGCTCGCTTTACGCATTTGAAGATGCACTACAGAGACACTTTGGTTTCCTCTCCCATGACCCTGTTTTCGTTTTGCGTGACCCCGCATGGGATCACGACCCATGGTTTGGGAATAGCTGGGGTAGTGAAGAAGAGGAGAGAGGGAGAGAGATGACTGTACTACTCATACTGCTAGAGACTGAGATACTGTCTGATATGACTGGATTGCGCTGGGTGCCATGATACAAAAATGAGAGCAGAGATAGGCGGGCTGATCAGCCCACTCATCATCCCAACATCACACCTGAGACAAAGTCCTTCGTGGCTTTCCTAATCCATCTCTGTCCTCTCTCTCGTCTCTCGTTCCCTCTCTCTCTCTCTCTCTCTCTCTCTCTCTCTCTCTCTCTCTCACACACACACACACAGTCCGAACGCTTTCTCCCTCCTCTTATCTTCCTGGCACTCGAGGGTGTGTGGTGGTGAACCAAAGTCCATAGGAAGACGTGTTTAAAGCTACTAGGTGTTGAAGTCATGGCTTTTCGCTGGAACTGGGACTGGTATCAAAACACCTTGCAACATGTCCTGTGCTTCCTTATCGCAGGTTAATGAACCTGCTTTTTTCTGTCTCTTTTCTGTTACTACACTCTTGATTCAATAAAAACATACACATACGTACACACACACACACACACACAAACAATCCCAGAAGCACAATGGTACACAAAGTCTTGCTGCTCTATCGCTGAAGTCAGCCAAGCGGTTAGAGAGAGAGAATAGGATGGGGCTTTAATAATCCAACCTGACTGGTGTGTGTGTGTGTGTGTTTGTGTGTAAAGACTGTGGTATTCCTGGCGTGAAGGTCACCATAAACATTTCTTTCGCTGGAGGTCACCAGAGAGACACACAGGCATGCACACGCGCACGCACGCAGACATGCACGCACACACAGGCGGCAGGCCACCCTTGCATGTCCTGCACTCCCTACACGCGAAAAGGGAGAGAGATTCTCCTTGTGTTACCAATCACAAGGTGCCAAATAGAGCACGAGTTTGAGTCTGTGGACTGTTTACTGATTCTCAGAAAGCATGCCTGGAACCAGTCCTCTAACTGCAGCCAAGCCTAAACCTGAAAACAGGCTGAAGGTTTACAGTAGACACGGTGGAAAAATACCGAAAGAATCCACTCGCACCACTCAATTGCCGCCGAATAAAAGCACCCACAATGATTAGCTTCGTAATAATTCCTCCTTCTGTTTAGTGAGATATTGTGGATGGAGGTTTGAACGGAGAGTGACTTCCGGTGCCAAGTCCTTTGATGTGACAGCTGGAAAGTTCAAAAGCTCTTGCGTCATGTCTGATCGGCGAGCAGGCCTTTTTAACGCGGAAAAAAAAGCACTGCTGCAACACTAGCCCGCGCAGACACGTGACGCGTAGCAGACGCAGACGGGCGGAAGCGTCACATGACACACTGAGACATAGCACGGCCAAGCGACGGAGGGACACGCGTAGAAATCGGATTGACTCGAACGTTTCCAGTCTGGGTCAAAATGCTTGCTGATGGATTGAGGAAGCGGACCTCACGTCTCTCTCGCTCGTTTCGAAGGCCTGTCAGTAACTGGTTTGCTCGGAAGGTGCTCTCCTTCCTAATATGGTTTCTTTTTCACAAGACCAGACTGTCACATACAGAGGGAGGCAGCTTCGCACTAGCAAGCTCCCCTCTGCTGTCTCTGCAGTTACTATGATACTGCATAATATTGCTCGACTGCAGAAGTCGAAGTTCCCCGCGAGGTGATGTGACTAGGGGTTTTTTGCGTGGACTAAAACCAGAACGTAGCGGAACTGTGAATAGTCCTTGCTGATCTGGTCCCCTTTCTCCAGCCAGTCAGTAAAGTTATTTGAACGTCTGATAGCGGCTGATAGGATAGAGCTCCAGAATGGCTCAGTTGAGCACCTTTGATAAGATCAGTCTGTTACTGAAGCTTCTCCTCTGTCTGACCAGGACATCATGTCACACACTGTGAAACATCACATCATACTGCTGATGTTCCACCTTCTTATTTCTTCTTCAAACAAACGCCAAATCGCCACCACTGGAAACAACATGTTCAATGCGTGACCAGCTTGAGTTCAACCACCAAACCCAGATGTCTCCACCCTGAGCTATGCTAGCTGCATGACAGCTAGGTAGGTGGACACATGACAGCTAGGTAGCTTGACACATGACAGCTAGGTAGCTTGACACAAGACAGCTAGGTAGGTTGACACATGACAGCTAGGTAGGTTGACTCATGACAGCTAGGTAGCTTGACGCATGACAGCTAGGTAGGTTGACACATGACAGCTAGGTAGGTTGACTCATGACAGCTAGGTAGCTTGACGCATGACAGCTAGGTAGGTGGACACATGACAGCTTGCTAGGTGGACACTGTTGTGTACGTGTGTGTTGGTATTGTGTTGGTGTGATCTCTGTGCTGCTGATGAGAGCAGATGGATCTCTGAACAAGCGCGAGGGGGAGCGAAGAGTGATGGGGAGGAGAGCCGGTGATGATGTGTCACGAAGGCATCCCTCATTTTGGCTGCTCAAGGACAGACCTGCTGATTGCGCTGGCTGGGGGCCAGATGGATGTGTGTGTGTGTGTGTGTGTGTGGGGGGGGGGGGGCCGGTGAGGTGGGGGTGGGGGGCTGAGAGTGGATGGCGTGGGGTCAGTGGGTGTATTTGATATTTGAGGGCGGGGAGAGGAACCCCATGGGAAGTGAGAGGTCAGATAGGGTGTAGAGGGGGGATACTTGATCACCTACATCTGATATATAGCTTTAGGTGTCTGTATGTCAGCAACCTTAATCCTCTGAGACTGGCTGTCAACTGGCACGTGGAATGCCCAGTAGTTAGCGCCAGGTTACCATGAGCAAAACACTCCTGAAACACAGCAACAACTCTGTAAGTGCTACTAAAACAGTAGGGAACATTTATAGCATATTGGTTTTTTGTTTGCTTATGTGTTAGTTGGGATTTTCCTATTTCACTGATACGGTTTATATAGTTACTCATGCGAACGTAAAAATCTCTAATTTTTACGTTAGGGCAACCGGTTTGAAGTGTTAAGGATCCTCTACTGTGAATCGAGGGTGTAATTAATGATTGGTAAATGAGTCGGTTTCTTCCGCGCTTCCACCGACGTAGCAGTGACCTCATCTCAACTGTGTTCGACCAGTGAAAGGGAGAATAAGATACCCCCCTCCCCTCCCCTCCCCCCCCCATCAGCCATGTTGTCCTTGTAGCATAGAGCCGTGTCCTTCATGGCCTTGGTGTCAGCAGATCTGGAGAGCAGGGGAGGGAAGAGGAGATGAGAGGAAATGGATCTGGAGCAGAGTGCCCCGTACCCATGGGGATGGTACCCATGGGGATGCTACCCATGGGGACTGCAGCTCGGAGAGCTGCAGGCTCTTCCTCTCATGGTGTCCCCAGGTGCTCCTCCTTCCAGACACAGTCGTACTTCTCTATGCAAATCTGAGACAACAGCTGAATGATTAAGAAGGATAATGCCTATTAACATGATCCTGAATGGAAAATATTGTGAATGAAAGGTTCGCTCAGAAGTTCTTCACTTTTAGATTTCGCCTACCTGTGGTTTGCTTACTCTGGTGTGCATTGTGTTAAAATAAAAAAAATTAAATTAAAAAGAATTCCTAAGTGACAGGACAGTTTCTGAAGGCCTCAGCAATATCCCTTTTACAGGGCAACGAGCCAATTACAGTGAGTGCTCTCCCATCTTTGGCCATTCACTTATCATGAACCAGACGACACGACACAACACACAGAAGAAGACAAGGAGCTGGGGAACACAGTGACTGTGGACTGTACCTCGTTACTCGAGTTGACTCGGGAGAACATAAACACGTTTACGGTGCAGGCAGACATGAGGTAGACGGCTGGATAGATGGATTGCTCTTACTCAGGAAAGTGCAAACGTGATGTATTTTACAATGCTGTCTGGTCGGAGGGAGAGGTGAGGCTGTCTCCTAGGAGGGGAGCATGAAATGAACTGAGAAACCACACATCTGAATCTCTCTCTCTCTCTCTTCCTCACACAGACACTTGTGCAACACTTTTCTATCTCCCACTCTCTTTCTAGCTGCCTCCCTCTTTTCTCCCTCTTCCTCACGCTCTCCCTGTTCCATTTTCTTGGCCGTAGTCTCGAGCGCTCCACTGCAGTCACGTGCGTGCGCGGCCGTGCGCTCGTCTGCGCCAGTGTGTGTGCGCCCGCCTGCGCGAGTGTGCGCCCGTCGCAGCGAGCATGTGTGTGTGTGTGCGGGGGGGGGAGGAGGGGGGGAGGGCATGCGGTTCATCTAAGGACAGCACTGGCTGCTGTCTTTTTCCTGCTGCCAAAATGGAAGCATCCAAACATGCTCTGTAGGGATGAACAATACGGTTGGAATCTTAACCTCACATACACACACACATGCGCTTTGTTGTTCCAACCGCTCCTTCAATTAAACACAGCAACCCTTATTGTCAACCTGTGGAACAATAAGCTGGTAACAGCAGAGGCTAAACGGAGTAGAATGTAAGGAGCTCATTCCCCCTGTGTCACCGCGCATCTGTCACCTCTCTGCGCTCAGCAGGGGGGCTACGCCACGTACACAGAACACGGATCTCCCTAGCAACGCTTCTGAAGAGGGGGAGGGGGGAGGGCGAGGAGGAGGAGGAGGGGGGGGCCTCCCCTCCTTGGGCGCACCTGACACAGTGTGGCATTCCAGAACTCCCACAGAGAAGAATGGATCTCAGAGCAAGCCCAGATAGGGTTAGTGTTCAGCCGGTTTGGGTGTGCCTCCATTGTCATAGATAATAAAAAAATTGAAATTGAGGGATTGTTACATGTTACAGCCGTTCTCTTCCCCCGCACACCATCCCATGCCCCCCCTCCCCCCCCCCCTCCATTATACACACACTTCCCCTTGGCTACCAGTCAGGCAACATTTCTTGAGTCAATGAACTTTGACCTGGGATCAGCAGTGCCAAAGTGGAATGACGGCTCTGATGTATTGTACTTTCATTTTGTTTGCGTGTGCTTCACAGTAATAGGTTTAGAATTCAAAACGGTTTCCCGTGATTTGTATTTGTGTTATTGTAAGCCTCAAAAACGTTCGTACTCTTTCGATGAACAAACCAGGTTTCTTGCAGCGTACGAGACACCCATTATGAGGCTGTTGTTGTTCTCCAGTAGAATGTAGACTTCGACCTTTGAGTACCTCACAGAACACCTTGTTTAGGCATGGGGGGGATGAGGTTGGGATGTCGTTCGGAGTTCGTGGTCCTGGGTGTGTGAACCATTTGATGGAATGTCTTCTGTTTGTGTCCCGTTGCAACAGAGAAGGGGATGCTGGAAAGAATTGTGAAGAATCATGAAGTGTTTTGCAACACAGTTGTCAATCTTGGAGTTAAATGGCAAGGGAAGTGAGTATTGGTGGATGATCTGTGGAGGGCTGACATGGTTTGATCCACCCCCCCCCCCCCAAAAAAAGATAAAACACTTTTCTGAAAGGACAGTTCTATTTTAGTATGTAGAAATACATATACTCTCTTAGGTCTCACAAATGTCACAAAATGGATCAACTAACTAACTAACTTACTACATTGTGTCTTTAACAGGTGTTCTCTGTCACCAGAGAAAGACAATGGGGTACATTTTGAATAAATAAGGATGGGACCAATGTGAACAGGTGTCCCTGAAATACGACACAGAGCTGAATGACAGACTGACCAGTTTGCCGGATGACTGACCATATAACAGACTAGCTGGCTAGCTGAATGATTAACATGCCAGCTAGTTGACAGCTGCTTGCAACAATCAGCAACCTTGCAAGGCAGGAATGACACTTATGTTTCTGTTAATTGATTCTGTCTGTAAAGCTGCTATGGTTAGTCTAAGATGTTAGCCTTGGTTAGCCTTCTATGATGTTAGCCTTGGTTTGCTTTCTACGATGTTAGCCTTGGTTAGCCTTCTAGGATGTTAGCCTTGGTTAGCCTTCTAGGATGATAGCCTTGGTTAACTTTGGTCAGCCTTCTAAAGTATTAGCCTTGGTTAGCCTTATATGATGTTAGCCTTGGTTAGCCTTGTCAAGGTTAGCCTTGAACAGTGCTGCCATTGATCGGTTACGTTGCGTTCCGCTTGCCGTTACCTCCACCTCCTTCTGGCTAACCCTCAACTTACTGCCGGCTTCATCCGCTCATCTCCTGCTGCTAACCTTCTCTCAGCGAAGAGTATAAATCATTTACAGCCCGAGGAGAGGAGAGTAGGAAACACAGGTGCTAATCTGATACTGCCCCAGCAGCAAGCTGGTGGGGAGGAAGACACCCATGCAAAATGTATCTCCGAAGGTTAGATGAGGTCACAATAGGGGGCATCTGTTTTCAGCGCTAAGCTCCTGCCAAATGGATTTGGGGTTGGGGGGTTGACAGGGTAGGAGATAGCCTTCAGTCCTCCTGGGACTAGGAGGTGCACCCAGGGGTGGGGGGGGGGGGGGGTTGCTGTGGGAACCAGGGATCCAGGATCTTATTGAGCGGGTCAACACCCTGTAAGGGAGAAGACGGTATAGCAATGTTACCAATGTACGGCTGTAGAACAGACGGTGTGTTGCCTGCACTCGTGCTCTGCCTCACCAAACGTTAGCCTGCCATCAAACCCCAACTGGCATTAACAGTGGATTAGGAGACAAACATGTCAGCTCATGAAGGCTGTCTATCGGTTTAAAAATGTATTGGTAGATCATAGATGCCAAGTGTGTGGTTCTTGATTTCTAAGGAATCAGCAAGGGCGCTTTGTTCATTGCTGTCAAATCTGCAGTCATCTGAAGTCAGGAATACGTAGGACGAGAGATTATGAGAATGATTCACCATTTGTATTTAAAATGAATATGCATTTGGGAATTGGATTTGAAACAATTGCGGTGTTAAACTCTAACCATCATATGGGGAAATGTATTCCTTGTACAAACTCGCTTCTTGAGACTTTTAAGCCACTTCTAATTATTGTTGGTTTGTGCCGTTTCGTCTTATGTTTTAATGAAGAGTTTCAGCATACAGTGGCTGATGTGAAGTAATGGCCTTAATCAGGTTTCTGTAGCTTGACCCTTCAGACCTCTTCAAACATTCCAGTCCATCACACACATTAAGACACTCACACTCTGCAGGGTAGGAGAAGTACTGAACAGGAATGTATCCCAAAGGTTAAGATGAACCTGTGATGGGGAGACCCACTTTTCTGACCGTGTTACGCCACACATTCCAACATCTGATTTCTCGATCACAAATCTATACATGTGGAGGTTTTGAAATAAGTCTGACCTTAAACTGACCTTAAACGGATTTGCCGTGTGTTTGGACTGAAAACATATGTTCTTAAAAAACCTGTTTCTCCTCAAGAACAATAACATTTTAAAAAAATCTTAAAGCTAATGAGGTTGCCCTGTTGGAAGCTTGGCTGTAGTGGGATCTGAATTGACCTGGCACTAATTATTTCCCCCGCAACCCCAGCCCCTTTGTTTGATCCCACCCCCTTTGGTTGACCCCACCCCTTTTTTTGACCCCACCCCCTTTCTTTGACCTTAGCTGATCGGCTTATCCCCACAAATCATTAGGGGCCCAAACCAGGTTGCGGCTGATGCTTAGCATTAACCACCTTTCTAGAGCGTTAAATCATCGCCTAGCCATTGACAATAACTGATAATCTCATCCTTTTACAGCAACACCAGTCCCACCCACCCCCCACACACTCTAATCAGAGTCAATTTCAGTGCTCGGGTGATAAATAGTGCTTATAATCCCCACTGTTGGTGTGGAACCTTTATCACTGCTCACACAAGAGATGGTGCAGAGGAGTCTTCTGTGGTGATGATGCAGCGATGATGCAGCGATGATGCAGTAAGACTCACTGTTCCGCCTGGATATATCGCAGAGCCAAAAGGGACATAACCAACGGCGCTAAGCTAGGTTGGGCAAGGCCAGGTCCTGTAGCAGATGGTTCTGATTTTTGCTTAACTATCATGAAGCCTGAATGACTCACCTACCCAAGACACCCACTGCTAGCCCTGGAAGCAAGAAAGGCAGGAGCAGGTAAGACAGGAAAACAGAAATGCAGAGAGGCTAGAGAGATAGCACAGACAGATAAGGAGACGTACAGGTTGTTAGGTACAGAGTAGGCTACCGGAGAGGTGGCCCCACAATGATATGTGCTGCAATGTGATAAGTAATGTTTTGTGATAAGTAACAAAATAAGACTCATTTACGAATCAAAACATAAACTTGAATCGGTTTCAACAGTTTGCGTTATTCGAAAATTGGAATTGGAGCCCTTTTTGTGGCGTCGTAGAGCTGTAAAGCCGTCAAGATCTGTGGATATTTTTTCAGGAATTATTTTGGGATGTTGTTTGGGTCGTATCGCTTTGTTCCCGTGCCTAAAAAGCGGTCCCCAGAAGAGACCACCGCGGCTCACGGACGTGTGTGCGACTTGAGCAGCTGCGTCTCCAAACTCTGTCCTTTCAACCTTTGGAACCCTCCAGCATAGGTCATGGCTGTGTTTGGGGTAGTACTAGGGTTTCAAAACAAACTACCCAGGGTCGCCCCTAAAATAGAGTTCTGGCAAACAGAGGAGGGGATATTTTCTACTTGCATTTCTCAGCCACTATTGACCAGAGAGGAGAAACCTGAGGGAAGGATTTATGGGTGTCAAGACACAACCAGATCCATTTCGCCCAAACTCTCCCCTTCGCCGCTTGCAGAACCTCCTCCCCTCCACTCCAACTCTTCCTGTATCCAGTCCACAATGCATTGCGGTAGAAGACTGACTTTGGGAACCACAGGTCAATGTCCTTGCTGTGTGTGTGTATATCCCCTGAGAGAGAGAGCGCGAAGGGGGGTGGGGATGGTGGGGGGGCTGCAAGTCCACTGCTGCAGAAACCACTTCCATATTTAGCCTTGCAGAGAGAGAGAAAGAGAGAGAGAGGGACAGTTAAAGATGTAGACATTCAGTGTATTCAGTGTAGATGCTATGCAAAGAAAGCTAACATTTCTAGACACCACCCAAGTAGACCGGTCCGGATACACTCTTAATCATTAATACTCATTATCGGTGTTAAAAAATAACCTGCAGCATGACCTCTGGAAAGGTTGTGTGTTTTCGTGCGTGTTGAAGTAGGGTGTTTCTGCTGGCATCTAGTGGTAAGACCATGGGTCGGTACGTGGCTATTCAGGGTGACACGGTGGCCGTTTAACCCAGGCAGATGGACGTTGAGTTCTGTAATCCTATTGGGCCAAGGCTTCTTACAGACTTGAGTCCTCATCAGCTGCAGTCATGATGGATCATACTGGCTGCATCCTGAAGTGACGTGTGTGGCGCTTGGTTCTCCCTCCCTCATCTTAGTTTCTTTCTTCTTATTTTCACTCCTCTCCTGCCCTCGTTATTTCCCCTTGCTGCTCCCTCCCTCCCNTGCTTGCAGTGTAGAGTGATGGGAGGTGAGAGAATGGACACGTCTTTGTGTGTTTGTGTGTTAGGGCTATGCAAATCTCTCCTTGCTGCATTAATCCCACAGCAGGTAAAAGCACCACCCTGATCTTCCAAACTGAGACCACACCCCAAGCAGAGCCCTCTGTGCTTGTTACCTTAGCCTTAGTCACCTGCCTTAGCCCACCAGTCATGCATTTCCTTGTGAAGCACAGCACACCATTTGACTCTAGTCCAGCCTCTCTATTTCCCGTATCGAACGATATCCTAGTATTGCATGGCTGTGATTTTCTTTTTTCCTCATCGTGTCTGTATTTCCATTTTATTTTGATGTATTTTTTTGTTGTTGTCATTTTCAGGTTTGCGTGTAGCTAGAATCTGATCTCTGTTGTCTTATGGCTTCATTCAGAAGGGAGAAAAAAAGCATGAATCAGCCTTTATGCTTGATCAGGCTGAATGTTACTCTCACTGGTGTTACGCTCTATGACATTGAGTCTATGATCATGGTTTTGTTCACTCAAAGTTTCTCAGTCCTTTTCTACTGCTTGAGTGGCGTTAATGAGCCACCTGGTGGTTGTTTAGTAAACTCCTTATTCTCTCTGAGAGGGAGAATGATTTCCACCATCCAATTTCCCGACTGCCTCAAAGAAGAGCAGTGCCAAAGCTCTGTACTTGCCAAGTGAATGTGTCTAGTGTTAGTAAGTGACTCCACCATCATCGACACCTCGAATCGTTCCCAGTATGATCATTTGAGCTCCGACATGCATGTATATGATAGGCTCACAAAATGTATTCAAATGACCCATCGAATTGTTAAGATGAATCTTAACACGTGGATTCATAAGGCAGTGAACTGGCCGACAGTAGGTCTTCAAAATAACTTCATGTGGTCTCAGAGGGCTGGAGAAAGAACAGCTTACAACTGTAGCCAGCTCTTAGAACCTGCAACCTACTTTTCAATCCATTCTAATGCTAAAGCACAACTTGAATAGTAAGTGTTGGCATTCTATCAAAGCTCTTTTTCTTAGTACTGAATTGGATTGTCAATCAGATCCCATTACTAGCCTACTAGGATAAATGTCTCTGAGCCCAGCTCTCTCTCTCTCTCTCTTTCTTTTTCCTCCTCTCACTCAATTTCTATCCCTCCTTCTGTCTCTCCTTTATCGTCTTTATTCTATTCTCTCTTAACCATATCGGC
>BROE01000006.1:5061971-5094471 GCA_036571765.1 Plecoglossus altivelis | reverse complement strand
GCCATTGTGAGCAGATTTACTACACGTTGCCGAGGCCGCTCGTTCAAGTCATTGGTAACGGTGCTACACTCAGCTGGTCGTAGTGCGTAAATAAGTAGGCGTGGCAGGGAGGGAGCATGTGCTGTAGGCCAACGCAGTTCCAGTCTCAAACGTAGACTAAATAGAAGGATCGTAGGGGTACTGGAACACTTTACAACATCTTTAGCGTCCAATTTAGTTTTCGCCTTTTTAGATTCACCCCTAAACTGGTTTGCATTTCGATTTGAGTCGTTTACCAGACGGACTCATCCACACTATCCCCCTCTTGTGATTGGGGCCACGGCTGGTCTGTTCTGAAGAGCAGAGCTGTAACTTCAGGCTGTGGACCCCCTACGCAGGCCCGTCCCTATGCCTGACCAGAGAACAAGGCTTCTATTGAGCTGCGAAAGCTCGGAAATGGGGCCAACCCTCCGAAACAGACTGCTGCACGGTTCCATTTGTAAACCCCTCCTAGTGCCCTCTTCAATCTCATCCATTGACATAGAGACACCATTCACACCGTGAACCTGGCGCCAAGTTGGCCCTGGCAGCTTCACCCAGAAACTCGGAGGGCCGTCCTTCATCTGTGGCGTTATCTTATTCGTGCCAGGTTTCGAAAACACGTGGCAGGTGTCGGGTCTTTTGGTAATCACCCAAGATCAGCCTGCGTTCCTCCTCCGTGGAAGCCCGCGCGCACACCTGATGCAGGGCAGCAGTCGAGGGTGTTGCTTCACGTTCCGGTGCTTCATCTGCTGATCCGCTGCCGTCGCTGCCTAACTCGCTGCTCTTCAAACGGAATCAACGTCCCACTGATTTGTAAATGTCCCCAGACAGCAACGCCGATCGTCACGAGAGATCAGCTGTCAGTTTGCACTAGGATTTGAAACCTGTCTGTTCTACGGCTCCTTGATGGCCTCTGTTGATATAATGGAACAGGGGAAAGGAAGCTTACTGGAAAATGTATTGATGTTATTTTGGAGGGTGGTGGTGAATAGGAAGAGCGTACAGAGAGATGGTAGTTGACCCTCTGTGGGCTTCTCTCCCTCTGCAGCTGAAGAAGCTTTTGCTGACGCCCCCTAATGTGCCCGCGGGCATCGACGCAAGCAAGGAGGGAAGCAGGAATCGCCATAGCAACAGGAGCCTTTACCTCAAACCCCTCAGGCCTCTTGTGAAGGTGAGTGCCAGAAGACAAGACAACTCTAGTGTTAGTACCTGGGCCTAACTAATGGTAGAAGAGTTCCCAGGAGGCTATAAAGGTCAGATGTCAAACTTGTCTACTGAAAATGGCCAACATGTCCAGAGATGGCTCCTCTGTCAGTGCACCTGTAGTAAAGAGTGTTTAAAGGTGATCTTTAGGCAGGCGTAGCCGTAGCAGGTAGCTGCTGTGTCAAGCGGGAGAACGTGCTGCTTTGGCGTGGCTAACCCTAATCCATTTCTGTCAGCGACCCAGCGTTTGAGAGAGTAATTCTGTGTGTGTGTGTGTTTACAGAACGAGAGCATCCAGAAGTGCAAGGCCCGCGCAGTGCGACCAGCCGGTCTCCTGTGCACAGAGCTCCATCGACACCTGACCACCGCACAGGACGCTGAGGACACACCCTCCGCCGACACGGAGGAGGAAGAGGAGGATGACGACGATGACAGTGACTCTGAGGAAGATGACGAGGAGGAGGAGGATGAGGAGGAGGAGTCCTCAGGCAGCGAGGTTGAGGCGGAGAGCCCCGCCCGTGTGGCCGAACCCCCCAAGCCCCAGTTCTCCTCAGAGAAGGAGCTGCACTCTATGGTGGAGCTCATCAAGTACATGCACACGTACTGTCTGCCCACACGTAAGCAGGGAGCCTGGGAGCGCAGGGAGCGCGAGGGCTCCAGCTTCAGCCGCCGGGCCAGGCCCGAGGCCTCCACCGCTCGCAGCCCCCCAAACTGTCACAAAGCCGCCCCCCAAGCCCAGGGCGGCGGCCCGCGCCCACGCCCAGCCTTCTCTCACCAGCGGGAGATGAAGGCAAACTCCCTGCTTCGCGAGCTGCTGGAGGCGGTCACGTCCTTTGACGTCAGCAAGCCTTACAGACTGCACAGCCCCCCCTACATCCACAGCAAGGGATCTCACACCAAGTCAGCCCCCGCCCCAGCCCCCACTGAGCCCCCACAGAGTCCCAGCCAGGCCAGTCATTCATCCAGACCAGACCTCCACCTGCCCACCTCCTCCAGGTCTGACACAGCCCTGGAGGACTCCCCCTCCCCAGGCCCCGGGAGTCCTGAGGTGGACGACTCGTCCTTCTCTGTGCGCCGTTCCCGCCGCCTGGCCTCCTTCCCCAGCCGCTTTGCCAAGCGAGTGCGGCAGGGGCGCGTGAGGGCGGAGTCTGGGGCGGGGCAGGGCGGCGGCCAGGAGACGGCGGACGTCAAGCAGCACACGAGGAGTCCCGTGGGGAAGGAGATGGCCCCTGAGACAAGCCTCCTAAACAAGGCGGACCCTGGCAACTCCTGCTGCCACAAAGGTACAGAAAACAAACGAGTCGCAAATGACATTTACCACAGAGTCATGCTATTCAAATCATATGTTACATATCATATGTTACACGGTCCAGTAACTCCCATTCAAACGGAGGCGCAGAAGAACCCACACACACCTGCTCTACGACGGAAGGTGTCTGACCCTTCACATAATCACTGGTGTTTCTCTTCTAATTGCAGAGAAGCGATCCTGCCTTTGTCTTCCGTTGACACCGAAATCCACAGGGTTGGTGTTACCGTCTATTACGTAATCCTAATCCACTGCTGCTAATGCAACCTGAGGTTTCATACAAAAGAACGGAGCTTTGGCGCCTGTCTCGTTCGGCCCTAATATGACAGCGTACGCTCTGTAGTTAAGTTCAAATGGGCAGGTGGACAGGTTTTGCTTGATGTGCATCAGACTATCCCTCGGAGGAATCGTGGACTAGGAACCTTGTTCTTTTCCTCCACGTTGTGTTATGGTAGTAAAATATTCACACATTCTTACTCCAGACAGTCTCAGACTAGTGATGAATAAGCATACAGTATCCCTATAAAAGAGTGAAAACAAAAAAAAAAGATTACACATAAAAGCTATTGCCAGAAATGTACTAAAACCCTTTTTAAGTGCCAGAAATTCAAGTGAGCTTGCCTGCAGTTATGTGGTATTTGTGCGTAACTAACTCCTGTCGGTCTGTCTGCCTCCATCTCCCCTCTCTGCCTCTTTGGTCGTCCCCCCGGAGCAGAGACGCTCCGTACCCCAGCAAGCCCTTTGAGCAGCCGCTCAGCATGGACCTGTGTGGCACAGCAGGTAATGATCACGCTGTTGCACTTCATGTTGCTTTGCAGTGGGACTTTGTTGTCAAAATTGAGCTGCCTTTCACACAACTACGCGTTCTTGTCGCGCTAAAGGCTCAAAATCCAGGCGGAATGAGAAATGAAACGGAACGTTATTTCCCCCCCAGTTGGGGTGATCACTTAACGGGGGGGGGGGGGGGGGGGGGGGGGGGGGGTTTAAGCGGGTTTGGCTGCCTTAGTGGTACATATTCTGGCGTAGCAGAAACAAAGGTCAAAGTTTATGATCCCAAAAACAGACATTCAGATGGAACAGTAAAGGTATTTTAAAACACTGCAAACTTGCATGTTCTCTTCAAGGTTAGGAGTTTGATTCGCTGACGTGTGTTCCGTGTTCCCCAGGCCTCACTCCCCCCACCACCCCTCCTCACAAATCCATGGAGGAGGAGCTGTTTAAGCCGGAGGGGAAGGGCGACGCCCAGCCCCCGACCCCTCACACCACCAAGGGCACGTGGCTGACCCGAGCGAACGCCCGCAAACTCCCGGAGCAGACGGAACTCTACGCTCAGCTCCGCCGGATGGGCCAAGCCAGTCAGGATGCACCCAAGGCGGTGGTGATCCACCGAACATTTGGCGACCACGATTACTGCCTCCTCAGCCTGGGAGAGAGCAGGAAGAGGACTGCGGCCGTGTTAAGCTCCTCCTCTCGGGCGCTGGATAGGGGGGACCATAACGGCGATAAAGCCAACCACGTTTTGGGGGACCGGTTCAGCAAGCAGCAAGACAACAGGCTGAACACCGAAGCCGTGGAGGAGGCAGGCAGCAAGATGGAGGATGCTCTCCGGAAGGGCTGCGCCATGGCGTCCCCTGGCCAGTCTGCGTCAGGCCACGCCCTGTCTCCCCAGAACTCGGAGGAGGAGGGAGAACGCCCCTCTTCCTGTCGCTCTCCCTCACCCGTCGACCACACCAGCTGCTGCCCTCCCCAGTCCCCGAGCTCCAAGTCTGACTTCAGGTGAGACCGATAGATATGGATGATGAGGCTGGTGGCGTGAGGTAATCGCATGTCTTTTCGAACGTACCCAACCAGGCGGTACGACTCTGTTTGCTGGCTGTGAAAGCAGACGATTCCACTGGACAGGGAAAGAGATTGTGGAAGAAATGGATCTCATGAGCATTGCTGTTTGTCCTCGTTTGTCCTTTTCCTCAGCTGTGAGAACGACGAGGCCTGCCACGACGACAAGCTAAGGAACATCACCAAGTCTGCATCGCAGAAAGAAGAGGTAGAAGCTACACTAACAGCTTACAATCAAGCTTTTTTATCAACAATTCTAGTATTTGTATATCTATCTTAGCCCGACTAGATTAAATGTATATGATGATTTTGTACTCTCACACCCGTTTTTTCCGATGCTAGGACAACTGCCAAGTGTTCTACATCCACAACCTTCCCAGCAGCGTCACGCAGATGATGTTGAGGAAGCGTTTTCAAGCCTTCGGAGACCCTGAGGACTGCAAAGTCATTATCAAGAATGAGTACGTTTCTGTACATCGTATGATGTTGGAGCTGAATTTGATTTGGTTTTATTTGCAATGGTTTATGCTAAAACTGTCACTACATGATGTGCAGGCCAAAACCCCAAAGGAAAATATGATTGAATCATTGTCTTAGTCAAGTCACCCATACAAGTAGGATAAGAGGTTCCGAAACAAGTTTGAGTCATTGTAGCCCCACACATACAAGCATGATCTAGAAGTAGTTAAGCCATATTTGATTCCCCACCCAAATGTAAACTTAATACATCATCTCATAGGTGTGCATGCCCTGCTTGACCAGCACTTCATCATTTTCATAAACAGAAACATTTTGGTCATGTTTTGCCCATCTGTTGGTGTGTAATGGTTCTCCCATCTTGCAGGGAGCGCTGTGGGGTGATAAAGCTCCGGCAGGGGCCTGCAGGGCCAACACAGAGGCACAGGAGAGAAGCATTCTTCCAGAACGGGTTGGGCAACAGCCTGCGTAGAATCACCCGCAAACGCTACATCGATCTAGGTGAGGAAGGGGAGGGAGACAGAGTGTCTGGGTACATGGGAGGAATCTGAACTTACAGAGAAAAATCAATGTGGACCAAGGATGAATGTGCATAAAGTACAGATAATCAAGGGGTAGGAATGTTTAAATAAGGAAGCCTCTTCTTCTGTCTCTCTCCCCCTCTCTCTCCCTCTCTCCCTCCTTCTCCCTCTCTCTCTCCCCCTCTCTCTCTCTCTGTGTCAATGAGTTTAATGAAGTCATCATGTTGGTGTATGTTGGTTTTGTCTCTCCAGATGAGGCGGGGCCAGGCCCGGTGAAGAGCAAATACGATGCCCTTGACTTTGACACCCTGTTGAAAGAGGCCCAGAAGAGCCTGCATCGCTGACTCCTCCCCCCCCCTTACCTGACTCCTCCCCCTAACTGCTCCCCGCCTGGGGGACAGATGCCCCTCCTCCTCCTCAGTTTCAGACTGAGCTTAGACCTCAGCACTTAGACGGAAACACCAAGGCACCTCTTAATGTTTACATATTTAACATTGGAATAAGAAACGGACCTTGTCTCTTTTTTTTTCAACTGAGGATTCCTCTGCAAGGAAGCAAGGATCAGAAGGGAGAATTGAAAAACAAAACAGCAATGAAATAACAGAAGAGTTTTCTCTGAACAAACCAAGCTGCTTCCTGTCTATGTTCATGACATCAGTGTGCCACTGCTATGTGAGCAAGCTGGTGGTCTAAAGACACGTGTAGCACACCTTGCTATCACTCTATTGGTTGTCGTGAAATGTGTGTCTGCGTTGTATCCCCTTGGTCACCATTGGTGGAAGCTACAAGATGTGTTCGCCATGAGGTCGTGCTGTATGTGGTTATGAGAGAACTGCTTCATTTTAGCAAAATCTGTCAATGTTAAACACTGTGTGTGTTATGAAAATACCAGAAAAACAAAACATTTGACTTTAAAAAGTTTACAACAAAAAAAAAAAATCATGTTTTGTAATTTTAGTGCTTCCTTGATTTAATCTATGCATACTAATGAGGTAAAGTCTCCTGCCCTTGACTTTCCCCCACTCTGCCATGCAATTGGCTAAGCTGCTGACTGCAAACGTTCCAACATCTACGATTGGCTCCCTCTGCAGCTCAGGAAGGAATTCTTACAGAACGGGAATTATATAGCGACATGGACAGATGACACAATTAAATTCTACATGGGGACTAGATTTCGGGAAGCATGGCATCAAATATAGGTCCCATGGGAAACGATTCACCAGCGATTGTCACCGTCAACTATTACACCCCCGACACAATTAAGAACAACATAATTACAAACACATTCTATGGTAAATATGTATTCGCGTAATTACTCTGAATAGGAAATGTACCGTGACCATGTCGTTCTGCTTCGTAAGTATGAAGGATTGCAGTATGTGTCTGTGATGCAGCGAGCAGCATTAGCCGAGGGAGAGAGCGTCCAAACCGTTCACTGCATACCGTACACTCGGTCTGACCATCACACCCCAGTAGAGAGGAAGATGATGGGGGAAATGAGAGTAGAAACGTGATCTGTGCTAAGGTACTGTACCAAGAGAGCATCTCTACCTCATTCCTTCTGTCTTTCGTTTGGGAACTCTCTCCTCCCTTATTTTTATAGCTCCCCCCCCCTGCTCAGTCTCTCCATTTGGTTTCTAAAGTCCGCTTCTCTGGTGGGTAGATGATAGCTGGATCATGTTGGTTTTCCTAGCTGCGTGTACCAATTTGGCTGATCGTTTTTTCGTGTCCAGTCTCGATGTGTGTTTTCGTGGGTCTCTTGTTTGTCGTCCGTGTGTGTCGTGGTTAGGGCTGTCGTTGCCTTGGCTGGGGGGGGGGGGGGGGGGGGGGGGGGGGGTCAACAGTTTGATTCTTGATTTTTTTTTTCAGGGACCCCATTCACGTGCCCCAGCCACCTCTAGAGTTTGCAGTTGAGCCCTTGTGTGTAGGTAAGGGGCTCCTTACTATCCTAGCTTTGGCAACCCTTTCCTTTTCTAACAAATTACCAAGCCCTCCCCCTCATCCCCCCCCATCCCCCCTATCTTTCTATAACTCTGTAATACACATGAAACTGAATGTTTACATCACTGGATTCTCCTTCAACTTTATTAGAACGCACACTAAGTACAAAGACGCCTTATTCAGTGTGGAAAGAGCAGCCTCTCAAAGCTGTGTTGTCCTGGATGACCCTTGTAGGTTACCGGAGTCATTTCCTGCAACACCGCATACGGATCGATAAACAATACATTCTCAGACATTCAACCTAATCTTGAGAAGGCGAATGAGTTATTTGTGCTTAGTATGTTTACTATAAAAGTTGGAGAATGTGCTGGTTTACATAGAGAAAAAAAACAATGATATAAACATGTGTATAGCACTATGCCTTGTATGAAGATGAAACGTGTTGTCTCTACAGTGATTTGGAGATGAAGGTGACAGGTCACAGGAATAATCAGTCAAAACATGGTGGAGGTAATAAAACTGTAAGATGCAAGTATTTAAACAGGAAGAAAGGGAAATTACTTCATAAGTACAACACTGTTTTAAAAAGTATCCCTTTAGATATATTATATATTAGAAGGCTCTATTTGTTTGTTTTCTAATAATTTTATATTTTTTGATGAGTTTTGTTTTTTAAAGCAATTGAGATGCAATACATAAATCTTGGAGACAGCCTTTCTCAAAGATGGACATGGTTATTTAAGTAGTTTATTGTTGAAAATATGACGGGGCAACCCTTGAAACAGATCCTGTACTGTAAAATATAAACTGCTGTAAAAACAAAACATTAACATTACAGTAACACTGTGGTGATTAATGACATACATTAAAAATGTGTATCAAAAACGAAATAAGATATAATAACAACATAGTACTGTGCCCCTTGATTGAAATTACAACCTTAAATAAGTATATTACTCTTACTGCAACATTTTGAAGGTACCGGTACGCAAGTCGTTTAGACCCGATTGCTTCAGCGAAAAAGTGTACAAATATATCCGAGGTACAGCAATTTGTGAACGCGTTCGTCTCAGAGTTCTGCGGAAAAGGAAAGGAAACGATCGTTTTGTGATTTGAACCCTGTTGAAATATTTTCGGACTACTTGATGACTGTGTGGAAGCTTCCATCCGTAGAGTAAAAGAACAACTGATCGATTCTCATTTGGAAAGCCTTAATGACACAATGAGAGGGATCATGAAAGCTGACACTAGCTTTTGCTGTACTGTTTTGACTCTTTTCAAATCTAATGTGTTTTATCAATTACTGGTAAAGTAATTCAAATGTTTTTCAATACAGCCATATTATAAAAAAAAGTATAAACATATATATACATATGAATATATATTTGTGTGTTCGTGTAGATATTTAGATGATTATATACTTTCTTATAGAAAACTTTGATGTTGACCATTTTCCTCAGTATTTTCAGAGCACTTCGAATGAACTGCTGTCAACCTTGATTTTGTAGATTGAGAGATTAATCCAGATATCCAAATTATATATAAATAATTATATATAATAATTATTCCAAAGGGAAACCCTAGACAAAATGCAATACTTTCTTTCCACTCTTCCGAAATGGCAAGAAACAAACTTGAGAGGCAAAGTAGACCAAAAACCGACGATTTTATGTTGGCTTCAAATCAAAGCTTGACAGCCTCATCAGATTGAGTTTTAGAGATGTCATCATTTAATCCCATGTCCCACCGAATCTCATGTGTTGTCTTTCATTTCCAAACTCGCTACAATGTTGAGTCACCCAATAGAAGTCCTTGCAATACTGGCCATTCTCTGGTTGTGTTATGTCACTGGTTGGTCTTCGCTACACTTTTCACAGTTCTTTGTGTGTCTATTTGTAATCCCACTGGTAAATCAACCTGATCGTCAGAATATCTGATCATGGCAATGTGATGACATACAGGAGAGACGTGTCTGTAAAACGGTCCCAATCTTGAAAGATGTGAGTGGTCCATTGGTGGAAGCAATTTGACATTAAAGGGCATACGTTGTACATTTAGTTGCGTTTTTCATCGCTATAGGTTTTGTCAATTTACAACTAATGACTATCAGATTTACAAAATGATTTCCTTTTTTTTTTAACTTAGTTTTTTGGTAAATGGTAAATACTGCTAGTAAGATTTTATATTTTTACATGGTTTTTTTTATACACCACTTAGGTTTTGTGTTTTTCTCTGTTTTGTGTTATTTCATCTTTGAAAATGTGGAGACAAACTGCATTTCAGTATTTTTTAATTGTTTAAATCTACTATATTTAATATAACAAATATATATATACATATATATATAGTTGAAATTATCTTGTTATAAATTATATTTTAATTCATGTAAATAGTTACAAATTAAAGACTATTGCTTCCTTTTAAACTGAGTACATTTCTCTTCAGAGATTGTTTACATCATTAAACAGTAGTTGTTTGTCATATAATGTAAAAAGTAAATATATTCATTGATTTGCCTCAAAAATAAAAAATAAAATCCTCATGTTCATTCTGGAGTGTCATTTGCTGATATAATACCCAGGATAATAATCATGTGTTTGTTTACGAGGTCTTTTATCCAAAGCAGCATGTAGGAGTAGATTTGAATCTGCTACCTTGTGATCTGTATTTAAATTCTCTACCACTGAGCTATCTATACCTTTGGAAAGACTAGACCGAGACAAGGGACTCATATTCACAACTAGTTTGACTGATGAGTCAGTCATTGAAAAGAGGAACAATGTTGATGCTTCCATAATGTTCCAAGGTATAAAAAGATAGATTAAAAACAGACTTCCTCTTTAGTGGTTTTTGTTCCGGCTGTAGGAAGGGAAGGTTTGAAGTAAAAAAGGGTTTGCTATATTTGGAGTTTCATACAGTACCAACATCTCAACTCATCTTCACAGTGTGTATTGTATGGCGATACATGGATTTTCACTACACCATTTCATTAATATAATTTATTTCCACTAGTCTGGATTGGATGATAATCCCTAAGTGTGTATTGCAGCTGTACTGTAGTCCCTGTGAGTAAAAGGATTTACAGGACACTGCCTACTGCAGCATCTGCAACTCTGGTTAATGTCTCATTGCACAACTATACTAACAGAGCATTATCTACTGCAGTTCTCTATGATCTACCGTAGTGTTTTCAGTGTCTCTCCATACATTAGCCATTGCATTCCACATCTTAACATTATCGCCCCCATTTCTGACTCCGACTTCTCTTTACAGCAGCCTGTCGTGACAGCAGCCTCCTCTTCCTGAAGCCTTCGCTTTCTGCAACCAATCTTTACTGCAGCCTCTATTTACTGCAGATTCTCCTTACTGCAGATTCTCCTTGCTGCAGCCTCTCCTCGCTGCATCCCAGGCGGTAGCTTCGTCAGAGCTGAACAAGCATGGCAGAGCACCGTACCCATATATGGCAATCCTGACTCGAGCTGAAGTGTGATGTCACAGAGGACCCGGGCAGCATCACAAGCCACCACGCACAGTTGACGTGTACAGTGCGCACATATGACTGTAAAGGATGTAGGGTATATGTGACGCGTTCTGCTAAAGCTCTTCCTCCAATGCCAATCACCTTTCATTCAGCCCACTCAAATAGGTCACTCCACCCCCGTGGCAGCGCTGTGCGTTGTGTAACGTCACGGACGGGTCCTCTGGGATGCTTAACACACATTCTGGCACGGAGACACAAACACATAATGGCAGTTCTTTTTACCTCGCTTACACACCATCCAGAGGACAGATGTTGCAAGTACCCTGGTTGTAATTCCTTGTTTGGGTTGATCGTGTTCTTATAAGATGGTGTTATGCGGTCGTCTTTCTTATTTGATAAAGTATATCTGTTCTTTTTTTTTAAATGTGAGTGAAACACATTTATTAACAATGTTCAGGGATACACTTCAGCCCGTACATCTTAAATAATATTTAATATTCTTTACATCATTTGCAAGCAGTTATGTCATACTGCAATGTACTCCAGACAAGATAAACGAAATACAGAGAGAAACAGTTGAAAGATTTTACAGAATGTAATCTTTCCTACTAAACTGACTAGGTTTGCTTCACATCAGGCAACTAGTGGACTGGTATGCAGTAGGTTTAGCTCATGTGCTCATTCTGACACAACCTCATCGATCCAGCAGCGTCTACCTATTAGCAGGCTGCTTCTCTAGTTTATGACGCAGGTCTTGGACTGAGAAGATGCCTGGGCAGCGTTCGCTGTAGATAAGAAGAGAGAGAAGACTGCAGAGTTAATATGTGATCTGTGCATCTTTGGTTGTACAGGCATAGGTTCCCTTTCAGCTAAACGAATAGCAACAGCGCCCTCTGTGGTCGGGAAGGGGAACATGCATGCCTATGTGAGGGTTGCCATACCTTGCTTGGCTGCCATGGCAGCATTAGCAGCCTCCTCCTTGGCCTTCTTGGCCTCTTCCAGGACAGCCAGCTTGGCCTCATGTTCCTCCTTCAGTGCGTTCCACTCCTTCCTGTTGTTCAGCAGGCGGTCCAGCATGGGCGTGATTTGCACGTGGAAACGAGAGAACTCCTTGAAGGATGAAAGGGTGAAAAGGGGTGCAGGGATGAAGGGATTAACGATTTAGATGTGTTCGTTCGATACGATGAGCAAATCGAAGTCAGTTTGATGAAAGGGATGCAAGCTAAAATTGGAGAGAGATGAAGGAAAGGTGGTCTTGACTTAATTCACTACCACGGTCTGCCATGATTAAGTTACGGCTGGCAGTCAATGCAGAAAATGCATCGAGGAATGCTTGAGTGTGCTGGGTTTGACTCACCTTGTAGACAAAAGCGCACACAAAGTCAATGAAACCACACTGCAGTTTTGGAAGATCCGCTGCTTTGTTCCTGTCCATCATGGGCTAGAGGGAGAACATGGGACACAATCACAGGTTCAGGACATGTTCTGTACCTCTCACTGCAAAACCATTGTTTCAGCAAATGTGGCAAGCAGGCTATAGCTCCGGGTTATGAAATCCAGTGTTTTTGGTGTAACATTACACATCCATGTCACCGATCCAAGGACAAGTACATTGACCTGGTTTTAGACTTGGACTGAAACTTAAGCAGTTCACCATGAGCCAAGAGGTCAGTAAGATTACATATTCAAATATCTCTCTACAGCCCTGCTCAATCAGATGGAGCTACACTGTTTGAGACATGTGACTCAGTCTAGATGTAGGCCATAGAAGACCACCATCGCCTTCCATTCGGTCTCACAGCACCAGATACGCACAACGCCCTATCTCATCCCATCTCTCCCCTCTCACAATGGGTTGCTGCTCCAGCACTGTTCTCTCCAAGTCACCCTGCTCCCAGAACTCTGCAGCCACAGACAACGCCACCTGCAGGACAACAGAGGAATAGTCACAAGATGCGAAACACAGTTCCTTGGTTATTGTCCGTAATTATCACTGGCCTGCCTCATCTGATTACAGACAAACTGATGAAGTGTAGACAAAATGTCAATACTTGCACATTTACGTTCTCAAAACCCTTTTCACATGCAGCCTGATATTTAAATGTGTCTGCGACAACAGACAATCTCACAGTGATAGTGAGTGGCACATCACGGGACAATCTACTTATTTATATACTTAGAAACACTCAGAAGCAAGGGTGAGATCATGCCTTTCATTTACGTAGTAGAGGAAAGATGTTTGAAATTCCTGCCGTTTCCTGACAGTGGACATGCAGCTGCTGCTATTTCTTATACAGTACCTTGCTCTGCACCTCCCATGGCTTGGCTATAGCTGACAGATCACAAGCCGTCATCATCATTGCCCTGGAAAATACGTAAAAAATGGACTTAACGTCAAGGCCCTAACAGACCCTCACCATGCTGTTTGTACTTCTTGTTTCATTCACGTTTCATATATGTTCTATGTTTGCACTTCCCTGCCACAGTAAATTATGTGCTTGTATATCTTGCATGGAGAATAAAACCAATTCTGAAGACTGCAGAATTGAAAGTATTTGCTGTTTGGTCCATGGCAAGACACTAACAAATTCTTGCGTGTATGTCAGTTTGAGTCTTTGGCAGTGGTTGTGTTATCTATTTGTAAATCTATCTTAAAGGTGCTCTTCAAGTCCATAGAGAGTTCACTTTGTAGAACGTGGTCCACTGAAGTGAGAAACCTCATTGCATGACTAGCCCTAACCTGTGTTTTAAAGTGTTTTAGAAAATCTTATGTCACGACCTACATCACAATCTCCTTGCGAGTTGTCTCCAGCATCATGTATTTAGTCCAGTCATTCCAGTTTTCATATGTTTTGGATTGGTCCACAATCTTCTGGAACATAGTTCTCTTTCTACAGTTGAGAAAGATGAAGGAATTTTAATCTCCTGTCAGTCTACCACATGAATTAAGATACGTGAATAGTTACAAACTTGAAGTAGAGAGCCAGATCTGTAGCGATGATAGCTATGTCCATCAAGTGGATGACCAGGTCATGTTGCCGACGATTCAGATTCTGGTAAATATTTAAGGCCTGCAAGAAATGAAAAGCGTTAATACTATGTCATCTAAAGCGTTGCTAAATCCGCTCGATGTAAGTTTAGCAGCGATAACCCAAGAATAACCTATCCAAAATAGATAGTCTGTGAACCTCATCTCTCAGCAGGGTCTTTCCAAACTCCAGATGGTGTCTCTCCAGGATGGAGGAGCCATGCAGCTTAGCCAGAGGGTTGCCAGACCTGAGACGCGCAGCCAAGGGAAAGGGACACTGATAGATTACCATATCACTGGATTCAAAACATGTCTACTCATTTCAAATTCGATCCCATGTTTGTTTCGAACGGTACCTTTTTTATTTATCCCTCACTTAAATGTCAAATGTATTTGTTCAACCCTACAAACATCAACGCCTCTTTCAAGAGATGAGTGTTCTCTTCGCGGCTGAACTCCATATCTTCTCATTGGTCTGGAGCCTTACTTCATCTGGTACAGGTTGTTGGTGCCTCTGTGGTCAATATCATGGCAGAACCCTGCAGTCACCATGGCCATGGTCTCCAGGTCGGTGTAGTAACGCTTCAGGTCACCTGTCTAAGGAAGTGTAGAGATGATGTGCTGAAAGAAATGGTACCTGTCTAAAACAATTCTGATGTGAGTTCTAAAATGATTGAGGGAACTAATGATTAACTCAGAAGAAACTATTGTTTATGTGCTATATGCCATTGTAGACTTATGCGTGGCAAACTACTGACCATAAGTAAGGTGAACATAGTCTGGCCCACGTTGAAACCGTGTCTCCAGTTGTGGTAGGTGATCTTCCTATAACCCTTGCTGAGTGAGTACATAAATCTCACCAGAGTCTGGTAGAAACAGGGAAAATGCATTGCGATTAAGCCAAAAATGGATGCGGTTCATGTTGCTGCAGTGTCTTAAAAGGATGACTTGTTCATTAATGCTGGTCGTGTAAAAGGTAAGACAAGTCGGTGTGTCAACGTTTTCCAAGCAAGGGGTTCATCTCACCTCTCGAGGGATGTGAAACTTGTCCACCACGCCCAGCTCATAATACATTTTAATGCCGCACTTAACCAGATCCAGTTCAGTGTGCTCAAAGTCGCAGAAGTGAAACTCGAAGATCTCTGATTTCTTGGAGTTGGGGAGCACCTCAGACTGAAGGAGAAGGTAACATGCTTTGTCAGTTCAAGAGAAATGAAGGCAATCAATGTTTCGTAGCAAGACCATCACTTTAAGTGGGCTTGTGAATGAAGCAGGAAATGGATGGTTGTTTTTACAAGTTATGATTGGTCAGGCACATGTTTACCAGGATTTCTTCAAGTTCCTCCTCTTCACACTCATCAGGTTCCTTGCCCCATCTCTCCTGAGTATTCTGTGAAATTAAACACATTACGGCGTGTAAACTTTGAGGTGGGGAAATGTAACTAGTGGCGCAACACATTTCAATCACCAGTCCCATAACAGACAGTAACAAATAGGTATAAATTGTGAGTGAGAATTGGATCTCCGCAACATGAAGGTTTTTACAAATTGTATTCAAATTTAGTGACTTATGTGCAGATGTTACTTTTACTTGGCTATTTTACAGGATCCATGTTAATAAAATAATCACAGGCTTCATGCTTTTTCAAGGGCCAAAAATACCTCCCTTTATAATTTTGCTTAGTATGTTCCTGGCACTAATGGTAATGTTTGTTTGCGACTGCAAACGTTTGAGCTACACAGTAAACACATTTGCTTGAGGATATCATACAAGTACTTAGATCTGTCATGATTTCAATTAATCATCTTTGCACAATACAGGATTTCTACTTCACCCACCAAGACGTTCTGTATCTCGTCCTTCCTGCACTTGACATGGTAGAGGACCATGTCTTGGAAGATGTCTTTCCTGTTTTCCAGCTTGTTCATCTTATCATAGGTGTCTGTATTCAGGACCGACCATCCCAGAAACTGGGTGAGAGACTAAGCATCCGCATACGTTGAAAGATCAAAGTATGTGTGGGAGATGAAGGTGCGTGGGAGGGAGGGGAACCAGCCAGACAGAGACAAGATCACAGACAGACAAGGTGAATATGTTATCAGTTATGAATAGACTTCATATAAATCACATGCAATATCGTCGAACACTGACTGGAAAGGCAATTCCCAAACCAAGGTGTAAATGTTTAAAACACTCTGATCACTTTTGGAGATGTCTTGAGCATTCTGCAGCTAGAAAAAGTAGAAAAAAGAGTCCAAATAACTAGTGGATAACCAATGGTAATTGATTGTGAAAAAGATATCTGTCTTTGGTCCTTGCCAATGCAGTGTCGTTTTTTGCAAACTTTGATTATTTAGGCCGGGGTTTAAACCCTGTAGCAGAACCCTCAAGGTGCCTCCACAAAATAAATGTCTAGTTATCAGGAATTTGTCAAATTGTGCGCAGACCCACACAACTGAAACAGTGACTCAGTGCTGTCTCCCCATCTCTGTCTCTTTCAGAAACACGCTGTCCTTCAAAGTACCTCCATCAATGTTTCGTCCATTTCATCAAAGGGCTTCCCATCTTTCCTGTTATAAAAGGTGGCCACGCCCACAATCTCTTCTTTCTTGTTGACAATAGGAAGCGAAAGAACGTTCTTGATGGTCCAGCCACTGCTATCTAGAGGTTCTTTCTAGAGGAAGAACATCGTAGAATACAAATCAACAGACCAGAAGAGGAACGAACAAACCTCTCGGATCTCATCACTGTAATTCAAATGAGTTCAAACATTGATAAAGTCATGGTTGACGATCTTACTTGGAAGTTGAAGAATTCGTCTTGGGCTGCATTCATAATGTTACAGATCTAGACCAGAAAAAGGACATGAAAGGATAGGAGCATATAACTAAAGTGTGGATGATCACGCCGAACGGACTAACTTATTGTCATCCCCCTTCGCGTCTCAGAAGATTCTCAGTTTATCTAGCCACAGGCTTTACAAGCACTCAGAAGCCCTCCATCAGCATGCTGACCAATGTAACTTTACGCAGTTGTCAAGTTGGCTAGTGGTGGATCTCTACTCTGAGTAGATGGCCTCCACTCGTACGTGTGCGTGCAGATGCTCACCAGTCCGTTCTCGGCAACGTACGTTGGCAGGCCGCTGGCCAGGGCCCAGTGATCTGGTGTGGGGCCCCTGAGAAGAGTCCAAGAGAGCCACGATGAGTAAAACATCACCAAGGATACCATAGTATGCATCTATATACAGGACCTTGCTGGGTTATCCCTCCTTTCACTCTGATTCTGTTTTGTAGTCCTCAGTGACACTGCGGACTACAAGCATGGAGGCGGGTTGGAACTCACGGTATGACTTTGATGTCCTCCTTGCCATGCAGAATGTAGTCGATCACTTTGTAGAAGATGACTTCCTGGAATGACATGGGTTAGGTGTCAGAGTTGAGTCTGTGCACTTGGCGCAGTGGATACTGATAGTTGATTCCGATTATGCATACGCAAGCTAATTTTGTGAAACGTATCGACTGATTGTTAAATCAAAGGGACCTCACTCTGCCATCAGGTGTCTTGGGCCCATCGTAGGGGGGGACTTCACCCATCAGTACAGGCCACAGATCAAAGAATTCCTGAAATGCACAGACACTTGTGATATGGACCAAAAGCAAGATTCATTTGATGTTTCAGTTGTTATAATGTCATGATTAGTTTAGTTTTTGTTTACCATTTGGACATTTTTATGATGTTTGGTGTGGATTTAAAGGCGCAAACAATGACACATCTGTTTTAGGTTATTTCCATTTCATCATAAATATACCTAACAGGAGCTCTGTTAGAAGCACATACCTTGGTCTTGGTCATGTCAAGTAAGCCCACGGAATAACGATCACAGTTGAGAAAAGCTCTGACTGTGTAAAGAGCTTTGTGAAACTGTCTCTCAATGTCTGTTAGCTCCTCAAACACCTTGCTGGCCGACCACAGCAAAACCTGCAGTGCAAAAAGTACAGGTTTGAGGTAGCGCGAGCCATTTAGCACAAGAACGAGAGACTACTCAGGTTGTAGCTTGGCAGCTACAGTGGAAGGTGTGTGGAAAAAGCGCTGATCTCACCTGTCCCCTTCTGGTCTCACAGTTGTGGAGGTAACTCAAATGAAACACTCTCAGAACCAGGTTGGCAAAGTTCAAGTACTTTTTTAATGTCTGGAAAACAAGAAGAGGATTCCAGAAATTGTCACGGCACCATCACTTCATGTCAGTCAAAAGAAAAAAAAAACACACAAACGCTACATAGTATGTTCTGGAAACAGGACCGTCATGAACATCTGTCCAGGTACCAGATGCAGAAACCTACTAGCTTTCACGGTATTTAAAATAAATGATGAAAACTCAAGCGACGTTGATATGCGACATATAACGACCTCATGTGGCAGTAAACGTTAGAGTCTTATGAATAATGACAGTTCGGGATAGGTGGTCGTGGCAGGAAGTGGACGGCCGGTTAAAGGGATGGTTACCTCCTCGTCCTTTGCCGTGAAGTGCGGTCCATCTATTTTGTTCACGGCCACCATGACCGCCACCATGTCTTTGCCATTCATAATAGGAGCAGCCAGAACGTTCTTGGTGGTGTATTCGGTCAAGATGTCGACAAAGTCACTGTAGTGGGGGCTCTGTTGGGGAAGAACAGAGGTGGATAGGAAGTATCTTCGAATCGAATCTGGAAGGACCTACCCATTTGACTGTTTGTGGCTTATTTTCTCTATTAGCGGACAACACTCAACTGATCCTTTCAAAGGGAAAGACTTATTCTCGGTACAGATGGTTTATATCGAATCTATGACGAGAGCACAGTCCTTGGTAAGGGAAGGTAAATCAGAAGCACACGTCGCCCTTATTTCTGCAACATTGCAATAGAAAAGGTTACTTCAAAACAGGTTTAATGGTTTCCAACACCTGTCAGAAAAGCCATTCCCAGAGGCTTCTCCTGTCTTCTGACACCAGACCCATCCACTTTACCTACTACAGCGGTGAACGTGGTGAACGAACCAGTCACAGGGCCTGAATGTGGGCTGGAAATTACGTTCTAGATCAGGGGTCTCCAATCCTGGTCCTCGAGGGCCGCTGTCCTGAAGGTTTTCAGTGTTTCCCTGCTCCAGCACACCTGAGTCTAATAAAGGGTCATTATGAAGCTTCCACAGAGCTTGGTAATGGCTCATTCATTAGAATCAGGTGTGCTGGAGGAGGGAAACATCTCAAACCTTCAGGACAGCGGCCCTCGAGGACCAGGATTGGAGACCCCTGTTCTAGATGAATGTGCGATATGCAATGCTAGAATAAATAGTGAATTGATTTCAAGACAAAACAGACAACAAGTGAAAGTAAACGACTCAACTACAGAACAAACTAAATGTGCTGAGCTGAGGTAGTGAAAATGGCTTTAGAGCCATGACCTTTAAAAAATAATCCTGGATCGCTCTAATTCGAATCAGATTATCAGCCTTTATCCCCAGCCAGTGTAGCAACACCTACTGTAGCATCGCATGCAGAAGTGGTGGGGGAGGGGAACTACTCGCTGGTCAATTTGACCGCAGACTGTTCCTACCCTACACACACGCACGTCCACTGGAATGCTGGCTAACACGACACTATTGCTCTTTTAGTTTGCCTCTGACAATTTTCATACCAAAAGTGCATTTTAATCATTAGTGTGGTGTCACGAAATGTCACAAATTTGTCCACCTGTAAATATAGTGTGATGTTTCAACTTAAGTGTATCGCAGATGAATGAATTCAGCCTGTTTGAATGTCTTAAATAATTTTTCTAGAAAAGGAATACTTTTTCTAGAATAGGAAAAGTACCTCGATGTAAACTTTGATGTAATTTGATTGCCAGTTGTGGACGGTGAGAAATGTTTTCTAAAAATTCTCACATAAGACTAAACTTTGCAGTTAATTCTAAATACGAGAAACAAACTATGTCAGATACACTTCAAATCAGACACAGAATGGCACTATGCTGCCCTCCATTGGGCAACAAGTGTACTACTTGAACAGTCTGCTGACCACATTCTATCATTTGAAAAGTCTGTTTCCAAATCACACAGCTACCCCTGCTTGACTGAGACACGTACACACATGATTCAAACTCCCACATGAGCGCGAATGACATGACAACCAAAATCTCCTGACCCCAAAAGGGACCACTTAAGATGACCCCCCGCCCCTTTTTTCCTACCTGAGAGACATCAGGGACATTGAGCATCTTTTTAGTGGTGGCCACGTGACCCACGATGCCCGTGTCCAGGGGGTAGACGATCTCGCTGTCAGGCTGCACCAGACAGTCGTCGAAGGTGGAGTTCTTGTCCACATTGAAGAGCCTGGTAGCCAGCTCGGCTGTGCCGTTTCGTTGCCGGTACATGAAGAGACTCATCTTGTCAGACCGCAACATGAAGGAGAGGTGCTTCATCAGGTTGAAGATAGCCTTCTCCATCTGCAGGTTGTCCTGAATGTCTCTCACCAGGTCAAACATGATGTCACTCTCCTCCACGGCGCTCAGCTCATGGAAACGACTCATATCAACCTAATACATGGGTCATGCAACGAAGATAAAACGGGCAATTAAACAACTTGTTTACGGGAAGATAAAGTACGCATACATGTCTCCACTTTGATCCAAACGTTGCATTGTAGATGCACTAAACTGCTGTTCTTTAGACACATTCTACAGGACACGTGAGAAATAAATTCATAACACCTACCTCCGTTTTCTTGTCATTTGCCAGCAAGTCCGAGATGACCTTGGGACGGAACGTCTTGTCGTAGTACTGCTTGGCAAATGCTGGGTTGCTATCCAAAAACTTCCGCGCCACATCTTTGTCCACAGCTGCCATGGTTACAGGCAGAACAGACCAAAGGTCTTTTACGGTGTGTCCCTTGTTGGTCTAAAGCCTCAGAGGTGGTGATGTCTTCAGTCTAGTGGCTGTTCAGACCTATCGGCCTCCACATAATGGAGAAGGCTAAGACACAACAGGGATTATCAGGATTGTTTTAAATGGACATGCGTGTTGCTAATCTCATATTAGACATTAGGATTATGATATTTCCACGTGATTGCACCTGGAGTGTTGTAAAAAATGAGGTTGTTGGTAGTGGGTTAGTAGATACATGTAGATGTACAGCTTTGCCTACTATTGTAAAGTCTGAAATATTTAATGTTAAATGATTGTGCAGTGTGATTATGAATGTGTATCTGTTCCAAGATCCTTAAATAATTCACAGTGCATCAACAGTTTTGATCCAATTTATTCCTGTGGTTTGAAGCCGTTTGCAAAAACTGAACATTGTTGCTCTTAGCTATTTGCATTTTGACGTTCTCTGAAGTAAAAGAAATTGAACCTATTGTGAATGCCAGACACTAGTCCATCTTCTTACCAAATGAAAATATACTGTAGGTGTTTTCTTGTTTCGCTAGAAAACCAAACCAGTAAACTTAGTGAAAAGTTCAACTTTGGAGAGCAGTCGCTTACTGTTTAAAGGATGAATCACTTTCCTCTCTTACAGTCATCCTTTCCACAATTCTATGGCAAATACTCAGACAGAAGGCACATCAGCACCTACACTTTCTCTGCCGGCTGAAGAAAGCAAGTCTCCCTCCACCCATCGTCACCACATTCTACAGGGGCACCATTGAGAGTGTGCTGACCAGCTGCATCACTGTCTGGTACGGGAACTGTATTGCAGCAGACCGCAAGACCATCCAGCGGACAGTGAACACAGCTGCGAGGATCATCGGTGCCCCTCTCCCCTCCATCCTAGACATTTTCCACACACGATGCTCCAGCAAAGCCAATGGTATCGGAAAGGACCCCACTCACCCCTCCAACAGCCTCTTCCAGCTCCTACCATCAGGCAGACGGTACCGGAACATCAGAGCCCGCTCTGCCAGACTGCTCAACAGCTTCTTCCCCCAGGCTGTGAGAGCCCTGAACTCTAATCACCCTGACCCTCTCTGACTCCCCACACAAACCCCGTACCACCTGAAACTAAGACAATCTGAAACTTGCACTTGAAACTTTTGCATAGCACTACTCACTTTTCACAAACACTGCTGTGGGTACAAAATTTGCACTAAAGACTCTGTAATATTGGCAACATATATATGTTTACACGCTCATATTCCTTACACATGCACAGTACTCTTTGCACATGTACAGCTCCCCATCGGTAACTATTCGTACAGTTTGCATAGTTTGTATCTTTTTTAGTTTATGTATAGGACACATTTTTATATTCATTGTTACTTGATTGTTGTTTGCCTGTACTGTTGTATGCCTGTACTTCTGTAGCACCGTGGCTCTGTGATAGTCATTTTTCATGTGAAATTTGTAATGTAACATTCATAATAACAATGTCAAACAACATAATACAATAATGATAATACATAATTCAATGTTGCATTTGGGCTGTTTCAGACACACAGGTGATAACTGCCAGTCTAATGTTCCCCTCATTGTCTCTCCAGGTATGGAGACATTCTGTGATGCCAAAGAAAGTGGGGCTCAGTGTTACGGAGCTTTGAATGGAACTGTGCGTATCCAGCTGACGGACAAACTCAGCGGATATGAATATGAACTTGATGGAGATACTAGAAGACGAGTCTTTAAAATGAAAAAAAAATTGTGTTGTATATTATGATAAAAATGGCCAAGTTATGACTGATGGCCAGGTTCAATTCTGTAACACTTCTAATCCATTTTTAACATCCCCATACTCAATAGTCCAGCGCATATGTAACTTCCTCTGTATGCACTATGACTTCCCCTAACTCACGATGTGTTAAAACAGCTATGTTGGTGAAGTACACCAACCTGTGGTCACTGAAATAAAAGAAAATAACATAACACTTTTTTCCATGACAAAGACACCTCTTTTTGTGCAACACCTCCCAGCGGTTTTTTTCATGGTGGTTTTTGAGGTCGTATTTGTAAAGACATGTAACAAGTTCTGTGTGTATATTTTTGATACTTAGTAAAGTATAAGATGAATTCATGGGATGTATCTCAATATTTTATCAGTTTTACACACAATTGTATTATGTATTTTTCAAATTACAGTTCTGTAAAAACCACTGCACTGTCAAAAGTTGAAAAGGACTATTATGAGAACAGAAGGGTGAAATTTAAGAGGCCACTGAAACTTGACCCTGCTTGCCCTTACTCAAACTTGTCCATCTCAACTTATCATCTCAAGGGTCTCTTAATTTTTTACAAGACCCGCGTATCATTTTAATTATGCAATCTTTTCATACTACTGAGGCAAATAAACATACTGTTAAATTAAACTTACATCTGCTGTTGCAGCATGCTTCAATCGCTCTCTGGGTAGTTCAGTTCCCCCCCCTCTCTGTCTTTCTCTCTTCCTTCCTCTTCTCTCTTCTCTCTCCTCTCTCTCACTCTCTTGTGCGAATCTCATCTCGAATTCTCATCATCTGGCATCTCATTTCTCTTCGCCTACATACCGGTGTCTATCATCATAACTCTGGTAAAGTATCTATATTTGCTGTTACACTTCCAGTCAGATGACATGACTTCTAGAGTCCCTCTGTGGATGCTTAGCAGAGGCTAAGGAAGCGAGTGAAAAGCTCAAATCAGGACAGGTTCATGTTGCAACGATTTCCCAATAACTCCACGTAACTCCATGCAAGGGTGCTTTGAAGCCGTTTGCAAAAACTGAACACTGTTGCTCTTAGCTATTTGCATTTTGACGTTCTCTGAAGTAAAAGAAATTGAACCTATTGTGAATGCCAGACGCTAGTTCACTGAAATAAAAGAAAATAACATAACACTTTTTTCCATGACAAAGACACCTCTTTTTGTGCAACACCTCCCAGCGGTTTTTTTCATGGTGGTTTTTGAGGTCGTATTTGTAAAGACATGTAACAAGTTCTGTGTGTATATTTTTGATACTTAGTAAAGTATAAGATGAATTCATGGGATGTATCTCAATATTTTATCAGTTTTACACACAATTGTATTATGTATTTTTCAAATTACAGTTCTGTAAAAACCACTGCACTGTCAAAAGTTGAAAAGGACTATTATGAGAACAGAAGGGTGAAATTTAAGAGGCCACTGAAACTTGACCCTGCTTGCCCTTACTCAAACTTGTCCATCTCAACTTATCATCTCAAGGGTCTCTTAATTTTTTACAAGACCCGCGTATCATTTTAATTATGCAATCTTTTCATACTACTGAGGCAAATAAACATACTGTTAAATTAAACTTACATCTGTTGTTGCAGCATGCTTCAGTGGCTCTCTGGGTAGTTCAGTTTCCCCCCCCTCTCTGTCTTTTCTCTCTCCTTCCTCTCTCTCTCTCTCCTCTCTCTCGGCTCTCTCTGTCTTCCTCTCTCTCTCTCTCTCTCTCTCTCTCTCTCTCTCTCTCTCTCTCTCTCTCTCGCTCTCGTGTCTATCATCATAACTCTGGTAAAGTATCTATATTTGCTGTTACACTTCCAGTCAGATGACATGACTTCTAGAGTCCCTCTGTGGATGCTTAGCAAAGGCTAAGGAAGCGAGTGAAAAGCTCAAATCAGGACAGGTTCATGTTGCAACGATTTCCCAATAACTCCACGTAACTCCATGCAAGGGTGCTTTGAAGCCGTTTGCAAAAACTGAACACTGTTGCTCTTAGCTATTTGCATTTTGACGTTCTCTGAAGTAAAGAAATTGAACCTATTGTGAATGCCAGACGCTAGTCCATCTTCTTACCAAATGAAAATATACTGTAGGTGTTTTCTTGTTTCACTAGAAAACCAAACCAGTAAACTTAGTGAAAAGTTAAACTTTGGAGAGCAGTCGCTTACTGTTTAAAGGATGAATCACTTCCCTCTCTTACAGTCATCCTTTCCACAATTATATGGCAAATCAAGAAGTGAAAAAAGTAGTTTCCCTTCTCTTTTACTCCTTTATTTGAAACTACAATCACCATGTTTTCTTGTGTTGGAAATGATCAGGAGCTTCAATCAAACGTGCTCTAATATGTGTTCAAATGTAGGCATGAGTACACATGAGTTCAGCTGAGGTCAATCTCATGCAGGCCGTGCAGAAGGTATACAGACCCTATCTGTCCTAATAAACTCAGTGGTTACAGCTGACACCCTATGTTGCACATGGGTGTTGCATCTGTCCTTTTGTAATTACGCAATGTTTCCCATTCGTAGTCTTTACAACGGGCCTGGCAGCCTCTTGACGAGACCATTAAGCAGAACTCAGCAAAACACTTCCTCCTCTATGTAGCGCTCTAGAAATAGACCTGACTGATATCAGTGTTAGGTTTCTATTTAACCTGGACTATAACGACTCTGAGGATCGACGTGTTCGTCTTTCCATAGTCCCTTTCACTCGTTCTCTTGAATGACGCGTGTCAGTCAACTATGATGTCCGTCTGGTCAACGCGAGGCTGTTTGTAGAGCAACATGGAGGTAGTGATTTTGCTGTTTCTGCTGGCAGGAGCGTCTCATGGTAAGATGCATAAAGCTCTACAGTTTGAGCCATTTATTGTCAGAAGATGAACCGTATCATGCTTTAGTATGCAACAATATATCTGAACTGGAGCAGAGAAGAGAACAGAGTTGAATATGTTCAGACAATAGCAGAAACACTTTAGAACCAGGTGCTGGTGATATGTTCAAATGTTATACATCCTTAGTAAGTTTGTAAGATATATGAACATACGAATGTTATTAAGCATCTAATAAGCCTTTTCACCTATTATCTAACACTTATGTCATATTTTGATCTCTCTCCAACAATGGATGATAGGTGTATTCATATGTGATAGTCATTTTTCATGTGAAATTTGTAATGTAACATTCGTAATAACAATGTCAAACAACATAATACAATAATAATTATACATAATTCAATGTTGCATTTGGGCTGTTTCAGACACACAGGTGATAACTGCCAGTCTAATGTTCCCCTCATTGTCTCTCCAGGTATGGAGACATTCTGTGATGCCAAAGAAAGTGGGGCTCAGTGTTACGGAGCTTTGAATGGAACTGTGCGTATCCAGCTGACGGACATATTCAGCGGATATGAATATGAACTTGACGGAGATACTAGAAAACGAGTCTTTAAAATGAAAAACAATGTTGTTGTATATTATGATAAAAATGGCCAAGTTATGACTGATGGCCAGGTTCAATTCTGTAACACTTCTGGGACACTGGTAATCAATAAAATAGGGAAAGAATATTCTGACAAATACATCATGAAAATAACTAAAAGATCCAGTGGAGCAGTTTCAAAACATACATTCCAACTGTCTGTTGAAGGTAAAAATAACTGAAAGGATTATAACCATCAACCATCTGAAAACCATCCATCCATCCATCAACCATCTGGAAACCAGTGACTCTAACCCTGACTTATGTCTGTCCCTCCCAGCTCCTGTGTCCTTCCCCAGGCTGGTCATCTCAGAGTGTCTCCCCCAGGGAAGAATGAACATGTCCTGTTCCTGTGAGGGAGACAGTCCCCTGTACAGCTGGACTCTGGACGGACAAGCCCTGAATGACTCCAGGGTGAGCTATGATAAAAGGAGAAGCAGTGTGACTCTGGAGAGAGGCATCTTCGGAAAGCTCAACTGCACCATCAAAAACCACATCAGTCAGGACACTGTGGCACTGGATGTCTCAACATGCAATGGTATGCTCAGGTTGTACTGCGAGATTTCATGATCATGATTGTGATGCACTATGACTGGACTGTGAGAACAGACTACTCTGCCCCGCATTACCATTATCCTCTCTGACTGGGTTTAGGGACAATATACGTTAACTGCACATCATCCAATGGGACAGAGGTATCAGGTTGGGTCAATCCCAATGGTCCTCACCTGTGTACCGGAAGTACCACCTCAAAGCCCATCACACAGACAGAGAGCACCATGCCGACAACATCTGGTAAGGGGACTGCCAACGTAGCCACCTCCAGACCCTCCAATCACACCACCCAAGGCTTGGCCAGGACCACTAGTAATGGCATTCAGGCCCAGTGGTACATTAGTAAGTGAAGACGTTATCTAGATGTGATGGCTGATCATATCGTTGTGTCATTTTGATCACTGGTGACATCATTCATGTTGGAGAGGATATTAGACACAGCGATGGCAATGTGATGATGAGAATTATTATGAGGATTATAAAACATTAAGATGAATTTTAAATAAGCATTTCCCATGTAGCAAATGTGTCTCTCTGTCTATGTCTCCTCTCCACCAGATATGATAGTGATTGTAGCAGGAACGCTGGCTGGAGTCCTGCTCATAGCAGTTCTTCTGGGTATTTACTTTGTGCTACACAAGAAGAAGGCTGCTGCTGCTGCTATTGCAGGTCAGGACAGATATCGTCTTCAGTACCATGTTTCATATTGGGATACGGGGAACATATTAACCAGTGTTTAACTGTAAATGTTGTGTCTTTTGTAAGATAGTAACATTGTTTCATGTGTTGGTGAAGCACAACTGTGAGTCTTAGCATGGGAGCCAGTTTTGCATGAGCAGCATATTGTCCTTGAGTTGATTCATTTCCATACATATTTTGTTGTGTGGAGGTTTATGGAGGAACTGTTTCAATCTTCACACTGTGTGTTAAAGCACCTTTGAAAAATAGACATAGGCCTGAACATAAGGACAGGTCATGAAAGTGGTCTTTATAGTTTCACAACTAAGCCACAGTCTAAAGCCAATGTAGACTGATGAAATAGGTCTAATTAACAAAATATGTTTTAAAATAATTAATCTGACTGAATTGTTCATTTTCCCCTCGCACATGAATTCTGAAGATATCAAGTCAGAAAGCGAACGTACCCATAGTTCTACTGTTATTGAAAATTAGCGTGTTATCGTGTTCAGGTTCTGCATTCCAAACCGATTCATCCCCAACAGTTGACATCATGATCCATAGACCAGATAATAAATAGAAAAGTGAGAATGCGAGAAGTATGGTCTTTTCTAGAACTTTATTAGAAGTGTAAACGCTCCAAGGTTCCGTTTAACCGGACCAAACAAGGCTAGTCTAAACACGTCTTAGAAACAGAAGAAGTTTCGGACTAGTAAAACATTCAACTGATGCAAGAATGAACCCGTAAGCCACATTTGAACTCATATACTTAATATCTGCATTCTTGGACCAAAGTGTGACTCTAATACCCAAGATGTGAACATTTCACCCCCTTACTGCAAGTAAATAGCATCTGTATTAGGAAATTCCGGTCAAAATCACTCTTACAACATGAGATATAATCTTCTGCTGAATGAAAAATACACGTAAAAGAAAGAAAAAGAAAAACGTTTGTTCTCACATTGCCGTGGATTTATCGCCCATGTCACCCCACAGAAGACGAAGATAAAATTACCTACGCCCAAGTACAATTCGCGAAGAACAACCAGGAGAAACCGATGAAGAGGAGGCAGGCTCCGGTTGAGGTGGAGTATGGCGAGGTGAAGGTGTCTGCGGCCGATGGGAACCAGGAGAGGCGTTCCAGCAGAGAGGTGGAGTATGGTGAGGTGATGATCATGTCAAACCACAGGAGGAAGGTGGACAAGCCTCATCAGGAGGAATGTGTGTATTCCTCCGTTCGCTAACACCGTGTTCTAACTTATGTGCTAATTAATGCGCTGGAGGATACAACTAGACCATATGTTTATTTCGTTTTTAATGCAAAGTTAATAAATGTAGTGACAAAGTCGCTTTATTGAGTGTCCCGATGTACTCGCTTTCAGACAGGTTCTGATTTTACAAATGAATCACTGACAACATCTATGATTCAAAAAAAAAAGTTGTCATTTGATATGACTAAAGGTGTTCATGCTGTTATTTGGAGATAGCAGTAGGCCTACTATGACTTTAAACTGTGCTTCACTCTGCTTACATTTCATATGTGTTCTATGTTTGCACTTCCCTGCCACAGTGAATTCTGTACGTGTATATATTGCATGGCGAATAAAACCGATTCTGATTAACCACTGTTAGGCTACTGCATCTGTCTGGCAAGATGTGTGTCAAGACGCATTTGAAATATATCACTAAAGAGACAACAGACTCTTATTTCGATGTTGGTCCACGGGCTAACTTCAACCACGCGAGTAGCTGCCAGTGTGTCCTCATGACGGGGTTCAATCCGAATCACTATGGTTCGACGACAAACAGGACCTTTGCAAGACATTGCTGTCTGGTAAAGGTTATCTTCCATTTTTAACATCCCCATGCTCAATAGTCCAGCGCATATGTAACTTCCTCTGTATGCACTATGACTTCCCCTAACTCACGATGTGTTAAAACAGCTATGTTGGTGAAGTACACCAACCTGTGGTCACTGAAATAAAAGAAAATAACATAACACTTTTTTCCATGACAAAGACACCTCTTTTTGTGCAACACCTCCCAGCGGTTTTTTTCATGGTGGTTTTTGAGGTCGTATTTGTAAAGACATGTAACAAGTTCTGTGTGTATATTTTTGATACTTAGTAAGTATAAGATGAATTCATGGGATGTATCTCAATATTTTATCAGTTTTACACACAATTGTATTATGTATTTTTCAAATTACAGTTCTGTAAAAACCACTGCACTGTCAAAAGTTGAAAAGGACTATTATGAGAACAGAAGGGTGAAATTTAAGAGGCCACTGAAACTTGACCCTGCTTGCCCTTACTCAAACTTGTCCATCTCAACTTATCATCTCAAGGGTCTCTTAATTTTTTACAAGACCCGCGTATCATTTTAATTATGCAATCTTTTCATACTACTGAGGTAAATAAACATACTGTTAAATTAAACTTACATCTGTTGTTGCAGCATGCTTCAATCGCTCTCTGGGTAGTTCAGTTCCCCCCCCCTCTCTGTCTTTCTCTCTTCCTTCCTCTCTCTCTCTCTCTCTCACTCTCTCTCTCTCTCTCTCTCTCTCTCTCTCTCTCTCTCTCTCTCTCTCCTCTCTCTCTCTCTCGTGTCTATCATCATAACTCTGGTAAAGTATCTATATTTGCTGTTACACCTCCAGTCAGATGACATGACTTCTAGAGTCCCTCTGTGGATGCTTAGCAGAGGCTAAGGAAGCGAGTGAAAAGCTCTAATCAGGACAGGTTCATGTTGCAACGATTTCCCAATAACTCCACGTAACTCCATGCAAGGGTGCTGGCCTCTGTGACCAGTAATATGACTTTATTATTGGCCACCGTGAGGATTTAATACAAAAAAACTTGGTACAAAAACATACAGCGTCAAATGTAAACGTCATGCCAGCATAGACAAGGAAGTCACTGGAATAATAGTTTACATATTTTTGCATCCAGCCTTTTGCTTTCAACAAGTCAATGAGTAACATGGTTTCAGTGTCTCGAATATTTAATATAATAGTACAACATTTGTAATATAACCCAATCCTTATGTTAACAACCAAAGGCATGGCCAGCACACTGCTCTAAATACCATCAGAACCAATCAACTTTATTCACCATGTCATTTCACATGTACATTTTTCTCATGGTGGATTCTTTGTGGCAAAAAGCAGAACCAGAACATCAAGATGAAACGTCTCCACTGTTGATAATGACTAAACCACAAGGAATTATCCAGTCTTTCTGTCTGAACCACAAACACTTTCCACTCCCTGACTGGACAACATGAGTGTGCTGCATGTTCTAAAACAAACTGAAGTAACTCTAATTAAACAAGAATATATTTTACAGTATTCAGTCCCTCCTGAAATCGGCCATTTATGCGGCGAAAGTGCGGCATATTTGAAAAAATGCGACGCCCGCATAAATATGCGGACTTTGGCTGATTATGCATGAAATCAGGCGATCGCATAATCGCGTTTTTTCTGGCGGGACTGTGTCCAAGTCGTTTTATTAATCTATCATCCACCTTTATTTTCTTTTAAGACATCTGCACGTTAAGAGTTGAAAGAATTATAATCGAAGACTTCTCTTTATCATGGTGTAGTTACTGTTATAGTTGATCATCAAAGCACATGTACATGACATTTTTGACACACTTCTCTGGAACTCTCCCTGGGTTGATCAAGTAAACACTTGTTGGCTTGTTGGTCAAACATCATGCCATCCGTGTGCTAAAATGGTCTACATTACCATCACAATATTTCTTTAGCATATTCACATACAGATGGGTTTGCATTAAACAGAACCACTTTTCCAAAATCAGTCAGATGTAAGTCAGATATCTCTCAACAGGAGCCATGTCATTCACCAGTAGCCTGGCCATGGTAGATATAAACACATTAGCCAATGGTTGGCACAGTCCAGTTGTGTTGATCTGCAGTTAAGTCTCGCTGTTTCACATGACAGGTAAAAAGTCATTTCTTGTGTGGTTTCATAGAAATAACCTTGTTTCCTGCCTTCGGGTGATGTATTTAGGGGTAGCAATATTGTAATTCTTTTACCAATCCAATGGTACAGTCATAAAGACACTGAACATCAAAATTAAACAGGGAAAATTGATGGGGCTCAGAGGGTTGGTTTGAACCACGAGCAGCGGAATGTGTAGCAATGACTTCTCTGAAACAATGTTTAATTTTGTCACTCAAACAGGTGTCTAGTTCAATATTAATCAGTAAGCCACTAAATCATGCTCAGATCCTCATTTCTCACCAAGTTGTTCAAAGTCTAGTGTCGGACTGAAATAGGGTCCTGTTTGTTTAGAACGTTTATTAAATATCACATATAAAACTGATTGTGAATGACTTTGTAGTGGTCAGTGACAGCACCACCAACATTTCACAAAGCAACTTTTAACAGTAACTAACGTACCCCTCCTCTCTCTCTTTGTGTTTTCATTTCTACCTTGTCACAACCTTTTTAACTATCGTTTCCTTCCTCTCCCTCCCTCCCTCTCTCAGTTCCTCTCTCTGAGCTCAATGTCAGTTATGAACAGTGCTGAAAAAAGGATCATGTAGTGCAATTGGTTAAGACAACACACAGACAGACACACACCAACCCACACACGCTCCCTCTACAATCGCTCTATAACAGACATCGATCCTGCATCTGATAACATATCTTTACTGTACGGTTTGGTTGCCATGGACAGGTTGTCAAGGATGTTTGGTGTCTGTTTGGGAGACGGGATCACAGAGGCATGCTGGGATAGCTGAAGCTTCCTTTTGCTCAGTTTTCTCTCTTTGGCTCGTCTGTTTTGGAACCAGATCTTCACCTGCACAGGGACAGAAAGCACAGTACTCACACACCCTGGACCGCTTTTCTGGAGCAACTCTCTCCTGGGTTTCTTGTTTGCACTAATTTGACCTGCCTTTGTGTCTGTGTGCTGGTGTGTGTGTGTGTGTGCTGTCTGTGTGCATGTGTCTGTGTGTGTGTGTGTGTGTGTGTGTAGGCCTGTGTGTGTGTGTGTGTCTGTGTGTGTGTGTGTGTGTGTGCGTGTGTGTAGGCCTGTGTGTACCTGGCGTTCCGAGAGGCTGAGAGCCGTGGCCAGCTCAGCCTTCCTCCTGATGGTGACGTATCTACTGTAGTGGAAGTCCTTCTCCAGCTCCAGTCTCTGGTGGTCGGTGTACACCATGCGATACTTGTCCTTGGTCCTGGTCTTCCCTCCTGACAACACAAAAGTCAACAAGCCATGTGGATTAACAACCACGCCAAACACAAACATCCCTAGTGGGTGAA
>BROE01000006.1:5032000-5053310 GCA_036571765.1 Plecoglossus altivelis | reverse complement strand
TCTCTCTCTCTTCTCTTCTCTCTCTCTCTCGGATGACTCTCTCCCTGACTCTCACTCTCTCTCTCTCCCTCCTCTCGCCTAACTCTCTCTGCCTCTCTCGGTCATGAAAACAAGAGGGAATTTAAGCTAGTCTGTCAGTAGCCATAATTGTAATTCGCTGTTCTTTTTCTTCCTTGTGTGTGTGTTTTGGGGTAGGTGGGGGGGGCGTAGGCGTCCTCTTTTTCTCACGGAAGGGGGTGGGGGGGCAGGGTGGGGGGGGGGGGAGGGGTGGGGGTGAGGGGGCTATGTCCTGAAGTGTTTGGAGAAGGGAGAAGAGGGAGGTGTGTTTGGCAAGACAGATGGGGAAGGCATAGTATACAGTCATGCTGTGTGTCTATGTGATAATGCGTGCACGCGTGTGTGTATGGGGTGTGAGTGAGTGTGTTCGTGAGTGCGTGACCATTTAAGGCCACCACATCCGGTACCTTCATGAGCAGAAAGTGAGGAGTTCATAGGAGATATTTGCAAGCTGTCTTCTTCATGCATGTGTTTGAGACATTATTCGAGCAGGATGTTGCCTTTTACAAAGTACATGGATGTTGTTTTAAATACATTAACATTTTGATGAGAGGAAATGTTTTCATGACTAGTATGTCACACAAAGTGGTTTTAATTAACTTCTAAGTGTCACATCAAAAAAGAAAAAAAACGTTTTCCTTCTGTACTTCCCAAAAAACCCAAAGTGTTTGAAAGACATCATTAAACTGATGTGAAACGACAGTAGCCACATCTGAGACTTTCTTTTAACCCTGAGATTTCCCAGAAGGCCTAGCTTACCTTAGCATCCTTCTCTGCTGTCTGTGACAGGACACTTGGGCACTGGAGGTTGGGACATGTTGGGTTAGGCTGAGAAGGGTAGGGGGGGTTTGGGCGGTTATGTGAGATGACAACTATCATTATATGTGACCGCAAAAATGACCAGACATGTTGAGGAGTCCAGGGAGCTGTTGAATCTAAGGTGTTTAAGAATGATTTAACAATTGGTTTCCAACCCTTGGTTCAGAAACCCATAAAGTTCCCTTTATTGGAGATCCTCCCTTGAACTCCCAGATAACTCCCAGACTGAAGTTCCAGTTAAGTTCCAGTGTGAGTAGAAGAGTTGGAGGTCCAGAGCCTACCGCACGTTGACTGTAACTGACGGTCTTTTCCATTCTAAGACTGATCTTATCTTGCTCTATATGTCTTCACGCCTTGGAATTTGGATTTTTATAGTTTGGTTTACTGGTGTCTGAGGGGGTTGGGGACCAGAGGACCTCTGGGGGCCTTTTCTGTCCGCCAGCAGAGATTAAAGCTGTTTGTTTTAACAAGGACACTCTGGGCCCAGTGTTCCCATAGACCATGCCAAAGCCTTTCTACTGAGCTGTGGTCTCAAATAGGCTCCTGGAGGAGTGGGATGATGAGAGTGACATCCATCTGCTGCTTGGTTCTGTGTGTTCTACATCTATCTACAGTGTGGTTCTATGTGTTCTACATCTATCTACAGTGAGGTTCTGTGTGTTCCACATCTATCTACAGTGTGGTTCTGTGTGTTCTACATCTATCTACAGTGAGGTTCTGTGTCTTCCACATCTATCTACATCGTGGGTCTGTGTGTTCTACATCTATCTACAGTGTGGTTCTGTGTGTTCTACATCTATCTTCATCTCTTAATACAACCGGTCTTTCAGTGTCACTGTTAGTCAGATAATATAAGTACATCATCTTATCAAGTATATCAAAGCTGGACATTTTTATGGGTATTATTCACTGTGCTTTTAGTGATGAGTGGAAAGAGATTACATTCTGTTCCTGTTCCATTCCATGTGCGTTTGTGAAGGCTGTTCTGGCTGTCTGCTCGCTGTTGGCCCTGTTGTTCTGTTGCTGTGGTTTGGACATGTTTTCTCGTTTTTCATAGGGGTCTGCTTTTGTTCCGTTCTGTGTTTGTTTGTACCTATTGCAGGAACGGAGTGGTGGGGGGGGGGGGGGGTTCTACAGAAATTCTGCTGTTCTGTGCGGTATGTGTGTGTGTGTGTGTGTGTGTGTGTGTGCCTGGTCAGGGGTTGAGGCGGTGTGCAGCCTCTCTCTGATGCGTCTCTCCTTCACACCCACACACTTTTCCCAAGACAGGAAGTTAAGACTCTCCAGCTGTGCTCGAGGAACTTGTTAGATTTAGTCTCATGTTTGATTCATGTAGTTTTTTGTCTTGTTTTTTTTTCAAAGTCATTTTCTTCCAGTTCCCTTGAGATGGATGCGGAAAGGAAAACAGTCCGTTTTAAACGTGATTGTGAAAGTGTTTCCCCCCTCCTCATGATCTACATCAATACCAGATGTTTAAATACAGCACACAACCCCAGTATAGAAAGATAATCTTAGTATATATAGATTATCCCAAGGGAGGCATATCCAGCTAGCTGATTACTTAAGGAAGCAGCTTTACACACACACCCTATCACACATACTGTATACACACACACACACACACACCCTATCACACATACTGTATACACACACACACACCCACTCACACATACTGCACACACACACACACACACACACTATCACACATACTGTATACACACACACACACCCACTCACACATACTGCACACACACACACCCTATCACACATACTGCACACACACACACCCTCTCACACGTATTGCACACACACACACACACTCACACGTACTGCACACACACACACACGTACTGCACACACACACACGACTGTGCGTAGGCAGGGGGATGAGCCACATCTGTGGCAGTAAGAGACAGTCAGAGTGTCGGGGCTGGTAATGAACACTGAGAAGGGTCATCAAGCCATGAGTTTCCCAGCATCCCTGGGAACGACTTGTACTCTGGAATGGCAGTTCATCCTCCAGGAGGATTCCAGTGACATCCTACTTGAAAACACTTAGATCTCCCTTTAACCCAGAGCAAAGACAGAGGAGGAGCGCATTGTTAAAACACTTCACCAATTACAGCATCTTCAAATATATCTTGGAGGAATTTAGATTTGACCCCTGTGTTTACAGTGTGATTTATCATTATGACAGCACCAGGGGATTGGAATTCAAGAACAGAATGCATGCATCTGTCCATACTGACACACACACTGTATGTCCAGATGTATGTTCAGACAGGAAAAATAGACTGCCATGTCGACATACCGCGAAATACCAGGGTTCCTATACACTACACTGTACTTGGGACTGAATTGAGGACTTTAAATGTGCAGGTAAAAACTGTGCAAAAACACGTTTTCTACAACATCAACCTCAACTGGCTTTCTGACCTCTGCAAGTCAAGTGACACATGCATGACTGTCACCAAGCTGTCAGACGTGGCGCTCACGTTGATGCACTGCTTGTGACTGCCGCAGCACGGCCTTCTGGGACAGTCTGGTCCCGCCCGCCGTATCCTGTCCTCTCCCCAGAGTATCAAGTCCTGGGAAAGTTCCAGAACATCACTGTGGGAACGTGAACTGTACCCCGCACCAGAGATGGAGGGATGTGTGTGCGTGTGTGTGTGTGTGTGTGTGTGCTGGGGTAAGGAAGGTCACAGGCTTCATGGGTGTGTGTGTGTGCAGCTTGTTAATGCCTGTGTAGACAAGCACCAGTTCATGTGTGCATGGCTGCATGTGACTGTTTACACGTGTGTTTATGTAGGGGTGTGTGAGAGAGAAAGAGCGTTAGCTTGCCATGAGAAGTAAAACAATCAAGCCTGACACATGGCTCGTAGGGACAGTACCCCTCCTGGCCCAGCACAGCCCAGAACCCCGCTAATCTGTTGATTGGAAACAGAATTCAGGGCGTGCGAGCCTGTCTACATGTAGGAGGCTAGGAGAGCGAGCGTGTCTTCGTGTAGGAGGCTGGGCGTGCGAGCATGCCCTACAGTACATGTAAGAGGGTTGGGCGCAGAAGGGAGATGTATTGAGACGCTCAAGCTGTGTTTGATTAGAGTTATGACTCACAAGCATCCATTTCCCAGTGCATCATCTCCGCAGACGTATGTTTTATTGCACATGCATTCATTTGTCTCAGTCATGAACAACTTAAGATTTTAGATCGAAGACTTAACGATTGTATTTATGTTACTGCTGTTTCACAACGCGCGTTGCCAAAGACCCTTGATGGATGAATGACACTGACTCCTCCTTTTCCTTGTCCCTCTCGCCTCTCTTTCGAGACCTCCCTTCCTGTGGATAGGGTTAGAGCAACTTTGTCTCTCTGTCCGGGACAAAGGAAGACTTCCCTTGTCTCTCTTTCGCCTGGTCATCTTGTTGTGGACTGTCTGGAAGTGGCTTCCATTCTCAGATGTTTACTCCCAAATAGGTCACTGCTCTGTCATAAACTGGCTGTGGTCAAGGAGGAATCAGCTTTTAACCTCTCCAGCCCGTGTTTAAACTGCACAAGCCATCTCACTTCCTTCATAACAAACCACAGTTGAGTTTTTGATTTAATATCAGCACTCCGAGGGATTGGCCACCGATGCAAGTTCTTGGCCTGGGGACAACATAGCTGTTGTTGTTGGTTTGGATGTCCTAATTCCTTCGTCGTCTTTGTTTGCGGGAAAAAAATCCAATTAAGTAGGGCCGTGCGATGGGGTAGGAGTTTTGTATGGGAGCAGGGCTTGGCTGGGGCCAGTGGGGTAGCACACACTGACCTGTTTGTTATCAGAGGCAATGGTGGCTAAACAAGAAGAAAACCGCCTGTGAAACGTCCTTCTGTCCGTGTGCGGCCAGGCTTCACATGTCTCTCCCTGCATGAGGACGGCAAGGTTGCGCAACCCCCAGCTGATCTGGGTCCAACACTGTTTGAGGATACTGGGTCTGAGCGGGACGTTTCCCAGAGTCGCCTAACAATATATTAGACAGCAGAGTAAATGAGCAATTTTTAAAATGTGTTCAACAACAACAAGAAAAAAACATCTCACGAATCTGACTAGTTCTGGGAAGTTGTGTACCGTGGCAGGAAGGTTAGAGTTCATCAGATGAGGGAGACATTCTTGCTGGTTGGTTGGTCATCGCGCTCGTACCAGTTCTGAACTCGACCGGTCCAGAATGCGTGTGCTCGCTCTGTCCATCCAACCAGCAAGAACATCGCCTCCTTCTGATTCACTCCACAAACTCCCTGCTGCAGTGCGCAACTACTCTGATATGTGGTCGGATATCTGCAACCCAGATCATGGAACAAATTGCGCAATAAAAATATCTGATGTAGGTGTTAAGCTCCCACAGTCAGATAACACGGTCTAATCTGCCCCTGCCCCCACCTCACCCCCCCCATCCCCCCTTCCACGTCTGATCTGGCCCCCAACATGTTAACTCTCAAACTGTTAGCGTAATCTCCAACATAGATAACGGAGTAAATGTTCGCGCCTTCTTCTGAAACGCTTGGAGCTGAGAGGGTATATGTGTATGCGTGTGTATTGCAACACTTTGATGAACCGATTCTGCTGTTGTTGACGTGGTTCAGTTGTGGTTCACGCAGCCCTGTGAACGTGCTGTTGTTCTGTCCTTGCAGCCTGCCACCAGGAAGCACCATGAGAGGGCTCGTGTTCCAGCAGACAGCTTTGGTCACAGGTGAGTTCAGCTGCAGCCATCCCGTCTCTGCAAGACCCAGCACCCAGGGGAGAAGGGGTGGAGGGGAGGGGTGGAGGCGTGGGGAGGAGGGAGCCGTTTGGGAAGGGAGTCAGTAGAGGAGAGGGAGGGGAAGAGGAAGTGACAAGGGAAGGAGGTGAGGAGAGGAGAGGAGGAGTTTATTATGGAGGCCTGAGAACTCCAGCTGGAATAGATCAACCCAAATCCTGCACACGCAAACACACACAAGAGGCTGGATATCTTTGCTTGTTTCTGTTATCTGGCACTTTGACCCCTGACCCCTGACCTGACCTCATCCTGTTTGTGTCTTCTCCACAGTCATGCTTCTCTTCTGCCCAAAGTTCCACTGCCTGGTGCTCGCCCCTAGCGACAGCCAGGTTGTCATGGTGGCCGGGTCCTCTCTCACTATCAGCTGTTCTGGCTCAGGATTGGCTACTTGGAGGTTTCGTCGTCAGGAGGACGTTCCTCTTTTCCAGGTGGACCAGAGGAACAGTTCTGCGGTTCTGATCCTGGAGAACGTGACCTGGCAGCACACAGGGGTGTACGAGTGTACGACGCCGACCGAGGAGGGTGAGGAGACAGAGGAGGTGGCGGTGTTTGTTCCAGGTTAGTCCAACCAGAATTTGGATCCCTTTTTTGGGCGAAATTTGACACCAACTTAGCAAGGGTCAAACCCAACCCTCTGGCATACTACATGTTGAATGATGAACGGTACAAATAAAGTTTTTTTGCTTGTTGTTTTACAATAAGTCTGGTACTACCTCTGCCTTATGAAAGTAAACCTGTCTCCTCCCCTCCAAACCCCCTTCTCTTGTCCCCTTCCCTTGTCCCCTTCCCTTGTCCCCTTCCCTTGACCCCTTCCCAGACCCTGAGGTGTGGTTCATAGAGAACCCTCATGGCATGGTGACCAAGACCAGCGAGCTGGGCGTCATCCCATGTCTGGTGACGGACCCCCGCATAAACGTCACCCTGTACGAGAGAGACAGCGGCGCCGCCCTGCAGGGCCTCTTCCTCCCCACGCAGGGCTTCCAGGCTGCCCTGGAGGACCGTACCTATGTGTGCCGAGGGCAGATGGACGGCCAGGAGAAGGAGTCCCAGGCTTTCTACGTCTTCAGCATCGTTGGTAACTGTTCAGTCTGGACTGACTAGTTTCGCAAACGGACTATTCACAGATCTTGATCTTGTATCTACTGCCTAGTGTATCTACTAATGTTTCTTCAGATAAAGCTGTCCCATGAAAAGAACTGGTAACTAACTCCCATCTTCTCCCATTTGGGTCAATCTCTCTTCCTCCCCCCTCCCTCTTCCTCTCTCTCTCCCTCCCTCTCTCTCTCCCTACCCTCTCTTTCTCTCTCTCCCTACTTTCTCTCTCTCCTTCACACCCTTCCTGCCTCAGTCCCGGAGGCCATAGACGCCTACATTAATGCGTCCAAGACGGTGCTGAAGAAGGGCGAGCCCCTCACTGTCAACTGCACTGTCCATGGAGTGGAGCTGGTCTTCTTCTCCTGGGTTCACCCCAGCAGGGAGGTGAGTGGGAGGGAGACGGACGGAGCGGAACAGAGGAGAGAGACAAGAGCCTGCTGTTTCTCAGCCCCCTCACACACAGCCCATCCCCGCGAGGATCGTAACAATCCTTAATGGAATCAAGATGGAGGGGCCACACCTTAGATAGTTGCTCCCACTCACAAAGCACGGGCCCAGTTGACTCACAATGTGAAGTGAAGGAAACCTTCAACCCCCTCTCTCCCACGCCCCCCTCTCCCTTCTGCCCCCCCCACCAAAACGTCCGCTAATGACAGGTGCTGAGAAAGGGCTGAGCCTCATTGTCAATCTGCAGGTCATCCGGAGTGGAGCTAAGGTCTTCTTCTCCGCTGGGGTTTCCCAGCAGGAGGTGAAGTGGGAAGGGAGACGGACGAGCGAACCATGAGGAGAGAGACAAGAAGCTGCTGTGTTCTCAGGCCCATCTCGACACACAGCCCATCCCAATGCGATGGACTCGCTTAAATCCTTATGGAAAGTCAAGATGCGCTAGAAGCCGACACCTTAATAGTTGCTCAGCCTCCACTAAAGCATCCGTGTAACCCTTAGCTTGATCTCATAATGTGAAGTGCAAGGAAAACACATTCAACGTCCCTATCTTCAAGGCCACGCCTCCCTCTCCCTTCTGCCCCCCCCACCCCTCTGGCAACTACCTACCATCGACCCCCTCTTACAGTCCTTGTGCACCTCTCTCCCCCTACTCCTTTTACCCTGACTTCCCCCTTTTCACCCCCTCCACCCGTCAACAACCCAAACTGTTATAATCCCCCCCCCCCTATTCCCTCCCCTCTTCTCCTCCCCTTCCCCAGGTGACCTCCATCAAGCCAATGACGGACGTGCTGTCGGCCGTGAGCATGCGCTCCTGCCTGTACATTCCCAGCGCCTCGCTGGCCCACGGCGGCCCCTACGTGTGCCACGTGCACGAGGGCGTGCAGGACCAGAGCGCCACGGCCACCATCAACATCACCGTCCTGGGTAAGACAGGACCAGGGAGAGGGACAGAGGAAGCAAAGCAAAGCACAGAGAGCCAGAGAACTCCAAGCAGTGGATGGACAGACGGCTAGTTGGGGGGTTAGCAGTCGCCGTGTGCGAGGAGGCTTACTCTGAGGGCACTGAGGTGTGTCTGATATTTATGAAAGGGCCAGAGTAACCTAAACACGGTGAGACTGTCCTCTTTCATAGCGACGGGCAGTCTGGTTCTCGCTGACGCCACACTGAGAATGTCTGCTTCTTCACTGGCTCAACGCATAGACCCGTAACCCTGAAAATGAGGAATCCTGTGTTACTTGAATTACTGAGTAACCACATCAATTTGGTTTAGGGGTTAGGTTGGCTGTGCCAGTCACGACCACAATAGATGTGGGTTAGGGTAGGCTCTGCAGAACAGACACAAACGATCCCTTGCGGTGAGACTGCCTCCCTCAAAGCAGAGCAACGCGATCAAGATATGACCGTTGCCCCTCTCTTCTTCTCTCCCTCCAGAACGAGGCTTTGTGGAGGCACGCCCCGTTCAGCGGCAGAACGTCTCCGCCCAGTGGCACGAGAACGTGGAGCTGAGGGGGGAGATCGAAGCCTACCCGCCGCCCCGCATCCGCTGGAGCAAAGACGGCGCCGCCGTCAACGGAGACAACACCATCAGCACGCGCCAGGAGAACGAAACCAGGTGGGGACGGAACGAGTCGGGTCGTGTGTTTGACCCCGTGTCGGCAAGGTTAGGTCAGCCGCCCCACAGCTGCTGAGAGAGGAACGCTCACCAGCGCTCATCCACTGCAGCGCTGAGGTGTTTTAAACCCATCAGAGACAGAGACATCCCTGTCAGAACAGCCCCTCTCATGTCCATCAGCGCCAGACAAGCCCAGAACTCAGATAAGAGAACAGACAGAAGCCACCTCAGCTAGACTCACTCAATCAACACCCGCCAGGAACTATAAACAGATGAGGTTTCACAGAGGGAACTAAGCCCCAGCCAAGGGGCCAATCAGATACTAGAACAATATTTACCAGTAGTCATCCAGACTGATGTTTCTCTCTGTGTGACCCCAGGTACGTCACCGTGTTGACGCTAGTCAGGGTCAGAGTGGACCAAACAGGCCTCTACACTCTCCTTGTTACCAACGGAGATGACACCAAGGAGGTGACCTTTGATTTGGAGGTTAAAGGTGAGAAGATCATGGCTGTGTGTCTTTGTCACAGTTTTGGTTTCATCTTCCTGTTTTCCTCTTGGAGAATCCAAACTACTTAACAGTCTACTATAGAGTTGATGCAATGTCAGGAAGCACATACAGATCAATGTGGTCAAAATGAGTGAAATCATGGATTAAGGTCGGGTGATCACGCATTTTAGAAAAAACCGAGGTCAAGTGATAATCCATTCTAGAACAGATTAAGGTCAGGGAATCTTCCATTCTAGAAGGGCTCACCCCTTCCTGTCTGCAGTTCCGGCTCAGATCTCAGACCTGTCGGACCACCACCTCCCTGAGAAGATGCATGCAGTGACGTGCGTGGCCGAGGGTGTCCCCACCCCCTCCATCGTCTGGTACACCTGCGACAGCATGCTCAAGTGAGTTGTCCAAACAACAGTTCGTCAATACATTCAAAATACAGTTCAGCTTCAAAGTAAGATTAGCCAATAACAGCCATATCTTCGCAAATAATAATGGTTTCTGGGGAAAAAAAAGTTACAAAAGAAACAAACTGAGTATTGTGTGTAGAGCCTCATGCAGCGTTGTCATGGTGATTGTCCGATGTTGCCTATATCAGGTGCAGTAACTGGACCACAGCCTGGAAGCCCCTGGTGCCTGACCCAGACACGCTGAGCATTCAGACCAACGCCTCCTTTAATGAGAGTCGTAAGGTGGGCCAGGTGCGCAGCCAGGTGACCCTGCTCAAGCCACAGCAGTGGACCCTGCGCTGCGAGGCTCGCAACCAGGGGGGAGTCCGACGGAGAGACGTCAAACTGGTCTCCAGCAGTAGGTGTCAACACGTTGCATGGTCTCTCAGCAGGTCGGCCTTATACCTGCCTGGTGAACTAGATTAATCTTATCTGTTCCTTTGGTCAGGGTCCAGTCAGGGTACAAAGTAAAGAGTTGAGTTCACCAGACTAGACTCCACACACTCCCAGATCTTAGCTGATCCCATCTTAGATCTCCACCGAACCTTCTGAACGTCCCTCAGTGCACCTCTGACCGTAGACGTTCTGCCTGTGTTCTCTGTCCCAGCTCTGTTTTCCCAGGTGGCAGTGCTAGCCGCCGTTCTAGCCTTGGTAGCCATCATCATCATCTCCATCATCATCCTCATCGCCGTGTGGAGGAAGGTGAGACAGTAAAACACTGATACAGACCGTGTCGTAAAACGGGCTTTACAACCTTCTTGGGTGAAACCGTTTTCAACTTTTACAATCCAGTTTGACTTTTTTTTTTCTTGACGCTGGGATTTCCTCAGAAGCCCCGCTATGAGATCAGGTGGAAGGTTATTGAGTCTGTGAGTCTGGATGGCCATGAATACATCTATGTGGATCCCATTCATCTGCCCTACGATCATGGCTGGGAGATGCCCCGCGACAGCCTGGTTCTGGGTGAGAACAGCCACCTCAGACACGCTTAGCAGCATTAAACTAGATTTAAATTGACGTGGCATACATTTAACGCTGTTGTGACTTGCCCTGTGGTTACAGGTCGTACCCTAGGATCAGGAGCGTTTGGACGGGTCGTCGAGGCGACCGCGTACGGTCTGAGTCATGCCCAGTCCAGCACAAAGGTTGCTGTGAAAATGCTCAAATGTATGTGAGAGAGAACCACAAAACTGTAAATCCTGAAATCCCTTCAAATCGTTAATTTCATTGAGCCTTTGTTCTATGCTACTTTTCTAAAGCGTCATGATGGCTTCTTGGTATCATTTTTTTTATGTGGCAGTCAAAATCTTATCAAAGAGTTAGCAACAACCAGGGCTGGCTAGCCTGGTCTCCTGTTGAGCTTTAGCCTGCTATTCTGCTACAGCTCCTTGCCCACCTGTCTGACTTGGCAAGGCATAAATGCACCGTTTCCAGGCTACCCTGGAAAGCTGACACTCTGCCATTGACTAAAGTCTTTCTCCATTCTGAGCAGTAAACTATATAATTCCTTTCATAATGAGCCACTTCTCCCCTAACTCCTACCTCCCCCCCCTCCTCTCCACACACAGCCACAGCCAGGAGGAGTGAGACCCAGGCTCTGATGTCAGAGCTGAAGATCATGAGCCACTTGGGTCCTCACCTGAACATAGTCAACCTGCTGGGGGCCTGCACCAAGCAGGGTGAGCTGGCCACAACACAGTACACAGGCCGTAGTGTTGCAGTTGTATGTGGACAGTGCATGACTTAATACATACAACTGTATGTTTACTCAGTGCATGAGAAGACGAATACAACTGGACCTTTTTGGGGGGTTTGGAGACCACACTAAGACAGTTCCTCGACGATATCTGGTTTGGTGATCCAATCTTACATCTCAATTCAGGGCCTCTCTACCTGGTGACGGAGTACTGTCGCTATGGTGACCTGGTGGACTACCTGCACAGGAACAAGCACACATTTTTGCAGTACTATGCTGAGAAGAACCAGGAGGACTCTGGCTGTCGGGAATCTGGAGGGAGCACTCCGGTCAGCCAGAGCAAAGGGTAAGCAGCAGTCAGGGAGGAAGAATTTGAATGAACTAGCAGGGATGATACCATAGAAGAAGAATGGGAATGAATTAGCAGGGATGATACCATAGAGGAAGAAAGGTAATGAATTTGTGAGGATGATACCATAGAGGAAAAATGAGTTTCAGGTAGTTGGGGAGCAGAATTCAAATGATTCTTTCTGTTTAATTCATCCCATCAAACAACACATTTTAAACACATTTAAAAATCCCTTCTGAGCATCTAAATGACAGTTCCATGTCCTGATGTCTCCATATTGTTCCTTCAGCTACGTGTCATTTGGCAGCGAGTGTGACGGGGGCTACATGGACATGAGCAAGGACGAGCCCACCATCTACGTGCCCATGCAGGAGCAGATAGACACCATCAAATACGCCGACATCCAGGCCTCCCCGTACGAGTCCCCCTACCAACAGGACCTCTACCAGGAACAAGGTACTCACCATACCCCAGCCAACCCCGCTCAGACAACATCTCGGTTTGGCTTGAAATCAACACTGACCCAGACCAAAGCAAACCACAGTTCCTGAAACAGAAGAAGCTTTTGTCAGTCTAGATGAAAGACACCTGGTTCGCGTTACCTCCGTCGGTGAAACGACCACATTTGTTCTGTTTAGATTCACGTCCTCTGAGTCCTTACATTGTTTGTTGTTGTTTGTTGTTGTTGTTGTGTCTAGGCCAGAGCAGAGTGGATGCAGGCCTGGTCCTTAGTGATTCCCCCATCCTCAGCTTTGAGGACCTGCTGGGGATCAGTTACCAGGTGGCCCAGGGGATGGACTTCTTGGCCTCCAAGAACGTAAGCTGCCTCCCCCTAGTTCACTTTCAGTACAAACATCCTCCTCGACCAGATCTAAGCTGATCTTGAAAAGGATGTGAAGATTTCATTCAAGCAGTGAAACTACTTCATTTTAACCCTGTGTTCAAGCAGTGAGATGACTACATTAAAACCCTGTGTTCAGGGTGAGGTCAGCCTCGCCTACATAGCCGTGTCCCTCTGGTCCATGCTCTGGTGTTGTGGTTCCCCGGTGTGTGTGACGTGTTCTGGTGCTGTGGTTCCCCAGTGTGTGTGTGACACGTGTTCTGGTGCTATGCTTCCCCAGTGTGTGCACAGGGATCTGGCTGCCAGGAACGTGTTAATCTGCGAGGGCAAACTGGTGAAGATATGTGACTTTGGCCTGGCCAGGGACATCATGCACGACTCTAACTACATCTCCAAGGGCAGCGTGAGTCTTCCACACACAGAACACCTGACCACACTGAGAGATGCATCTGAAAGTGTTAAATAGTTTAAGTGTTCAACTATCCAACAATAATATAATTGCTGGTGAAGCATCTATACAAACAAACCTAGCAGAGATTGATAGGAGGTCAAGACACGAATGCTATTCACTTGTTTCATCACAGGCAGAAAAACATGTTTACAGCGACATTTAAGCAACGCTCACCAAGCTCTTTCTAATCTGTGCAAAGTGTGAAACACATCTCTGATCCCTGTCTGACATCCTGACCCCACCAGACCTTCCTGCCCCTGAAGTGGATGGCTCCAGAGAGCATCTTCCACAACCTTTACACCAGCCTGTCTGACGTCTGGTCCTATGGCATTCTGCTCTGGGAGATCTTCACCCTCGGTCAGTGAGACCAGCCAGCTTGTTTCTAACAGTATTTCTGTCACAGATGGGGTTTATGGGGACCATTAAGCCAATTTCCTTCAGTGTTCAGCCTACAGTATGTCGTTAGGACCAGGCTGGACTTTGTTAGACTCCAGATGTTTCGGAGTATTATTATTCGTGTTAACTCTAGTTTGCCCCTTGTGGTAGGAAAGTGTAATGACAAGTGGATAGCGGCACACCTCCATCAAAATCCATGAACTGTCTCACACATAACATGACTTAAGAAGTCTGTCCGAGCATTTTGGAAAATGTAGACGGCTCTAATATATATGAATATGTGTTGTTTTAGGAGGGACCCCCTACCCAGACATCCCCATGAACGAGCAGTTTTACAGTGCTCTGAAGAGGGGCTACCGTATGGCCAAGCCTGCACACGCATCAGATCAAGTGTAGGACTACACCACCACAACCATCTACACACACCACCACAACCATCTACACACACCATGCTTCTTAACGGCTGTAAAACAGCCTCTAAACAGAACCTAAAACTGTTGTCTTGTTTTTTTTCTTGTAGCTACGAGGTAATGAAGAAGTGCTGGGAGGAGAAGTTTGAGAAGAGGCCAGAGTTCTCCTTTCTGGTGCACACCATGGGGAACATGCTGACAGACAGCTATAAAAAGGTGACATATTTATACACACATCCTCTCCTCCAAAAGTATCCTGTTCGATCACTACCACATCCGCATCCACACAGTCACAACCCCATGTTACATGGCAACGCAGCACGGCTAGACAGCTTGTACGCTGACTTGTACCATACATCAAAAACACATTTCCACATGTCAGCTCGAAGTGTACATCACCCTTGGTGGAAGCGTGAGTGATTCATTCATTTTTTTTCACCTTGGGGCAGAAATACTCCCAGGTCAACGACAGCTTTTTCAAGAGTGACCACCCAGCAGTGGCACGGACTAAGACCAGGCCATCCTCCCCCTTCCCCCCCGCCCTCACCCCCGCCTCCATCGGACCTGCCTTCACCCCAGACCCTACCCTCTTCCCCAACCCCTATCACAGTCCAGGCTTCCCCAGCCCAGAGGACACCCTGGACTGGCCTCCTTCCTACAATGACTACATCATTCCCATTCCGGATCCTAAGCCTGAGGAAGCCATCCCAGATGCAGACTCCTCCACAGAAGGCCCCTCAAGGTACGACCGACTTCCTGCCTGACTGCGGAGACGAGCGGCAGAGAATATAAACAGAAAAGAAAGATGAGGGATGTTTGGTTTGCTGAACGAGACACCCACACAGGCCCACATGCAGGGCAGTATCCTCTTTCAAGGAGCCAGGCTTCCACAGGCCTCAGCAGTCTGTGGATTGTGTTTATAGTCATGAAACATTCTCGCCAAGTTGGCTTGAAGACCGTTATTTGGGTAGAACAGATGTTTAGTCCCAGTGAATGCTCTCCATAGTTCCAACAGTGCCCTCTAGTGAGAGTATGTCCTGCAACACATAAGCCATTGAAAACCTCAGTGTTGAAGACTTGCAGATAATCTTGATTGTAGGGACAAGGGTAATGTTTTTTCTTATGTGGTTCCAGTTCTCTGTCCCTGGAGGAAGAGACGGACTCCGTTTCCCAGCATACATCAGACACGTTTCCAGAGGATGAGAGGCTTGACGCCAACCAGGAAGAGGTGCCGCTGATGCCCTCTGGAACGCCAGAAGAAGAGGACAGCTTCCTGTAACCTTCCACACAGATAGGAAAATAGATCCCATCTCTGGGAAAAACCCTTCTGCAGTCTTGAAGAGCGATTCATAGAGGAGTTTCTAAGTTACGTTCTATGTTTCTAAATCACAATTTGCACTTAACTCTGCACCTTTAGCTGCAAATTCGACCATGACATCACAAATCAATCATTTCTTTAAATGTGGAATTAGGTGTGCAGTACACTTCAAGTAAAACTCATGATACATATATACAAGATTTGTTTTGTTTTTTAAAGCTATCCTTAATTCAAACATGGCATTTCAATTTAAATGATTCCACTGACATGGTATTGTGTTATTAATATGTTGTTGATTTCTTAATTAGGCCTTATCAATAATTTAGACAGTGCCTAATTTATCCGTACAATAATACTTGTTATTTGTGTGTAAAGAAGTCTTTGTTGTTGACATTCATAATCTCGTTTTTTATCATCACTTTACATTCCAATGATGTGAACAAAATACGTTTCAATTGTTGACACACATGTGCCATTGCTAATACGGGTGTTCAGTTTCCGATCATAGCGCGTTATCCTCTCTAGTCAGTTAGAATACAAGATCGTATTAGCCGTCTCCTTTTCTCAACAGCAATGTTTTTATATTGTACGATTCTCAGTGTAATTCACGCTCCAGAACTCTTACTACTGTATTGGTTTAGAAAAGTGCTCAACCAGCTAAACGACACGTAGATGAACGTGTCATACAACACATTTGTAACAGCAACACTAAGTTCTGCACTTTACGTTAACTTTCACCACAAAGGGATGAAGCTTGAAGTTAACGAGGGGTGAGGTACACGTAAATCCTTTGAATAAAAAAATATACTAGTGTGGAAACTAGTAGTAGTGTTGAGAACTAGCAGTAGTATTAAGACGTAGAAGTACACGTAGGCCGTTATGGAAGCGTTTCACTGCCTTTTTACACGTGGGTACGACAAACTGTACGCCTTCACGTTGTTTGATTTTGTTACTGACGTGATTTTGTATATAGAAGTAAAGTTGATAATACAATGAATTTATACGGATCTGTTAGGATCTAGTAGATATAGTATATTCTGATCTACTCTTCAATCGAAGGGTTAATGAGACGAGGTTGACTGTATGCATACGTTCACATTGCTCACCACTCATATATTCACAAAAATAAATGTGTATGTACATATTTGTTACGATATAGCAGACAAAATGCAGCCATGCTAAACATCCTATACTGTAGAGGTATTTAGGAATGCACAACACTGAGAGTACTTACTCACGCCAAGGTACCAAAGCTTTCATGTCTTTTACAAATGTATTTTTCTATGCTGTATTTTGTATGTTAACGTGTACTTTAAATAAATGTTTTTAGGTGATTTTTTTGCGAGCTGTTGTCATGCTTTTTCCATTACTTGGCCAATTTATTATAAATTATTATTCATATGTCTTCATCAAGGCCAGATCAGTACCCCCAAAAGGCTCCTGGAGACTGAAGCCCCCCCACTCCCCACCGCACTCTCTAACCTGGACCCTCTACAGACCCCCCCCCCCCCCCCAACACACACACTCCTTAGCCGCCTGGACCCTATTCCTCCAGACACCCCCTGCTCCCTAACTTGGACTCCCCCACTCCCTAAATTGGACCCCCCCACTCCCTATCCTGGACCCTCTTCAGACCCCCTTCTGCTCCTTAGCCTGGATCCTCTCCCTCCAGACCCCCTCTCCCCCCTAGCTTCCAGATCATATCTGGCAATCAGGCACACCTCCATTACAGTACAGTGTGTGACAACAAACCGTGTCTGTTAGCGTGACTGTGTGACAGTGGGAGTGTGTCTACCCCCTTCCCTCTCCCCTCCTCCATCCCTCACTGTTCCCTGCCTTTTCCAGAGGGAGACAGTTCCCTACAGGCGGAGGAAAGAGCAGCTGGAGAGAGAGGGGTGGTGGGTTTGAGGGAATCCTAACAGCCTTCTGTCTACCCAAGGGAGACATTGTAAACACCAGGAAGGACACCAGCCACACACCACAGTCTACCACAGGTAATTTCAATCAATGACCTAAATTCTATTTCAATTCAGTTTGATTCTGGCAACATTATTTGCTTTGTGACCTATTACGTTTCTGTTAGTAATCGTTATTTACGGCCCAAATGGTGCCAAAGTGTAGAGTTTGGTTCAGATGCTCTTCTAGTAGCTACTGCGTGAACAGCCATCAGTGGGTCTTAGATGGGCTTACAGGCTGGGCCATGGTCAGGATGTTCCTGAGGGTCGTCTCAAAGCAAAAGAGCGCCTTTTAAAGGAAGTGTAGTTCTCATGATCATCAATGTGATTCGTAGTTTGTTGTTATTTAGTTGTACGCGCGTTCGTTTGTTGAAACTGTTTGGGGACTTAATGTGCAAGACATCCATGTCTGTGATATTATGCAAAACCATTCAAATCAATTTGCCGCACCCTAATTATGGAAGCCAGATGGGCACGGGATGTTGTCCTTAAACTGTTTGAACACCAGTGTTCCTAAACCTGTTTCCTAAGTGTTTAAAAGCAGCAAAACACCTCGGTCGTATGTAGTGTCAAGTCAACCCTAAACATCTAGACGCATGCAAAGTTCAACTGAACGTGCTAAAACAGTATTGGTCCTCAGACTATTTAGTCAACTTTCCGCTGAAAGGGGGAAGTGAGGAAGCAAGGAGCAGAATCTCCTCAGATCTGCTTCTCATTTCTCTCTCAGATCGACGTTATTCAACACTGAGGATATACGCGCTTCATCATGCTGCTGTGCGTAACCATGGTACTGGGCATGCTCCGTTCAGCCGCTCCAGGTAAGGCAGCACCTGCACTCACCTTCACACGTCAACAGATGCAGGCCATGCGCCTGTTGAGCTGCGACCGTGGTCGACCGTGACCTCCATTAAGGTTTGGCAGCAATCCCAACGCCACATTCGTTTCTGGGCCATCTTACTTTGAAGTACTTTTATTTTTTTATTTGGTTTCGGTAAATCCATCTCATCCATGAAAAGGATAACGCAGATTTGTGGGAATATGTCTTAACTGCTGCAGCACACTTTAGCATGACCAACTGGATTAATTTCACTGCGTTCTTATGGTGCATCATGGGTTATTTTCATCAATACGCCTGTTGTGTTCACGGTGCCGCTACTCCAACCCGCAGCCGTTTATTTGATCGTCAGCAGGACTGAATATGAATTCAATTGTAATGTCAAATCACTTGCTTTCAGAAACTATCAAAGGCACATCTGTTGAACCAAAATATGCCGAAAAAGATTTCGCAAAGCCAATATGTCAGGCGTGATTCCTTAAAGGGGTTAATGAATCCATGGCAAATTTAGATCTAAAAACAGGTTCCGTCAGATTTTGTCGATGAAGCAGTCTGCGTGACTCAGATTCTGTCTGACTCACACAAGTCCAAAGTATTTATAATTGCGAACATCATTTAACTAAGAATTCATGTTTTCCATAGATGGCGAGAAGTGAGAAATCTCTGCTGTCCTGTAGCCTGTACAGCTCCACTGAGTTAACATTCATACTGCGTTTCTTTGTGTCTTTGAGATTGAAACCCACACATCAATCTACATGATGGAATTAGTGAACAGAAAGGGAGCCATATACATTCTCATCTAAGTGTAAATAAGGAATTCCTGAACTAATCAGTGGACATCAGTGAACTGTTTTAAACTTCGCTCAACCGAGGTCTTAAAAACACGGACCCCAGGAACCTTCTCCAGGATACAGACATCCATGCTCATACGGTGTTAAAACACAACATACTACTTGAATTTAAAAAAAAATCTCAACAGCATGTCTAAAAAATGAGGCTGTCGATATTTCCTGTAGAACGACAGCCCGTATATAACCTAAAATAGACAGTTTGTGTTGGGTTATGCAACGTGTTTTCAGAGGCTGGTTTGTCCTTCTCTCTTGGTTCGAGCTACTGTCGCTCTGCTCCCTCGGAGAACATTTCCACGCTCCTTACGCCACAGATGCTCTTTTGTGGAGCGTGCGTTTGGGATAGAAACACACAAGTCATTTTTTTCGGAGATGAACACAAACAGGACTCTCTGTTTGTGTCAGTGTCCTTGGAGCGACGACGTGTCTCCATAATGAAGTGCAGTTCTGCTAAGCTTTGGGGAAACTGGACGAGTGTGGACTAGTAGAAGAGAGAGCTTTGTCTCTGCCTCTCCGTTCTCTTATATCTTCAAGGCATGAGACCACCTCCGTGGAAACACCCAGCCAGCGACGCTGGAGGACAGATTCAAACATCCAACACACCCTCTCAGCACTTTCTCTTACATCATGTTGACAGTCAGCTTCATCAGCAACTGTAAATGAATGATGAACTCCCGTCCGTGTTCGACGGTTATGAAAACGGCGGGAGCGGTTTGAGAAGATCACACTAACCAATGATGTTCACCGAATCCAACTGTGACTTGGCGGCTCTCAGGCTTCGCATCTTTACTGCTGCGTTTCTTGGTACCTTCACTTATGTGTTGACCCTCAATGCACATCCCTCTAAACCTCCCCCCCCCTCCCCCATGCAGCAGAATGGTCCGCCCCAGTGATCAAGCAGAACTCCGTGGTCCTGGGCTCCCAGCTGGTGATCACACCTGGTACTCCGCTGATTCTGAGGTGCATCGGAAACGGGCCGGTCAACTGGGTGACCCGGCTGGCCAAGCACCGTCGCCACGTCAAGGGTAACGGCACCGTGCGGACCTTCAGAGTGGACAGGCCCACAGCGGAACACACTGGAACGTATAAGTGTGTGTATACGAGTGGATTGGCACAGAGCCGCCAGCTGTTCTCTACAGTTCACATCTATGTGAAAGGTGAGCTCAGGTGTGTGTGTGTGTATTGGTAGGTTTGCGTGTGTTGATGTGTTTGTGTTGGTCTGCACAGCCATAGTGTAAAGTCCCTTCCCAAAATCATAATAAGCCAACATTTTCAAGGTAAATGTTTTAAGTAGATGTTTGATATGGTATTCTAATTTCCCAACAGTGCTGGACAGGACGGGTAATTCTAGGGCCACACCCAAAATAGACCCCTCTAGATAACTTTATAACCCCCATCTCAACCCCCTCTCCCCCCTCCCCTCCCCCATCCCAACCCCCTCCATCCCCCCTCCCCACCAGACCCATCCTCCCTGTTCACCAGAAGCAGCCTTCGTGTGGTGAGGAAGGAGGGGGAGGATTACCTGTTGCCCTGCCTGGTGACTAACCCCGAGGCCACGGACCTGACCCTGCGTATGGAAAACGGCACCGCCCTACCCCCCGGGATGAACGTCAGCGCCGACCCTCGCCGTGGCATCTTCATCCATAACCTCCATCCCAGCTATAACGCAGACTACGTCTGCGTTGCCAGGGTCGACGGGCAGGAGAAGACGTCTTGGCCTGTCTCCATCAACGTCATTCAGAGTGAGGTCCTATACCATAGAATCATGTGGCCTTGGTTACGCTAGACCCGCTAATATGCTAATGCACTGAGACATCTAGAGAACCGATATACAGATTCTATATTGTAGTGATATGAAGCGTCTACACAAAACGAAATGCTGTGGGATTAACGTGTTACATGGTTTGTTGCCTAGAGCTTCGCTTTCCTCCTTATGTGTTCATGGAGAAAGATGAGTACATACGAATAGTTGGGGAGGCTCTAGAGATCCGTTGCACAACTCACAACCCCAACTTCAACTTCAACGTCACCTGGAATCTTGCCAACAAAAAGGTGAGCGTGAACGTTTAAGCGAAGTCGACTACTGTTACTTTCATGTTAATGTTACCGTAGCGATGTACAAGCTGATGTTCTGACGTGTTTTTGTTACTTTGATTACATTTTTAAGGCTGTATTGCTGCGTTGTCACAAAATGCTTCTATTAAGTTGTGGAGTAGAATAGAACTCCACACTTAATGGCTTAGACTGAAGCGCAGAGGTCAAGTAATCAAGACGAAAGCTTAGACAGCCTGATAAATGGTCTCTTTCCTTGCAGACACGCATTATAGAGGAGAAAGTCCACTCTAATTACAACCGTCTGGACATAGAAAGCATCCTAACCATCCCGGCTGTGGAGTTATCAGACACAGGCAACATCACCTGCACCGGCACCAACGAAGCAGG
>BROE01000006.1:4965231-5031960 GCA_036571765.1 Plecoglossus altivelis | reverse complement strand
CCCCCCCCCCGCCGCTCCCTCCAGACGACCCTTACATCCGTCTGACCCCCCAGCTGTCGCCTAAGCTGACGCACCACAACCTGTCCATCGAGGTAAACGAGGGGGAAGACGTCGTGCTGGGCGTGCTGGTGGAGGCCTACCCGCAGATCGACACGTACGGCTGGAAGACCCCCAATCCCCCCCAAACTTCCTCGCAGGAAAGCAAGCTGATCAGAAATAACAACAGGTCAGAGTTTGATACAGTCCCTTCTAATGCAGCACCATGCGTAGGATTACAAGATCCAGCACGGTCTAGCAGTAACATCTGCACATTTATATCACACCTACCAAAAAATACGCTACTACTTGCAACAGAAACTAGAAGCATGATGACTGGTTGGATAGTAGTCAGTGGTATTGACAGCTGTTGTCTAGTGTGCACGAAGGTTTTAGCTTTATAATATCAACGTAACGTAAATGTATTCTTTCCATGCTTTTCCGCCTCAGGTACTACGCCACCTTGCAGCTGAAGCGTGTGAACTCGCAGGAGCAGGGCGTGTACACCTTCTACGCCATGAGCTCCAAAGTGAACGCCTCCATCAACTTCCACCTTCAGATGTATCGTGAGTAAAGCCCCTCGCAGACGTCGATGTGGTGATGTTTTCTTTCGTGTCCGCGCAGTAAAGGCATCCAGCTTTTTTGAACCGCAGAATTGGCAGAACCGGATTGTAGCAGTGTTTCGTCCACTTACGGCTTTTGGATTCCCAAACTATTTGCATGTCACTTAAAAGCGTTGTCTAAGTGAATATAAGTCTAAACTGAAGGTTCAGTTTCACATCCCCTAGTTCCAGCTTCAGCTGTATAAGATGACCCTGAAATGTTTCTGTCTGTTGATTGGCAGAGCGACCTGTTGCCGTGGTGAGATGGGAGAACGTAACAACCCTCACGTGCACGTCTTTCGGCTACCCTGCCCCCAGGATCCTCTGGTACCAGTGTTCCGGAATCAGATCCACGTAGGTGCCATTCCGTTTGATGGAAAGTATCCACTAGTAAACCGCTAGCTGATTGGTTGTGGTCTAGCTAACTGCTAGCTGATTGGTTGTGGTCGAGCTAACCGCTAGCTGATTGGTTGTGGCCTGCCTTCACCATGCACCATTCTCCAACTCAGATGCAATGAAAACGCCACCGGGAGCCAGATGCCCGCCCCTCTCTTGGCGCCCACCGTCAAGATCCAGAGGGAGGAGAAAGGGGCGGTTGAGGTCGAGAGCGTTCTGACCGTGGGACCGTCCAACCGTAGGATGACTGTGGAATGTGTGGCTTTCAACCTGGTTGGAGTTGGCAGTGACACTTTCGCCATGGAGGTTTCTGGTGAGGTTTCAACTACTCACAAACCAAGGAGCAAAGACAATTGGCTTTACCTTTGTTCTGCGACCTCAGCTGTTGTTTACCGTGTCAGTTTATGATGCACACAGAGAGATGAAGTCCCACATTGCTCTGACTCCACCTTTTTCTTTTGTGATTGGCTAGACAAGCTTTTCACCTCTACCCTGATTGGTGCAGCCGGTGTCCTGACTGTCCTACTCATGCTGCTTGTCATTCTGCTCTACAAATACAAACAGGTAGAATAGACAGATACGGCAAGATATACTCTCAGGGAACTACCAAAAAAACATCATGTCAACTAGAAACAACATATGGCTGGTCATTCTGTCATGAATTCACAAATATGTTTCTCTCTTCTGTTCCAGAAACCACGGTACGAGATTCGGTGGAAGATCATCGAGGCCACTGACGGCAACAACTACACTTTTATTGACCCTACCCAGCTTCCGTACAATGAGAAATGGGAGTTTCCTAGAGACAAGCTCAAACTTGGTATGTCCAACAGGATGAAATAATGAAGGAAGGAATCACAAGAAGGCGTTGATTATGAGAAACCGTGCCTATAATCCTGCATAAGCCTTGAAATATTATGGATATACCACACCTCACGTGACTTCTTGCTTCAACAAGAGTGTTTAAAAGCTCACTGTAACCCACCAGGAAGTAGACTGAATCCTTTCTACTGTCCCCCACAGGAAAGGTCCTGGGAGCAGGGGCTTTTGGGAAGGTGGTGGAGGCCACAGCGTACGGCATGGGCAAGGAGGACATAGTGATGCGTGTAGCTGTCAAGATGCTGAAAGGTTGGTTTGTAGGAAATCAGTCATTTAATCAGTCGATTGCTTGCCTGCCTGCCTGCCTGCTTGCCTATCTGTCTGTCTGTCTGCCTAGCTGCCTGTTTGCCTGTCTGTCTGCCTGTCTGTCTGCGTGCCTGTCCATATCTCATCTATTTGTTGTGTCCTTGCAGGCAGTGCCCACTCTGATGAGAGGGAGGCTCTGATGTCAGAGCTGAAGATCCTGAGTCACCTCGGACAACACAAGAACATTGTGAACCTGCTTGGGGCCTGTACCCTTGGAGGTCAGCCTGTCCGCACGCCTGGCTTCCTCGTACAGAGCTGCAGAGGTCAACTGTTTCATTTGTTTACTCCAGCATGTTTTGTTTCAGTTCCCTTGTGATTTCCTTGTCTTAAACCAGGCCCCGTGTTGGTGATAACGGAGTACTGTAGCCACGGTGACTTACTGAACTTCCTGCGCCAAAAGACAGAGACCTTCCTCTCCACCGTCATGAGCGTTCCAGGCGTTACCAAGGAGACCATTGATTACAAGAACCTGTCTGTCCAAAGACAGTTCATCAGGAGGTACCAGACCGTGAAACACCATAATTCTGTGGCGATGTTGTTGTGAAGAGCATGAACTGATGAGTCTGATCAGCATGCTCCCTCCTCCCCCCATCCCTCTCCCTCGCAGCGACAGTGGGATCTCCAGCGTGTCTGCAGAGAGCTATCTAGAGATGAGGCCTGCTCTTCAGCCTATCGTCTCCTCCCTGGGTAAACCTCCAGTCTCTCCCACCATACCACACAACCCTAAACTTACCGTAACTTCCACCTGTAGCGTGCCACCTGGAGAACTTCACAGTGTTCTGCGTTCAGAGTGGTACAGCACACAAGATGATACACCAAGCTAGTGGTGCTCGTGACCTTGTGGATGCACTATGATTTGTGAATGCCAGTCACAAATGCAGTAGACATATCTGCTGCCTGTGTCCCTGGAAAAGATTGGATCAAAGTTTTTTGTCGCGTTCCACAGAGTCAGGTCAACATTGTTTGTTGTGTTCCACAGAGTCTGTGTGTGAGGAGGGCATGGCTGAGTGGCCCCTTGACATGGAGGACCTCCTGAGATTCTCCTACCAGGTGGCCCAGGGCCTCGACTTCCTGGCTGCCAAGAACGTGAGTGACGTCATCATGAAGCGACGTCGTGAGGTCTTGTTCTCACAGCTGTAGTAGAATATCGGTCTGGCAGACAAAACGTCTGTGTGATGTCACATGACTTCAGTGCGTGATCCTCATGCAGCATGATCATACGCAAAGTGGATAGGATGTTGTGAATGCTGCTCTATAACCTGAAGTCATTTTGACGTTGGGAATGTTAGGGTGGTTGTTTATGGGATGCGCGTGTTCAGTGTATCCATAGAGACGTGGCGGCCAGGAATGTCCTCCTCACGGACCAACGCGTGGCCAAGATCTGCGACTTCGGCCTGGCGCGTGACATCATGAACGACTCCAACTACGTCGTCAAGGGGAACGTGAGTAAACAACAACAGTAAAACAAATCAACAATAACAGCAGCTCATCCACAGCAGACAGGCCCGATCTGAAGATCTCCTCCTCTCGGTTGCAGGCCCGTCTGCCAGTGAAATGGATGGCTCCAGAGAGCATCTTCCACTGCGTGTACACGGTCCAGAGTGATGTCTGGTCTTACGGCATCATGCTGTGGGAGATCTTCTCTCTTGGTAACCTCATACACATACTGGCACTGCTCAGACAGCTCTCTAGATTAAGACAAATGTAGGGTAGAGGGGGTTTCACATAGGTACATGCTAAGTATGTCACCGGAGGTGTGTAGTTCTGTACAGTTAATAGTTTATCGTACTTTGTGTTTATTTGTGGTGTTTTTGCATTGTTATCAATATTTGACCTATTTCTTGTTTTGCGGTCTCTATTGTTTGTTGAGCTGATTAAGTGATTGTTCTGCAGGTAAAAGTCCATACCCCAGCATGTTGGTGGATAACAGATTCTACAAGATGATTAAGTGTGGCCACCAGATGTCCAGGCCAGACTACGCTCCTCCAGAGATGTATGTCATCTTTCCCTATTTCTTTCTTAAGATACTTCTACGACTTCCAAATTGAGATGTATTTCTCCTGACAGAAAAGCAGAAGGTTCATTTTGTAAATGGACCGCTGCCTGTTTAGGTTCAATGCCCTTTTATGGATTGTGACTTGTAGCATTCGCACACTATCAGCACAAAGCGCAGCCTTTTCATTTATTCCAGTTCAGCTCAATGTTGGTGGCCACTATCAGAATCGTGTAGCCATACACACAAGTGTGCAGAAGAGGTCCAGTGTTCTGGTAGAGCCAGATACTGTAAAGATTTGGTGCATAGCCTGAACCTATGTCCTAGCATCAGCAGTTAGATAGGAGTGTAGATAGGTTACAGAACGGGCGTTGTGCGAGAGAAATGTATTTGCATTCATTTGAGCGCTAAATAGTTTTTGGAGCTTGACGTGATATAAACGTCATGTTGACTCATTATAATACGTTGTTATCACTCATTGTTATATTTGCTGAATGTATTTAACTATAAATATCATTATATTTAACTTGAATGTGTCAGTTTTGGACACACTTGTGCAGAGAATCATGATGCTAACCGGTCTTAAACTCCAGATCGATTCTCACAAAACACAAACAAAGACCCCAAAAAAGTCCATCCCTTTGTGGTGGTCAGTTTGTTATTGTGGAAGGCTGTCAAAAATCAATGTGTGGAAAACGCATGTCCTTCCTGCTACTGGAGACGCTGGTTACACTGGTACTCTGAGAGTTACTGAGATCAGCTGTGGTTCGTTCACCTCCTCCAGAATTCCACGGTCTTCAGGAGGATAGATGGTAGACCCCAACCCTGACCCAACACAAAGAGCAGCTTTGTCACTTCTCTCCCAAGCCTGCATGTTCCCTCAGACTCTCCAACCACAGTCGAGGATCCTTTTTCTCGTCCAATCCAGTCCTGATCCATAGCGGGTCTGAGTACGCTCAAGATGGTCTTTATCATCTGAAAACCGAGCTGAGGCCTCAGCAAAAACAAGGATCTCTTAGCGACTGCATTAACAGCTTTTCACCCCAGCCACGCAGACGCACATGAATTCAACCGCAAAAAAAAAAATTGAAATGAAGGCTGTGTTTTTCAGAGCTGTCTGAGGGCCTCTCATATATGCATTAGGTCGATTCTCCGCGGTGGTCACACCACCCAGAATAGCCGTGTGGTGGCGGGGGCTGGCAGAGGGGGTCAGCGGAGGCCCTGAGTCAGGGGCTACATCATGGCTGCTGTGTGGCGCTGACTCAGTTATGCCTGTTAGCCACATGACAGACCAGCTGGGACACATTTGACCGCCACATTTCACAGCCGTCGTCTCTGCCCTTCCCCACCGGGCCTCTACTTCTCTACGCTCACACAGCGACTCTGAACAATGTACATACATTGAGAATTGGGGGGAGGGGGAACTAAACGAACAAATAACTTTATATAGGGTTAGGGTTGCTGTAGGTCAGGATCAGGGCTGATTGAAGGATGTGAGGAGGAGATTCTAAAGGGATCGAGCCAAAGTCTAATACATTCGAGGATCATTTTGTTTACTTGTAATTGGTTGAACTACATGCCCTTCTAGTTCTACCCATTGGCTCTTCATTGCTTTTCACAATGTGTGCTTCATGTCTTGGCTACCTGCTATGTGTTTGGGGCTTGTTGTTTATGATCATTGACCTATGCACTTTTTGTAAAGCTTTGGATAAAAGCTTTTGCTAAATGAATAGCTGTGAATGTAGATTGTTGTAAAAGGAGCTGGATGCTGCCACGTTGAGATGACAACACAGCTGTTTGTTCAGGTATGACATCATGAAGATGTGCTGGAACCTGGAGCCCACCGACAGGCCCACCTTCAGCAAGGTCTGCCAGATGATAGAGAGGCTGCTGGGAGACCAGTCAGAGCAGGTGAGCCTGGGGGAGGAGGGGTTGGAGGGGGAAGGGGGGGTCTGGATGAAGTCTAACATTGTGTAATACGCTCGCCCTCAGTGACTAACGGTTGTTTGGGAGTTAAGATGAGTCGCCTTTCCTCTCTCAGCTGCAGATGTACCAGAACCTCCAACAGCAGGAGGAGCAGCAGGAGGAGCAGGAGGAGGAGGAGCAGGAGGAGGAGCAGGAGGAGCGTGACCCAGCCTGCGACCAGGAGGAAGATGAGCAGCCACTGATGATCAACAACTATCAGTTCTGTTGAAAAAGCCAAGTCTTCAGTCTTTAGAAGCATTTCATCTCCCAGACCGGAATGTTCTCCCCCTGTTTAAACTGTTCTAGAAGTCTGAAATTCTAGAAACTAAAGGATCAAAAGCTATGTTTTATCAGTGGCTTTGTTTTACCTGGTCACCCGCCAGCCAGCCAGACAGGCAGCCAGACAGGCAGCCAGACATCCAGATAGGAGTCAGAACAAAGCACAAGATGAGACACTTTAAATATCTCAGAGACAAACGTCATGTATTACGATTCAGACAGTCATATACAGTAGTTCCATGCACACTCCCTTTTTTTCTAGTATGTTCCCATGCAGAGATCATTTGGAAATGACCTATATCTGTTCTACTCTCCGTGTTGCCTACACGACTTTCTAATGACCGTGATTTTGTGGAGTTTTTCTATTGAGGATGCTTACACGGCATTTTCTTCTCACTCGTCAGCAAAGTTCACTTCCAACTTCTTGTCGGTTGTTTTTGAATTTTGCGGTTTCGCCGAGGAACTGAACTGCGCTGTGAACCTGCAGTCAAGCCTTTTTTTTAACCCAGTTGATGCATCAACAGTGTTCTGAACACCCTGTTTTAGCTCGGTTCTCCTGGAGTTGGTTCTCCCTGTTCTTTCATCTCCAACCTCTCTACGCCGACCATGACAAACGTATTAACCATGCTTTTCAAGCCAGACATAATGTGCATATTGTGCGTCGACATCACACTCCAGTCATAGCGGTTATCGGAAGGCGGCAGGACGCGAGCGTCGTCGTCTGCGAGGCGTGAGCACCTGGTCGTGACGCCACCTGAGGCGCAGCAGACCACGTCTGTCTCCGGATCAGAGAAGCAGCAGGTGGAGTTTCGCCTCCACCTCCAAGGATGTAGCTGCTGAGATCATGTGACTGAAGTCATGTGACCACTAAGGGGGAATCCAGGAATCAGTGTGAACCCAAGGGAGACCAAGTTCTCTTTTTAAAGCTTGTTGGTTTTAAGCTTCTGAGAAACAGAATTCATTTCTCTTCGTTGTCAGATTCAAGGTAGCTTTATTGATGTTTTACTCACGACTGAACATGTAGCATTCAGTTCAAACTGCCAAAGAGTAATGTTTGTTTCAGATTGATGTTCAAGCTATGTGATGAATATCTGTGTGGACGGAAGGGTAGTGGGATTGTTATGAAGTTACATATAAAAGAGACAAACATGGTATATACTGTAATTATGTAACAATCAATAAATGTATCTATTTTCACATTCAAATGTGTATAAATATTCCTCCTATAGTGTGCCTATTGTTTTTTTTTTTGCAGAACAAATTGCATTTCAATCTACAGCACATGAACCTGTTCCAATCCTCAATCCAGAACTTCAATAAAGACGAACAGTATACAACCGTACTTATTAGCATGTCTTAATAACCCAGCGTACTCCTGACACAGAAGACAGCGAGCTTTCTGTTTGCCGAGGGCCTCAAATGTTTGTCTTGAGGAAAGTACGTTTGTAGATTAGAAAGGGAACCTAACTTTGCTCCTTTGGTCTCAGATGTCTACGAGGAGTCATGTGTCCCCTTGGAAACAGACGCCACTTCAGTCTTACGGTTTCGCGGTCCTCCCAGATTATTGGGCTTCTCTGTTCTCTTCCAAACCAAACCTTTTGTTCTGATCGTTTTTGGAAAGACAAACTTTATTAGATATCAAAACTCCATCATTCATTTTTCTAATAAAAACAGGCCCTTACAGAAGAAGCGCTTGTTAATGAAAACTGGATGAACTAAAGTCAAAAGGGCGCATTAACCCGAAGGCCGGCCATAATAAAAACGTCGACAAAAAGGGGAACGAAAACTAGTCCCAGGGTTCACTTCCTGGTTTTCATGACGCCTCTCTGTCTTCTGTCCATCCTGCCACTCGCCTCTTACACAACTCTACCAGACAGGAAGTGGTAAACCCCTTAAAAAGATCACGGATACAGTCAACACGGTTTCTATTTTATGCCGATTTATTTAAAATACTTTGATCAACATGTAAAGGCAAACACTTCCTTACTCTTCCCTGTGTAATGTGTCGGTTCACTACACAGGGTGTGGGTTAGTTTAGCCATGCTACGCCCACCTCACTGCCAACCATAGCCAGGGGCTGAACACCTTCCCAGTCTGTACTGACTCAAGTTTAAAATCTTGTAGTCCACACCAAGGCCACGTAACTACAAATCCCACCATCGGACACATTCAAATCTATTTAACACGACTGGCATGTTAGTGCACGTACACAATAAATATATAGTCTTTCAGTCCCCAAGGCATCAAGTGACGAGATCCATCGCAGTTAACGGTCAAGGTCCAGTCAGCATCGGTGAGTATGTTAAAGCAGTTTTACCTCTTAAACCATTAGAGCACTCATTTAAGTCATTCAAGTCTATACTCCCACCCCCCCCACACACACACACAACAAACTACCCCTCCAACACCATCATTCAACCAAATCCAGCACCTACCCCCTCTCCCTCAGGGCACCACCTCCTCCTTGTACACTGCCTCCTCTCCCTCCTCCCCCCCTCCCTCTTCCTCCCCCTCGGTGTTGATCTGTGCCACCCCCAGCCTGTAGAGGGCGTCCCGGATCACCACCTGTCCCGGCTGACAGGCCCGGAGCACCTCTCCGATCTGCTGGGCCACAATGTCCCTACTACTCAGGAAGTCCATCAGACGGTTGTACAGGTAGTAGTACGCTGCGTTGTGGAACACCTGAGGCCGGCTCCGCACCCAGCTCACCGAGCCCTCCGTCACCTCCGACCCTGTCTCCGAGGCGACAGGCTCCACGGGCCTCCTCTCCTCCCCCCCCTCCTGGTCTGCGTTCCACTCGACCCCTCCCTCCCCCGTCCTCTCCTCCTCCCCTTCTTTGAAGAGGTCGGCCACCGGGCCTGAGTAGGGCTCCAGCTCCCTGCAGAGCCCCATGGCGTAGCGCTCCTGGCCCTGCTGGGCCCCCGTCGGGTGCACCAGCCAGCGGCTGGCTGACCTGGTGACTGGGTGGACCTGGCCGCTCTCGTCCAGGCAGGGCTGGTCGGCGCTGTCGGGCTGGTCCTGCAGCTCTGCGCACGACACAAACTGAGAGAGACAGACAGAGAGACACAGACAGAGACAGAGAGACAGAGGGACACAGAGAGACAGAGTGAGAAAGAGGGACAGAGAGAGAGAGAGACAGAGGGACACATAGAGAGAGACAGAGAGAGAGAGAGAAACATATTAACATAAACAGAGAAAGAGACAGAGAGAAAGACGTAGAAAGACATAGGCAGACAGAGAAAGAAAGGGAGAGAGGCAGAAGTAGAGTTTCATAACTACCTAAAGTCTGTGAAATGCCTTGTTAGAAAAGACATTCAAATAACCACCACAGCCCTAACAGGACCGATGCACACACAAGGTGTTCTGTGATGCACGCTGCTTATAGAAGCCCTGTAACCCCCCTACCTGCGGTGTGTCTGTAGGGTCAGAGAAGCAGCCCTGGTTCCAGCCCCACATTCTGAAGGCCAGCTCTGGGTACTGCATGTCAGTGCACAGCGCCACCTGCTGGGCTGCGTCCGTAGCATACACAGGGGGCCAGAACCTGGAGGACAGCAGCAGGTCAACATGGTCACGGGCCGTCTCTCCTCGGACCAGGAACTTTGAACCACACACCACCTGGAGAGACCACAGACAGTTCACATCTAAGGGAGAGACCACTAGTGTAGTTTGATATCTAGAGGGGGAGAGCAAATATGTCGTTTTCTATCTGGGGGGAGAGACAGATTTAGATACGTGTGGTTGGATAGATGGATGAAGTTCCTGGGGTTACCTGGTGGGGGCAGACCTTGGACAGCTTGCCAGCGGTGAGGTGAGGGGGGGGCTGGGGGGAGGTGGGGAGGCCACTTTGAACACGCGTGTACAGGGAGATCAGAGACACCAACAGCTCATCCTGACAGAGGACAAAAAGGGAGAGAAGGATAGAAGGAGGAAACAGAGAGGGAGGGGGAAAGGGAAAAGGTATTCAGCTCATCGCCGTTTACAGCAAACGGCAAACGTCAAAGACCTCCAGCACGGGCAGAGGAGAGCAGTCTGGCTCTGACACACACACACACATCACAGCTGAGTGCAGTGGGTCTGACAGCTGTTTCCACTCAAGTGATTCAGGGATCCTCCTGAGTCCTCCTCCTGGCTGTGCTCATCCCAGGTTTGGGGCTATCTTGGTGATTTTTTTTTCCGGGGTTTTTTGTCACCTCTTCCAGGCCACCCTCTTTTCCACAGCCCCATGGATCAGGACGACCAGGACGACGGGTTTTCTGGACCCACACACCCACGCACACACACACACACACACACACCCAACACACACACAACACACACACACACACACACACACACACACACAACACACACACACACACAACCACCCCCTCCAGTGCGAGGTAGTCCGTTACAGTGTTTGTTGGGCTGTGAGGAAGGCTCGTCCAGCCCTTGGTAGGAGAGGCGCTCCGTTTACCCCAGAGATCCTGGGCTTGTTTGACTGGCCCGCTAAGATTCTCCGTGTGTGATGGACAGACGAAGCTCCCCGGGAGGGGTGTTGGCAAGGAAGCGGGGGGATATGTTCAATTTGAGAGGTCGATCTCAGCCGCGGTGAGGGAACGTCCGTTGATGCCTAGAGGGAGGAAGGCAAAGCTGCTTGCAATCTAGGCAGCCTCCCATCTCTGCCCACTCCCACATGGTCAACCCAAAAGTCCCTCTCATCATCACACCCTCTATCCCGGCAGAGCGCCCCACATTATACACCTCGGACACAGACTCTCTGAACTACCAATCGGCTCAGCGAGCCATCGTCTCTTCCGAGGATCGCTAAGCGGTCCCACATGGAACCCTGCTGAGGTTGAGTGTGTCTCGTCTCTCCACACCCTCCAGCGATGTTTAGCGATGTGTGTGATGTCTTGAGGGTGATTGCGTATCTGAGAGTGCACACCGCACCCTTGTGATCTACTGGATGCCCTCTCCTCCTCTCACCTCACATGTTTTGCGAGTGTTGTGTGTTTTGCAGCGTGTGTGATGTGTGTTTGAGCACGCACACCACACTGTGTGTGTGTCGTCTCTCTCACCTCCACATGTTTGAGCTCCAGCACGTTGCTGGTGTATCTCCGGGAGATCTCCACCTTGGGGGCGATACCACACACGCCACAGATCATGTCGTTGTAGTCTCTCACCGTGAGACACTCGAAGGCCCAGTAGCCGCTGACCAGCAGCTCCTGGACATGCTGGGACTCCTCTGAGATCAAACCATGGACTGTGATCTTACCTGCTCCAGGGTGGTAGTCACAGGGACAGCTTGGCCCAGTTGTTTCAGAGTGTTGGGTTTTAGAGCAGACATCTGGTCACTAAGCGCTGAGTAGAGAACAGAAATCTCAAAATAACACGCCACAGAAACTCTACCCTCAAACCACATCAAACCAATGCGGGAACACTGGCAAACACAGCGAGGACTGAGCTTTACCTGTGGTTACTCTGCTGTTGCTGGGAGTCCCGGTCTTGCCTTTGTCTGACGGAACAGTTATGCACTGGAGCAAAGCCCGTCCTGTCGGCAGGGACAAAGCAGAACTGGGTCAGGTGGTTCGAGACTGTAGTGACATCGCATCTCTCGTCTCCTCATCTCGACCCACATGGGTGACGGTTTCACGGTTCAACGCTCACCTGTGTTGCAATAGGCTGGCAGGATGGGCCTCATAGGGCGCTTCTGACCAATCGCTGTACTTCTCTCCTGACCTTTACCCTTGGGAGTTGCTCTGCTGGGACTGGGCATGTCCGGAAATATTGACAAACATTCATCCGGGCCATATTGAATAGCGACTGTAGAGATGACTTCTATTGACGGAACTACTTACGTCAAGGCCGTCTGTGTGTGAGCGGTGTTGCTGCCCTCTAGTGGCTGTCCTATTGTAACTGCATGCTCCTCCGCGCCACGGTTCTGCCTACATCCAAGGCTCTCTCTCTTGCGGCCGGAGGGCTTGGTGCGGCTGGGGTCTGGAGCCTGACCCGGGGCACTGCTCTGGGGCAGTGGGGAGGAAGGCTTGGCTGGGAAAGATGTTTTTTTACCCTGGGTCTTTTTGGCCTAGGATTGAAAACAAGCAGAAGGATTCCCACCCAACATTTAGCTTAACGTTTCTACATTCTACATGCAGCTATATTCATTTTGATTTACACACCTCTTTAGGGAAACGCATCTCATTCTAACCCTAACTACAAAGGGAAACCTGGTCTAACTAAGTTTGGGTCCAGCTGTCATGTGGTACTCACAGAGGGCATCCACTTGCCCCCCAGGTCTCTGCCACAGCTGGGGCAGGATAGCGGCTTGTGGCGGGTCACATAGACATATGGGCAGCCCACGGTCTGGCACCTGCCCCTCCCTCTCCTGGTGTACGTCTTCACTGCCATCTTAAAGGACGGTTTGGGGTCAACCCCCATCCCACTGGCCGCAACAGGAACCATGACAACCGCGCCTACAGTGCTGGCTCCTGGCAACGCCGTGGGCTCCAGCAGACTCTGACAGGGCAGACGGCAGGAAATGACACAGTAGGAGGTGTAAATACTAGAACACCTAGTAGAAAGTAGAGGAAATAACCGAGACTACAAATGATAACAATGTTTTATCTTCTCTTAACTTGGAGGTAGGAACTAAGGAATGAAGCTACTCCCAGGGTGCGAAACTCACCTGCCCAGGTAGGAGAGTGACCAGGTGAGCAGCTTCTCCTTTCACCTGCTGCACTACTTCCTCCGTCGCTATGCTGACCGTGCTGTAATCCCCGCCCATCAGCTTCGGCTCCTCCCCCATGAGCAGCAATCCAGCTCCCGTTGCATTCTGGGGCTCGTAGTTTGGCGTGGGGGCTGATGGAGAGGAGGATGGCAGGCCCCCCTGTAGGGTCACAGTGGCATCCTCGCCCCTCAGACTCTGTATGCACTGCCCGACCAGCTCCACCCTGCCCAGAGCCAGGCCTCCGTCCCCCCCTGGACACTCCTGGGGCTCCAGACCTGCCTGGGAGGGGTAGCTCCTGGGGAGCAGCACGTAGTTAGCCCTGGGGAGGATCTTCCGGAAGCCAGACAGGTCCTGAGAGGGCATCGGGGACGTCTAGCAGACAGGAAGTTAAAGTCATGTTTAAAAAGACAAAAGGAAACATGGATAAAGAGTCTAGAATGCTCCTCTTCTCTTAACTGTTTCTACCTTCTGTCATTGTAGCTCGAGGATGAAACTAGGATACCTCGGAATGAATGGATTTACCAAACAGATGTCTCTTCTCCACCAAACACTGAAGTATCATTAATAACACTTGATTCTTTGTAGTTGTAGTTGACTTTAAATAGGAACCCACAGTGTCAGCCCCTTCCTTCTCCTGCTTGGCCTTGTCCAGGTAGAAGGCCTTGTCAGCCACAGTCAGCCTCCTCCAGCTCTCACTGATACGCTTGTTGATCTCAGACTGCGGCATGCTGGGATATTCCTGCTGCATGGACTGGTGCACGTCAAAGTAGTACAGCAAGTAGGCTGACCTACACAGAAGAGATGGGTAAGGGTTGGTATAAGACAGTAGATATGTGTTAGGGTTGGTATAAGAAAGTAGATATGTGTTAGGGTTGGTAGTAGACAGTAGAGATGAGTTAGGGTTGGTAGTAGACAGTAGAGATGTGTTAGGGTTGGTAGTAGACAGTAGAGATGTGTCAGGGTTGGTAGTAGACAGTAGAGATGAGTCAGGATTGGTAGTAGACAGTAGAGATGAGTCAGGATTGGTAGTAGACAGTAGAGATGAGTCAGGATTGGTAGTAGACAGTAGAGATGAGCTACGGTAAAACAGAATTGCTACCTGGGCTTCTTCTGTTTCTCTGTGCTGTCTTCCTGAGTCTTGTTCCTCTTTTTCCTCTTGGTAGAAGTGACCTCCATGAGCGTGTAGCAGCTTTCCACCTCCTCCCCTATCCTCACGTCTGACTCCTCATACACCTCCACGGTCTCCATCATCTCCATGGATGCAGAGGCTATGTAGAATCCAAGACACGCGTGTTTACGCAGGTCCATTTTTTCAGTGCGTGTGTTTTATAAACACCGATCTTTCTTAGATATTGGCGGCTATCGGTTATAGCTAGCTATCAACATGTTTTGAACGTCTGGCCTCCGATACAACTACTGCATGTGTACGGGGAATACACTGCTTGTTTTGACTGTTCATAGTCAGTTTAGTCGTGCTTTGGAGGAGGCAAACGGATGCTTTGACTGTTGCGGTTAAACCGTTGTTAGTGTACATAATTCGTTTTCAGTTGTCTAAGCAATCAAACGTCTAGCAGTGCGGGTGGAACAAAACACATAACGTCTATTCTAATAATTGTGCCCTGCTGTATGAAATTCGGATTATTCGGGAGTCATCATACTGAATGCAGAATCGCTGTATTATCCAATGAGAAGCCTGCTTATTGAAACCTTACCTCACACGCCGAAGAAACGGACAGATGGCAAGTTTTCAACACTCTGAAAAAGCTCCGGCTTTCATCATTGAAATGAAACAGGATGTATTTCCATATTCTATATAAATTGATCTTAAGATATTTTTTAACAATGGTCTAGAAACGGTGCCCATTTCGCCCAAGACTTGCAACAAACATGGCGCTTTGTTGCCATGGATGTCAACCAATCCAGTAACGCAATGAATATCTATGCGCCAATCACAGAAGAGGTTTTAAACACGTGAAAGTGCACATCCATCCGCTTTCTCTCCTACAGGATGGATCGGTCCTGTCAACATTTAAGTTCTGATCATCGTTATTTTAAGTGACACACATTAGCTCTCTTTGTAGCCTGCTAACACACGAGAGTCATATAACACCAATAAAACTTTATAATAGCAATTACATTTTGGAAAGGAAATCTTGTCTCCCCATACAAGTCCGTCAGACCAGAGTAATCGCACTGATAAACTACTTTGAGCACCAACTATCGAGGCGTTGAAGTTGAGCACGGAGAACTCCATTGAGCAACATGGCGGACAAGGTGAGTACTGTAGTCAGTTATCAGTCTTATTATTTTCACGTGTCTTGTCAGATGAGTGTACTTTCTGGAATAGCGTGAACAGGACCACACGTTAATAATGATGTACTGTAGGCAGACAGAGAGATGGCCTTACTCCCTTTGAAATTCTGTGTTGTCCTTCGCTGTTCTCCTTCTCTGCGTGGGGTTTGATTTGGTCGGACCAGCCTCACTTTAGACAACACTTCTTGCTAGCTAGTACAGTCGATGCAGTTATGTGATCTACACGTTTGTTTCGTTGTAATGATCGGCAGACTCGTTGTTGTGTTATTCTAGGACCCTCTCAAGCAGTTGAAGGACCTTACCGAGCTCAAGAGTCAACTAGAGGAGATTCATAAACGAGTGGAGAGCGAAGTGGCCGCAGGAATCCCACAGGTAGTGAATAAGTAATAAATGAACAAACAAGAGTTTTCAGAATGTTCTATATTTCACAAGTTTCTACTAATACGGCTGTAGCCTACTGCTATGTAGACCACTCTAGACTAAGTTGTATACCGTTGATTTAGAAAAAGGACGTTAATGTTTCAGGCATTATTATTATAATAACCCAGGTACTGGTGGTCAGAGTGTTCTGTTTACCTGGCATACTGACTGTGTGTCATATTCCAGGGAAGCAGTGTCCTGGGCTCTCCCTTCCTGAAAGGTTTCCTGGCGGGCTACGTGGTGGCTAAACTCCGCTCCTCCGCCGTCTTGGGAGTGTTGCTTGGAACCATCACCGGCATTTACGCTGCTCAGAACTACCAGGTTCCCAATATCGAACGCACCATCAAAGACTACTTGAACACCATGAAGAAAGGATCAAAGTAGTGAGGAAAGGTGGTCCTTATCTGCACTTTTCTGGGGGGGACCGGGGGGGGGGGGCAGGGCAGCACTAGATGGCCTATTCTGGAGTCTCTGCTCTGTTTCAGGCCTGCGGAGAAGCCCCAGTTCTCTCCTGCGTGCACTGTGCTGCGGAGGCTGATTTGAATATAACTGGATGTTTCTGACTGAATGTTTTGCTTGGGGTCTAAGGGTGCTGCTTGTTATTCCCGCTTCATTGACCAGGTCAAAGTGCGTGTGTGTGCGTGTGTGTAAGACTACAAATGTACGTGCCTCAAGTTACAGGTAATTTTGCAGGGATTTGGAGAGATTTGCGCTGCCACCTGGTTCAGCCACAGCATATTTGAATGACACAAGGATGGTTGAAGCAGAAATAATATTTAGTCGATGATATTACAATCGTGTTTTTTTTATATGATGGGATTCAGATGACCCTTATCGTGTGGGATTTAAAAGTCTGTCTGATCAATGAAATGTGACATGCTTTACTGACAATGATAGTAATCAATAACATGGGGCCAGGCTCCCCAGCCCGTGAAAGGAGATGCTGGGGGAAGGGGCTTCAGTGGGGGGGCCTCCTGGGGTTCATGGTCCTGGTCTATGGCTCCCATGCCCCCCTCATCGCACTCACCAAGGTGGACGGACAGGTTCCCTTCAGCCCCTCCTCTTGTGTGGTCCTCATAGAACTGACCAAGTTACTGGTGTCCCTGGCTTCTCTGCTGATGGCGGGGGACCTCTCCACCCAGCCAGTCTCCCTGTCCATTGTGGCCCCCTACGCTGTGCCTGCCCTCCTCTATGCCTTCAACAACAACCTGGTGGTCCTCATGCAAGCCTACATGGACCCCAGCTCCTACCAGGTCCTCAGCAACCTTAAGATTGCCTCCACCGCCATCCTCTACTCCTTTTGCCTGGGTAAGAGACTACGGCCCACTCAGTGGCTTGCCCTGGGGATACTCATGGGGGCAGGGGTGGTCCACAGCTTCAGTAGCCTGGATCTAGAGGACCAGGCCGGGGCAGAGGCTGAAGAGAGTCCCAGGCTTCACATTACAGCTTGGGGCCTAGTCCTGGTGTTGCTGTACTGTGTGGTCTCAGGACTGGCTGCTGTCTACACAGAGATGGTTCTGAAGAGCCAGCGTGTCCCCCTCAGCCTCCAGAACCTTTATCTCTACGTATTCGGAGTGGCCATCAACGGGGTCTCCTACGTCTCCAGCAGGGGCAGCGAGCAGGGTTTCCTGGAAGGCTTCTCTGGGACAGTGTGGGTCATCGTGGCCGGCCAGGCAGCTAACGGCCTGCTGATGTCTGTGCTTCTGAAGCATGGCAGTGGCATCACACGTCTGTTTGTCATCTCCTGCTCCATGCTGGTCAACGCTGTGTTGTCCTGGGCCTTCCTGGGCCTGCAGCTTCACATCCTCTTCCTACTGCCTGTCTTCTTAGTGGGCCTGGCAGCCTACCTGTACTACAAGTAGGGGGGGGCCTGCCGGCTGCCTGGACCCTTGAACCTGCTCTTGGGCTCCTGGTAACCTCGCTGCTTCTAGAGCCTCAGAGTTGTGTGTGAGATGGGGGGCTTTTCTTCTTTGTGTTAAGAGGGGATTGTTTATGTTAGTGTGTGTGTGTTTGCTTCTTTGTTTGGTTTCAAATATCATTTTGGCGCATTGCTATTGTTGTTTTGGTTGTCATGTTCAGTTTAGGTTTGTGGATCATTGAATAAGCAATAGAAATAGCACCAAGAAAGAGAGGACAATCTTCTAACAGTATTTACCACTGAACCATTGAATGCCCCTATGTTTTGCCTCCTCCACTAATCGTCATCAGTTTCACATGCTCATATTCCGTACCTATACATGCCTTTTTGCTGTGACAGCTAAACACAAGTGTATTCTCAACATCATTTGCAACCTTAAGATTCAAAGCTGTGGTACTTCATACATTTCTCGAGCGGTGCTATAAACATCATCATGGTCATAGACATATTTCCTTTTTACGATTTCCTTCGCCATACTGTACGTTCGTGGTACAGGTTGTTTTATTTGTGTTGCGGAAATATTTGAATAAATATAGATATTAAAAGACACATTGTTTGTCATTGTGGTGGTTGGGTGTTTCATTGTGGTGGGGACAGGATGTGCAGGGGCTAGGACCCAGGGGCTGACAGAGTGTCCTTCATCTCTGCCAGGGCTGGGAAGGGAGGAGGAAACCAATACCACACTGGTAGTACCTTCACCTCTGCACCAATAAACTGACAGCATTTAGATGTCAACAACAACGTACTCCAATAGTTCAACCAGGAAGTAAGACGAACCCACATAGTCAATTGGTTTTTAAACAGTTGCTGCTTTACAAACACATGCTGGTTCTTCCTTTCGAATGGACGCCTCACCTCTGCGTAGCTGAGCGTTGTCAGCCTTGAGCTGCTGGTTGACAGCAGACAAGTAAACGGCGTCCTGGATGGCCTCCAGCATCACAGTCCTGTACCTCCCCTCCGACAGCTTCCTCTGCTCCTCGCACACCTGCCGGAACACCCTGAACACCTGGGCACGAGGACAGCAGACACACACACACGATGTACAAAATCAACATGGCTGCAGTAATTGCTAAAACATTAGTTCCATCATGGTTCTCGTCACCCTCCACAGGAGGAGCCCACCTGAACGCTCTCGGTCCTGACCAAGTGCATCTCTTGTCGGTGTCTTTTGTACTGGGCCTCCAGGTCTCTCTCAGCCTGCTGGGCCTCGGTGCGCAGGGCCTCCAGCTGTAGCAGGAGCAGCTGCTTCTCTCTACCCAGGATCTGCAGCTCCCTCTGGGGCCCCTCTGGCTGGGGCCAGGGGACAAGATGGTTTACTTAAACAATGTTTGCACCAATGAATTGATAAGAGATAGAGAGGAAGGGGGAGAGATACCGGTTCTTTCGCCATCTCTCTTTCAATCTTCTCCATCTCCTCCTTTATCACTCTGCCATGGTGCTCCTTGAGTCTCTCCCTCTGCTCTTTGGCTTCAATGTATTCAGCCTGGATAAGGGTCAGGAGTGCCCCAGGGGTTAGAGGTCAAGGGTTACATGTTCTAAGAGGTTACCTGCTTTTAGAAGTGACCAGGTGTTTCCTGGTTTGTGAGACTACCTGCTCTGCAGGGTTTGCTGTCTCCCTGCTGACTTCCTGGTTCTCCTCCTCCTGTCTGAGAGCTGCTCTCAGCTGTCGGATCCGACCCACTCTCTCCCGAAGCTTCTCCTCTTCCACACCACCCTCTGTGGCCAGGAAACACACCTCTCAGCCTCTCATTTAGCCGCTGTCAGCCTCTCTTCCAGCCTCTCATCCAGCCTGTCGGCCTCTCATCCAGCCCGTCAGCCTCTCTTCCAGCCTCTCATCCAGTCTGTCAGCCTCTCTTTCAGCCTCTCATCCAGCCTGTCAGCCTCTCATCCAGTCTCTGCCGGCCTCTCATTAGACTTTTCCTCCAGCCTTCCTCCCTAAGCTCCTTGCTAATCCATAGAGGCGTGTGTAAGATACCTGCGAGGTACCTGCGAGGTACCTGTGAGGTGTTTAGCAATCTCCTGCCTCAGCTGCTCCTGCAGCACTCGCTTCCTGTCTGCCACCTGGTCGCTGTCCTTAACGCTGGTGCTGTGTTCCCTAGCGCTGTCTGGGCTGCAGTCAAAGATGGCTTCTGTTTGTACGGACTGCAGGGCGTGAAGTTCCTGCCGAAACATACATCTTTACCTCACCACACCACATGCTAAAACACAGAAATATATCTGACATACTGAATGAACACCAGTAGAGAAGGTACTTACTGAGTCTTCCATGTTCAACGGGAAAGTGAGAGAAGAGAGGCTGTTGTGTCTGGAGTTGATAACATTGGCCTGAAATATTAATAGTCGAAGCTCACATTTCCTTGTCCCTGCTGGCTGGATGTCAGGTTGCCTAGGCGAGGACTGTGTTTACCTTAAAGCACCTGAGTTTTACAATTGTGAAAGCGATGGTGTAAATCTCTGATAATGATCATTTCAGGTATGGAAGGGGAAAGCTGGGATGTCTGTTCTGAGTTTTTTGTTTCTGAACTTGAGGTCATGAGCCTTGGGTTTCTGTGGGCCATTTTGGAAGGAATCACTTTTTTAAACACAAATTTATTTTATTTTCAACCAATCAGAGCAGGTACAGTACATATACATTCACACACAGTTTACTACTTAATTACTTCATTTAAGAAATATGAATATCAACGAGTACTTTAGAATGCAAACTGAAATCCGGAGCCCTCCTGAATACACTCATAAACTCTGATTTTTCATTTGAGGGACAGAAGTTAAATGGAGGAAACAAGTTTTACCTCAGCATGTTATGTCATCCCACTCACCCTCAACTCAGTCAAATGTTTCCCACAAGCAAAGATCAGTACCAGTATGTCTCATGAGGATTACCAGATACAGTCATCATCTTAGACCATCGACTACACAGCTTGTGGCAAAGTGTAAAGGCATTAACTCTGAATAATGTAGCTGTGTATATTTGTTTATACCATCTGTTGTTTACAGTTTGTTTTTATTATTATTTTTGTTGCATGTATTGTATATATCTCGGTGGGTAGATGCGTATAGAATTCATTTTATTGGGAAAAGCATACTTTATGATGTTGACATTGTACAGCACATGCATTTGGGAGAATCACCACCCCAATAACAGAACTGAACGCTCAGGTGAAAGAATGCTTTAGAAATATAGTTATATAGCTTCATGCAAATCTTAGACAGAACCTTATCCCCAAAAATATGTGCTTCACATTATTCCAGAATCCCAATGTAACGCATTTTTTTCACCTCTAACTTTGTATCCGCTCACGTACAAAGTTTTGTATGTATTGCAAAAAAGGACATTAACATAGATGATTAGTATGATATAGCTAGCAGGTAGCTGTGGAATCAAATCAAAAAAGATGAGCCCAACGCCAACATTAATGGTGAGACATGAAAGCCATCATCAGGCATCCTGACCGCAGGAGAGGAGCCATCGCTTCTCTGGACTCTGGAGCTTACTTATCTAGAAACAGCGAGACAGAACTACCGTTAAAGATGCTCGTGTGTAGAGGTGCAGGGAGCTAATGTTGCAGTTCTGTCACTGTGACACACTCACTCACACTCACTGTGTCACTGTGACACACTCACCAGACTCCAGCTGCATGGTCTTGAGCATGCGGCGCATTCCTGGGGCCGGCTTGGGGGCTGTGGGGAAGAACCGTGATCAGGGATGATGTCACCAACACTGCGCAACGCTAGCATTGAGGGTGGCTTCCAACACTAGCATTGAGGGTGGCCCCCAGCACTGCACAACGCTAGCATTGAGGGTGGCCCCCAACACTAGCATAGAGGGTGGCCCCCAGCACTGCGCAACACTAGCATTGAGGGTGGCCCCCAACACTAGCACAACCCCAGTACCACGTTCCTTCCTACCTCCATCACAGGTGGGCCTGCCGCGCATACTGCTGCCGGGAATAGGGTTGCCTTCGGCGTCCACGCACCAGCAGAAACCGGTGGAGTGCCAGCACTGCATGGGCTTGAAGTGGCCTTGCTCATCACACTGAGGCTTGTAGAAGCCAGGGTGCACAGCCTTGGCCTGCAGGAAACACTTGCTCTGGAGAGCCTTAGCTGTGTAGGGACCAGAGAGATGACCAGGGGGTTAGAGAGGGTTAGGGCTAGGGTTAGGACAGGGCTGGGGTTACGTATAGAGTTAAGGCTAGGGTTAGCGCAGAACTAGGGTTACACATAGAGTTATGGTTGAGATTAGAACAGGGTTAGTACAGTGCTAGGGTAACGTATAAAGTTAGGACGAGGGTGGAGATTAGAACAGGGTTAGTACAGGGTGCAGCGCTGACCTGGCACAGTGGGGGTTTGCTGGGCCATCTGGAAGATCAGCCAGTTACGCATCCAGGTCTCAAAGCTCTGAAAAGAACCAGAACGCTGGTGGTCAGGGACTGAAACATTCATCTGGACTAAATAGACAGCGTGGAAAAGTTTGTTTGTGGGTGTGTGTGTGTGTGCATGTGTCTGTTTATGCATCTGTGTGTGTTTGTGCATGTGTGTGTTCATGTGGGTGTGCATGTGGGTGTATGTATGTGAGTGTGCATGTGTGTGTGTGTGTGTACGTGCATGTGGGTGTGTGCATGTGTGTGTGCATGTGTGTGTGTGCATGTGTGTGTGTGGGTGCATGTGTGTGTGTGTGCATGTGTATGTGCGTGTGTGTGTGTGTGCATGTGTGTGTGTGCATGTGCCCCGCTCACCATCCATCCCTCTGAATCCATCTGAGCCTGCAGGCTCTGGAGATTTCTCTGGAAGGTCTGGTTGAACTCAGGCAGGGAAACGTTCTGGTCCAAACACACACATACGGATCAGGGATGCACTACACAGGAAGAGCAAGCCTGGTTCCAGCTCAAGAAAATGTTAAAGTCACAAAGATCCTTTGCAGGTTGAGGTTTTTCCGGAGCTACTGTAGCAGACACAGTTGATGTGATGTAACGATGCGATGCCACTTTTACCTGGAGGAACGCTTTGACCTGCTTCTCCACAGACATGACCTCAGCGGGCAGCAGTTTCTAAAGGGAGAGGCACAAGCGGTGGTCAAGAGAGAGCTACATCACTGTCCTCAATCAGCACATGCGCTTCTTTGATGGACAAAATCTAAAGAAATGACGAGAATGACGTAAACAAGTGTGGGGGTTAGAAGAGAAAGTGGGAGTTAGGGGTCTGCCACCCCCTAGTGGTGGCTCCAGGTAACGAGACCTACAGTCATCGGAGTCTGGGTCTTGGTGTCCTCCTCGGTGAAATCCTTGAGCAGAGGCATGCTGTTCATGGGGACATGCATCTGGACAGGACCTACCGCTCGGACAGAAGGAACACAGCTTCACAATCTGAACGCTTGTCTTGGTGCTAGTGTTCCTCCATACACACACTCTTCATCTTGATAAGATCTTTATGCATTCGTGTCCGCTTCTCCTCACCTTGGGGCCTGGCGGTGATCCTCTTGCTCATCTTGTCTGCGTTCTTCTGCAGGCTGTGGATCTGGCTCCTCTGAGAGATCACCAGGTAGGCTGTGAGGGCCTGACTGGCCAGCAGCAGACATGCCAGCACTGTCAGAGCTGCCACCTTGAAGGCACGGCTGTTTGAACCTCTGCAATGAGGGGCAGGGGACAGAGAGGAGGGTGGGGAGAGGGTTAGAAAGAGTGAGAGGAAAAGAGTGTTACATATGTCAGACAGTAACAGATAGAGAAGAAAATATAAGAAGAGGGAAAAAAAGAAATGACCAGAAAGCAACAGCGAGAGAAGGATGAAGAGTACGGTTTTAGAGGGTTTGATTATAGTTCAACAACATTTTTGTCATGAACCAGAATTAGAGTAAAAGTAAGGTAAAAATATAAAAATATATATATATTCACAAGTTCCACATCAAGATCGTAAGACACATTTGTATCCTCGTCCTTGTTTGTCTACTGAACTGCCTGAGCCAATGAAATAGGAAGGATCACTAGTTGCTAGGCAGAGGCATCTTCTGAAGTGATCAGGGTTCAAAGGAAACTACTCTGCAAATATTTATAATTTAAACTTTAACTGAATGAAATATATATTCGTGTAAATAATTAAGCATTTAAACATTTATACGTATAGCAAAAGTGAAAAAGGCAAAAGGGCAAGGCAAAAGCAAATCAAAACTAAAGCAAAATAACCAACAAAATAAAAAGTGAAGACAAGTTTGAAATACTATACATTTTAATTGATATAACGCGTATTTACCTATTCTTCTTTAAACCATATTGTATTTGTAGCGATATTTGAACATTTTTAACCATATATTTGTATAATTGTAACCAATTTGTAACCATATTGATATTTGTTGCGAAAAGTCTTAAATCTCTCTCACCCTCTGGGGGGTCTGGGAGAAACAAGTGCCTCCTCGCTGCCCGCGCGCCGCGGTGAGTTGTCCTGTTGCTCGTGGTCCTCCATGATCAGAACAAGTTTTCGTCGGAGTGTCCAAAAATCCCCACTTATAGTTGACTTGTGCAGCACTGTAACCACCCGTAAGTGAAAGCAGGAGTCTGTTCGCTCGAAGTTGATTGTCGACCTGTAATAGGAGACAGGCTGATGGAGTGGAAAACCCCGTACTAGAGAGGTGTAACAGAACAATTACATCTGCGATTTCATTGGTCAAACGGAGCACGATCACTTGTCGTTAGAGGCAGATAAATCTGAAGTGAATAGAATTTTCTGTCTGATAGGAAAAGGCCTATTAAACCTTTGCCAAACTGTACAGATGAATGTATTAAAGTAGTACAATTTAAGTGTGCTTGTATAACGAAATGGTTCTAGTGGAGCTAATTGTGCTGCAACTACAACTAGATACAGTAGTGCTGCAGTTGAAATGACCATGATTCCGTGATGTTTATCTTAAAGACAGACTTGGAGTTAGAACATGTGCTAAAGACAGAACTTAATGTAATCAGTAAATAAGATGACTTTATCCCTGATACAATTGTATATGATACTTATGCGTTCAAAATCCAAAATCCAAAATTGAATCCAATGTCACAGCACCGGATGCACTGTATCTAACGCTGTAGAAACTCTGTCCTTGGAGACAATACACTCTTGCAAAGCGACATTTTCATTGGACGGTTTAATATCCATTGTTTCTCTTCATTAACTGAAGCGTTGTGATTTTGAGGAAGAGAACCATATTTTTTAACTGGGAAGTAAACTTGGGGTGTTTTCTTACAAGGAAGTGATTCCAAAAAGTGGTTATGAAAAATAAAAGAATGTTATTCTACCTGAGTAAGATGACGTAAAACAGAGTTTCATGGTTAAGGCTTTAGTTACTGTTGGATCATTTGGCAATATGATTATATCGGTCTCAGTTGAGCTTTCTACCCCCCAAAAAATGGTGTCATAAATAAAAGACAGTATTGTAGATAGCTAAAAGGTGTGTGTGAGAATCAACAAGACTAGCGAGCTTGACACCTGATATACAACCTAACGAAAAGGAACAAACTGATCAAAACCAGCTTTCATTAATAGGACACTTTTAAAACCAGACAGACCAAATGAGCCAATCCTAGGACTATCTTAGCCAAGCCAATCCTAGGACTATGTAAGCCGAGCCAATCCTAGGACTAGCTTAGCCGTAGTCAGACTATGAATACAGTAACCTGCTCATGGACTTACCTGAGCAGGAAAGGCAGAGGAACAAACAGCTGGGGTCACAACAGTGAAAAATACAGTTGTGTTTATTTTGCAAATTAAAAAGCACAGATAATATTAGTAACAGTAAAAATTATTGACAACAATTACAAGTCATTATCTTACAGACTCCTGGATATTAGTACCGTTTTAGCTGTTAATGAACCCTTTAATTATGAATCCTTTAAATGAACCGAGTTTCTTTGTGCTCCAGTTGGCAGTGGGAGACAGGAGGCAGCCATCTTGTGAACACAAATGAAGTCGATGGTTCCGAAGATGACACTCCACGTCTCTCAAATGATTTATAGTATCATATACCCTGAAAATATCTCAGTACTGTATTGATAGTGTACTACATCCTCAAAATACTCCTAAACAGTATTTCTCATATAATACATCCATAAAGTACTCCAGTACAGTACTTTTTGTTTTGTTCATCCTCCAAATACTCAAGTCTTTGTAGTATAGTATACCTTAAAATACTCCAGAACAGTATTTCTAGTATAATACACCCTCACAATACTCCAGTGCAGTATTTTCTGTCTAGAACACCCTTGAAACGCTCCAGAATGGGTTTCTAGTATAGTACACGTGTGTTGATGGATCTGAATCTGTGTGAGGGTTCTCTCGACTCGACCGCATTCTGGAGCGCGTTTTGCAGCCTATATCCAGCTCAATGCACATTAGATACAGGGTTGGAACATAAACATTACGTTGACGTTATGTTTGGACGTTTGTACAAAAATATTGCAGTAAGAGCAGCTTTGTTATGTAGTGGTAGAGGTCACCGTATTACAGAAGAATGGGTGAGGTTCTACTTTTACATTCACAATCACCATTTCCTAGATGTACCACTGTGAATATTGTGCTTTTATCTTCTGGCTACGATGCCCTTTCAGATCATCCCTCAGGTACTATTGCCTAAGCTGGCCAGAACCAAGTACCTAACCAGGTCAAAAGGTCATAGGAACAATCAGAGCAGACGATCCAGAACGTATGTGACATGAGAGAAGGAAGATTGAACTGAACTGAAGCGTTTACTCTCTTAGTTACATTCTACAATAACACACTCTGACAGCACCATATAAAAGTTGAAACCAGTGTAAAAAAAAAAAAGAAAAAAAGAAAAAGAATCTAAACGTGAACACTTATCTACTGGCATACCTTTCCTGGCTCTTGTACTAACTAGTGAACAAGGCTACAGCATGTAGCCAGCGTTAGCAAGACATCCCACTTAGCTTTCATAAAGAAACATCAAGGCATATTCAAACCAATGTCATTCTGTCAGTCAAGTGCTTTATCTGCATCACTGGGGACACTGGCCTTGATTGTGTTTAGCTAATGCTCCGAACAGAGAGTTTAGACAGTTAGTTGAAAGGACTGACACTGCAGCCAAATCTCCCTCTTCCTCCGCAAACTGTCAAGTTAATTGATTCCCAGCCATCTGTTCTCTTGCATTTACCACCCCTGATTTCTGGTCTGACATGGTACAGTCCTGTGCGGGGACCATATGTCTGGACTAGACCATGGGGAAGGCAAGGGAATCTCAAGAGGAAACTTGGAGAGTGGAACACACTTCAGGGCTGCAAGCCAGTGGAGACTCACTGATCCAAGCTACAGTCCTGGTATCCCCATTCCTCTGTTGCCCTCAGCCTTGTTCTGAAGACCGTGAGCACAGCTTTACGGGTCCACGCCTCCATAGTAACGGGTGGTTTGAGTACCTGAGTACCGTTCCTTTGTATGTCAATAGGAGTCCATTCAGGACATCAGGTGCGAACCATCTCCCATCTTCCTTCTCCTTGATCACCACAGGGGTTTAGCAGTGGTACAGTCCGCTGAGCTGTGAAAGCCAACCCCCCCACCCCCACCCCTGCTCGCTAGCTGGTACGGACCAGCTCCTGTCGGAGCCAGCCTGGCAGAGACTGACCCATCCTGTACAGCAGCTTGGACAGCTCCATGTTGTGGTCCCTGTAGTAATCCTTCAGGAATGCCTGGGACTGGGGGAGAGATTTAGAAAGAATTATTAAAAAGGATTTGAATTCCCAACAAACGTAAACTTCAATCTCTAAAAAATCCCAGTGATTATACCTCAGGGTCCATGTCAGGGTACTGGCGCCCCTTGCTCTTCCCCAGACACTTGGTCTTCCCCCCCTCCAGAAGCTGGCACCAGAAGCCCTTCTTGGGGTCAAACCTGTGGACAGGAAGTAAGGACAGTCACTTCCTGTAACGACGCCCCTTTCATGGACACACACCGGTGAGAGGAGGGAGAGACTTGGGAGGAAATGCGTGGGAGACAACAGACTTACGCCAGGATCTTGTGGTAGTTAAGGGTGTTCTCCAGAGCTAGAAACTTCTGGATCTTGTCCATGACTGAGGCCGGCTCAGTCTTCAGCATTTGACCATCCAGAACCAGAAACTGGAGAGAGACAAAAAACAGGGAAGTTTTTGATAGACACAAAGAGCCCTTTGGTCCATGACAGACATAGATAGAGGGAGATAGAGAGTATGTGACAGACATAGATAGAGGGAGATAGAGAGTATGTGACAGACATAGGTAGAGGGAGATAGAGAGTATGTGACAGACATAGGTAGAGGGAGATAGAGACTATGTGACAGACATAGATAGAGGGAGATAGAGACTATGTGACAGACATAGATAGAGGGAGATAGAGAGTATGTGACAGACATAGATAGAGGGAGATAGAGAGTATGTGACAGACATAGGTAGAGGGACATAGAGAGTACATGACAGAAGTAGAGCATCCTTGACAGATACAGAGATGGGACACACAGTTGAGTACCTGGCTGGAGTGGTAGTGAGACAGCCAGCGCTCCAGGTGGGTGGCGTACCAACCAGGGACCAGACAGCGCCTCTGGAGGATACGCAGTTTCACAGGGGCATTGTGGGTAGCTGCGATGACCTCATGGAAGGCATACTTCAGTGCCACTGGGTCATTGTGAGCCCTCTGGTGCTATGGAGAGAGAAAAGAACGGGAGAGCGTAAGAAATGAGGAAAGAGCGGTGGAGAGAGGGAGGAAGCGAGGACGGACGAGTAAGGAAACCCCCCTACACACACACACACACACACACACACACACAGAATTCTGTGGAAGGAGAATGAGGATGTGTAAGTGCTGTGCCCATGGTTACGTAACACACCTGGTACCAGGAGTATGCTCGGTCAGCAGGGTTGATGAGGATGGTGATGATCTTGGCTTTGGGCAGGAGGGCAGCGGCTCGCTCTGCTGCCACCTCCGAGTCAAAGTAGTTGGCGCTCTTCTCAAAGTAGTAGTCTGAGCTGGCGTTGGAGGGCAGTGGGAAGTACTCCATGTACCTGGGACACACACANCATGGGCGCCACAAAGACAGCTAGTTCACACACCAGTCGATCCCTCGGTGGTAATTGTGTCCGTTGAAGAACTGGATCTCCTCGAAGGTCTCTTTGCTGGGGTAGTTACTGGTGAGATCTGGGTGCATCCCCAGGAACAGGTACAGGGCAGTGGTGCCTGGGGGGACCATTCATTCATTCATTATTCACCATGAGAACATCAGACCAAAGCAACCGAGCTGCACACGATCACACAGAGTCAGTAGAGACTTCCTGGGCACTGGGGATCTCAGCCCATCTGTGTGACTGGTCTCAGTATTCACAACCCCATGGGGAGGCTCCACTCAACACACTACCACACATCCCTGTCAACCAGTAGCAATGCTAGAACTAGTACCAGTTGTATTATTAGTACCGCTACCTAGCAGTAACAACTGTACCAGTAATAATCCCCAGCAGTACATATACCCAGGGGTAGGGCTGGATGGCTGGTAGTACCAGTTCAGGCCAGCAGGGGTCTCTCTTACCTGTCTTCTGGGGACCGATGACAAGCAGCTTGGGGAAGCGATCACAGATCTTCTCTTTGGACCAGATGTCCTTGTGCCTTTTGTCCTCACAAGGATCCTGTAGGCATTAGAGACTGTTGACGTATCTACAGGCAAGTCCTTTCCCTTGTGCGGCTACTGTACAACAGCTACAGCCATCTACAGAGCACATCTCACATATGTTTTTTTTTTAAATTTTAACACGCATGATGACAGTTGACATTCCAATGTGATGAAGCGGTCAGTGTTGGTCCACACCTGCCAGAGGGGATCTCTGTCCTGGGGGAACAGGCTGAAGTACTTCTGAGCCAGCTGGACAGGGGCCAGGGTCTGCAGTCGCAGGTGTGTCCAGGTCTCGATGAAGGACACCAGCTTCTTAAAGGTGTACAGGCCCAGGCGGTCGTTACCATAGTTACTCAGGTGGGTCATGAAGATGCTGTTGGGGGGGGGGGGGGGTGGAATGGTCATACGTTCATACTCTTGGTGTGTGTGTGTGTGTGTGTATGTATGTATGTGTGTGTGTGTGTATGTGTGTGTGTGTGTGTGTGTGTGTGTGTGTGTCACTTACAGGGTTCAGAAGGACAGTGAGGAACAGCTCTCCTCCATTGATGAGTTTATCCAGTTCGTTAGGACTTCCTGGGTACTCCTTATAGAAGATGGTGTGCGTGAAGAGTCCACATGTCTGCCGAGGTAAAACCTGCCACACACAGACACACAACCACACACAGTCATCCCCACGGGGTCTACTCTGTCCAGAACAGCCGATATCCCCAGGAATAAATCATGCATTTCACATTTAATAATATTCATATTATGCATCTGGTTTAGCCAGAGCAAACCTTTTATTCACTGAGTCTATATGGAAATTCCTGGAAATGCACACGCAGCTAGATGTCTGGGGAGCTGGATGCAGCCCATGTGAGAGAGATGAGAAAGACCAGACTCTTTCTTAAGGGCAACAGAGATCCCATGGACAAATCTACTGAAATAAGAAATGGAAAATAAGAGAGGGAGGAGGGAAGAGGAGAAGAAGTGAAGAGGAGAAGAAGGAGAGATGGGAGGAGGAGAGGTGGGAGACCGGAGAGAGCGTGTGAGCGTGGGTCTTACGCTGATGTCCCTGTGTATGAAGCCTCGTCGGTGGCGGGCAGGTTTGAGGTGGGGGTATTCCTCCGTGCTGGTCACCTTGATACCCCACACCCTCCTCCAGGCCTCGTACAGCTGGAGGTGCACCGGGTAGACCCCCGAGTGGTGGGGGGCCACGGCGTAGCCCATGGTGGTGGTGATCCCGTGCTCCTGGAGATCAGAGACAGGAGGAGAAGGAAACAGTTCCCCCAGAATCTTTGTCACGCGTTTGCGTCATCGCCAGCACAGATTGTTAGTATCCACACGCTGCTGGAAGCTAACGTAACAGGAAGCTCTGGAGAGCTCCATCGCCGCCGCCCCCCCACCCCCCCCATCCTATTCTCGGCCCTCGCTTGACCTCGCTCTCCCTCACTCACCACGGCAAACTTCTTGTTGAGCAGCATCTGCTCGGCCAGGACGGTCTGGTTGTGGAAGAGATGAGGCTGCATGTGGCTCCACATGTGAGGAAACCACCAGAACTCCTTCCCATACGAGAGGAGGAGGTCATCGCCCAGGTCCTCCTCGTCCGTACCTGGAGGGGAGACGACCACGGTGAGGCCCACCGTAGATCCAGACACACACACACACTCACACACGTGGGGCAGGAAGGGAGGAGGGCCGCTCGCTCTCTCACCTGCATGGAAGAACTTTCCGGAGAAGCCCAGGTTGAAGGTGAAGTTCGGCACGTGGGAACGCAGCTCTCTCTGGGTTTCCAACAGAGCCTGGGGCAGGACAGGAGAGGGTGAGCAAGGGCTCTCTCTCTCACACACACACACACACACACACACACACACACACACAGAGGCTTCTCACCTCGACGTCGTCCACCTTCATGCGTGTGCCCTCCTTGCCCACGAAGATGTCGTCTATGTCGACCAGGAGGTGGCGCTCCAGGGACAGCGAGAGCCTCTTTCCTGTCAGGAAGGCCAGCGCGTCCACAAACACCAGCTTGTGAAGCCAGAAGTTGAGGTTGTTTCCAAACAGAACCCTCTGGATGCCGTCATGCAGACCCAAGTCCTGCACCTGCACACACAAACACACACATTAACCTATTGGCCTCTTAGACTAATCATCCTTGACCAGGGCCCATCATGCCCGATAGCCCGAATCAAGCGTACCCAAAACAGTTAAGTCTGTGTGTTGTTCTGCGTGTCTCACCACAGAGGGCAGCAGGGCAGCTCCTAGCCCCAGCGATGACACGCTGTCAGCAGACTGGGTCTTGGCCAGCAGGACGGGCTGGTACGTGGAGTGGTTGGACTGGAACACGGTCCAGTCGTCGCCGGGCAGCGGCCCTGGGAGGGGCTGGCCCGAGCGAGTGATGAAGAGGAGGGGGGAGCGGGGGTTGACGGTGCAGTCCTTCAGCCCCAGGTGGGAGTGGAGGTAGAGGGGGAAGCCTTTGAGCTGGGCGCTTAGGAGGCTGTTCTCGTTGGCCTGCAGAAGGAAGAGAGTCGGCTGAGCGCGGAGGGTCCGAATCTCATGTCTCAATCCCCATGACAACCACGGTAGCCGTCTAGAATCTCTCTCTCTCTCTCTCACTCGCTCACTCACTCTCTCTCTCACTCACTCACTCACACACACTCGCTCACTCACACCCCCACACAAACTCACACCCCCACACACTCACACCCCCACACACTGTCTGTCTCTCTCTGACACCACATTGATTAAAACCCCTCACTTTGCCCAGCGAGGCATGAGTACACAGCACACAGCACCGAGCACAGACACTGGATGTGAGCATCCCTCGTGTGAAATTGTGTCATTAAGATGCATATCCATCCCACCATCTCTCCATCTCTCCATCTCTCCATCCCACCATCCCTCCATCTCTCCTGCCCCTGCAAGCCTGCTTGTGAATCCCACTAGGTCTTCCCAGCCCACCCCTTCACCACTTTCTCTCTTGCGCATTCTCTCCATCGCCCTGCCACAGCTATGACAATCATGGGAGGGAGAGAGAGACAGAGGAGAGAGCCAGGTGGTTGATGAGAGAGAGGAGGGTGTGAGATGAAGAAGGGGGGGTGAGAGAGAGGAGGGGGGTGAGAGAGAGGAGGGTGTAAGAGAGAGGAGGGGGTGAGAGAGAGGAGCATGGTGTGTTTGCCTGGCAGGTTTCTCTAACCTTGTGAATCTAAACTCACTGCAGACAGTGAAGCAAGAAACAGGTATAGGATGACAAACTACAGAGGCTGTGTCCTAACCTCAGGGGGTTACCGCACCCTCTTCGTGTGTGTGTGTGTGTGTGCATGTGAGTATGTCTTACCTTGAAGAACCCTATGATCCCCACTCCGTACTCCACACAGTACTTGTCCAGCAGCTCTCGGTTCCAGGCGTCCAGGTTCACGTACTTCAAGATGTTCTCGTAGATGACCAGCGTGAACCTCCCTCGCTCCCCGTCCGTCAACGTGGGCATGTCCCCCTTCCCAGGGGCGATCTCCGTCCGGTACCGGAACCTTCCGGACTCCAAGATGGCGACTATCTCCTGGCCTAGTTGGGAGTATTGACTCTCTACGAACACCAGAACCACTAGGTCAGTCCTGGGACTGGTTCCTCCCGCTTCCCCGGGCCCCTCCACCCCCTCCGACCCCCCCTCCAGACCCTCTTGGAAGGGGACGAGCCTTGACAGGGTCACGGGGGGTTCTAAGGACGGCCCCTCTGCCCCCCCTCCTCCCGAGGGCTCCAGCTCCCGTTTGACGCCATACAGGAAGTAGGCGGACACGAAAACGCTGAAGGCGCAGAAGAGGAAGAGGAGGAGGAGCGACGTCTGGAGGGGCAGGAAGCGGACCAGCCGGCGCAGACGAGACATGCATCCCAGCATCGTCCCACCCCACCTAGCGACACGCCCTGCCTAGCGACACGCCGCCTCTACAGTGTCTAGGGCTGGAATTATTGGTTGTGCCAGATGAGTCTGTTCAGAGTCTAGGTAACGCAGGCTGGTGCTGGTGGTGTTGACTCTCCCTCATGACGCTCGCCCCGCTTATGTCACCATGTCACAGGCCTGGGGGGCTCAGCCAATGGGACACTCTACTGCCCTAAGGGGCAGGAACAAATGGATAGCTACACCTGGAGAAGGCGGCTGATTGGCTTGGGCACTTGCTGGTCAGCAGAACTTGCCAACCACATCAGTGTGTGTTGTTCTTCACTTCTGGCTGCGGGGTGATCTCAGTGGAGGGTGATGTCATACAGGTGATGTCATAGCCCAGTTCTGGTCAGCTGACCTAGACAAAGACAAAGACACACATGAGAAATGGAAATAGCTGATCCAGACTTCTAGTTTAGTTCAGGCTCTACTCTGCTGCCCTGCCCTGGCCTCTATTCTACTCTACTCCCTTGGCCTCTCCTCTGCTCCCCTGGCCTCTCCTCTGCTCCCCTGGCCTCTCCTCTGCTCCCCTGGCCTCTCCTCTGCCCCCCTGGCCTCTCCTCTCCTCTTTTCCCCTGGCCTCTCCTCTCCTGGCCTCTACTCTGCTCCCCTGGCCTCTCCTCTACTCTGCTCCCCTGGCCTCTGCTCTGCCCCCCTGGCCTCTCCTCTCCTCTGCTCCCCTGGCCTCTCCTCTCCTGGCCTCTACTCTGCTGCCCTGGCCTCTCCTCTACTCTGCTGCCCCGGCCTCTCCTCTGCTCCTATAGCCTCTCCTCTGCAGGCCTGGCCTCTCCTCTGCAGCTCTTATTGTGTTCTTCTGTAATGTGAATGTTCTGAGTGCGAGTGTGTGCCCTGCGCTTTGATCTTTGCTATGTTTTAATTTACACTCCTTGGAGACTGGTGAAGTCACATTTCCAGACATGGATAATAAAGTTTATCTATCCATCTGTCCTGGCCTTTGCTACTGCCTGCTGTGTATGGAAGGGGAGGGGGAGAGAGCGGGAGAGCGGGAGAGAGCGGGAGAGAGAGAGCAAACGGGAGACAGCAAGAGCTAATTTAATTTCCCCACACTGTCTCTAGCCACCCTATCAGTGCTTGAGGGCTAAAGAAATAGATTTGAAAACTTAAAAAGATGACAAATAAAAAATACATGGAAATATAGAGCGCTGAGAAGTAGGCGGGGAAAACAAAAGCTTGGGGGGTAGAAAGAAATTAGAACAGTGCTTAGAGGGAAGGAGAGGGAGGAGGGCAGGAGAGGGAGGGAGGGAGAGGATGGCAGGAGGAGGGAGAGGAGGGCAAGAGGAGGGAGGGCAGGAGCAGGAAGGAGAGGGAGGCAGGGGGAAGGGGGGGGGATATTTTCTAGTCTGGATATCTACTTCATTATTATGATACAACAAGCCACAATGCCCAACCTTCAAACACAGAAACAGATAAGGAGCTATGGCTGCCGACCACCTATACTCCTGCTCATCCTCCTGTTTCTTGTGTGGTGTTGTGATGTGTGTGTGTGTGTGTGGAGGAGGGAGGGAGGGAGTACAAGTACAACACTGCTTTGTAACTTAACACTGAGGAGTAACCACTACTACCACACACTCACCACAGGATAGACACTGGCGAGACAGACATGAGTCAGGTGATTGCTCTCATCTCTTTACAGTATTGGTCAACCAGCCAGTTAACTAACCAGCCAGCAAGCCAGCCAACCTAGCATAATAGCCAGACAGTCATCTAGCCGACCGAAATAGTAACATTTCTTCAGCTTTCTCCTCCACATCTCCAGACTTCAGATCTCCAGCCATTAATCTCCTCAACAATGACGACCTGTCCACCAGACCGAAAACTTGTCCTGATGCCACCCATCAGAAGACAGACAAACAGACACACACAGCAGGGTGGTGACATGTGCAGGCAGAGACGGACCGGAAGAAAGATGTAGCAAGCAGACAGACAGATGTAGCTGGCAGACAGACAGGAGTAGCTAGCAGACAGACAGGAGTAGCTAGCAGACAGACAGGTGTAGCTAGCAGACAGACAGGTGTAGCTGGTAGACACAGGCAGACGGAAAAATATTTAGGAAGACAAACAGACACGTATAAGAGGGTAGACAGACAGAGAGGAGGGCAGACAGACAGAGACATATAGAAGGGCAGACAGACAGACATATAGAAGGGCAGACAGACAGAGACATATAGAAGGGCAGACAGACAGAGACATATAGCAGGGCAGACAGACAGACAGACATATAGTATGGCAGACAGACAGAGACATACACTGGAAGACAGCCATATAGGAAGACAGGCAGACAGCGCAGCAGGGATGAGGTCAAATCCATTACAGCTCGCTTCACTTCAGCTGTTCAGAGAAGAGGAGAGGGAGCCCACGCCATTTGTTGGGGCAATTTCCTGAATTGAAATGAAGTTGACCCCCAACCCTTAGCAGTGTGTGCGCGCGCCTTTCTGTGGCACGGTGCGTGTGTGAGGGTGTTGGCGTGGCATTGTGCGTGTGAGACAGGCTGGGAGGTTCACATGTAGTAGAGCTCCAATTGTTTTTCACAGGGGCCACATGTCATGGTTGTGTGGAGGAAGGCTGGGAGACCAGATGCCTCGCTCCAGCCCAGTGCTCTACGGCAGAGGAGTATGTGTGTGTGTGTGTGTGTGTGTGTGTGTGTGAGACAGGGGGAGACAGAGGGGGGGGGGGGTGTATTGGAAAACAGATGCCACTGTTTGTGTAGAGTTAAGTTAGAGCCTTGAACCAACCTTTCTGTGCACACACACTCTCATAAAGTGTCAAAGTGTAAAGGATGATAAAGTGAGGGTGGTGCTTGTTTCAGTGACCCTGTGTGACTCAGTTCTCATCCAGATCCCTCTGCAGTACTGCAAACACTCTGCTGCTTTGCATTACCCAGAAACACCCTCATATGGGATTAGATCTGGCCTGTGTGTGTGTGTTAAACCTGGAGTGTTGGTGTACGAGAGTGAGAAATCAGTTTTACAGACAGCTGACTAAGCAGTGGCTCCATATCCACCTGTCTCTTTGCCCGCTCACCTGTCTCCCTCCCCTCCTACCTGTCTCCCTGCCCTCTTGCCCGTTTCCCTGGAAACTCACCTGTCCCTCTGTGGGATAAACCACAAACCTGCGTCTTTGATCGCTGCTTGTTGACCATCTACACTCCCTTCCACAAGGCCTGTGCACCTCTCTCTCTCTCCCTCCTCTAGACAATCAGTGCTAGCTAACTAAGACATGGCTCTCCACTTCCCAGCGGTGAAAATCGGGTGTCATGTGATGAAACTTTAGAACGCCCCCATTATCCGCCTGGCGACAGCAGCCTCTGGAATGTATCAGATTCCCGCCCCAGGAAGCAAGCACCTTGGAAACTTACCTCTGCCGCCACCCCCCACTCCCCACTCCCTCTGACCCCTTCTCCCTCCCTCCCCCCTCACACCCATTTATCCTCCTTCAAGAGGGGTCCTGGGCCGTACGATGGGCCTATCTACTCTAGCCTGAGAGAAAGACATGGAAGTGTCAGGTTAGCCTTTCAACGCTACTGCTATCATATCTATGACCTCACCTCGCTCACAACCCCCTTCCACTGTCTTGGCTGAGGGCTATAAAGCTACTACAGTGTCCTTAATCACCCAGCCACTCTCAAAGGGAGCTATATATCTGAGGTTAGTTTACAGTTTACAGTAGTTTGCAGATCATATACTGCCTTCGGGTGGGTATACAGACTCCAGATAGCTATTCAGGGTAGGGTTAGAGACTAGAGTACAAATCTGTGTGGTTAGTCTCCATACTGACCCAGAAAGCTGTGAGTTACTATACCTTTTAGTATATAGCAATGAGCCAATCTCCACCGTATGACTCACTGGCCAGGGGAATTATGACAGTGGAAAATCATTTCCCTGGGCCAGGGATAGGAGAGACCATGGCTAATCGTTCAGTAATCTGATCTGCCTGCATACTGTAGCATTCAGCCTGGTCACCTCAAACAGCCAGCCAGCCAGCCAGCCAGGCTCGCAGCTTCAGACAGTTAGTTAGCCTGAAAGAGCAAGGCAGGCGGCCTTGCAGTCTGCAACCGCCAGCCTGTCTTCCTAGCTCAAACAACCAGTCAGTCAGCATGTAGACCCTCAAAGAGCCAGCCAGCCAGTCAGCATGGCAGCCTCTAACTGCATTTGAAGCAGGCAGCCAGGCACACATCAGGACAAGCCGGTACCAACACTCTGCGTGGGCCTTGTCTCTATTCAACTCTCCAGGGTTTCCCAGGATTACTGATACTATCTGGCCAGCCGCTAATACTGCCTTCTGCTGTGACCGCATTCCAAATGTGTTTACTGTGCCTCTCGCTTACAGTCCAATCGCACCGGCTCTTACAAATGCTACACTGAGTACTACTTAAAACGAACTGATTTTGTGGACAATCGCCAGCGGAAAATACTGTCTTATTGGCTTTCCCGTGTCCCAAAATAGCAAACAGCACAATCTTAATCTTTTCTCATTGCAAAGCTAAGATACAAAAAAAATACTCTTGAATAGAAATCTCCAGAGAGTATTCCTCATATATAATTCGTTTTAGCTGGGACACGTTCTAGTTAAGTGAGAGGGAGAGAGAAAGAGAGAGAGAGAGGGAGTGAGAGAGAGAAAGAGAGAGAAGGAGCAAGAAGGAGATCGAGAGAAAGAAAGAACGAGAGTAGCGGAAACAGGAGAGAAGGAGATGAGCGAGATGAGGGAAAGGGAGAAAGCAGGGCTTGGTATTAGCCGAGGCTGATGTATTCTGAGAGAGAGAGTGCTTAGGGGACTTGTACAGCAGTTCAGAGCAAAGTTGTGCAGGGCCACAGGGGGTCAAGGGCCTAGGAGGACTGTGAATCTGCTTAGCTTCGGAGTCTGTTTGAGGAGAGTTCCCCCCACACACTAAGCACTGTATTAAGGGGGCACTGACATGGAAAAATCCACTAGTTAGCGTGTTAGCGTGTCCAGCAGTTACCCAAGACAAAGACCGTGTGTAACATATCAGGCTGGTCTGGGTTACATTTCTGAGAGACGGACCGATCTAAGTTTGTCCTGCTCAAAACCAAGGCTGTTAGTTTACACTTGTAACTTTTCACCTTGCTGTAAAGCAACATGTTCTGTCTGTAAGCCAATCACATGCTCGTTTTTACAACTTACAGCAACACGATAAGACTGTCACTAGGTTACCACTGTTGTCAAAGCCCCCATTCATCTCCACTTTTAAATGTCAAGTCACTGTAGACATCCGAATGTCAGAATTCAAGCGATGTAGTTACGTTTCCTCACACAGCAAGCGGAACAGAACAGTGAGATTGAACATCAGAACAGCCAGACAGCAGTTAGCACGTCCTGACAGAACACAACAACAACAGCAGCACATTCCGGAAAGTGCTATACCCCACTGCTATTCCTCCAGTTCTAAGATAATCTCCCGATACAATGTTTCTAATGCTCGCCGCGTTCCGAACGCACTGGCCCCGAGTATGAGATGGTGAAATGTTACAGGCCCAATGAAAACGAAATATTCAAAATAGGAAGCAAGAGCTATATAACTAATCTGAGGAGTACAAGCACAGGCTCACACACACAGAGAGACAGACACACAGAGAGAGACACACACACAGAGAGACACACACACACACACACACACACAGACATACCTAGACCTGAGGCTGTAGGGCCTACATTTCAGGCAGGTTGGGACGGCTCAATGTGTGCTGATGGCTGTCTAATGTTTATTCAGTGTCTGATTTGTTCTGGTGAAACCTACATTTCAAAGCAGTCGTACAGAGAGACTATCCAAAATCACAGTCTAAAGACCACTGATGGGTTAGTAGTTGTGGTCTTGCGCCTGTGTGGACTGAATGCGTTTCTGCAGTCAAAACTCAGTGTAAATAACTGTCATTCTGGGTGTAATTCTATCCTATTAAGTCGACATATGTGAGAATTTACTATTTGTCTCTTCAATGGATTGTATGTTAATTTCGGTGGCCAGCCACATCTCAATGGTAGACAACCCTGAGTTTATCCCAATGTGGCCCTTCAATGCGTACAATATTTAAACTAGGCATATGACCGGATACTAAGTTACAATAACAACTTTCTTGTTCTCTTGCGTTAAGTTGTATCACGGGGTCTCACTGTAAAACCTGGAATTCCGACACCCGAGACATTCTGAATCCAAACTTCACTGTGGTTCGTTATACTAGCTCTCCGCTACCACAATCGGCGAACGAAAACCTGCACAAGCGTTCAACTATATCTCCGGGCTTGGTTTTCAATCCAAAGGACATTCAGGCCAGAATTCTGGCCGCATTCTTCGCTATTACCAAGGCGGATAGTGAATGTTCCGAGAAACGATCAACTGGAGACTACGGTGTCGTAGAGCTATTGATAACGAAGCAGAAAATCTAGTATAGAAATCTATATCGTGTTACTTACCTTCTGAAAATCAGGCTTAGCTAAACACTTAGGGGCGGCTGGTTGACTGAGTGCCTAGATTCCGTGCACACCCGGCGCCCTTCTCCTCGTTTCTCCAGGGGCTCAGTTTTCAAACGGCATAGCGGAGTGGTCTGCCCGTGGTTGGTTGAATGTCCCCCTCTCGGCGGCTCTATTCAACACTGTCAGAGAATAGTCTATAGGTGGCGCCAAAGCAGCTCATATTGACAGGCGGTGAACGTCGACAATCCTATAATGATTACAACTTTATCTCAATTTCTGTGAGAAAATCTATTCGGTGACTTGGCAATTTATCAAAAAGGTCGTGGAAATCTTGAAATAAAAATTCGTCTAAGGTATTTTAGCGGGCGTGATATCCCCCCCCCCCCTCGCTCGCCGCCACACACACAGACACACACACACACACACACACAAACACAAACACAAAAGCAGAGGGAAAAGAAAATGAGAACGAATACAAATCTAATTATAGATGATTGCATTTCACAGAACGGAACCCTACAAAAAATGTATTTAGCATTCCAACATCGTCGCCTAACTTTTTTTTTAACCTGTAGGCCGATGTGTTCTGAAAAAAATAAATAATAAAAAAAGGATGACAAGCGACATATGCAACGTCTCCCCTCTCACGCCCACAAACATAAAGTGATCGTTATCAGTCTGATCAGGTCGTAATCAAACCTGTGTGTTGATGTGCTCAATACACAGTGTGGGACGAGTGGTACTTTGGCCGTCACGAGTGTGGCCAGACCTGTTCAATCTGTTGTGGGCTCTATAATCCGTGTCTGTGGCCTCAACACTGCCAGCTCAACAGCCTTAAATACACACACGGGTTTTGCGGTTCCATTAGTGCAGATCCCTAATCTGAGACATCCTTCACCTGCTAACCCTAACAGCTCGCGATGGACAGAGTTTTAGCGACCGAGCAAATCCACAAATGAATACACTGCTTTTTTGTATGTCATACACTTACAAACACACAGATATGATAGTTTAAACTCCATTAATGTGTTTTAAGTAAACCGTTACATTAATCCCAAACTTCTGGAAACGTTAAAACTGTGATTGAAATGGTTAAAGTGTTAGTTAAACCGTCAAATCGGTGAAATAGGACGGTGGGGATGATAAAACGGGCCGATATATCACGAAATTCTATTGTGTTCTCTTTATAACAAGCTCTCATAGAGTGATAATAAAGAACATTGCCTCATGCAATATACTTTGTGTCAAATTGTTGGACAGAGTTGGTGAATAGGGACGTACTGTTCCCTGGAGGTGACTGAGTAATTGACACAACACAAGGGAGTTTCTCCGCTGACTTTAAACCGGAAAGCATCATACGAGTTCCTTTAGAAGAGTTCCTTGAACTTGCATTGCATTCTGGGAGTTGAGTTCTTTGTTGGCAATCCTGCACTGCTTGCCAAGATGGCGACGTCTTTAGGAGCGAACACCTACAACAGACAGAATTGGGAAGACGCGGTATGTTGTACAACTGTTCTGGGATATAATCTAGTCGGGGGGGAAACTAGGAGAGTCAATTTACTCAAATGTCAGGTAGATTCAATCCCATCGACTGTTTTTAGCGAACGAGAAATGAAAGATATTCAGATATAGTGCTAGGCTAATGCTAGTTAGCTCGCCAACCAATAGCATGGTTAATTTGGTGTCAAAGAGATTACATCCGTGTCAAGATACCATACATTTGGCCTTTCAATGTAGAAATATATGAAACTGTTCCTAATCTAAAACCCATCGAAATGATCCTAGCAGCGCTTTCCCTTCTATTTTCCGCGCAGTATATCCGGCCGTAGCTAAATAGCATTAGCAGCGTACGAGTGATGTCTTCAACGCGTTAGCCTATGCTAGCTAGCTAACAGAGGGTTTTTTGTTGCTTTCCCCGGTTTCTCTGTCCTGTTTCCAAATTAATAGTTTACTTTCAAAATTCGATGAACACATGCCGTCAATGTACCTGTTATTGAAATCCAGCTATGTTTAGGATACGCACATATTTGGGTGCGATGAATGTCTTCCCCCATTAGCAATACTAGGACTAAGTTGGTTGGCTTTACTACTCTGCCCTGGTCGAACTTCTGAAACTGAAACCACACTTTTAGCAGTGAAATTACTACTTCGTGTGTAGATCTTAATATGTTTTGTACATGCGTAATTGCATCGTTTGATTTGAATGTATTTGTCTTTCTAGGACTTCCCAATCCTGTGTCAGACATGTTTGGGGGATAACCCATACGTCCGTATGGTGAGTACTCAACTCGGTCAGCTATCCTTCCCACGATGGCCCGATAATAGCATGTAGAAATGAACAACAACGAGTTTGAGTAAGACACCTCCATGATTCACAACAGGGCTTCAAATGAATGTGTTTGTTTCATTCACAGACTAAAGAGAAGTATGGAAAAGAATGCAAGGTAACATAACGTTTGGTTATCCCTATTTATAATGATATTCAAATCAAAAATATAAAACTTGAATTGCCTGTCAAAGTGCCACGGCAAAGATTGTGGTCCCCATGTTCTGTCTGTGTGGTAACAGTCTACCGGTACCTGTTTCAGATCTGCGCCAGGCCTTTCACAGTGTTCCGCTGGTGTCCTGGTGTCCGCATGCGCTTCAAGAAGACAGAAGTGTGTCAGACATGCAGCAAGATGAAGAACGTGTGTCAGACTTGCCTGCTTGACCTGGAGTATGGTGAGGCCTTCTCCTTTCACCTCTGTCTGTCTCTCTCTTTCACTCTCTCTCTCTTTCCCTCTCCATCTCTTTCTGGGTCCCTGTGTCTCTGTATTGGTCTCTCTGTCCCTCTCCATTTCTCTCTCTTTCTCTAGGTCTCTGTCTCTCTCGGTCGCTCTCCTTCTCTCTCAGTCCCCGTCCCTCTGTCTGTCTCGGTGCCTCTCTATTTTTTCGGGGTGTCTCAGTGTGTTCCTCTGTGCTCTGCAGGCCTGCCAATCCAAGTCAGGGACACAGGACTCTCTGTCAAGGATGATGTTCCCAAGTCTGACGTCAACAAAGAGTACTACACTCAGAACATGGAGAGAGAGGTATGCTCAGCTGACCATGACCAAGAGCTGTCGAATGTGTGTGTAAAGAGTTAATGTTAACCTGATCATGTCTGTGTGGTGTAATTCTAGATTTGCTAGCATGTTTGTGTGTGTGGTGTTGTCCCCCAGATAGCTAGCATGTTTGTGTGTGGTGTTGTCCCCCAGATAGCTAACACGCTTGTGTTGTCCCCCAGATAGCTAACTCAGACGGCACCCGGCCTGTGGGTTTGCTGGGAAAGGCCCCCAGCTCCAGTGACATGCTGCTGAAGCTGGCCAGGACCACGCCCTACTACAAGAGGAACCGACCACACATCTGCTCCTTCTGGGTGAAGGGCGAGTGTAAGAGAGGGGAGGAGTGCCCCTACAGGTGAGGAAGAGTAGGACCTGAGGGGTCACTTGCACGTTGTCGACGTATTGACACAGTCGTAGCGGTAGGATGTGGGGCCTCTCGCTGTAAATTAGAGTATGAGTAGTTATACATCTTATAGAAACGATTATTTCCTGTCATGCTGACCTCAGCTGGGGGATGGAAACGTAATTGCAGTAACTAGGGACTGGGACTTGGTGGCGCTGTTGCAAAAGGAATCATCTTCCTCACTGCTACGGAACAGCAGCTGCTTGTGCTCTGCACTCAAGCTGCTGCTGTCACCCATGTCCTCATAACTACTCACTTATCCTCTCTCTCTTTCTCCCCCCCTCTCTCTTGCTCTTCCTTGCACTCTCTCTCCCCCCCTCTCTCTCGTTCCCCTTACCCCTCCCTCCCCAGACACGAGAAGCCCACTGATCCAGACGACCCCCTGGCCGACCAGAACATCAAGGATCGTTACTATGGCATCAACGACCCGGTGGCAGACAAGCTGCTGAAGAGGGCGTCCACCATGCCTCGTCTGGATCCCCCGGAGGACAAGACCATCACCACCCTCTACGTGGGGGGTCTGGGAGATACCATCACAGACTCTGAGCTCAGGTAGAGGGGTCACCTAATCTACGAAATGGGCAAAAACAAAACCATTTATTTTTAATTTGCTTATCTGATTAGTAAAAATGCTGTGGAAACAAACTTATCTTGGGTCTGTTATCTTGGGTGTTATCTTTAGATCCTTGTTGTGAAAACGGTGTCTTGTTGTAATATATGTGCGTATCCCACAGGAACCACTTCTACCAGTTTGGGGAGATCAGGACAAGCACCATTGTCCAGAGGCAGCAGTGCGCCTTCATCCAGTTCGCCACGCGCCAGGCGGCTGAGATGGCTGCTGAGAAGTCCTTCAACAAGCTCATCATCAACGGCCGCAGGCTCACCGTCAAGTGGGGCAGGTGAGTGGCCATGACCTGGAAGGACTGCATGTGAATGGAAATGCTGCAGTCCTAGTTAGAGCTCCTGCTCAGGCCTGGTCCTGGTGAGAGGAGCAGCTCCTGTAGCACCCTGCCACTACATACATGTCTCTGTTACGTCCCTCCAGGTCCCAGGCAGCCAGAGGGAAGGAGGCCATCAAGGATGGGGTCAGTGAGATGGGGACCAGACTGGACCCTGTGCCTGGATTACCTGGAGGTATGCGTGTGTGTCTGTCTCTTTCTCCTGTGTGTGCATACAGATCTGCAATGTGACTGTCTAACTTTGACCCTCTTCTTCACCCCAGCACTGCCCCCACCTCCAGCCCTGGATGAGGAGGCCCCCACCAACTACTTCAACCTGGACCCCGGCTCCTCTCCTGGGGGGCTGAATATCTCTCTGCCCCCTCCCCCAGGCATCAACCCCCCTCCTCCAGGTACGCAGGCCATCCTGGCTGTCTTAACAGTAGCGTCAGTGCCTTGTTTGGAATATCATTTTAAACATAACCCCCCCTTACCTCTTCCAGGGTTCGGCCCCCCGATGTTCCATCCCATGGGCCCCCCGCCGCCGCCCCCCATGGGCCTTCGTCCCCCCGGACACATCCACTACCCCTCCCAGGACCCCCAGCGCATGGGTGCACACGCGGCCCATGGCACCCGGCACAACGACTAGTTACCTCGACAACGTGTCACGAAGGGTCGGAAGGTGACCTGCATGTGGCGGAGCGAGGGTGATGTCAGGAGCCGTGGAGGCGGAGCTACAGAGGGGCTCCACATTAGAGAAGTTCTGTTGGAGGTCTGGAGACGTAGCTGTCATTGTGCCTGCAGTTCTGTCGTCCGCTGGCTGGCACACTAGCAGCATAAGCGTCTCTACTTCTGGCCGCCATCTTCTTCAGGGTGAAAATACTGGCTTTCCAGAGTAGTCTGTCCTACTCACTCATTCTGACCGTTCAACATAAGCCACCCAAGTTACAGGAAATTTAACTGTAACCATTACTTTTTTCCCCTTGAGTAATTTTCCCCTCCAGAAGATACTTTTTATGACTTTTAAGAGCTTTTGTAAGGAGCCATGTATGTAAGAACCAGTGTCAGTGTAAAGCTTTGTGTAATGTAAGAATGAGACACTGTTTCAATGTGTGCAGAGTGGATCTCTACGAACATTATGTATTTGCTTAGGATTTTTATACCATGTTAGTTTACCAACAGATGGCGATTCAGTTTATTCGTGAACACTTCTCGTATGTTCTCCATTATTCCATTAAATCTATCTTCATTTCAACACGCTTCCTCGTTTACCCTCACTCGTTCTTCCTGATGTCAGTCAGGGATCACATCACGCTGGCTCCGGTTCAGAGAGGTTTGTTGAAGGGGGGGGAGAGGCACAGTCAGACATGGTGGGAGGGAGGATGACATGTCTGGTCTCAGTCCTGTGGGCTGCTTCCTCACACAGCCCCAGCCCCCCCCATCAACATACCGTCTCATGGCCGTGACTGTCTCATGTTGTGGGGTGGGTAGGGGTGGGGGGAAGTGTCTCGGGGCTTTAGTCTCTCAGCCTGTAGGCTCACAAAGGGTCACAGGCAGGCATTAAGCGGGGGGTGAAAGGTCACGGGTCAACATGGGGCCATCACAAGTCGTTGGACTCGGGGGAGTACTGTGCTCCCCAGCCCCGTGGAGCCCTGTTGAAGTTGGGCCGCTTGAGCAGGTGGTCCAGGGTGGTGCTGGGGTGATTCTGGTTCTCCAACGCCTCAAACCCAATCACAGGGATGACCCTCCTGCTGGCCATGGGACCCCCGAACGGAACCGCAGCTCTGAGAGAGAGAGAGCGAGAGAGGATGGTTACTGAAGGGAGAGAATAAGATAGTTAAGTATATCCAGCTTTGCATAACCCATTGGTATCAGGTGTCCAGCAGTCAGCTAGCCAGCGGTCACTTGATACCCTGCCGTGTTGACATGACCCCTGCCTTAATTAATCCTTGGATGAGTGGATCTCTCTTGGGATCTAAAGCCTCACACCATCAGTATCAGTTTAGTTACCAGGATCCTTCTTTAACTCCACAGTTGTGCAGATGAGATTGGAACCTGATCTAGGTGTCTGGCACAGTGCCAGGGATAACAGGGTCAATAAGATGTTGCTACAAGAGCAGTATGTCTGGGCTGTGCGTAAAGTAATTAAACGTAGATTAATACGTGAGTGACCTGAGACCGAGAAAAACAACCCCCCTCTCTCTCCCTCCCAGAGATGAGCTGGATAAGATGACGTCTACAGGCTGCTCTGAAGCCCAGGTCATGCGTAAACCGATAGTCGGCTGCGTGCTTGACAGGTAGCTAATGAGGTTGTGCCGCTGCCTAAGATTAGCTTTTGTTCCATAAGTTCCACATCATGACGCCACAGACAGAGCGAAGGCAAATGGACAGATGATCTACTTTGTACGTAATTCGTCTCGAAAGAGACCGAACGGTATGCGGACCGTGTACCGATCGTCTCACAAGACACCGCAGATTCAAATACCTATCTGACAACGTGCAGTCAGCGCATGAGGGGGTCTAACCCATGGAAACATGAACATCTGCCAGAAACGGCAGCACAGCTAAATCAAGAAATAGTTGTAATATTAATTTGATATCATGGCTGGGTCATCCACCTCTTATTTTAGCACTCCAAAGACAATGTTGGTGTTAAATGTTCGTCTCCTTGGTCACCGTGTCTTCACTTGAATTGGATTGCACGTACCGTTGAACGGTTAAGGAAAATAATACGTTTTGTGGTTAAAAAAGAAAAGAAGTAACTTGCTAGTGTGCTAGCCACGTCAGTGCTGGACTAAACGTCAAAGCATCAGCCTTTTTGTAGGCCCAAAGTTTTAGTTCAACCTTTCAAAACCTTTTTTAATTATTATTATTATTTATTTATTTTACACAACTTGAACTACTCAGGTATTGTCTGGTTCATTGCACAAAGTTGGAGGCCAGGCTACAGCACGTCAGTTCTAGCGAAAAGGCCCCTTTGGGTTGTTACCTGTTGAAACAGCGGTAGTTGGCAGGTTGGAGCGTCTGAGGAGGTTGGGGCAGCTGAGCACTGAGGGCTTCCAGCCTCTCTTGGGGCCCGTCTAGGGCTTCCCTCCAGGGGGAGCAGTAGGACTTGGGGATCACCGTCATGTTGAACTTTTCCCGAGGGATTTCCTTCAGGGGACCAGAGTAGCCTGGAGGGGGTGAAAGGTGGACGACTTGGTTAGAATGCAGACCCTCAGCCCAGGAGCGAGACGGGGAAATGAAGTCAGTCAGTAGAAAAGTAAGAGGTATTCACAGGTTATCCTCTGATTGTGGAGCTTGTGTTCTGTCAACACTATAGCTTCTTCAATTGTCAGTTTGAGATCCAGGCCAGGATCTGAACCCTTATCCCCAGGGTGGGTGGGGTACCTGGGGCTAGGAAGGCTGGGGAGCCCTTCATGGCCACGGTCTTCTGCAGAGTGGTGACCAGGCTGTGCTTTCCATGGATGGGGTATGACTGGTTCTCCTTCCCAGGCTCCGGTAGGGGGTAGACCTGGGGAGGCTGGGGGGAGACCTGGGGACGCTGGGGGTCTTCAAACCCCTGGGGAGATTAGACACATTAGATCAGGATCAGATACTAAACTGTAATATGCATCTGGGCGCCCCAAGTAGGATGCAACTTGGTGATTCGGGTTTGCTGTGTTAATGGTCAGATACTTTCGATGTGCTTGCGTGCAGCGCTCGTGTGTCTTACGTTGCTGCAGTATGCGTCGTTGAGGGTGTTTTCCAGGGTGAACTTCTCCACCCTCTTCTGCCTCTCCTGGAACATGCGAGATCCCCGATTGGAGGGCAGGTTCAGTTCCTCCATCATCAGATCCTTGGGAACACTGATTTTCTTCCCCAGGTTCAGCCTGTCTGAAGCAGAACACTCAGAAGTTCAGACCTTCTGAGACAAAACACTTGAGTTCCAGAACTTTTATGACAGAACGCTGAGGTCTAGACTTTCTGAGACAGCATACTTGAGTTCCAGAACTTTTATGACAGAACGCTGAGGTCTAGACCTTCTGAGACAGAACACTTGAGTTCCAGAACTTTTATGACAGAACACCGAGGTCTAGACCTTCTGAGACAGCACCCTGGGGTTCAGGAGATGGTTGGGTAAACTTTGACATAGAGTAGAGTAAAAGGAGAAGGCTGTATTTGTTGCGGCCCAGAGTGGGTAACTGGGGAGAGTAAATATAAACACATGACTTCAGCGGAGCTGTAAAGAAGCCCCCCCGGCCTGCTTTAATGTGGAAGGGTATTCCAGGCATGTGCCAGCTGGTGGCTCCAGAGGGACAGGAGCTGCTGTCTGGTGATGCCATGTGATGTGTCTTCCTTGGGTCACATTATGCTGAGTCCTGAGGTCAACTCTGGCCGGACTAGCGGAAAACACACAAATCCGTGGAATGTCTCAAACAGAATGTTTGGCACGATGAAGGCTCCCTTTCTCCCCATTCCCTCCCTCCCCCTCTCTCTCTGTCTCTCTCTCTGTCTCTCTGTCTCTCTCTCTCTCTGCCTCTCTCTCTGCCTCTCTCTCTGTCTCTCTCAATTTGTCTTTCTCGTGATCTATATCTGTCCATATTTCTATGTCTCTCTCTCTCTCTCTTTGGTTTCTCTCTCTCAGGTCTATATGACAGGGACAAATACAAGTGTGTTGAAATGCTCTCCCTCAGGTCCAGTCCCAGGTGTGTGCTGTGGTCCTCACCTCCCCGGATCTCTCTGCTCAGAGTCTGAGCCTGCTTCATTCTCTGCTTGGTCAGGTCATCACTTCCAGACAACATATTCATTATCCTGCCTGCAGGCAAATGTACAGGGAACATTACATGCAAACCTACATGCATTAGGCGTACTGGACATAAGGAATCCACATACGTTCAGTCATAACAAAAACATATGAGCAGATCCCAGATTGAGATGGTCTCCTTGTAGCTGTGTTACTGACAGATCTACAGCAGTCTTAGTTACATCAACATCACATCCTATTCATGTTCTTCAGCTAGTTGTCTACAATTGCAATGACCAGAACTGATTCAAATAAATGCTAGCTGCTAGCATACAGTTCCTCAGCTCGCAGCTTTCCACAGCTTCCACACTCTGCATCATTTTCATCATCATTTCATACCTGTGTGTCCTGGAGATCTGAGTCTGGGTCTAGAACACTGTGTGTGTCGTCTGGATGTTATCCTCCTTTGCTGAGAAGGGACAGCAAGTAGACCTTGTTGCTTACCTCACTAGCTTATTTTAGCAAAAAAAAAGGGTGGGGTGGGGTGATATCCTTAACCCTCCCCAGATAATAAAAATCTGATCCCCTTGGATTCTGTGTGTGTGTGTGTGTGAGACAAGATGTTTGGCCTCTGTTTCTTCGGGCTCGGTGTCACTGGTTGGACCGAGTCAGCAGCTGTGACTCTCTAACCGCACATACACACGTTCTCACACGCGCTCTCTCACACGCACACATACGTCGAGATGACATCAGCACACTCGCTTGTTCCTCTCACACCGGTACCAGGGTCAAGGTTCAAAGGTCATCTGTTCTATTTTACGGCAAGCGGGATGCTTGCCCGCTTACTCAGAGACCAAAAGCTGTTGCCTCAGGGCAAAAGCACGACCTGCTGTGTTGTCCAGAAGCACCTTCTCTTCTCCCTCATGGTGAGCTGTCTGACAAACTGTGGCTACCAGACACATGCGCCATTGGTCATTTCTTAGTGCTTGTGTGTATTTCTTTAGTGAGTTAACCTTATTTTCTTTAGTAACTGCAAATGCAGCATGTAGACTTCTATTCAATGGACCCATTAGTAGACCGGGTGTGCTGAGAAAGTAGAACGATTCCGTAAGACTGCAATTAGGTTTCTCTTGTCAGACACAAACCTGAAAACAAATAATCTATGGCGAACACAGGAGTTCCGAGACGAGCATCCATTATCCGTCCTCCCCTTCATCCCTGCAGAGCGATGTCATCGATCTTGTATTGATCCTCCCTGCAGCTCCTCATAGAGGGGAACACTCTGGTTCGGATGCTCGGGGTAGATTGTATGATTTACCAGCACAGTGGGTATGGCAATCCCTTCACAGAAGGAGCCCAGGTTGTCATTTACGACCACCAGACCCTCCCTCCAGAAGCACCACGCCCTTGACTGCTGTCAGCTGTATATGAAGCTGAGCAGGGCCAAGAGCCCCTGAGCCGACAGTTGGACTCGCTGCTGCAGGTGACAGGTGACAGCAGGACAATGGAGTGTGGGACGAGGAGTCGACAGGAGGCGAGGGGGGTGGAGGCTGGCCTGGCGGGCAGGCGGGGACACCCAGCACAGGAGCCCTGCTTTATAAGTGCCTGACTGAGAGATCTGCAGATGAAACGTCTGACCGGCTGACGGGTAACCACACACCTCTCAAACCAAGGTATGTCAGCCGGAGGAGTCCTCCTCACTCTGGCTGGACTTGTTGTTTGGTATGAGAAGGGAACTTTCTTTCTTTCGGCTCACTTTCATCAGAAAACAGGATGTAAGGTGGAGAGCAAACGCACTTCGGAAACAAAAGAGTTTGTCCCTCGAAACGAATGAGCGATTATCTCACATACATCATCCATCCCTCAGCTCCGCACTGCAGGGAGCCCCATATCTGATACCGTGTGTCTGTGGACTGCTGTGTTGCAGGCACCAGGGGGCTGAGAACCACCGCGTCACTGTGATTGCCAGGCTGGGCTCAGGCCGTGTTTGACCCGTGTGCAGGTGTGTGGTGTCGGGCCGTCCAGGACACGAGGCATGTACGGGCTTCTGTGTGAGAGTCTGCACGACTTCATCAAGGAGTCATACGGAGACGATGTGTGGAAACTGGTCCGAGAGAGGGCCGACGTCCGGCTGCACTCTTTTGTCACCCACCAGGTACTGTGGTATTGCTGCTCTCTGTTCCAGAGTACTGTGGCTCTGGTGCTCTCTGTTCCAGAGTACTGTGGCTCTGCTGCTCTCTGTTCCAGAGTACTGTGGCTCTGCGGCTCTCTGTTCCAGAGCACTGTGGCTCTGCTGCTCTCTGTTCCAGAGTACTGTGGCTCTGGTTCTGTTTGTTCCAGAGCACTGTGGCTCTGGTTAGGAGGCGGGATCCAATCAGGCAGTAACAGGATATCATTCGTTTGCTTAAGTTTCTCTGTTGATGTGCATGTTTTACGTGTGTTTTACGTGTGTATGTCTGTGTGTGTCTGTGTGTGTTTATGTGTAGGTGTACAGTGAGAGTGTGATCCCCCGTATTGCCAAGGCAGCCAGCGGCGTGACAGGGACGCCCTACAACGAGCTGATGAACTCCTGGGGCGTCTACTTCCTGGGCTTCGTGGGGAAGTACGGCTACGACAGGATCCTCAAGGTAGGCCCTGCCTAATGCTGCTGTTGCTGCTCTGATGGTCAAAGTGGAAGATGGAAACTTCAGAACACATACAGCTTACAACACAACAGCAGTGGCACTACTTTTCATCGTTATTTTTTTGTTCGGATTTCTTGTTTGGTTTTGTTTGAAGATACCTCGAGAGATTTAGCATGAGGTGTTCGGTGTTTGGTTCTGTCCCTGTGGTTTGTCCAGGTGTTAGGTCGTCACGTGCGTGACTTTGTGAACGGCTTGGACAACCTGCACGAGTACCTTCGCTTTAGCTACCCCAAGGTCCAGCCACCAACCTTCTTCTGCCAGGAGGAGTCTGCTACCGGAGTCACCCTTCACTACAGGTCAGAGAGAGAGAGAGAGAGAGAGAGAGAGAGAGAGAGAGAGAGAGAGAGAAGGGGTGGGGGGGGGCATGACCAGTGAGAAGCGACAGGTAGACCAGTGCATGAAGACGGTCGATGAGAAAGCGAGGGAGAGGGAGGGAGACGTTTGGAGGCATTGGAGACAGGAAGTTCTCTCCTGTGTGTAGGAGCAAGAGGAAGGGCTACCTGCACTATGCCATGGGGCAGCTACGGCAGATGGGGAAGCAGTTCTACGACACGGACATCCACGTGGAGGTGCTGTCGGAGCAGCTGGTCGGAGACTACTCTCACGTCACGATGAGGTACCCATGGCAACCTTTTTTCCTTGTCTTCCTTGAGGGTTTAGATGGTTGAGGGTCAGATGTGAAGCCCTCTGTGACATCTTACCTCTTGAAAAAGGAGCTATACAATAAATTTTGATTTGATTTGAACCAAGGCCACCGGGTAGAGCTGGCTCTCACCGTGCGATGCGGGTTGTGTAATTAACCAAGTGGAGGTCATGGACCCTGATGGTGGCATTGTAAGATCCTGACTGTTTCTCTGAGTGCTTCCCTCTATGCGCAGGCTGAACTTTGACAACTCAGCCTATCGCTACATCATGAAGGAAGACGAGGAGGAGCAGGAGATTCTACCGATCACCAGCGACTTCTTCTTCGAAGTGTTCCCCTTCAACATCGTCTTCAGACAGGTGTGTGTGGTTCATCATCTCACCTCCTTCAGATGGTCACATGACGGCAGGTGTTGAGTCATGATCAGCTGCTAGCCTTTCTCCTGATCACTGATGTCCCCTTCTTTGACAACCAGGACATGGTGGTCCATAATGTGGGTTCTGGCCTGGCCACTGTGTTCCCCGACCTGGATGGGAAGAAGATTAACGACGCCTTCCTGCTGGCGCGACCTCTGGTGGAGTTCACTTGGAACATGGTGAGACCTTCTGTCTAGACAGGAAGAGACGCTGGATGGATGCATGGATGGATGTATGGATGTATGGATGGATGGATGCATGGATGGATGGATAGATGCATGGATGGATGGATGCATGGATGGATGCATGGCAAGGAATCTCTGATGATTGGTTCTATGAAGGAATTAACCTAAAAAGTGATTGTATGTTGACCCAGATCATCTCCCATCCTAACAACCTGTTCGAGATCATGTCCAAGGAGCCTGTGAAGAGGGAGAGGAACCTCCACAACCGAGTCCAGAGTAAGAGAACACTTATGATAGTCTGGCGTAGGAGAACCCTCACGATAGTCCAGAGTAAAGAACCCTTATCAGGATCCAGAGTAAAAAACCCTCATAATTATCCAGAGTAGAGAACCCTATCAGGCTCCAGAATAGGGGTCTTCTGGATCAGAGATGCCTAGCGACACGATGGCTCCTGAGGGTGACACTGCTCCTTGTAACCTCAGACTCCGACTATGAGAACGCCAACCGCACAGCCGATGTGGATGTGGAGCTCATGGCCTTCCAGTCCATCATTGGAGATGACTACAAAGGTCACGGCCCCTCAGAATCCACACACAGACACACACAGACACAAAGACACACACAGACACACACACACAGCGGTACTCAGACATGGCCCATCTTCTGATTGGCAGATGGGAACAGTGCCAACGCCATGGAGAGCTGGGGGGACGGTAGTCGCTGTCTGAAACTGAAGGGCCAGATGAGATACATGCCTGAGTGGGAGTCCATCATCTTCCTGGGAACCCCTGTGTGAGGAACACACACGTCACACACACACACACGTCACACACACACACGTCACGTACACACACATCACACACATCACACACACACATATCACAAACATCACACACATATCACACATATCACAAACATCACACACGTCACACACACATCACACCTACGTCACACACATTACACACACTCACACACATCACACACGTCACACACACACATGACACACATCACACACACATGACACACATATCGCAAACATCACACACATCACACACACATAACAGCATGATGGGATTCATTCCTGCTTTGTGTTTTACCAGAAACAATCTGATATAATCTCTTGTAATCCTGCGTGTGTGCATGCAGAATGGAGAGTTTGAGTGCCATGTTTAAAACGGGCCTCTACATCAACGACCTGAGCATGCATGACTCCAGCAGAGACCTGGTGCTGGCTGGAACACAGCAGTCAGAGGAGCTGAAGAGAGCTCTTATACAGGTGCCCTGTGTGTGTGGTGTGCGTGTGTTGCGTGGCGTGTGCATGGTGTGTGTGTTGTGTGGTGTGTGTGGTCTGCGTGTGTGGTGTACTATGGTGTGGTACTGTGGTGTGTGTGTGTGAGAGAGGGATAGAAAAGAGTGTATGTGTTTATTCCTCCCCTGGGTGCTCAACCAGAGTCCCCCTCACTACTCACTCTAGCTCTGTACCGCCCCTTTGTGGCCGTGCAGGAGCAGAAGAAGTCCAGTAAGCTGGAGGAGAGCATGAAGATGCTGGACTACGAGATGAAGAAGACAGACGACCTTCTCTACAGGATGATCCCCAAACCTGTCGCCAAGAGACTGAGGAAGGGAGAACCTGCTGTCAACACCTGTGAGGTTAGGACGACCCTGGGTGTGTCTGTGTGTTCCTGTGTCTGTGTGTTCCTGTGTCTCGGTGTGTCTGTCTGTGTGTGTGTCTGTCTATGTGTGTGTGTCTGTTTGTTCCTGTGTTTTTGTTTGTGTCTGTGTGTGCGTTCCTGTGTGTGTCTGTGTCTGTATGACTGCCACAGGTGGTCATCTTTTCCCAGCAGTCTGTAGGTGCAACTTTCTAGTTCTGCATTAGAATGAGCACCGGTCCAGACCAGTCTGAGCTGCCATCTGATGTTCCCAGGTGTTTCCAGATGTCACCATTTTATTCAGCGATGTGGTCGGCTTCACTCGAATCTGCAGCCACATCACTCCCATGCAAGTGGTGTCCATGCTCAACACCATGTACACGCTCTTCGACACGCTCAGCGAAAAGCACCGAGTCTTCAAGGTGTGTGGCTGTGTGTGTGTGCCTGTGTACTTGTGTGCTTTTGCGTGTGTTAAATCCAAGCGTGTGTGACTGTTCTGTGTGCCTGAATGACCCCCCCGGCCCCCCTGCCTCACCAAGGTGGAGACGATTGGTGATGCCTACATGGTGGTAGCTGGCGCTCCAGAGAAGACTAAGTATCACGCCCACAACATCTGTGACATGGCCCTGGACATGGTCCGCTCCATAGACCACCTGAAAGACCCCTCCAACGGCAACAACATACAGATACGCGTGGGTGAGTGAGGCAGTGGCTGTGTGTCTTAAGTGTGTGTGTGTATTTGTGTGTGTGTGTATTTGTGTGTGTGTGATCTATTGATGTTGGGTTTTAAGGGATCCACTCTGGAATGGTGGTGGCTGGCGTGGTCGGGCACAAAATGCCACGCTACGGTCTCCATGGCGACACGGTCCACACGGCTTCCGCCATGGAGAGCAACGGCAAGGTAGAGATCGGAATGAATGAAGTGAACGGATGAGGAAAAGGATGAAGGTAGAAGGCAGCACATGAAACAGAAATACCAAAAAACAGGAAGTGACAGATCTTTGACCTTGTCGTGACCTCGACAGGAAATGCATATCCAGCTGAGCAGTGCGACCTACGAGCACCTGAAGGGAAGTCACTTCATCTTCGAGAGGCGGGGTACCATCACTATTAAGGTCAGGCGGCCCAGCCGTTGCTCAGGCAACTGACATTCTTGTGTCCATGACAACCGCAAATGTAAACATGAAATATCGGCAGAGGTCACTCGTAAAACAGGACAATATGGGGAGCCGCTTCATGACAGAATTACTAATGAAAATGTAAAGTGTTGTAAAGCTGTCCAAACAGAGACATCCACCACTGACAGATTCATATCTAGAAACGTCTCCACAAAAGGACATATACCATTTATAGATACATTGATATTAATCTCTCCATGCATATACATTTCACTCAGAGACACGTATGTCTGTCTCTGCATAGACACACCAGCTTTCATCTATACCAGCAAAACACCTATGAGCACCTATGAGCAAAACATAGTTGTGTCGTGAACAGTGTTGTTGTGTACTGACTGAAAGGATGACTGAACAACACTGTTGTTCTGAATGTTACTGACGTGAAGCCTGCATCTCTGCACACCTTCACTGCTGGGAATTCAACGTGTGTATGTGCGCATCTATGAGCGCACGCGAATGTCTGTGTAGGTGTGCGCGCGCGTGTGTGTGCATGCGGAATCTCACTTAGAACTTGAAATGTCCATCTAATCCCCAGGGGAATGTGGAGATTGAGACGTACTGGCTGAAGGGGAAGAGAGACAAGGATGGGAATGCGCAGGCTGCCTGCCCCCAGTTTGAAACGCAGACCATCAGCAAGGCCACCATCTCAGCACCGGAGACGACAGGAGAACAGGAGGGACTGGTGAGACTCACTGTACACTGATAGTACACAGTATACTGCACATACACTGCACACTGATAGTACACAGTATACTGCACATACACTGCACACTGACAGTACACAGTATACTGCACATACACTGTACACTGATAGTACACAGTATACTTTACATACGCACTGCACATCGAGAGAAGGCACTGTGCAAGAACACTGCATCCTGAGTAAATACACAGCACACTGACAGCTATGTCAGATGAAACCCTCCTGTCCTCCCGTCAAGGTGTTTCCTCTGGTCGCACTGAAAGACGAGAACGATGTCAAGTCCCTCCAGGCTCACAGGATGAAGATGGAAGTGTCTGGCCATTCCCTGGAAGACTCCCTGGACGAGGAGCAGGTTGAGAACCTGCCAGGCAGCAAGGTAGACTGGGTGAAGGTTCAGCAAGACAACAGTAATGGTCGATACCTTCTTAACAGTTGTTGGGGAACAGTTAGTACAGGAGTCTGGATCGAACATCGATGTTCTGCGTATCCTTCACACCTGTCGGCGTCTCTCTTTGTCCCTCTCCCCTCCTTCCTCTCCCTTTTCTCTCCTCTTCCCACCTCTCTCCCTCCTCCAGTCTCACTATAAAAGTGCCCTCCAGGACAACGGCCTCCAGGACCCTCACATTGACTTGGACTCTCCGGAGTTCGACGTGAGAGATTCCATCATGGCGTCTCCGGACGGCTCCTGTGACTCCCACAGCTCAGAGAAGAGCACCATGTGTTCCGTGTCGTGAGCAGCAGACATGTGCTTCTGCATCCGATACATAACGCTGTCATCCCAGCCCCACCCATCACCATGAGGATTCTTATTACTACGCCGTCTGTAATGCTAAGCTAAGGGTGACAATCAGCACCGTGTTGTCTATAATGCTAAGCTAAGGATGCTGTCTGTTATCACTGCTTTGTCTATAATGCTAAGCTAACGATGATCTTAAGTTGTCTACGACTGGCTGTGATCATGATCAGAATATTACTATAGTGCTTGAATTATTTAGTTTGTTGTATGTATATAGATTCACTCTTCGGATCTATAAAGAGTGATGCACTTTTAAGTCTCTTTCTGTGGTAGAGTTTCTGTGGTGGAGTTCATATTTGATCTTAGTTGATTTAATAGTGAATCACTAAAGTGCTGCTGTTTCTGTCCTCCTGCCCTGTCACAGTCTCCTAACCTCCCACAGCCTGCTCCTAACTTCTCTCCTCCCCTAGCCTCCCCCTAGCCTCCCTTTTAGCCTCCCCCCTTCCCCCTGGTTCTTCCCACCCCAGCCTCCCCTCTCCTTCCTGCCACCACACCCCCACCCCATCCTCCCCTCTCCTCCCAGCCTCCCCTCTCCTCCTAGCCTCTCCTTCCAGCCTCCTCTCTCCCCTCAGCCTCCTCTCTCCTCCTAGCCTCCCCTCCCAGCCTCCTCTCTCCTCCTAGCCTCCCCTCCCAGCCTCCTCTCTTCTCCTAGCCTCCCCTCTCCTCTCAGCCTCAACTGAGCATCATTCTTGAAATAAACTAAGCTGACACACGTTCCTTCGTGGTTTTGTTGTTCTTGTTAGCATGAAAGCATGACCATTCATGCATAAATCCTAATGGCATTGCATACCAGTGCAGTCACGCACACACACACACACACGTACACATGTACTCACACACACACACATTCACACAATGAGCCCAATAACAACCAAGTCAAATCAGCTGTGTTCAAAGTGTTTTTAATGTGTAAATGCTGTGCATTTTAATATGCAGCTAACAACAACATTATATAAGAGGCCAAAACAACCACAAACAGCAGTGTGTTGTCTGCTCATATCTACGATACATCTTTCAGGTTTCCACAAATAGTTTCCTGCTATCGCTATCGTACCAGTAACAACAGCCTGATAATCTCACATGGAACTCAAATGATGTGCTGGAAAAGGGACTTTTCACATGTCCCAGAACACTAATGTTTTGGGTGACTTAGTCATGGCAACCCAAACAAAACTCAAACAGGTCTTTTTCACTCTGAACCAACATCACAGATGTGACCTGGGCGAGCATGAGCACGCGACCCGACTCCGCCTCTCGCGTCAGACGACGTTGGCCACCGATTGGCCGTCTGAGGAACTGCACCCGTAGGTGGCGTCCTCGCGGTCGAGGCTGCCGCGCCGGGCGGAGCCCGAGTTCTTGGGGGAAGGTTCCAGACTGCAGCGGAAGCAGAACGCGTAAAAGAAGGCGACCAGCAGCAGGAAGCAAACCACGCAGAAGATGATGACGATGACGATGGTGTGCACCTGCAGGTGTTCCGTCTCCCAGGGGACGAGAGAGGGGGCGGGGCTGGAGGGCGGGGCCTGGGTGGGGTTGGAGATCAGTCGGAGGTCAGAGGTCATGGTAGCGTGTTCCGGAACCCAGCGGAAATAAGGGCTGCAATATTAACAGGTAGGAACAAGGAGAGGACATTGTGACAAACGAAATGATGTCAAGTTTGGTTGCTGCTGTTCTACAGAAAGCAAAAGACTGTGAGACAGAAGATTCATGCAACAATCCACACATAACATCAAACTAAACTCCAGCTACCCAAGGCAGTACAAGTAGGAAACGAAAGAAACCTACTTTACACAAACATTTATTAAGCATACTCACCCAACTCAACTTCCAATAATAAGGTGATTAATCAAACTCACCCAGTGTTCCTCTGTGTTTGGTCTTACTCCCAGTGTTCCTCTGTGTTTGGTCTTACTCCCAGTGTTCCTCTGTGTCTGGTCTTACTCCCAGTGTTCCTCTGTGTTTGGTCTTACTCCCAGTGTTCCTCTGTGTTTGGTCTTACTCCCAGTGTTCCTCTGTGTTTGGTCTTACTCCCAGTGTTCCTCTGTGTCTGGTCTTACTCCCAGTGTTCCTCTGTGTTTGGTCTTACTCCCAGTGTTCCTCTGTGTTTGGTCTTACTCCCAGTGTTCCTCTGTGTCTGGTCTTACTCCCAGTGTTCCTCTGTGTTTGGTCTTACTCCCAGTGTTCCTCTGTGTTTGGTCTTACTCCCAGTGTTCCTCTGTGTTTGGTCTTACTCCCAGTGTTCCTCTGTGTCTGGTCTTACTCCCAGTATTCCTCTGTGTTTGGTCTTACTCCCAGTGTCCCTCTGTGTTTGGTCTTACTCCCAGTGTTCCTCTGTGTTTGGTCTTACTCCCAGTGTTCCTCTGTGTTTGGTCTTACTCCCAGTGTTCCTCTGTGTTTGGTCTTACTCCCAGTGTTCCTCTGTGTTTGGTCTTACTCCCAGTGTTCCTCTGTGTCTGGTCTTACTCCCAGTGTTCCTCTGTGTTTGGTCTTACTCCCAGTGTTCCTCTGTGTTTGGTCTTACTCCCAGTTTTCAGACAGGCACAGTTTTCTCTACTACTGGCAGGAGATGAAGTAGCCACGAAGGAGTGGAGAAGAAAATGACACAAGTTTGCAGCAAAGACAAAGAGACCGTCAAGGACGGTGCAGTATTGAGACATCAGAGACGCCCGCGAATAGAAGAGATCTTCTTCATCAAAAAGTTATAATGTCCAGTTACTCAACATGACAACATGTCTGCGAGGGGCGCCCTTACGTCTTTTCACGCCAAAACGTCACACTAACCCTTTACGTATTTTAGCCCAAAAAACGTCATCATACCTAACCCCCCTATGTATTTTGTAGTATAGCCCGCGGAAAAACTGTCCACGGTACCAGCACGTGCTGTTTTCATGACATCAGCACCAGGTCATCAAAACAAGAACGAAAAACACAAGGCTGCATTTCACGATTGTTAGCTTTTATTTTTATTTAGAATATTTTAAGAAGGTTGCTTTTTTACCAATCAAGTCCAATCATTGACAGGAAAGAGACAAAGGACTGGCTATCTACCTAGTGCAGAGGTAACATTGGGATTGTGTACAAAGGAGAGTTCAGCATACAAACAGCACTACTGCCATCTGCTGGTAAACCACTGTTTAATACCTCGTGACCTCATAAAGACCAATTATGACTTCATGCACAGATTAATCATAATGAATTTAGCAACCAACTAAATAGAGTTGCTATGGAAATCCTTACATGTGTTCTGACCATTTGTAAATGTTTCTTTCCATTGTTACACTGAATAACCAGCTCTGTTAAATACCAGGGTCAGTTTTGTGGCTCTCCCTTGCCAACACAACCTTCCTTTAGTTAACGAAGGTGTAGGCAGTTGGTAGTGGAGCTTGGACACTTGTCATCGCAGCCTGGAAGTTCCAGCTGATCTGACCATCTGGATCAGCGCTGAAGAGTACAAGATGGGAGACTGGAAGGACTACATCGCTGTCATCTTGACAGACCAACGTGTGGAGGATGTCGCCATCGTGGGCCTCCACGACAACCGGGCGGTCTGGGCCTCCAAGCCTGGGGGTTTCCTGGCGGCCATCTGCCCGGAGGAAGTGGAGATGGTGGCGGGGAAGGAACGAGGCAGCATCCTGATGACAGGGGTGACGGTGGGGGGGCGCAGGGCCATGGTGATCAGAGACCACATGATAGGCCCTGAGGATGAGCTCAGATTCATGGACCTCAGAACCAAAGGCAGCGAGGGATTGGCCCTCACAGTTGCCCAGACGACCAAGGCGTTGGTGTTTGTGCTGGGCAGGCGAGGGGTGCATGCTGGGACTGTCAACAAGAAGGGGTGGGACATCGCCACATATCTTCGAAGGAAGGGGGTTTGAATCATCATGGTATCACAATAAACACTCAGAAAGGCAACTAAACCATGGTGTGTGTGTGTGTGTATGTGTGTGTGTGTGTGTGTGTTTGGGGGGAAGAGGCAGGAGGTGTAAAATCAAACAGACACCAAAGCAAATGTGACTAAATTGCTTTTAATGTCAAAAAACTGAAACACACCATTTGACAACGTGCGAACAGTCACCTGTCAACACTTGAACACACATCCTTCACGCAGTGTTTAGGCTGGTACACAGGACAGACGGGGACAGCTGATGCAAGGGAGCAACGGCATGACTCACAACTCTACTCACAAGGGACTCCAAATATAGGGCGAAGACATGAAGAACACTGGACAGCAACTAATCAACTGATTCAAGCAAATTCATGCTAAGTCATCTAGAGAGGATTTCATTTGATAATATTCAGACAGGATATATATTGACTGCAGACGTATATTTAAAAAATGGTTATTCAGATTAGGGTCTGATTTTCCTCTGTCATCGGTGCAGCGTTTGAAGGTGTGAGGGTTGACTCCAGCTACTGAGAAATGTTCTCTGAGTCCCTCACGCCTACGTACAGACACGCACACGCACATACACACACACGCATGCAAACACACTGCAGTAATAAAACAGGACCCGACAGTGTAAAAATAAAGGTGTCTTTGTCTCTCTCTCTCTCCGGTGGAGGAGGGTGTGTAGATCTGGTCACTCACTTCTTCTTATTTACAATGTTGTTGCAGATCCAGTTCATGCCATCCTGTGGATACAGAGACTGGTCAATACAGAAGACTAGACAACAGACTAGACATACCCCTGGTCATCCAGGATGTAAACTGTACCAATCTAGACCTGCCTGTATTAGTCTATAGACCTTACTGTGCCGGGCTGGAACCAGCGGTACCTTACAGACTTCACTACCCTAAACCCTACAGTGGGGCTAGGGTATATGAGCTGTACTGGGCTAGACTTGACAGCAGTGTTGCACCAGTGGGTCTGTGTTTGGCTCCTGACCTGTACGCCTTCTCCAGAGACGGCAGAGCAAGCCTGGATCTGCCACTGCCGGTCCCGGTAGGTGTGCAGGTTGAGCCCCTCGGCAATCTCACTAGCTGGGGAGGCGGTGGCCAGATCCTGCTTGTTGGCAAAGATCAGAACTGGAACTCCCTTCAGGTTCTCCTCCTCAATCAGTTCTGACAACTCCTACACACACATAAACGCACAACGCATGGAGACAAGCAGATATTGACCATGGCTGATACTGCACGGTCAGTTCTGATGGTCAGGCCCATCAGCAATACTGATGCAGCTGAGATTGTGCCCGTATCCTCACCAATCCTGTCTCCTCAAACCTCTTCTTATCAGCGCTGTCTATGACGTAGATCTGGAAGAAGGCAAACGCAAAACTGGTAAACATCTGCTCCACATCATCCCCAAGTAACCAGGTCCAGGGTAAACAGCAAACCCTGATCCTAATCTGAATGTCAAGGGTAGAGTTTGCCTTAGCAGTGACCCTGATCCTAAGTGAAACCTTGCTGTCACTCCTCACCTCATCCCTGTCGCAGAGCAGGGTCAGGAATAGCCCTCACACAAGCCTGTCCCGAACCCTAACCCTTCCCTGTGTGTTAGGTTTGGGTTTGCACTAGTTACAACTCCTCAGTGGAACTCAGCAGAAGAGTGACGGACAGTGAGGTGACTGTAGACGGGTCTGTACTGTAATCGTCTCACCAGTAGGTCTGTGTTGTCCAGGTATTTCTTCCAGAACGGTCTGATTTTCCTCTGACCTCCAATATCCCACACGTTCAACTTCATTCCATGTGACGCCACGCTCTTAATGTTGAAGCCCTTAGGACGCAATCGCACACATATGCACACTATATATATACACACACATTTATATACACACATATGCAGTACATGTACATGCACACAAAATAAGTTTCTCTCATGAGCGCCAGGCAACGCACTACCTCTTCCTGACACCAGAGGACAATGTTAGCTTAGGTAAATGAGATCACTCCTGCGCTGTCCTGACTACAGAGTGAACTTGAGATCAAGCTTTTTCAGGAGAACAGACGCCTCAGGTTAAACAGGGGTAGGTTGTGTAAGAACATTATCCTGCAGGCTGTCCTTCTCCATCCTCCCAACCCACTGCTTCCTGAGATAAACCAAGGAGAAACAGCAACGGAGCCGAAGATACAAAGCGAGACAGAGACAGAGAGAAAAGACATTCGGACGACAGAATTCCTCCAAACGTTTGTTTCTACGGTTGATAAGGGATTGACTTCTCTGATGTCCTGTGTGTTACTGATTACAAGTGTTGCCCCCCTTACTGTGGACTGATTTGTCAATGTTGTATAACCTTAACACAATGTGTATAAGCATATTTAATGAAATTGAACTGAGAGAGTCAGAGTACCAGACAAAAAGAGAGTCCGATAGAGAGAGAGAGTCAGATAGAGAGAGAGAGAGCAAGTCAGAGAGAGAGCGAGAGAGAGAGAGTCAGAGAAAGAGAGACTGAGAGAGAGTCAGTGAGAGATTCAGAGAGAGTGAGGAGTCAGAGAGGGAGATAGTCAGAGAGAGCGAGAGAGTCAGAGAGACTGAGAGAGAGACAGTGAGAGAGTCAGAGAGAGCGAGAGAGTCAGAGAGATAGAGAGAGACTTTCAACAGGTTGCATCTCACCTGAGTGGGTGTGATGGTGTTGACGTCCTCCGATGCCAGGCTCTTTAGCAGGGTGGTCTTGCCAGCGTTGTCCAGCCCCAGCAGCACTATCCTCAGCTCCTGCTCTGTAGTGCCCTTAAGCTTCTGGATCACTGAGAGCAAGCCCTGCAACACACCATGGCCATCACACGCTGAACAATCTCTCAAGTCACCTCCATTCATTTCCAAAGTCGATTTGGTATAGGAGCATATAACATAAAACTATTTGCAGAAAAAACCCCTCAAAGATGATCATACACACAAACTATGGACAGCCGTCACCACACACACACACGCAAACTCTGGACAAGCTTTATCACACACATTCACTCGTAGAGCAGGCATGGCACACATTCAGGACTTGCATGATGATATACACATTTAGGCCAAGCATAGTCACTCTCACTCTCACACACACACAAATCACAACATGTTTACTTGTAACACACAATGTCTGTTCAGCTTTAGACCTGATCTATCTGTTAAGTACAATTACTGACCAAAACTATCTGACATCAATGCACAGCATTGACATCTATGAACATGAACATGTCTTCATGTTGTAATCAACCCTTCCCTCCCAATCCTAACGTCACAACCCTCCGAGCCTGGCCCCTCCCAACCCTGACCCCCCCCCCCCCCTCCATAGGTTCCACTCGTTGGTCTTAACCCTCCTAAGTCTGTCTCCCTCTCATCTTGCTCAGAGGTTTCGCAAGCACACATATCTTCGCCATCTTGACGATAAATAGCTAATTCCATAGCATAAATAGCTAATATTTCCAGGAATGTGACTATTTTGTAATGAACAACATCCAATATGCACAAGCTAAAATGCTCAAAAACTTGCCATTATATTTACAGACACTTAAATGCTGGTAGGTGTAGCCAGTCAATAATTTGATAAGAATGTGATGGGCACCTTTTGAGGCCTACTCCTTGAAGGTTCTGGGTAACTTAAACATATACCTACTGCCATGCCAGTGTAGTAACGGTATGCAATATAATACTGAGTTAGAAACTAATTAACATGGTGTGGCCATGGACTGGAAGGAAACGCAGGATTCCTTCTGTGTCACAGTGCAGAATGAGGAAATGGTCTGCTTACGACATCATTTGCACAGTCAGAGGAAGCAAGAAACAAACATTCGTCTATCATATATCATCATATATTCACATAACAGGCAGTTCTTTCCAAAACTCTCAATGTGTTTTTCGAGGTATACCACTTTATTCCAGTAAACATCGTAACATGATGACAAACTGAAGTTTGTCTGAGGGCACAGTGCTGCATATGCAGGACTGTCTTTTCTGGTTCACAGACCACTGCCGTTCAGGTTTGGCTGGGAAATGTTTTCTTTGTATCCATAACCCTTGATGAACCCACCTGCAAAGGAATGAGGCCACAATGGCTTTCAACAGTTGACACCACACAGTCTCTGTCTCCATTTTGTCTCCACTTCCTCTCTTTCTCTCTCTCCCCTTCTCCCTCTCCCCCTCTCACCCTCCCCCTCTCACCCTCTCTCTCTCTCTCTCTCTCTTCCTTACACTCCCCCTCTCCCACACTCCCTCTCTCTCCCTATCCCCACCTACCTCCCTACTCTCCCCCCTCTGTCCGTAAGACTTAAGCTGTCACTTCGTTTAGAAAAGCACTAGGCTTTATTTAGGCCTCATTCATGTAATGGCTTACTAATTAATGTGATTAGTCAAACGGAGGTTAGAACAGACAGGCACAACTGACTCTCCTTTCGCCTGACATTGGCTCCACGGAACAAACCACTAGCTCTGATCCACTCAAAAAGACACCAACACATAAAAATCCCCCAAACCGTTCCCCACCGAAATTCTAAAGATCTATATACCCTACGTACCAGGAGCTGCAGTGCGGGACTTAACAGGAGGCTATTATCCAAAGATATAGGAGACACAAGCCGCAACGTTTTAGCAATAGGGCTTCAATTGTGTAAAGTCTAATAATTCAGATGTGAGATCCGATGGCCTACTTGACGCTCCACATAGTCCAACACCATACTGGACTCGGTCGGAATCAGTAGTGCTGTTTCCAAGTAAACCAGTGAACAAGTGCCTAAGCAGAAACAGGAGTACTATACCCGTCCCCCAAACAGAACCCAACCCTCCTCACCTTTGAGCATTCTGCCCGTCCTTGGCTGTGTGTGTAGTAGGCGATGCTTTGAACTGAAGCTGTCAGGCCTACCATTCTCTGGTTAAAACCAGAGCCAGGAGGCGCACTTATCGACATGACAGTTCAGGGCCAACGTCTCTTATTGGCACGTAGTGTCAGGACAAGGACACCACTGTGACGCCATCTAACGGTGCCTGCCTCCATCTGTTCCGGGGGTCAATCAGACAGAGATCCCTGTGGTGTTAGGCTGGGTGTGTTCTGGTTCACTGTGTATAAAACCCTCTTTCAGTCGTAATGCCGATAATATTTGTCTTCCCTTAGCATTTGATTTCCCTGTTCCCCGTGTGTGGGAGTTCAGGGCAGGAGAATACGTGCCTGGTCAAGCCAACTTACTCAAGGGGATGGAAATGAAATATCTAAGAGTGTATAAATGGAAGCACACCAGGCGGATCGGGACTAGTGATTATGGTGTCCAGAATTAGCCCTAGTCTTCCATCCACAGCCACTCCATCCTCCTCCCCTCCGCAAGCCCTCACCACCAATGCAGGAACTACACCCCGACGCGCGCGATACCCGCTCGTAACCGAAACCCAGAACCTGAAGCCCAGACAATAATCCCTCGCGATGAGGCGTATACTCCTCAGGGAGACAACAGCAATTCTGGCAAAACAGGAAGTAAGTACACCAGAAAGTTTGAGGGCGGAAAGACCCTAAACCGAGGGATGGTAAGCCGACAAGCAGCCAAGGACCAATACAGTGCTCCAAACAAGCGAGGCGCTCCTACTCTTTTCTCTGTTTAACACAGTATAATTCCTCTCACTTTACTCTAGTAT
>BROE01000006.1:4949246-4965148 GCA_036571765.1 Plecoglossus altivelis | reverse complement strand
CCCTCCCTCCCTCCCTCCCTCTCTCCCTCCCTCCATACCGGCAGCCCTCTCAGCTCACGATCACTACTCTGAGTTGGAGCTTTACCTGGATTATCCCTCAGCCACCTGCTACGGAGGACACTAAAGAAACATCCATCACTCTACACGCACTCCCAAATATGGGAATGTGTTCATGTCAGGGTGGTTAAGAGTTATCATTTCTGTCAGGAGGACCTGTTACGTTCTTAGCATTCAGTGTGTCTCTTTTAAGTAGACTAATTTGTGTCTGCGAAACAAATGACCGGGTCCATTTCCTCTCTACACTATGGGAGTGGCTAATCTGGTTGTTAAAAGCCTGTTGCCAGGTTACACAAGACAACCACCACAGATTGGAAACAATATTGTACACGGCCAGGAGCAAGGACCATGACACAAACACACCGACACACACTACCACACATTTGCATGCACACTATTACTAAACATGCACAAATAGACAAAGAAATAGATGTAGATAGTTGAATATTACAGTTTATTTCTAGAAAGTGAAACCGAGTATAGAAGAAGCAGAAAACCCAGACATGTTGCTCTAAAGGCTTAACAGTTCTCAGTTCTCAAGGCACAGTGAGTTAGAAGCTTTAAACAGAGGTGTTTACTTAAGTGACTAAATATCTAGTTAAGTTATCTGGTTTAGTTAATGAGTTAGCTTATTAGCTATTGGCCTTTTGGAGTCAGTTAGCTATTTAGCTAGTGGTCAACTAAGACTGTTTACAACATAGGAACTACATAACAGCTTACATTGATACCAAGTGCCTAGCATCTCCTCAGCAAGGCGTCTAGCTTGTTCGCTAAGGATGTTTAGTAACCAGGTGTAGGATCTGTTGCAGCTCGTTAGCTAGGGTCTACATGCCTCTGTTCAATTGCTGATTTCTCATCTCAGTCCTTGCCTTCCTATTCACTGCAAAAGGAAGAAGAAACAAAGGGTTAATGGGAGATGTATACATGTGGAGCCTTGACTGTTCTCACTTGACACAGTTTCCTTTTGGCAGCTTCAAATCAGTGAACTAATGACCGTGAGAGTAAATTCAAACTCAATAGACAGTGACCATGTATCGATTACCATTTTCCCTCTTGAGGAAGAACTTCATGCTCACTCCAATGACTAGAATGATCACGACAGCCAGCGCAGCACACACCACCAATATCACCACACTGTTGTCTAGGGGAAGGGGAGAGGTGCTGATTCAAATAGCAGATCTTGACATTTTACTGGTGGCCTACAGCGTCATCATTTGTAGGCAGAAGCTTTGGGTTGCAACCAGCAAGTCTCGCTACCTTTTATCACAACAGTTTTTGCCTCGGATGTAAAGTTTCCACAGAAGCTGATGACACAGCAGGAGTAGATTTCGGTTAGTGGTCCCAGCAGGCCTGTCAGAGTCAAGGTGTTGTTGCTCCCGTCCACTGTTATGTTGTTCCTCATCCACTTGTATTCCAGGTCAGTCGGGGGCAAGTTGTGTTGGCATTCCATAGTGATGGGCTCACCCTCATTCACCTCAAAACTGGGAGTGGTGAGATTAACGTCTGGAACTGAACGAGGGGCGGGGGGAGGAGGTCATAGATATGGCAGTTTTAAACACCTCGTCAAATATGTTAGATACGACAATTTGTCTCATCCAAGCTATTGGCTTAAGGGTCTCTGTTTAATCTTGAGGACGAACCTTTGGGACAGGAACTTTTGTTGTAGCCTAAACAGAGACAAACATTCGGAGTAAGAATGAATACAACAAATGGAGGAGTGATGTGCGGGTCTGGATGGATCGACTCCTAACTCACCTGCTGATGTGGAGGGAACCTGTGGCGCTGGAGTTATAGGGACATTGACAGCATGACTCAGAAGTGTAGAGTCTGCAGAGGGAGAAACTGCAGAGGGAGAGAGAGAGAGAGAGAGAGAGAGAGAGAGAGAGAGAGAGAGAGGAGTATTGAGAAGGAAAAAAGATAGAAATCGAGGTGGGAAAAACAGTGTCTCACAGAGTAAGAACACCCTCCTGACTCATCACCCCACACTTACCCTGTTCCCCCTTAAGTTGGAAAACAAGCATATTTAGAGAGCTGGCGTGTCAGTAAAGGAGACCTACATAGCAGCAGTGGACCCACGCATGAGCACAACATCAGGACTCTCAGGGTGACAGGAACCATCGGCTGGAGACAAGTTTCCATTCTCTACACAAGCGTGACACAAATATACACTCACTCAAGATACACCACACTCCTCTTGTTCTCTCGGAGCATCTAAAGCAATTACGCAAGGCTATATATAGTTCAATCTCGATTTTTAACAGCTTTACTTATACTTTACTTTTACAGGCTCTGTTTTTACCTTAGAGGCTAGGTCTCCGTGTTCCTCCCTCCTGGATCAATACAGGTTTCTGAACTACAAACTCATCTTTGTCCGAAAGCTGATTGAAACCTTGATAATCATGCAAATACCACACAACTCACACACAAACAATATCATACATACACACATGTGCGCATACAGCACTCATGACGTGAATGTACCTATTATGAGAAGTATTTGCCTGGATGATAAGTCCCATGCAAAATGTGATATCGGGGACTTTCGATGAAAGTCTCTATCAAGACTCAGTTCTTAAGATGAATGGAATTATAGAACGCAAACAGAAAGTTGAGTGAATCATTCAAAGAACAACAACAACAACACTTTATTATTATTATTATTACTATTATATACGAGGCGGGCCGGTACTCAACTGTACGCAGTTCCGCCACTTTTACATTTGACTCGTACCCGATAAAAGAAAGCACCCCTTCCCCTACCTCAAGCACTGTTTTTTGTTGTTGTTTTTTTTGGAACATTAAACAAAGATCTTATACACGTCCAACATGCATTCAGTCTTAAATAATGCTTTAATCTGTCCGGTTACACTGTGCAGTCATAAACTGACACGCTGTTGACCTCAGACAGTATACCTACCAAGTATATTGCTTGATACATTTAGCCTTCACAACATTACGCTGATTCACTAGACTTGGATCAAGTTGTGGTCCTCTGATGGCCACTAGAGCGTGCCATTGATCAAACTACAACATGTCAAATGGGTTTTTCTTGGTGACTGCAATTGATTAAGAGGGCAACAAGGTCGCGCACTCATCCCTGAATTAAGGTCAAAGCCAACCAACTACAATTCTCAGGTTGTCTAGATTAGCGTTTTAGCCCCAGCACGATTAAAGCGTGGAGGAACTGTTAAGTTGAGATACTTATCTAAATCAACTTTTTAAATTCTTATTTTTAAAATGTAAATCAACTATCGTCCGACTAATACTGTCATGATGACCTCATCATGTGAACCAATTCCCCTATCGCCCCGTACAAAAGTAACATGAACCCCATCCTCCAGTTCAGCAAGCAGGAAGGGGACGAGCTCAATCAAAACGCACCTGTTTCCGAGGCACAGGTGTCACTAGTCTGATCTCTCGCCAGATCACCCGAAAACTACTGGCGCTTAAAACATTCCAACACACGTTGAACACGTAGTTTCACCTTGTTGCGTTATAAAGCCTAGTCATAGTTCATCTTTAAAACATCTGACGGTTCTTGAACCCACGATTCAACCCGTCTATGATGGTGGCTTTCTGCGGGTTGTACAGAGGCTTATTCCGGTTAGCCAAAAGCAGCGCGCACCAGTACAAATATGGAAGAACTCCGAAGCATACAAATCCTGCTTTAACGGTGACTCAGTACAAGGTTAGTGCTTTGGAATATTACTGAGAGAAATATAGATCCATGCAATGTTACACCAACGCTGGGGAAGTCTGTAGACCGCGCAATAGGCCCATAGCTGTATGGTCGGAAACGGTATGGTTATACGCGACCCTATAGACGTGTGCTCTTTGCACTCAATGCGCTTATGCGTAAGGGTCATTGTCATGATCAGTGCATTTCTCAAGAGTAGTGTGATCACAGGAACCGTACTTCCCTTTTTGTGGTGTGTTGCCATGGGAGACTTCCCTTTGAGAAAGGAAATGACACGAAGTTGTATACAGTGCAGTGCCTGCGCTGGGCGTAGCTCCTCAGTGCTTTTAAGGGGGAGCATCGCTGCAGACCCAGACAGACTGCCATGGCGAATAAAATGAAAACTCTGGGTGTGGGAGCTCATATGGTGAGTCTGTCACTCCATGGTGTGTGTGTGTTTGTCTGTGTGTGTCTGTGTGTGTGTTTGTCTGTGTGTGTGTGTGTGTGTGTGTGTGTTTGTTACAGACAGCTCTAGGCCTTAACGGTAATCTCCCGACATGTCAAGGCACTCCACAGGTCAGAGTTAAGGGAAGGCAAGATGCTGATGACAAAGATCAGCTTGTCTGGTCTGTTGCTATGCAACTGGAGGGTTGTTGGTGCCATGGAAAAATAACTCTGCCCCACAAGTACAGACATGGTGCTTGTGTCATCAGGTCGAGTTTTGGCAAACCCTTTTGGTGTGTGTGTGTGTGTGTGTGTTTGTGTGTCTACGTAATGTCTTGTGTTATGCTGCTTGTAGCGGGAGATGTTTGTAAAGGGAGCCATGCCTTGTATGTCGAGAAATCCGTCATCGTAATCGAGAGTTGGCCAGACATCAAAGCTGTGTGAGCTGTGATGTGACCTGAGGTGTGTTGTGACTGTGCTGCGCTGTGCTGCTTCTCAGAGGGTGTAGAAGGGTGAGGCGTTCTGAAAGATGAATGAGAACCTGACTGCCGTTAGAGACACCCATTTCCTGTGCGTGTGAGAAAAAAGTTGTTTGAGTTCAACCTAATTTGATGAGCCATCCGAGCAAAACAGAACCATGCTGGTGCTTCTCTCACGTTCCACTTCCTGTGTGTGTGTGTGTGTGCATGTGTGCCTGTACATGAGTGTGTGTGTTTGTGCAATGTACGCAAGGAAGTGAAGCCATGGTGGGGTGTGTAGATTTCTAGCTGGTGCTGCTGTCTCTCTGTTCTGTCTGCTTCCTGTGGTCTTCCCTACCCTGGCCTAACTCTAGTCGGAAGAATTGTGTGTGTGTGTGTAAAAATGTGTGTGTGTGTGTGTACACCATGCTTGATTGAACTTTTTCTTTTTTTAAGCCAACAAGGCTATTCTTCGGCACAATGACAGAAACGTGATTAAAGTGCTGGTGTGTGTGTGGGTGTGCTCTGGCAGACATGTTGGTGTGTGTGTGTGTCTGTGTGTGTGTGTGTGTGTGTTGGTGTGTGTGTGTGTTTTTTTTTTTTGTGTGTTTTTGTGTGTACTGTGTGTGTGTGGTGTTGTGTGTGTGTGTGTTTTGTGTGTGTGTGTGTGTGTGTGTGTGTGTGTGTGTGTGTGTTAAATGTGCACTTGGTGTTTATGTGTGCTGTGTGTGTGTACAATATGTATATATATGTGTGTATGTGTGTACACGTGTGTGTGTGGGTGTGTGGTGTTTTCCAGAGCTGTTGAACCAGTAGATGCCGCTGCCTCGAGCCTCCTTTGGGCCGCGCGGCGCAGGCGGCGGAGGTGCGCGTGCAGGCTCAAGCGTTGAAATGGTTACCAGTCCTCCCAGCACTGGCGCATGGGACAGCTTGGTCCCCGCCCAGCCAACAGTTGTCCTCAGCGGCTGCCGTCTTTGCCTGGAGTGAAACTCCGGGAGGACCCACTTGTGAGGTTCTGCAGTACGTCAGCCGTGACGCTCTTCTCTCTTCCTTCACTTTTCTCTCCTTCACACTCTCTCTCTCCTTCACTCTCTCTCTCCTTCACTCTCTCTCTCCTTCACTCTCTCTCTCCTTCACTCTCTCACTCAGACACATCTAGTCAGACGCTGCACAAGTGATGTGTGTGTTTCAGGCTTTCCTGAGATCAGAGGTCAGCGCTGAGAACATCCTGTTCTGGGAGGCATGTCAAAGATTCCAAAAAATCTCAGCCAATCAGCAAGAGCAGGTACACAGGAAGTCCTCTGTATTACTCCTCTTCTCGTCTTCTTCTCCTCCTCCATGGTTACCAGTGACACTAAACTGTCTGCCTTTTTGTGAAACCTTTGCCAATGAACGCACTGATCTTAGACTATGCTAAACTAGGTCAAGTATTGTGTACCAAGTATCTGACTTTGTGTGTGTGTGTGTGTGTAGCTCAAGGAGGAAGCTCGCGCCATCTACCAGGCCTATCTATGTGAGAGTGCCCCCTACTCTGTCAACATAGACGACACGGCCAAGACCCAGGAGAAAGACCTGCTGGAACCCACACCAGACATGTTCAACAAGGCCCAAGACCAGGTCTGATCCCTCACCTGAAAACCCAGAGCAGGCTGGGTCTCAAACCTCTGGGGAACCCTGAACCCTGACTGGCCTCAACCCTGACTGGCCTCAACCCTGACTGGCCTCAACCCTGACTGGCCTCAACCCTGACTGGCCTCAACCCTGACTGGCCTGAACCCTGACTGGCCTGAACTCTGACTGGCCTGAACTCTGACTGGCCTGAACTCTGACTAGCCTGAACCCTGAACTCTGACTAGCCTGAACCCTGAACTCTGACTAGCCTGAACTCTGAACTCTGACTAGCCTGAACCCTGAACTCTGACTAGCCTGAACTCTGACTGGCCTTAACCCTGAATCTCGTTCCCTCCCTATCAGATATTTAAGCTGATGAAGATGGACAGCTACCGGAGGTTTGTCCGCTCCGCTCTCTACCAGAATTGCTCCCTGGCCAGCGTGGAGGGCCGCCCACTACCCAGCATCCCCTCTGGCTCAGGATCCTTGGAGAACATGGCTTTGGGCTGCCCCCACCTCGACGGCAACAAGAAAGTGGTGAGACAGAGTGGGAGGGAAGGGAGACATGAGGGAGGGCTGGAGGACATGCTGTGTAACACTACCCTCTAACTCCACCCCTGGGGGGGGTTCTTTGTGTCCAGCAGCAGAAGAAGAAGGTCTCCTCTGCTAGTTTGGGAGGGAGGCCCTCCAGGGACAAACGGCACGAGAAGAGAGGATCGTGGGGAGGTAGAGTCCTGTCCCTCAAAACACAACATCAAACTGGCTGGAGGATATCTTTTCTATTCAACGGCAACCAAGAAACTAAATGAAACGATAGATATTTATCCTGTTTTCTTTCTCTTTCACACACTGACCCAGTAGAGGTGTCCTATCCACTCATGAAGTCAGTGAGCAGAAAGGACTCTCAGATGTCGGCAAAGTCCTGCAGCAGTGTGGAGCTGGGCTCCCTCAGCAGACAGACAGAGGCAGGTGCCTCAGCCTCAGTCACACACTTGACATCATCCTCCTTATTCGCCGTGTAACTGATTCCCTCCCTCCCTCCCAGAATGGGGGTACCAGTCCTCTGTCTCCAGACCAGGGGGGTGGGGAGTGTCGGATGGAGGGGGGGTACTGCTGCGTGTACCTGCCTGATGGCAGCGCCTCCCTGGTGTCCACGCGCCCCGGCCTCCCCCTCAGGGACTTGCTGGCCAGCCTCTGTGAGAAGAGAGGCCTCCCCCTCAAAGATGTCGTCATCTACCTCCACGATAAGGATACGGTTAGCCTCTAATCCATAGGTGTCAAACTCCTGTCCTCAAGGGCCGCTGTCCTGAAGGTTTTCGATGTTTCCCTCCTCCAGCACACCTGATTCTAATGTCCCCTCTAGTGTCCTCTTCAGCAACCCCTCTCTCTGGACCAGGACTCTTCTGTACTGAGAGACCAGCAGGTCACCTTAGAACTCCGGGTCACCATTGCGTGAGTTGGGATAGTTCTTCACTGTCAGCTTATCCCTGTCTCACCCTCTCAACAACCAGCCTCTCCCTGTCTCTCTCTCAACAACCAGCCTCTCCCTGTCTCACTCTCTCAACAACCAGCCTCTCCCTGTCCTAAAACGGTTGGGTGTGGGTGTGTGTTCCACACTGTTACCCATGTGTTAGCCGTGTGGGGCTAGGGCGGGGTTTCCAGCTGTTAGTTCTGTGTGTGTATTGGTTCCAGGCTGATAGCTGTGTGTGTGTGTGTGTGTGTGTGTGTGTGTGTGTGTGCACAAGGCTGGAGGTTCAGTTCACTGGTAAGACACTGGGCATTGTGGTGAAGTCCAGTAAGACTCTTCATCAGGCGCTGTCCTCTGTCCTCCTGAAACACAAGCTCAAACACCAGGACGTCACTGTCACCATGGTGAGCTCTCTCCGTGTGTGAAAGCCCTTTGTGTGTGTGTGTCAGAGAGAAACCATACTGCTGCTACTGATGGTGTTTCCAACCTGTTTCAGAGTGGGAGTGAAACACCCTTGAGCATGAGCACCAGTGTGTTCAGACTGGCCAATAAGAAGCTGTGTCTGAGGATGGTTCAAGGTAAGAAACAAAAACTGTCCAATTAGGGCTCTGGCTTCTCTCGATTCATTCTCCTGTCGATCTCGCTGCGTCTGTACTGTTGTTTAAGACCTCGTTCTCTTCACTACCCCATTCTTGGCACGTTATCTCCCTGTGGTTTAGTGTCCCCTCCCCCTCCTGTCTTCCTCTCTCTCCACGCTGGTGTACAGCTTAGTTGAACCCCCCCCCCCCCCACACACACACACACACCTGCTGTACTAGGTCCTTCACTATGCATCAACTCATCCAGCTCTTGCCCTGGGGAAGGGAGGGGGCAGGGAGAGAGAGAGAGAAGAGCAGGAACTGTACTGAGGGTTTAGTCATGTGGCGTTTGATGCTGGGAGTTTTAGTAATGTGGCGTTTGCAGGTAAAAACCTTCTTCTCAGCAGTAGCAGTTCTGCAAGCACACAAGTGAGTCCACCTTGGGTGAGTACCTGCTCATCTCTCTCTGGCACACACACACACACACACACAGGGAGCGCAGAACCCCACACCAGGCTCTGGTGAGTCCTATCCCCTGTAGAGCAACCTAACGTTGTTGTGTTCTGCCCCAGGAGGAAGCTGCATCAGCCCCTGGGGGGCCCGGGTCCCAGAAGCAAGGCAGGACTCTGACCCAGCCCAAGCCCAGTAAGAACCACGAAATGCAGGGTAGGACTCTGCAGCTGCCAGTCTAGCTTGCATGGCGAGGCAACTTCCTGGTGTTTAACCCTTGTGTTGTCTTAGTGGCAGATCATTTTTGACTCAGGTTTAACACAAGCACACACACACACACACAACCACATGTAGATTATATGATTATGATTATATGATTGAACTCTAAGATAAATCTTTCTGTTTCGTGTGTAGCATCTTCCCTCCACCATCCTATATTACTGAAGTTCACAGACGAAATGAAAACAATTTCAGACTAAGCAAATGTCTTGGAAGCATTGCATGAAGCAGTAATCCACCTCTACTGTAGTTAAGAAAACAATGACAGGTGTGCTGTAATAAAAACTAATGGTGGTCCACTGATTCCAATGTAGTCTTTCTGCAATCTAAAGAAGTTGACAGGTCATGTCTTCATGCAAAGTAAACTAGAGGTTTCAAATATCCTCGTTTATTTTAGGGTCAAAGGTTGGTCATTTTGAACCTACAGGACAAGGGGAGTATACATAATGTTACGACCACACAAGGGTTAAGTAACCAAATCAGCTTGTAGCCATAACCAACCATCTACAACCTGCTGTATCTGTAAGCAAGCTGCTTTTAGACTCAAGTCACCATCTAGCCTGCAGGATCAGAACTAGCAGAGATGTTCCGGTTGTCGTCCGTGTCTCCAGGGCTGATAGACATGCTGTCCAAGGCTCAGTGCTGCCGTGTGGACGACCAGAGAGGCCTGCTGACCAAGGAGCACCTTAAGCTACCCTCGTTCCTGGAGCTGCCCCCTGCAGAGGCGCCTGGACCGGGGTCGGGGGGAGAGGAGAGGGCGTCCGCCCCCACGGAGGAGCCAGACAGACACACCGACACCTCCACTAGAGGAACCAGCGAGACAATGACAGGAGCGCGGTCACCTGACTCTCCAGAACCCACTCTACTGGAAAACACTGTGAAAGAGAAATAAGCAGAGGCGTGCGTACGTGCGTGCGTGTGCACTCTGATGTCAGATGCACAGGGATTATAGAACTATAATAGATGTCTTCAGACAGACTATTTCAATGCCAGGATGACTGCATCATGCTTCTTAAACAATGACTGGGACCAAAGCAACAAGAAGGTGGTTGGGCATGTTTGATTAGTTGTGTAAATGATGAAATGTCTCACGTCTAGATCTTTAGTGTTTCAAAGTGCCTGTGCTAACTATGGTACCTGCCCCCTGACCTTAGAATGGCCTTTTTATGGTATTATATTTTATTATTATCTTATTTTATATTATCTGTTCAGACAAAATACTACATTTGTGTGAAGTACTTTCTCTGTATTTGACTTATTTTTGCACTTGGGGGGGTTCTGTTGGGTTTCTCCTTTTGATATGAATTTGGAATTGATCTCTTTGCTGTGTGAGCACTTTAGACAGTTAGCCCTTCTCTTTCCTGTTGTCACTGCCAGGGTTCAGCGGAGTGTGTTGCCACACCAGCATGGTATTGCACAGTATTAAAGCACATCATGAACTAACGGTTCTCTACGTTTCACTGAACACTGCTTTGCTGTGAAGACACCTGTCTGGCTATGTTGACTGTGTGAAAGTAGACAGACAGCAGCAAGCTTTAGCTTTTATTTAGACTCGCTGACCAAGGAAGTAAGCCTGCTTTCTGATTGGTGGTTAGATTGGGATACGTGACCTTGAGTGAGGAAGGTTACGAAGGAGACAGTGATCTGATGGCGCCTGACCTTCATGTCAGGGCTGTAGAAAAGAGCTATTGACATCACAGTGGGATCAGGCGTCATTATTATTTTTTGCATGGCTTTGATTGGCCCGCTCAGAGATTACCAGCCAATTGGAGTTTAGCTTTCTACTTGTAGCTGAATGATGTTCCCCTATTGATGTGTGTGAGAAAAGGAAAATCTGGCGGATGACAGGCTTGGCACTATTATGTATGGAGAGAGAGAGAGCGGAGGATACTTTTGGGTATCTAAGAGACACAGGTCGTGTATGTCTGGGAGAGGGAGAGGGGGAGAGCGAAATGGTAGCATCAGGTGTGTGCACTGAGGCAGAATATCAGATTTAGGATACACACACAAACAGTGACATCTGTCTGCTTTCATTCCCTTATCTGCCACATACATAACAAAGCTGTGTTTGGTTAGAGATGGCACACCTGGGGTGTGCGTGTCAGTGGAGTTCCGAGTCGCCAGACACAGCAGGGCGTGTTCCGTTGCATGCTGGAACACCACAGCGCTGGAACCAAGAGAGCTTTGTCTACTGCACGTTCCCTCTGACGAGAGGGAGGGGAGCGAGAGAGAGAGAAGGTAGAGAGAAGATGAGTAGGTCTATTTCTTCAAGGATTTGAAATCAGCTGTCATTTTTGTGCAAGAGACAAATATGACGTGTCCCTGAACCCCTCCCACTCCCCCCCACACACACACTCTCTTTCTCTCTCTCTCTTTCTCTCTCTCTCTCTCTCTCGTGCTTTTTCCCGCTCTCTCATCCTCTCCCTCCTAATTCGTTGCTCTCTCTCTCTGTCCTGGGTTGGGAAGCTGGTCTGTGTTCCGTGTGGCTCACAGACCTCTGCCTGTCTTCTCCAAGGAGACCATAGCTGCAGCACAGCACAGAGCCAGATAGGTGGAAAGGTAAGGGTGTGTGTGTGTGCATGTGTGGGTTGCTTTATCACTCTAACTCCTCACTTATCAGTATAATATGAAAATTGACCTCTAAGGTACGCTGTCTCGGTCATTGCGTTTAGAATGCTGCGTCCATGTGTTCCACTCTGAGAGTGGGATCAGGGAGACTCTCTCTCTCTCTCTCTCTCTCTCTCTCTCTCTGCCTGTATGTGTCGTTCTCTGCCTTGTTGTCTATGTCTCTCTGCCTTTATGTGCCTCTGCCTCTTATCTGTCTCCTTGCTTGCAGAATTGTTTGTCTGTCCGTCTCCTTGTCTGCAGCCCTGTGGTGTTTGTAATATAAATGCTCTCCTCCTCCGGAGCAGATGCTAGGTTAAGGTCCGAATGTCATTCCACGTGTGTGTGTGTGTGTGTGTGTGTGTGTGTGTGTGTGTGTGTGTGTGTGTGTGTGTGTGTGTGTGTGTGTGTGTGTGTGTGTGTGTGTGTGGGGTGAGTTGACAGTGAGCTGTGGTAGGACACTCATCACTGTGGGTTTGTGTCTCAGATACGTGAAGACTGCTTAACCCTTATTTCCTGTTATCTCGCTCTCTCTCGCTCTCTCTCTCTCTGCAAACTTACAACTATTTCTACTGCTGTTGCTGCTCATCTCCTTTATGTTCAACTGTATACCAAAGCTAATTGCAGTGAAGACCCAATATTAGACGGCTACTTGTATAACACATTGCTTGGTGGTAACCAAATTACTATACAGTTCTTAACATGGGTGAGAACTCTTTCTTCTGATTTGTACCGAAAGAAAAGGAGAGAGAGGACAGTAGTTGCTCTTCATGGGTTGGGTGGGTGTGTGTGTGTGTGTGTCACCTTGTCTGGCTTGGGTTCCATCATGTAAAGTATTCAACAGAAAGGGGCATGCCCTCCAAGGAAACACACCCTCTACACATCCTCAACCCTCCAGCATTCTTCCCTCCACATGGGCAGTCCAGAGTGAATTCTTCTCCCTCTCTCCTCAGGAACTCTGTGTTCTAGTGGCAATCTTCAGACACCGCTGCAAATGTGATCTGACTTCTGATCTCAGCTTTGTTTGTAAGTGCATTAGTGAATGTGTGAGACTGTCTGAAGATGATTTTGATAGTATTCGATAGGGCTTACATCATTTATGGCCAAGTCAGGGTTTGGAATCAGGAGCATAACAGAGACTGTAGAATAATGCTTACCCTGGGCTTTGGGCTAACATTAGTGATGGGGCTAGTCCTAGAGTTAGAACTAGCTTTGGTCATGGGGCTAGTCCTTGGGTCAGGGCAATCCTTGGTGATGGGGCTAGTCCTTGGGTCATAGGGCTAGTCCTTGGGTCAGGGCAAGCCTTGGTGATGGAGCTAGTCCTTGGGTTAGAACCAGTCTTGGTGATGGAGCTGGTCCTTGGGTTACGGCAAGCCACAAGGATGGGGCTAGTTCTGGGGTTAGGGCTAGCCATTGTGTAAAAGTAGTAGAAGTTGTAGTATAAAGACCAGTGATGTAGTGAAGTGTGTTTTCTTCTCTCTACAGACTGGCAGCCACTGACTCCCTCAGGTCCTACACTACTACACTGCTGCAATAGACTATACTGTTTCTATACTACTACCATACTCCTGCTACGACACTGCACCGCTACTGCTGTCATCCTGCTGGCCTGCTAAAAGCTTGGAGCTATGGAGCAAAAGGGGAACCAGGTAAGCAGTGGAAGTCAATCGTTCTCTGCTTTAAAGACATACAAAGTCCAGTTCAGTTTGGACTCAAATCAGGTATTGGTGTCCCCGCAGTGTCCCTCCAGTTCCTCCCCGCAGAAACAGTTGAAGAACAGATCAAAATCCACAGAGGAGTTTCATCAGACAAAGAAGGTGAGCCGCTGCACCTCTCCCAGACTCCCTGCTCCTCCTCCAAAGACGTTCTGTTCTCCTGGTATCTCGCAAACTGCTGTTCCCACACCTCATTAACAACCCCATATCTATTCTCTCCATTCTAAATGTCTGTCTGATCTCACAGGTCATCTCCTCACAGAAATCCTTGAATCTGCCTGGAAGAACAGACCTAGAGAAGGTTAAGGTGTGTGAGCAGAATAACCTGAATTTCAAGGTGTACTGTGACGTTAATAAGACGTTAAATTAATGAGCTTGGGAACAATCTGTGTGTCTTCTAGGAGAGTCCTGAAGGTTCTGACATGCCTTCGTCCTCCACCGAAGAACTGAAATGATGATGGCGCCCCCTGGTGGATTATCCCAACTCTCCACCTTCTCATCAAACACACACACACACACACAATATTCTGCACATGACTGAACGTGTACTAGAAAAGCAAGAATAAAGAACTTACAATAAAGCATTGCTGTTAAGGGAGCATTGTCATCTTCTCTGTTATTCACATTTCCTCTCTCACTTGCTCTCTTTGTTTGTCTGCCTCTCACTCTCTCTTTCTGTCTCTCTCACTGTACCAGGATCTCTCTGTCTGTCTCTCACTGTGTCTCTCTGTCTCTCTCTCTGTCTGTGTGTCTATCTGTCTCTGTCTCTCTCCCTGTCTGTGTGTCTATCTCTCTCTGTGTCTTTGTCTCTGTCTGTGTGTCTATCTCTCTGTGTCTCTGTCTCTCTTTCTCTCTGTGTCTGTGTCTGTCTCTCTGTCTGTGTGTCTATCTCTCTCTGTATCTGTCTCTCTGTATGTATGTCTATCTGTCTCTGTCTCTCTCTCTTTCTGTGTGTCTATCTCTCTCTGTCTTTCTCTGTGTCTGTGTCTCTCTCTCTCTCTGTCTGTGTGTCTATCTCTCTCTGTTTCTGTACCTCTCTTTCTAGTCACAGCCAAACACTTTAACCTTCCTCAAGTTTGCAGGCAGCTGTCTTCCAGGCAGCCTGAAGGCTTTGTGACATGGGTGAGAGAGCGCAGCCTGACCCCAGTGTTCAACAACACAAAAGCTGTAATGAATAACTCCAAAACAGCCCTGTAATCTGGTAACCTTTACCTAGGAGACACCACACAGGGTTTCTACTGTCCTAACTGGGTGAGTCAGAGCCAGCGGGCCTGTCATGTTAGAAGGAACTACTGTGTGTAGCCTCCATGTCCTTCATTAACCCTTGGGCGCTCTTAACATTCGATGTACTCCGCTTGTCCAAATGGTTCAAAATGACGCTTCTGAAACCTTAAAATCAAGCAGATTAATTCCATTCTAACCTCAAACTCTGTTGGGCACTGAAATGTGCAGTCATGATAGATGGAAGAATACTGGGGGTACTATCATGTGCAGGACCCTTATAGCCTTGGACCGAATACCCCATTAGTAAACAACGCTTTAAAGACATTTGTTTTGTCTGAAGTTGGTTTGAAATAGTTTAAATTTTGTCTGTTGAACTGATTCTAATGAATGGGTTGCTATCAAGCACTGTGGAAGCCAGAAAACGACCCATCATTAGAATCAGGTGTGCTGGAGCAGGGAAACATCGAAAACCTTCAGGACAGCGGCCCTCGTGGACCTGAGTTTGACACCCCTGGGTTAAACAGTGTTGGCCTGTTGACCACACCTTTTCACCACTAGGTGTCAGGTGTCCCCTGTTTTCCCGCAAACGTGCAAAACGATCTAATATAACTGGCATGATTAAATAGTGCAACTCTGTGTAGACAGGTGAGTTAAGGTAGAAATAATTGAACTCAGAAGTGACCTAAATACAGTGAACCAGTGATAAAATATTAGGTGTTCTCACTAGTTGTCATTCATTAACAATGAGATCACCAGTGAAGGCATTGGTTAATCAGTGTGGTGATGTGGCTGATATATAGTGTGGCCTGTGATCCACACTCATCCCTAGGTCCTCAACATCAGACCAAGGTAAGGACAATATTAAGGCTCTAGATCAAAATGAGAAATCAGACCTGACATTAACATGAATAGAAATCCTATTGCTCCTGATGATTCGGGTAAAAGATAACATGGGTTGAGATGGACGTGTCAGAGCATGGACACGCAGCATAGCGCTGGAGAATGATCATGTTAAGAGCCTTAACGACACCAGGTACTTCCAGAGAGCCTTAATCATTCCACCGCTCCATGATGGGTGAGATACATCCGTCCGGACATCGATCTAAAAGATATCACGCATGCATGCTCGTTAGTCGAGCCGCTCTGGGCTTAGCAGTGTTAAACACTGATCAGCACCGCATGCAGGTGGAAGGCTGAGCGCCACGCGTTTGAATAATTACCCGGCTCATCTCCATTAGAAGATTCTGTCTAACTGTAATTTTCTCTCTCTTGTTCCCTTTACTGCTGCTGCCTCGTTTCATCCCATCTCTCTTCATCTCTCTCTCTCTCTCTCTCTCT
>BROE01000006.1:4890032-4949010 GCA_036571765.1 Plecoglossus altivelis | reverse complement strand
CCCCCCCACCCTCTCTGCCACTGCGCAGCTGCTTAAACTACCTGCTCCAGCCCACGCTGTCACGCATGGTGCTGGAATGGCCCCTCCCGCCGGAGCGCCCTCACCATCCGCCCACGTCTGTCGTTACGCGTCTCTCATCCATCTAGACGAATTTCTGCTCTAACTGTAATTTTTCTCTCTTCTTCATCCTCATGTGGTTCTCTTACATGCTGTGCCTCGTCCGCGGTGTGTGTGGGCGCGTGGCCACTTTCATCCCCATCTCTCTATTTCTCTCTCTCTCTCTTCTGCTCTATCTCTTTTCGTCTCTCTCTCTCTCTCTTCTTCTTCTCTCTCTCTTCTCCCCTCCTCTCATCCTCCCCCCCCCCCCCCACAAAACCCCCCCTCCCCCCCCTCCTCTCTCTCTCTCTCTCTTTCCTCTCTTCCTCTCCCCCATCTCTGCTGTCCTTTCGCCAGCCTCACCCCTTATTTGTTATGTTCTCTCTAAGCGTTTTTAGAGGAGAGAGATACTTGTGAGATGAGCTTGGCTTCCGGAGTGTGAAGCAGACAGAGTGAGAGTGGTGGAGATGTAGGAGGGCAAGAGCTGGTTTGTCATCTCAGGTCCAGGGTTAGACAGCAGGGCTGAAGACGTTTCCGCCATTGGTACATTCTGTATCAATGTCTCCACTGGAGAAAGCGTTCACATGCAAACATGTTCAAGGACAGCAGGCCATTCACCGTGTGTTGAATGTCTATTAGCGATGGAAATTGCTGATAGTGTTTGGAACGCTGGCTGTGGAGCGCGGCTGCAATCCGGTCAGAGGTTGGAGGGCAAGGTTGTCTAGCTACAGATATAGCAACAGTTCTCTGTTACCATGGTTATGTGGTAATGTCAAGATCTTTTCCTGAAAGAAAATGAGTCAAGGCGTGTTCTGTCCTGTTTATCCTATAGATGACACTCCTATAAGGGAAGAGAAGATGTGGCCATGTGTGTGTGTGATCCACAAACTGTGAGAGAAATACAATAGATTTTTGTACTTCTGACCACCTCTTTTATACCCACAGTATAATTACAGGAAGTCATCATGTCATCTCGATCTATCACAATCATGGTGTCCAGAGGTGGACGAATTGCCAACTACAATGGTAACTAACCTATCCAAAGACAGAACAGGAAGGCGGGGAGACTCTCAATAAAAGACTATTAACCATAGAACAGACCCAGTCCAAGATCAGTACTAACTTCATTAGTACTGACCCGTATTTAGACAGATCCTGGTCCTAAACTGCAGGTAAAACGGCTCATCTGTGTTGACAGGGGGAGTGACAACAGGCCCCGCCTCCTTGCCCAAGCTGCAGCGGGAGGAAGACAGGGAGTCTGGGATAGGCTCCACCCTGGACCTCACCACCAGCTGGGGGGGCCTCGACACACAGACCCCCCTGGACCCCCAGGATCCCCAGGACAACGGTAACTAAGCAAAAACTGTGACCCCAGTGCTAGGTGCGCTTCCAGAATGAATTGGATAGGTGGACGTTTGGTTTACATAAGGGACTTTGTGCGTATTTCTCTCATAGTAACTCTCAAAGCTGAAATGATGTGAGTTTCCTTCAGGTTTGCATTCCCTTTATTCACTAAATAGTAACAATGTGATGCTGTGTGTGTGTTGTGTGTGTGTGTGTGTGTGTGTGTGTGCGCTCTTTGATCTGCGGTCGTCGGGGGCACAGCTAGCTCCTCTCTGGGCTCCATGGAGACCCCTGGCAGCATCAGAAAAACCTTGCTCACCTGGTCCAAGATCCCTGCGGCCTTCCTCCTCCTCTTCCTCTTCGTGTGTTCGCTGGACACCTTGAGTTCAGCCTTCCAGCTGGTGGGGGGTAAGATACTGTCTGACTGACAGCAGACAGCAGCCTGTCTGCTGGTTGGAAGTATGAGTCAGCGTGTTTGGGTGTGACTGGGTACAAGCTAACATTTACTTTGAACATTTGCATCATTTGCATCTGTGCATCTATACAGTATGCGTCCGTAAATGCGTGTGTGTTTCTGTGAATGCGTGTGTACGTGTGTGCGTGTGTGTCTGTGTGCATGTAGGTAAGGTGGCAGGGGACATTTTCCAGGACAGCGCAGTGCTGTCTAACCCAGTAGCAGGGCTGGTGGTGGGCATCCTGGTCACCGTTCTGGTCCAGAGTTCCTCCACCTCCACCTCCATCATTGTCAGCATGGTCTCGTCTGGACGTGAGTGGAAGTAGCCGGTCTGATGGGCCTGCTCTTTGCTATGAACACACACACACACACCCAACACACACACACTTATCCCCCCTCCACACACACACACACACACACACTTATCCCCCCTCCACACACACACACACACACACACACACGTATCCCCCTTCTACACACACACACACTGCAGCATCCTGCATCAGTATGCTACCTTGGATTTCGATAGTGAGGGAATTCTGGGTGATTGTAATTAATTGCTTTGTGTTTTGTGTGTGTGTTCGACGGGCGGGATATATATGTGTGTGCGTCTGTGGTGTGCGTGGTGTATGTGTGTGTGTGTGGTGTATGTGTGTGTGTGTGGTGTGTGTCAGTACTGGAGGTGCACTATGCTGTTCCCATCATCATGGGCTCCAACATTGGGACATCCGTCACCAACACCATCGTGGCCATGATGCAGGCAGGGGAGAGGAGCCAGTTTAAACAGTAAAAACCCTCCGAGACCAGCAGCCAAACATAACAAAACAGCAAAGCTCTATCTGCCCTCTTTCTCTACCAATCTCAGGTTCTCTCTCGAGCCTGGTGCCTGTGAGTAGTAGGCCGTGTTCAGTAGGAAGTGTTCAGTAGTAGAAAGTGTTCAGTTGTAGGAAGTGTTCAGTAGTAGAAAGTGTTCAGGTCATGTAATGGTAACTAAGGAGTCTCTGAACCTGCAGAGAATTTGGAAGCATGGTATCTGTGGGTAGTAGGAAGTGTTCAGTTGTAGGAAGTGTTCAGTAGTAGGAAGTGTTCAGTAGTAGGAAGTGTTCAGTAGTAGGAAGTGTTCAGTATTAAGAAGTGTTCAGTAGTAGAAAGTGTTCAGGTCATGTGATTGTAAGTCAGGTGTCTCTGAACCTGCAGAGCGTTTGCTGGAGCCACGGTGCACGACTGCTTCAACTGGCTGTCCGTGCTGGTGCTTCTGCCTCTGGAGGCCTTCACCGGTGTGATTGGCTGGCTGGCCCTCAACCTGGTCAACAGGCTCCACCTCCAGACTGGCGAAGACGCGCCAGAGCTACTGAAGGTGCTCACAGAACCAGTCACTAAACTCATCATCCAGGTATGGTACTGTTCGTCAAAGGGATTTTTAATGAATTTTCTTCCCTGCCTCGTATTTGTGTGTGTTGCTTGCTTATTTTCCTTAGTCCTTAGGAAATGATTCTCCCAGATATATAAACTCTTTGTCAAAGTCAAACCTATTACCTTGTCTATGGTAATCAATACATGGTCAAATGACATCGGTGTGACTGAACTGTGGTAATGTAGTAGTCTTTACAGTCACCAAGGTAGTCATCCATGTCTTCTGCTAAGTAATAAGTTAACTGATATAAGTGATAAAGTAATTGAAGGGTAATGGTCACCTAGCTCTTCTCTCCAAATAGTTGGACAAGCGTGTTATTCTGGGTATCGCCATGGGAGACGAAAGCATGAGGAACCACAGCCTGGTGAAAAAGTGGTGCCACTCGGACCTAGTGACGGTACTGCCCAGCTCAGACACACATTTCTTCTCCAATTTTTCAGTTTGACTTTAATCGACTTGCCATCAAACAATAGACAAATACTTACGTGATCTTACTCTTCTTTCTCTGCTCTGATCTCCTTTCTGACTCCTCTCCCCACCTCCTCCTTCTCCCCTCCTTACCTCCCTCTCAGTCCTTGGTGAACACAAGTGTCAGTGATGTGGCCAACTGTAGCTCCATCTTCCCCTGCTGGCAGGAAGGTGACAAAGTCTGGATCACTCAGAATGTCACAACTGAGGTCAACGTTCAGAGATGTGAGTGGCCAAAACAACCCAATCTGTAGGTTTTTACGAGTGGCTGGGTTCTGTCCATAAGTTCTCACGAACGTCACTCATAACCGAGCGTGCTGGTCCTGGTTCTCCGCAGGCAGGCACATGTTTGTGAACACCCAGCTGTCAGACCTGTCTGTGGGGCTGATTCTCCTGGCAGGCTCCCTGGCTGTGCTCTGCTCCTGTTTGGTGCTCCTGGTCAAGCTGCTCAACTCCCTCCTCAAAGGTCAAGTGGCCAAGGTCATCCAGAAGGTCATCAACACAGGTGGGGGGCCAGGGGAGGGGACTGTGCTGGAGCCCATGGTCATTACTGTTGAGCTGACAGACAGACAGACAGACAGACTTACAGACTAACACTTTCTCTCCTGTTCTTCCCGGAAGACCTCCCATATCCATTTGGCTGGCTGGCAGGGTACCTGGCCATGTTTGTGGGTGCAGGGATAACTTTCCTGGTCCAGAGCAGCTCTGTCTTCACCTCCGCCCTCACCCCACTCATAGGTAAGCAGCCTCCTCCACGAGACCCCAGAGAAAAATAAAAAACCGCGCTGAATATAGGACCCTCATCAACGGCCGCTTCCATCCACTCTAGTGAGCTTTCACTTCCCAAAACAGTGGCGCAGATGATGATGATTATTCATAGAACCATTTCCCTCAAGTTTCAAGAGGTTCCAGCCCTAGTGGACCTTTTCCGACCATTTGAATTACACAGGATGTTGGAAAATGCTGGTTGGTCATAAACATCAGCATTAATCCATGGAGTTGTTGTTGGTGACATTGTTAGGTGTGGGTGTGATCAGTCTGGAGAGGGCCTATCCACTGACTTTGGGCTCCAACATCGGCACCACCACCACAGCCTTGCTGGCTGCCCTGGCCAGCCCGGGAGACAAGCTGGCTGCAGCTATACAGGTAACATACTGGTACTGTACAGGTACAGACTGGTGCTGTACAGTTACAGACTGGTGCTGTAGAGGTAGAGACTGATGCTGTACAGGTATAGGCTGGTGCTAAACAGGTGCAGACTGGTGTTGTACAGGTACAGACTGGTCCTGTAGAGGTAGAGACTGGTGCTGTACAGGTACAGACTGGTGCTGTACAGGTACATACTGGTGCTGTAGAGATACATACTGGTACTGTACAGGTATAGAGCGGTGCTTAACAGGTACGGACTGATGCTATTCAGGAAAGGACGATGTTATTCAGGTACAGACTGGTATTATACAGGTACAGACTGGTGCCATGTTGGTAATATGACATGTTTGTTGGGTTAGTATAGATTGTTGTTATTTGTGCTCCCAGATTGCCTTGTGTCACTTCATCTTTAACATCCTGGGCATTCTGTTATGGTACCCGATCCCTGCCCTGCGCTTCCCTATTGGGATGGCTCGCACCCTGGGGGAGCGCACTGCCAAATACCGCTGGTTCGCCGTGCTGTACCTGTTGGTCTGCTTTCTACTGCTGCCCTCCCTGGTCCTGGGCCTCTCGCTGGCCGGCTGGCATGTGATGGTCGGCGTGGGCGGCCCCTTCCTGGGGGTGACCATCTTCATCGCCATAGTGAACGTGATGCAAGCTCGCAGACCTGGGTTCCTCCCTGTGCGTCTGCAGACCTGGGACTTCCTGCCCCGCTGCCTGCACTCCCTCAAGCCCCTCGACCGCCTCATCACCAAGGCTACCGTCTGCTGCAAGCCCACCCTGGCAACAGAGGTCGGAGACGAGGCCCTACAAGCGGTGGTGACGGATGAGACCACGACGACCCCAGATGACCCCAAGATAGCGTCAGAACAGAGGAAAGTGGAGCTGGCCTTCGACAACCCAGCTCTGGCCCAACTGGATGAGACGCCCACAGGAGCTACTGTGTTCAGACTGAGGGGACTGGAGAGGTGCAACAGCACACCCCTGTAGGGGGGCGAGGGAGCTGTAGAGTGCTGCTCTACAGGGGGTAGAGAGGACTCCTGCTGTGGTGATGACCAATTTTTTAACCAGAAGAAATGTGTCCAAAACGTTTGACAAAGTTTTGAATTTTAGTAGTGAAGTATTATTTTCAAATCTGATCAAATCTTAAAATGCTTTAAACGTTTTTGGACCAACCTGTATTTGGTCTCCAATACAGAATACTATCATTTTAAAATATTACTTGCAAATGTGGTGAAATCTTAAAAGACCCTTGATCTACTTACATGGTTAACAACCCTGCCGCTATAAAGAGGTCTTCCTCCTTCTGTGATGATGCTCCCAATCCCAACAGTGTGTGACTGCTGATCATTCCCCTGCTCACACACATCAGTGGGCACGCGGTGGACCCTTCCACACGCGCTGTGTCTGTGTTCCCTGAACCCTGTCCCCTGAGCACCATCGCCTGGATGCCATCGTTTCATGAACCCTCTGAGCTGTTCAACTATCTGCTGTGGCAGCAATCTCTCTCCTGACGTGCTTACGAAGCAGTCAGTCAAGTTAAGCCCTGTCAAGGCTCAAGGTACAAACAAATGCTGCTTTAGTTGAGAGATGACCCTGAGGCAAAATACCGTTGACGAGACAATATTCACAAACACATGTTTTTAAAAGCACGCCATCCGAAGCTTTCAAGGCCACGTGAACGGAATACATTTGTCTCACCGCGGGAAACGTCAAATATAAAAGCTCAACTTCCATTGCACTGTTAGGTGCCTTGTGAAATGACAGGCAAGCACAGTCTGACGGTGACGTTGCTGCAACGTTGCTGCAACGTTACTGCAACGTTACAGCAACGTTCTAGCAGACTCCAGCACGTGGTGTCGAGGACGTCTTGACAGATGATCAAGGTTCTAAGAAGTTCCTGCAGTGGGATTTGGAGGACCTGAGGGTCCATGTTCCAGCAACTCAACCCAAGAACCGAAACTTCCCACCACCCCTAGACCCTCCTCACGATCTCATCTGGCTCTGGCTGTCCGCTGTCGTGACAACGAGTCACGGATCAGTGTGTCTCGGTACACTGGGTCTTACCTCTGCTTCCCTGTTTCAATAAACACACACACGCGCGCGCACACACGCATGCACGCAGCCTTTAAAACAAGTTTCCTCTCTCTCTCCCTCTTTTCCTCTTTCTAATACACACGCGTATTATCTTTCCATCTCCCTCGCTCTCTCTAACACACAAACACGAGGAAAATGATCCGTCAAATTACTGAAGAGGAAGTAGGATAGCGTGGTTGTTTGTACCCTGGATCAGGAATAGAGATAAGTGGTCTCTTTATCCCGACCTTTCTCACTGAGATTTGAACACACTAGCGCACAAACCGTCCACACGCACACGTATAAACACACAAATAGCCCCCCGAATGCTCTCTCCCTCCGTAATCACTACCAGGTTGGGAGTGGATAGTGGTTCTGTTTTGCTATTATCCTCCTCCTTTCTTTTTTCCTCTCTTACTCACTACCTCTCTCTCTCTAACTCCCTCTCGCCCCTTCTCTCTCCCTCTCCTGTGTTCAGTCCCGAGCCATCTGTCTCCCGGGATCGAGTGAGAAATTTCATCAAAAAAGATAAATAAATGCGCTTGGACTTTGAACTTTTCCTTGTGTTCGTGTTGAGTAACTGAGGTGTTATATCATCCAGTCTTTTCACCATCTGATGGCAGTCCCTATCTCCCACAGCAGACAGAGAGAATGGTAACAGTCATGGAGAGAGAGAAATTTAAAGACAGTTACAGATGCAGGGGCGGAGAGAGACCGAGAGAGAGACAGGTGTAAAGAGATGAGAGACAGGTAAAGAGACTGGACAAACTGGCAATGAAACAAGAGGGAGAGACAGACAGATAGAAATGCAGACAGACATATAGTAGGTGCTTCCAGGCAACTCTCCAATGGGCTCTCTTCATGAACTGCTGAACCCTTTACAGCCACAGGGTGGCGCTGTCGTCTTCAAACCTTGACCCGCTCCTCATGCAGAGGATGGAACCGTCATCCAGAGAAGTTGTTTTCCCAGCTCCTCTGGGGATGTTGGGCCTCACTCGAAAAGAAATGATTTTTTCTGACGTAAAAAAACAAGCTACTCAAATCAATGGGTATTAAATGACCAGGACCTCCAGAAGTATGATTGCATGTTCGTGGGGACATGATGGCGGTGACCAACATGGTTTAGAAAAATGAATTGAACTTGGGCAGTTTCAGTGGCCTAGTGAGGGACTCTGGGACAGCTGAGGGACTCTGGGATAGATTAATGATGCCTGCGCTGGCAGCCCTCTTCTCTGTCTTGTTTCCCACCAAGTCGCTACTTTTTAAGTCATGTTTGATTTTCGTGTGGTTGCGTTTGTTTGGTCCTGAGCCTATTTAGGTGCATGGATTTATGTTCTGTGTTTGTGTGTGGTTGGACAGCCATGTATGTTGTGTTTGTGAGTCTGTGTGTTGAGGGGCTGTGTTTATTATGTGCGTGTGTGTGTGAGGGGGGCGTATATTGTGTTTGTGAGTGTCGAGGGCATTGCATATTATGTGTATGTATGTGTGTGTGTGTATTCATGGCAGTGTATATTCTGTGTGTGTGTGTGTTCAGGGCAGTGTATATTCTGTGTGTGTGTGTGTGTTCAGGGCCGTGTATATTCTGTGTGTGTGTGTGTGTGTTCAGGGCAGTGTATATACTGTGCCTGTGTGTGTGTGTTGGGAGAGAGGAGGCCGTTCTGAACAGTGTGTGCATGTGAATGATCCATCACAGCAATGAACCGGCACACATGTGAGAGCGGCTATGGAAGGCCAGATGGATGAGGTCCCCCCCAGCCCAGGTCTCGCACAGTGAGACCCAGGCCCCACATGACTGTAACTAGAACGGATGATCCAGGGAGAACAACATGTACACTCCCCCCCTGCCCCCCCCCACACCACCACCACCACCACCACCACCCCAAGTACAAGATGAATAGACTCCAGAGTTCTGAATGCTCTTCTAACGGTGCAGAGCTTTTGTCCTCTTTCCTTCCTCCTCTGTCAACCCCCCCCCGAGCCTATTTAGGTGCATGGATTTATGTTCTGTGTTTGTGTGTGGTTGGACAGCCATGTATGTTGTGTTTGTGAGTCTGTGGTGAGGGCTGTGTTACATGTGCGTTGTGTGTGTGAGGGGCGTATATTGTGTTGTGAGTGTCGAGGGCATGCATATTAGTTATGTAGGTTTGTGTGGTATTCATGGCAGTGTATTTGTGTGTGTGTGTATTCATGGCAGTGTATATTCTGTGTGTGTGTTCTCTATATTCTCTGTGTGTGTGTTCTCTATATTCTGTGTGTGTGTGTGTGTGTTCAGGGGCAGTCGTATATACTGTGCCTGTTGTGTGTGTTGGGAGAGAGGAGGCCGTTCTGAACAGTGTGTGCATGTGAATGATCCATCACAGCAATGAACCGGCACACATGTGAGAGCGGCTATGGAAGGCCAGATGGATGAGGTCCCCCCCAGCCCAGGTCTCGCACAGTGAGACCCAGGCCCCACATGACTGTAACTAGAACGGATGATCGCCAGGGAGAACAACAATGTAGCACTCCGCCCCCTGCCCCCCCCCACACCACCACCACCACCACCAACCACCCAAGTACAAATGAATACGACCTCCTCCAGAGTTCTGAATGCTGCCTTTCTAACGGTGCAACAGCTCTTTGTCTCTTCCTCTCTCCTCTGTCAACCCCCCCCGACCCCCCCCACCCCCCCGTCGCACTCCACCAACCCCCCTCCACCCCCTGCGCTTCAACCCCACCCCCCACTACACACACACATCCCTGAGAACATTTTACTTCCTGTTTACCTCCCACTCGATTCCCATGGCAACCAGACAGTAGAACTGATAAGTAGCGGGGAGATGTCCAGTGAGTGTTGCATGTAGCATGTTGTCACACATGCACACTGTTATTGGAAGTTTTGATGTAAAAAAAAAAATCATTTTGAAACCTTCCCGAGAGAAAAGTTTAGTTTCCTTCCAAAAACAACAGTTGTCTTGAAAGGGTCGTTATTTGCTCAGGTGAAAACATTAATTGTACATCAATTCTGCTTCCATTAGGGTTTACCGAAAGACAACATTTCAGCGAGTGTGCTGATCACATCTGTTCACATGGGACTGTTCACCTGACAGGCCATCCATCTCTCTCTCTCTGGAGACAAGACGTCAACTGACAACCTCTAATGGTCGTTTGGCTGAAAAAAGCTTTTCCTTCTTTGTCACGTACTGTTGCAGTTAACACAATACCAATACATTTCACTGGACAAGAATGTAGGTTTGAGAAGAATTACGTTTCATCCCTAAATTTGTCTACGTGTGTGCATGCATGAGTGTGTGGGGGGCGTGTGTGTGTGTGTGTGTGGATGGAAGCCATTGTTGAGTGTGCTGACAAAGAGCAGAAAGCACAGAAAAGATATTCAATGATTTCTTCATCAGAGACGAGGGAGGCCTGTGTTTGCAGAGAGGATGGATGAGAGATGATGTATTCGAAAAACCTTCATCAGAAAAATAATTTCACTTGGCACATCTGCCAAGCCAGACAAAAGCTTTGACTGCAAAACTCATTTTAGGCGATGAGTTTAGAATCCAAAAGTGGCGACTTGGGCCTGCGTTGTGTTGCGGCATGTAATTGCGGTTGCCATGGCATCAATTCAGAGAGGGTTGATTAGCTTGGCAGTACTAACTGTGTGGATCAGGTCCCGGAGTAGAACAGGAGTAGAACCTGTGTCTGGATCTGCTGTGTGTGTGTGTGTGTGTTTGAGTGTCTGTGTGTGTGTGTGTGTGTGTGTGTGTGTGTGTCTGTGTGTGTGTGTGTCTGCCAGATCAGGTCCATGTACGGTCATTGCAATCAGTACAAATATTTTTCACATCCCCATTCACCTACCACACATGCACACACACACACACACACATACACACACACACACTCACACACACACAGATATGCAGCTGTGTTCAGTAGCTGATTTGGATCACACTGGTGTCTAAGATCTGCAGGTGACTGAGGACACCAGGTAATACAGGATCAGATTGGTGTCAGGTTGTCTGTGACATCCCAATTGATTGCTGGACCCTGAAGAGAGGAGCGAAAGGAAGAGAGAGAGACAGTGTGTGTGTGTGTGTGTGTGTGTGTGTGTGTATGTGTGTGGATATTAAGACACTCCTGCCCATATATGGCACTGGTCTACAGGACACACACACAGAAACACACACACAGACAGACATCTGGAACTGTTTTATCCATGATGAGGACTGTAATGTGAAGCCAGCTCTGTATCAAAGCAATGAGGCCTTGACCCAACAGCTTTACTCTGGGGTCCCATTTGATGAGACCCTGGTTCTTACTGAGAGGTACATTATTTTATTAGTCCTCGATGGAAACTTCTGTTCAAAGCCTCGAACACAGACGCTAAGGGTCCACGGTTGCACTTCAGCTTGCTTGCCGTTGAACTCTGGCTGCATTTCGTGCATGTGGATGGCCTTGGAGTTGCGTCCGGCTAATTAAAAGTCACGTCACGTTTGCGATGGGTCGTGCATGTCTGCATGCTTGTGTGTGTGTGTGTGTGTGTCTTTGCCTGTCGCTGAGAGCAGAGGCCTGAATGGTTATGTGATTGATGAATATTTTAGATCATCAGCCTCATGTGTTGGGTTTATGTTTCACAATGAGATGAGTCACACACACACACACACACATACACACACACACACACACACACATATTCCAACCACAGAGGTGTGAAGGCTTCCGCAACACTATCCAGGATCCATACGGTCTGCTCCCGGCCTGGGAACTATGGCCAGGGGACTAACACTTCCTGGGGTCAAGGTTCATTTCACACTGGTGGGACACCAAGGGACAGACTGACCTGTCTTCTGACACAGGGAGTGATTACATCATCAATGTTGTCATTTCGATGGTGTTAAGATTATATAACTGGCTGGATGGGGAAGATGTTTCAAGGCATGGAAACTGGGCCAAAAAATGCATATACATCGATATGCAAATGAGCGTGGATGGGGGAAAGCTCCATTGGTATTTGTAAAAGACGAGATACGTTGGAATTATGGTGGTAGGCTGTGTGGGGTCAAGACTCACAGTCTGGGTTTGGAGTGATGGTTGGAGCTAGGTAGATAGAGAGAGGGAAGGGTTGGAAAAGAGAGACAGGGATTGAGAAGGAGAGAGAGGGATTTACAGAGAGGGATGGATTTAGAGAGAGAGAGAGAGAGAGAGAGAGAGAGAGAGAGAGAGAGAGAGAGGAATGAAGGGCTCCATAAACACTGTGAGGGGATGAAGTGCCTTCTACATGGTTTCAGGACTCTACATTTAGCATCCATCCTAGGGCTTGGCCAGCGGCCCCACACGCACACCACTAACCCTCACATCCCACCATTTTCCCTGGTGGATCAATGTGCTGTCAAGTCAAACTCAGCAGAGAGACGTCAATATGACTGCACATCGGACGAGAATGTTCATCCAGACCACCTGCTGATCCCTGCCCCCTCCACCCCACCCCCCACCTCCACAACCCTGAGAGCATCCACACACAGGCCCTGATCACAGGGAGTAGAGGGAGGAACAGAGGGAGGGATGGATGGATGGATGGGTGCAGTGTAGGGAGGGATGGAGGGAAGAGGGATCAAGGACGGATGGAGATGGAGGAGGGGGAGGGGGAAGGGGGAGGTAGGGAGGGAGGGAAGGAAGGAAGGGGAGGAAGGGAAAGGGAGGAAGGGAGGGAGGAAGGAGTGCATGGTCAGGGTCAGGGATTATCGCTGCCTGTCTGATTTCCTCTGTGTTCCTCTGCAGAGCTCCTCCAGTACCAGCGAGGAGGTCTGTCTCACGCAGCTGTGGCGGCGGCGGCCATCTTGCCCTCAAAGGCCTGCTTTTGATTTACAACTTCCTGGTGGCCCTGGGAGAGGCAGTTTGGGACGACCGCATAGTCGGGAAAACTGCAGACGCCAAGCCTGGGGAGCGCTGACCGCACGGTCTGGTTCTGGTTCTGGGGAAGCGGTTCTAATGAGTGGAAACAAAGTAGAGGCGAGACGGTAGGTCCTGGCAGCATGGCCTCATGGGAACCTGGCACCCAGGGGATGTAGGGACGGAGAGGTGCTAACAGCTCCAGAGACCAGATGGCCCTCACCAGTCTTCATAGTGGCTCGTACAGACCATCCTCCTTATGGCCAAACCGTCAGATCTGCTCTGTTTCCCTCTGCGGCATGCTTGTGTGTGTGTGCGTGTCTTAATTAGATTTGTGTCTGCGGCGTGTACTGTTGTGATGGGGGGCGAGCTCTTTCAGACGTCTGTCTGTCCTATCAGACAAATCATGATGTATGGGTTCAGGAAGGAGGAGCAGAACAATCCCATCTACCACCTGGCTCCCTGGAGAGAAACATGGAGGGTTCCTAACTTCCTCCATCCTTCTGCTTTCTTCTCTGGAAGTTGTTGTATGCTATGACTAAGCATGGACTTCTGGGAGTCGCCATGGGTAACAGTGTCCATTCAATGAGCAGTGATCTCCCTAACCAAGTGTATAGTGGAGACCAGAAAAGAATCCCAAACAGTTACCAGCGTACATACATAAGTAGACAGCAGAGTACATGCCAGAGTAGACAGCAGAGTAGACAGCAGAGTAGATGCCAGGGTAGACAGCAGAGTAGATGCCAGACAGCAGAGTAGATGCCAGAGTAGAGAGCAGAGTAGATAGCAGAGTAGATGCCAGAGTAGAGAGCAGAGTAGATGCCAGAATAGACAGCAGAGTAGATGCCAGACAGCTGAGTAGATGCCAGAGTAGACAGCAGAGTACATGCCAGAGTAGAGAGCAGAGTAGATAGCAGAGTACATGCCAGAGTAGACAGCAGAGTGGACAGCAGAGTAGATGCCAGAGTAGACAGCAGAGTAGACAGCAGAGTAGATGCCAGAGTAGACAGCAGAGTAGATGCCAGAGTAGACAGCAGAGTAGATGCCAGAGCAGACAGCAGAGTAGATGCCAGAGTAGAGAGCAGGGTAGACAGCAGAGTAGATGCCAGAGTAGAGAGCAGAGTAGACAGCAGAGTAGATGCCAGAGCAGACAGCAGAGTAGATGCCAGCATGTGTGGGTGGGAAGGTACAGGGGGTGGTCATGAAATCATAAACAACAGAGACAGGGTTCATGACAAAAAGAAACGTGTGATTTGATAGGTACAGTTTGAAAAGTTGGTTACAAAAAATAAAAATAAAAAGTTATTTCGATTTTCAAACAATCCAGACAGCTATGAAAGCATCCTCATGACATCGAACATTGTCTGGAAAATCCCACTCAGTGGGGAGGGAGGGACTGATATGTTTAGAAATCAGAGCCGTTATTGTCTCCCTCCTACTCTCAGCCTTGCTCCTCACGACAACACACCGAAGGTGTTTCTGTGTTTGTGTGAGTTTCTGGGAGGGAATCATCACCAGAACAGAAAGATAATTACTTGTCTTGGATTCTCCATGGATGTTAATTACTGGTGCATGCTTCCCATTCTGCTATGCACTGACAACCTGGTTTGTCAAATGAAATTCAACCTTGGACATTTTCTATGCAAAATAGGGTGACAGAAAGAGAGACGAATGAGGGAGGAAAGTAAAGGGGTAGGGGTGGGTGGGGTGAGAGAGTGAAAATAGGACTGTTGTGGCGCTGAAGGGAGATATATTTGAATTTAGCATATCGTTTTATGTCTCACCTCTCTCGTTTTGGATTTCTTTTGCAAATCTCTCTCTTTCTTTTGCAAATGGAGACTGTTATTACTATATCTGACACTGTTATTATTAGTACTGCTCTGTAGAGAGTGAGCCTTTCCTCTGGCACACACCCTGAAATATTTATATCCCTCTCCTTTCTTCTCCTCCCCTCTCTTCTCTTCTTTCTTCTCCTCCCCTCTCTTCTCCTCTTCTCCCCTCTCTTCTCCTCCCCACTCCTCTCTGCCCCACACCTATCCTTCCCTCCCCTCTCCTCCCCTCTACTCTCCTCTTCTCCCCTCTCCTTTCCTCCCCACTGTTCTCCACTCCACACCTATACCCCCCTCCTCTCTCTTCTCCTCTCCTCTCCTTTCCTCTCCTGTCTGCCCATCTTCTCTTCTCCTCTCCTCTCCTCTCCTCCCTTCCCCTCCCCTCTCCTCTCCTCTCCTCTCCTCCCCTCTCCTCCCCTCTCCTCCCTCCTCCTCCTCTCCCCTCTCCTCTTGCCTGTCCTCCCTTCTCCTGTCCTCTCCTCACTTCTTCTCCCCTCTCCTCCCTCCTCCTCCCCTCTCCTCGCCTGTCCTCCCTTCTCCTGTCCTCTCCTCTCCTCTCCTCACTTCTCCTCCCTTCTTCTCCCCTCTCCTCTCTTCCCTCCTCCTACCCTCCCCTCTCCTTGCCTGTCCTCCCTTTTCCTGTCCTCCCTTTTCCTGTCCTCCCCTCTCCTCCCCTCTCCTCGCCACTCCTCTCCGAAATGTGGCCCCATTGTCGGTCTTGTGTTCTCCTCATATAACTGGGGGATCAGGGGCCACTGCACCCTCTCTTCCTAAACTCTGTGTTTACATTCCAGGATTTGAGGGGGTGTCAGAATAGGATGTTGGAGAGAGGCCAGCCAGGCGGTGGGTGGGGGTCTCTCCCTCCTGCAGGAGTCAGGGTCAGATGGATACACACCCTCTGATGATTCATCCAGAGACGTCCAGCTCCTTGTACAGCAGCAGCCGCTTCACTTGGAGACCCAGGGGGCTGGGGGACCAGGGAGGGCTGGGGGTCAGGGAGCACTGGGAGGCCAGGGAGGGCTGGGGGACACGGGAGGGCTGGGGGCACGAAGAGTCAGGGGGGCTGGGGGACCAGGGAGGGCTGGGGGGACAAAGAGCCAGGGGGCTAGGGGACCAGGGAGGGCTGAGTGGGCAGGGAGGGCTGGGGGACTAGCTGGGGGATAGAGGACCTGGGGCGGGTGGGTAGGGGGGGGGGTTGGGGGGTTGGGGGGCTACAAGGCTGGGGAAGGCTGGTGCTGCTAGAGTGGGAGGACGTTGATTCTCAGGGGAGTACCAGCGTGTAAATCACCCCATAAACAGACACACTACAGACAGTTCAACAGAGAAACCGTGTTGGTGGAGAAACATCTCATTAAATGTGCTGTGTTCCAATTTGTGCTACAACAGAGTAGTTGATTACAAAGATAATTAAATTGGGAAGCGAGATTGGACTGGGGAGTTTTACATCTCGGAGTGTATTGTGATTTAATGTTGTGTGTTAAAAGAGAAGTCCTAAGTACCGCACACATGCTGTGAAAAAATGCAATGGATCTCTCCTGAGAGAATGATATCAATAAAACATAAACATCACATATTTTGTATTTATTAAGTAAAGACAGATATGCAGTTGTAACTATGGTGTTTTAAAGATACTATCTGTGTGTGTAAGTATGTGTGCATATGTATGTCTGTGTGTGTATTTGCGTGTGTGTGTGCTTGTGTGTACATTTGCGCGCGCGAGTGCATGTGTGCGTGCGTGCGTGTGTGTTCGTGTGTGCTTGTGTGTATATTTGCATGTGTGTGTGTGTGCGTGTGTGTGTTTGTGTGCTTGTGTGTATATTTGTGTGCGTATGTGTGTTTATGTGTGTGTGCTTGGGTGTATATTTGCGTGGTGCGCGTGTGTGTGCAGGCTTGGGTGTATATGTGCGCGTGTGTGCGTGCGTGTGCATGCTTGTGTGTATATTTGCGAGTGTGCGTGTGTGTGCGTGTATTTGCGTATGTGTGTGTGTATTTCTGTGTGTGTGCGCGTGCAAGCAGCAGCAGGTGGGAATCTGTTTCTATCTTTGTAGTGTTTTCTGAGTGGAGTGGTGCTAAAGTGGACTGGGTTCTGAGAGGTTTTGGCCAAGGATCAGTAAGCATCCATTTAGTATACACTCACACGAAACATGTCTCTCTAGGGGAACACACCTTCCCTACTCTAGACTCCTCCTGGCAATCTTAGGATATGGTACCCTGAATTCATTCTGGTTTGCAAAGAGTTGGTGTTTGTCATGTTCCTGTGGAGAACACCCCCCCCTCCCCCCTTCCCTTAACTGGTATCTCTGGCAGAATGCCACTAAGTCTCAAAGCGGGGGAGTAAGGAGACATTCCTTAGCTGATATAAATAGTGCCCCCCGTCACTCCCCACCCCTTAGACCACAGACAATAGAGCACCACACGCCACGCTCTCTCGTTCTCACAGGATGATGCCAGACCAGTCTTCCCTCTGGCCATGACAGCCTGGCTCGATAACACGGGTCCAAGGATGCGCATCATAGGACGATACCAGACTGGTCTGGTATATATATGTATAGTTATATATGTATATCTATACATATATATATCTATATATATCTCTCTCTATATATATAGACATACATACATATATATAGATATGTATACATATCTACATATATGTGTACATGACGATATATGACGTCATCGTTCTACCTTCAGGTTTGATGGCAGCCTGACGCCCCATTACTATCGCGTTGAGGTTTGAAGACTTTGTCTGAACGTACTTGTATTTGAGAGGGTGGAATTTACTCAAAAAAAGGAGATTAGAGATTAAAGTTTAGTTAGTGGAAGCTTAGCCACGACTAAACCCTGAACCCCCCACCACCACCACCCTCACCGAAGCCAAACATTACTGTCTTGTGACTTTCCTTTTAAACTCGGGGGTAAAGGGCAGGTAGTTTAAATACCTTTAAAATAATGTTCTCACAGCCAGGGTCATGTTTATCCTCTGAGGCAAAGCAGGTAAAGAATGTCAGGCTAATGCTTAATTCGTTTGTACTAATGTAGGTTACTTTTATGAGAAGCAGTCACTTTGTATTTGGAACGGAATTAAAACTAATTTGCTGCGTGGAAGAATCATTGATCGAGTATGATGATTAGCAGGAAACGTGTGCTGTCCCGTTTATTTAGGGCAAAAGCAACGGGTCTTGTTTTTAGGGTGCGGTCGTTCAGCACCACGGACAGCGCGTCTTTCGGGGTTCAGACGCCGGTGAAACGGTGGCATTGGATAATGCGCTCGCTGTCGGTACCCAGCCAGTACGTAGCCAGGGTCTCATAGGAATGGGTTGAGACAGAAACAGAACTGACTGCCAGGATGAGTTTAGATATGACGTCCTGGGTTTGACACCATCTCAAATATGCAAAGCTTCTCGTATGGACCCTTGGAGAGACTCTGTACACACCTTCATACCTAATTGATGGCTTCTTGATTAAAGTTTGATTGATTTGGACCTAAAGCACTTTCACTTTCTCAGATTTCCATTTGAACTAGATTCTACCTGCTACCCGTCGCAGTATAAAACATTCATTTAAGCACGAGGCGGTTGTAAGGAGTTGTCGTGCAGTGTGGCCTGTGATGCGAAATCCACCCACAGAAACATAATTATACTAACCAAAATACCGAGAAGTGGTAACGTCCAATAAATTATTTTGCATTTGTTTAATACAGCTTTTCTGTACAGTTGCTTTTGATCCACATCTAGACATTTTGTGCACAATATACATCTATTTACAACATTTTACACTTGCATCTGGGGCTAAATTACGTCCCAGGTTCAGACTTAACCCAACACACAAGTCAACAGCCCTCAAGTGTGCGGGGGACTTCGACACACTATTTTCTTAAATGCTTTTCTGAAATCCCTATTGAATATGGTGTATATAATGGGGTTCACAGAACTGTTACAGTAGCCAATCCAGAAGAAGAGATTGAAGAGAGCGCCAGGGATGGGGCAGCTCTCGCGGCAGATCGCGTGCAGGCTGTATGTGAAGAAAAAGGGAAACCAGCAGAGCACGAACACCCCCATCACCACCGCGAGCACAAAAGTGAAGCGCTTCTCACGCATCTGGGCCACTTTGGTTTTGGACGATGCCGCTAACTGTTTGCGCCCCGCTGCGTTATTCTGCTCCTGAAAGAGCTGCGACGCGCGCGCTGAGGCCCACGAGAGGCGGCAGCTCTGGCGCGGGCAGCAGTCCGAGCCTTCCACCTTCCTGCTCTTGGAGAAGCGGTGGTTCCGCGGTTTGTTGTCCGAGGCGCAGCAGCTCTCCTCCAGGTCGATGTCGTCCAGCTCCTCCTGCCTCTGGTGGCTCTCGGAGCTATGGCTGCTAGGGCTCTCCATCTCGAACCGGTCCTTCCTGACGAAGCAGGTCTCAGACTGCGAAGTCTGCCTCTCCAGTCCGTTCTTAGCCACGAATACTGTGGAGGAGCGTTGTTTGGCCACCTTGTATATCTTACAGTACACCAAGATCATGATGAGGCCCGGAGCGAAGAAGGACACGACGCACGAGGAGAGGATGTACCACGTCTCGTTGTTGAGCAGGCACTCGTGCTCGTCGTGCTTGGTCATGAGCAGAGGCGGAAAGGAGATAATAGCGGAAATGACCCACACCACGACGATCATGGACTTGATCCTTTTAGGAGTCCGTTTGAGGTTGTAGCTCACGGCCTTGGTGACGGACCAGTATCGGTCCAGGCTGATGGCGCACAGGTGGACTATTGACGAGGTACAGAAAAGCACATCTAGCGCAAGGTAAAACGCACACCAGGTGCTTCCGAAGTACCAGTACCCCATCACCTCGTTGGCGAGGGAGAAGGGGATGACCAGCGTGGCCACAAGGATGTCAGCGGACGCCAGCGAGACCAGGAACAGGTTTTGAGGCGCGCGGAGAGCCCGACTGGTTAGCACGGCTACGATCACCAGCACGTTACCGATGATGGTAACCAAGATGATCACGGTGACCACCAGGATGATGAGCGCGGAGGCTATCTGCGTATGAGGCACAGCTATAGTTCTCGGTGCGCTCGTGGAGTTCTCATCTTGAATGGAGAAGTTGACAGCGGTTATTAGGGTTACATCCATTTTGGGCTCATCTTCTCGCGCGTCATACGTAGTTGTTCCGTTCCTAACCTGTCCTTCTCCCAGGGTGTGATCTGCAGGATTAAAGATCAAATCTTTAGTCTTAAATCACATACAAGTGATGCCGCGCATCTTTGGTAGCACCGTGAGCTCCAGAGCACTGAGGCAGAACATGTCCGTCCATGGTGTCCTCACACACGGCTTCTGAAGCTGTCAACTCAGCTCCAGAAACGGTCCAGGCTACGTCGGATTTTCGCTCCACGCGTATCCAGCAAGTTTGGGCATAGCAGAGGCTCATGCTCAATTATCCATATCTGGTCCGCAATCTGAGGGCAAACACCGCGGTGGTCACTTCAATGAGAGTATTTTTGTTCAATTAAATCCGTTGCTTCTTTGGCAAATTGCGTTAAAGTGCGTGCCGTTGGTAGGCTAAGCGCAAGAGACGATCAGGACTGCGAGACATTCTGGGGAATGTGCACGCGGGAGGGAGGAGGGTGACGACACCACTGTGAGGACCAGCCCACCACCAAACTTAGAGAGAGAGGGTTCGCAGTGCATGTGTGTGTGTGCGCGGGGGCGAGGGGGGAGCACTCTTTAGTCACAGAGTGCTAAGAGCCTCACGTGCTTATTCGATAATTCGATACACGAGCAGTTATCACACGCGTTTTGCCTATAGCCAAATATAAGGTCACGAGGTTATCGAGGTCTTGGTATCTTTTATTGAGAAACAAATCAACATTCCTCACTGTCTGGAGAGTTTTCAACATCAGCAGTAAGAAGTGTTTTAGCATAAATATCACCTTTTTTTGTTACATAACCGACTTAGTTAGAGCTGATAAGCCTTTCAGAGCTGAACATGAAGGGTGTTACCTTTTGCCTGCTCTCTGTAAAGCGAGAGGATATTTCACACAAACACACCAGCCTCTGTTATAACTCTCACACATACACAGTTAGAGAGCAAAACACACAACACACGCGCGTGTGTAGAGCATTCTACTCTCTATTTAACTCTGGGAAACAATACCAAGCTTCCTGGTTGGTCCCCAGCTTCCTGTTGTGATGTCATCAACACCCCTAACGAGGTGGATGTCCACCACACAGAGACCCTCTGGACCCGCTGCTTGTGTGTGTGAAGTTCAATGTGTGTGGCCAGGCAGAGGAGCAGAAGCCACGCAGTGCAATTAATCTCTGCCCCTATTTCCCCTCTATGATTGTCTCACCTCTTTTGTGTCTTCCACCTCATCTGTCCTGACATCCTCTCTCCTCACCTCCCAGCCTTTCACCTCCTCAATCGCTTTACCAGAGCATGAGAGCTACACACGCTGCCCATCTTCGCTAGAGTCTTTGGCTATAGGGTTTTGTTATGTTGCCAAACATCGGCAGAGAACTCTCAGCACAAATGTTGGCTTTGTACCCGATCTCTCCGTGACCTCTGCGACCTCTCGGTGACCCGTGTCTTCTGCGTGTGTTGAGCAATCAAGAGATTTCACGCAACCAAGTTATCAAACATGATGACGCACCCCTTCCCACCCCCCCCCCCCCACCCCACCAGTCCATCTGGAAAACACATCAGAGACAATGTGACACGACATGACATTTGCCCATAGTACCACTGCCCACAGTGTGTGTGTTTGTTTGTGTCTGCGCATGTTTGCGTGTGGGTTACAGCTAGAGATAATTGCTGCCTTCAGACATTGGGCAGAGATGCGGTAATTATCAACCTCATTCTAACCACTTTCTTTCTCTCCAAGTCTCTTCCTTTTTTTAGTGTGTGTGTATGGATGCATGTGTGTGTGAGAGAGACAGACAGAGAGAGACAGACAGACAGAAAGACAGAGAAAGAAAGTAAGAAAGAGTCACTGTTTCCTGGTAAGTGATAAAGGCTCTATAGGATTCTCAGTTCTTTTCTGCTCTAATAACTTCCCCAGTGATTCAGCCTTTGTGAAGGTCTGCTCTTGTACTATACAGCAGTGACCTTTCCCTCTCCCAAAGACACAAGACTGAGATCAGCGCCCATCCTGAGCCCCTTGACTCAGATCTGGTTTCTGGGAGAAAGCAGCAGGTAAATAAAGACCCAAAGGTCACATGTTAGGGGCCAATCCTGTGATGTAGCATTTAGCCAGCTATCAGCCAGAGTAGGAGTACGATCCTCACAATGTTGTTCTGTCAGATCCAAAAATGTATAACGTCAATCTGACACTGAGCTATACAATGACAATAAAGTCTTTCAGTCTTTCGATGTTTCGAGGTGATTGAAATGTACTGGCTTGCTGAGGAAGTGTTTATGGAAGTGGCCAATGGGGGGTGTTTATGGGAGGGGCCTATGGGATGTGTTTATGGGAGGGGCCTATGGGAGGGGCCTATGGGAGGGGCCTATGGGAGGTGTTTTTGGTAGCAACCTATGTGTGTCAATGTGTGACTGTGTGTCAATCTATCAACCTCAGAGGATAGAGCCATCTTCTCCACGGTGACTGACAAAACAAGATCCTACTTAGCTGCTGTCATGTGCTCTTGAAGATGACGTCATCTATGGTTCAAGAGTCAGCTTCAAGTCTCTGGGATTTATCACAGTCACCACAACCAAACACACACGCAAACACACAAGACACACACACACACTGACACACACACACAACACAGGCTTCCCTGTGAAGGCTGGACACAGACATGTGAAAATTCGAGGCATTCATCTGAATAGCTCTGCAGTGCCAGGAGTTCATTAGAACATCCATCTCATGGCGACGTCTCTCTCAGGTTGTTTCCAGAGTCTCTCCGGAATATTCCAGCAACGGCCCTGCTCTCAGAGGGCCGCTTAATCTGACTCTTCCACGCATTGCTCAGTATCCGTCTCCGTGCACGCATGTCCATGCAGACCCGTGACGTCATACACACTCATCCACCCAGCTGTGTGACATCACTCTGACATGTACATTATGTGGACTCTGGTGGGCTACAGGCGGGCAGCAGGTAGGCCGCAGGCGGGGACCAGGTGGGCATCAGGTAGGCAGCAGGTAAGCAGCAGGTAGGCAGCAGGTAGGCCGCAGGCGGTCAACAGGCAGGCACCAGGCAGGCAGCAGGCGGGCACCACTGGACCATGAACGGCGTGGCTTCTGGGTTTTGTACTGCATCTTAATCAGTCATGTGAGTGGAGAGAGAGACACACGTCAAGAGAAAAGACCCAAGAATAATTAGACCAAAGATAAGGACATTGTCTGATGCCGTATATCTGTCATGCATGAAGGTCAGAGAGCTCATTTTCATGGGGAACACAGAGAAAACACAGAGATATGATGGGCTGCAGGAAAGGAGGCGGAAGAATACACAAGGAAGTCCCTGCAGTCACATGTAATCCTGATAGCTTTATCTGAGTCTCAGCACACAACAGGAGGAACATTTATGCGGCAGAAAGTGAGCATACAGTACCAGCAAGACCTCAGTACAAGAACGAATGTCACTCAACACAGTCACGAGAAGAAATTATGAGTTTTAGTATTTAAAAAAGTAAGGTCAAAAAATAAGGGAGGTAATATAAGGTCAGACCGATTAGGATTAACATATGCCTGTGGTGAATTTTTAAATTTCTCCAACAGCTGGCATTACCAGGGTGGCACCACAAGGCTGGCAGTGGGGCACTGGGGACTGGGTGTGGGTGGTGAGGTAAGAGTTGTGCATGGAGGAGATGCTTTGTTTCTAGTTGAAACAGACAGTGCAGCTAAGGCTGTTGTTAGGTAGTTTAAGTTTCCCTCTGACTAAATCTCTCTGTCCCATTCCAGCCCCCTCCTTTCTCCATTCCTCTCCCCCTCTTTCTTTCTGTCTTTCTTCTTCTTCTCTCTCTCTCCCTCTCTCTGTCAGTTCTTTATTCACTGACTGTCCCCTCCTCCTCACTGATCTGCTCTGCCAGTTCTTTCAGTCCTGCCATCTGGCCCTCCTCGTCCCCCACTTACCTCCCTCCCTCTCTCTATCCTCCTCTGTCCTCTCTCCCCATCTCTCCTCCTCCCTTTTTCTCCACCCTCTCTCCCCATCCCTCTCTCCTTCTCTCATCCTCCCTTTTCTTCCACCCTCTCTTCCCATCTCTCCTCCAATCTCTCTCCCCTTCTCTCATCCTCCCTTCTCCACCCTCTCTCCCTTTGCCTCCTCCTCCCTTCTCCTCCACCCTCTCTTCCCTTCTTTCATCCTCCCTTATCTCCCACCCTCTTTTCCCTTCTCTCCACCTCCCTTCTCCTCCACCCTCTCTTCCCTTCTCCCCCACCCTCTCTTCCCTTCCCTTCCCTCCTCCTCCCTCCTCCCCCACCCTCTCTCCCTCACCTCTCCCTTTCTGTCCTGCGTTTTCTCTCTCTTTGTCCCTGCAGACATGTCTCACCATCATGCCTTCCTCCACCACACCGCAGTCAGCAGCGGGAGCAACAGGTGCATGACCCCATCCGCCTCCTCCCTCCTCTCACCTGCCAACACCAACAACCTCTCTGACCCCTCTCCTCCACGCTCTCAACCTGCCTTCTGGCACAGATGTTGAGCTCAGCCGTCATTACCAGACAGCTGAAACAGTCAGTGCTATTCCCTCAAATGCACATTACAGTGATCTGATGATGATGGTTATTAGACTTTGGGGTTCTTTTCATGGTTGTAGTACTATCACAGTCATACAGTACAATACATAGATACGAGTTCTTTATTTTGTTCAGGTAAGCACCAAAATGAATTTTCCGTTGTCATAGTTATGGAGTACTGTCATAACTGTTCGGAGAGCTACTCTGTGATGTTTTAGTTATGAGGTCATTTGAATAATGAAAATGACTGTGACAGAAGACCTCGTGGATTTCCTTGTGGAATAATCTGTCACTTTAGTTGGAATTAGGCAATTGTCTATTTTAATACTCTGCGTAAAATTGTTTGTTGTGAGCCATGTTGAATAACAGATTAATCTGGATGTTCTATGCATGTGTGAGTCATACCAGCTGTTGACCAGACCAGACTGATACAGAACAGCCAGCCACATCCCGATGGCAGTCACCCGGATGAGCATGGCCTAGATGATCTCCGGTCACACAGTGCTAGTCATATTGACAGAGTGATGCTGAGGGGTGGGGGGTGGGATGGCCGGGGGGCTGGGTGGGTGAGAGGGACACTGGAAAGCAGGGTGGTTGTCTGGGTGGAGATTGGAGGCTGGTGGGGGGGAGGGGGGTGGGGATGGGTGGTGGGGGGGATGTTAGACCGAGCTGAAAAGGCTGAAGGAAGGAGAACTTAAACTGGATGGGGGGACATTTAAGATGAAGTACAGCCCCAAGTTCTTTCATCATCACCACTCCCACTTTCGCTGCTGCCTCTCCATTTAACCCAGAAGCCTCTGCTCTCTTATCTACTGACCGACAGACAGGAAGTAGCCAGCAACTCGTCATCGTATTCACAGGAACGTGAAGGTCATGTGACCAGACAAAATGACACTGTACAACATGGCCTGGTCTAACTGATAAAGGGATAAAGTTGTGTCTTTCAATTGAGTGTTGAGACGTAGTAATCTCTCGAGTAGGAAAGGCTTTTGAGATACATCCACCATGCATCTTACGACCACACACACACACACACACACATACACACTCTCTCTCTCTTACTCTCTCTCTCTCACACACACACACACACTCACACACACACACGCACAGCCATCATGCAGCTAGTTCAATCCATTTTTAATGCTCACCTGATTAACTGCAGTCTGTGCTGAAAACTGCATATCGCACAGAACATTATCTTCTGCCAGTACCTCTTTGTTGATAAGCCACTTGCCTTTTTTTTTATTAGGTCACCACATTAGCAGTGGGTGCTGTCACTATGACACCATTCATCAGTGAGTCGTTCGCTTGCTGAGTTGTTCACAAACTGGGCTGCCTACTTGCGTCATCCCTTACTGGGTTATGGCTAACTAAGTTGTTCACCAACCAAGTCATTCGTTGCTGAATCATCCCTCACTTAGTTATGCCTAATTGAGTTAACTAGCTGATTCGTTCTTAGTTCAGTCGATTCGTAGGTCAGTCGTTTTTTAGCAGAGCCGTTCAAAGGCTGAGAGGAGCTCGCTCCCCATGCCACTGGGTAGCCAGTGCGTTTGTCAAGTGTGGCTTTGTTTGTTTGACAGAGTCATCTGGGTACATCTGCATAGAGCCAATTACAGCTGTTCTACCCGTCAGGGAGCTTCGTGCCAGTACGGCCAAAGGGTTTGAATGTCACTGGTAATTGGTCTCTTTAATCGTGTCCTGAGGGGGCCGTCAGTGTCTGAAGTACATCCTAGAGACCACGCACATGAAGGCAGGGGGGCGATGAGTGGCTGGTGACAGGGCGTAAGGCAGCGAGTGTGTGCAACCCTGTAATTTTTGGTTAAATATACACCTAATTCAACAGACACTTTTCGGTAGCATTTATCTAATCACTCTTATGCGTTACTTAACTCTGGAGTACCAGCTAGACCGCTTTGACTGACGTTACGAGATACGCGCGCACCCTCTAGAGGTCACTTCCTGCTGCATGTGCATACCTTGTCATTCGATAAGCACGGTCGCCAACAAGGAAATGGAAGTGTTACTGACTCTTTTTGGTTACGGGTATATTTTTAAATCGAGATGTTTAATCGTTGGTGACCTCGAGATGACTAAATAGGCAACGGATCCTTATTTTAAACCTGAGGAATTAAAACTCGCCATCAAACTTGAACAGGTCTCGAGAATTTCAGAATCAGCCGATCACTTGCCCGAAACGAAACGAAACAATATAATGTTTTCAAAGGACTGGGCCTAAAGAAACGATCACTACAATGCCGGCTGCTACTTAACAAATACAGGCACTCGTTTTTAGAGACTTTGTCTACACATGCAGCATGAATACTGCCGTTGGAATCCTTTTGACGTTCATTGTATTACATCATGGCAGCATTAGGAGGCCAGCAGAAGTTTGGATAACGCATGTCCATCAGATGGCTACTAACTGGTGACCTGTGGACTGTAAGGCATGGCGGATATCATTTCGCTGAGCTCTGGGAGTGAGGAGGACTCTGACATCGAGGTTGTTGGTGCCTACAGCGACACTGAAAGGAAAACCGAGACAACTCCATTCATCCGAGGAGAATGGATCAATCTTGCTGCCTATGCACCGGTAAAAGAGCTTCGTTTGATATGAGTTACTGTGGATACTGTACTGGTGTTTAGTTACGTTTAAATCGTGGTATGCTATAATAGTTTAATGAAAGGCCTGCTATTTTTCACATCCATCTGTTAGTCCACTAATTAGTCAGCGACTGTATGAAATGTGCATGGTATCAGATTTTTAGTTATAAATGAAATCTAAATAGGCAGCAAGGGTTCAAATCTATACGCTCATCTGCTGTGTCAATAGAAATGTGCACGTGGGTAATGTTGTTGTAGCGTCACCACGCGGAGTCGCGGCGCCAAACTTAAATCGTCCACATACACACACACTGGACGTTACGACTTGCCTCAGTATATTATTTTGATAAAACAGTACATTATTTTGATTAAACTTAAGAGCCCTGGTGACAGCTTTATTTTCCTCCTGATTTCTCCTCAGTTTGTCGTCGATCTCAAGGCTTACGGATGGGCTCTACCGCCTCCCAGAAGGCGCAGAAGACGAAATCTATCAACGCCGGTGGAAATCGTGGACTTGAGCGATGAGAATGGCCTAGGAAATGAAGCAGAGAGATCGCCTAGTCCTTTGTCCCAGGGAGGAAAAGATTTGAAGAGATTTCGCAACAAGAGTCAAACTCCAGATTGCTCTCCAAAGGAACCGCATCTGGGTTGCCTGCCAGCTCTTCAGGAGGTACAAGACAGTGACGTCCTAGAACTTCAGCAGCAGTCAGTAATTCTCAGGGATGCTTTTACTGTTCGAACAGATAGAGCTATGGAGATTTCCTCTGACAGGGACATTCCAGACGTCAACGTCAAATCACCAAGTATGCCAACATCCAAACTCCCAGAGGAAGTTAGAGAGCTGTCGTGTGCGGTCGCTAAGGCATCTCAACAGCTCCCAGCCATACGTCTAGACGAGGAAAGTGAGCCTCCAGAATATGTAATCAGCGACACTGAGACCATTTCAACCGATGGATCTCGACCTGAACAAAGGCCTTCCGTGGAGAACGAGGGCTCTCAACCTCTCGTGACTGATGGTCGGCATGACGACACGGAGGAGCCAGACACCGGAGCAGAGTCACCGTCTTCACCGCCCCCAGGAGAGAGAACCAGCTACTCCCCAGAACAAACCGATCTGCCTCTGGATTCTTGTGACTTTCCCATTTCCGACTTGCAGGAGGCGGAGCTTTACTCACCTACCCTCAGCCCCTTCGAGTGGTCTCTTTCCTCCTCCCCTCACGCCAGCTTAAAGGATGCAACGTCCTGCCTGGGCCAGGAGGGCACAGAGGAAACATGGCAGAGTATCTCTCCACACCACCATACAGGAGCACAGCCATTAGAAAGCCAGAGGCAGGAAGCTCTACCAAGTAATGTATCCAAGCCCTGCTCTACCTTTTCCTACGCAGAACCAGAAAACGATCCCCCTCTACTACTGCCACAAACTCCCCTCCTCCATCAGCCCCACCAAAGTCCCCCCCTCCAAACGTCCCAGTCTGACAGGGTTAACAGCTGCTCTGAACTGCCTCTGTCTCCCATCTCCTTGGCTCCACCTGCCAGGGACTTTCCGGCCGAAGAGCCTCTACAAGAGCAGCCTCCTGAGCTGCTGCTTGTGGAGTCGGGCTCGTCCTCTCTGAGCCACCATCCGTACAGCATCCCTAGTGACCCCCCCATGTCCGTGGCCAAGATGGAGGACCTGGAGCAGGACCAGGGGCCCTGGAGAGCCCCTGGGGCAGTGCAGGGGGACAGGTCTAGTTTGTGGCTGGAGGGGAGCAATGAGGGGGCGGGGAGAAGCAGTGAAGTAGCTGATATGGGTGTCAGCAAGGAGGACAGGAGGTACGTGTGTCCGGTTCAACTCCGGAATATCAGGCCGCTGATGGCCGGACCACTACAATCACTGGTGAGGATAGCTCTCTCTCCTTCTCTCTCTGTCGTGTCACATCCTCCATCTGTCTCTCACCTCCCTCCTCCACACACACACACACACACACACACACTTGTACTCCACACACACACAAATGCAACCGCCCCGTCCCTACAGCTCTGTAGCTGGCTAGACACACTCTGCCCCTGTCTTCTCAGGAGGACGTGGAGGAGGAGGATGATGGCTTTGGAGCCCCGGAGCAGCTGTGCAGACAGGGCCTGAGCCTGGTCTATAGCACCATGGAAGAGAGTTACCCAGAAGGCACCCTGCAGCTGCTGTCGGACCTGCTGCACAAGCGCTTCTACCCCCCCAGGGACATCACCACCCACCTGCTCAGGGACATCCTGCTGGACCCCCGGGCCCCACGCAGCCTCTGCTTCCAGGCCTTCTCTCTGCTCATGAGGACGCAGAGGTCAGCAGCTACAGACACTTTCTATCCTCTCCTTCCTTTCTTCTTTCCTCCCTCCCTCCCTTTGAATTGTGTTAGCGACCCATTAATTTGAATCCAGTGTGTTGGAAGATTGAAAGATCTAGAAACATGCAGGGCAGGGGGCCACGAGGACCAGGATTTTGAGAGTCTGCCTTTAGACAGTGTGGTGAAACTGGTCTCTCCTTAGTGAGGTGAGTCTGGTCTCTCCTTAGACAGAGCAGTGAGTCTGGTCTCTCCTTAGTGCAGTGGGTCTGGTCTCTCCTTAGACCGAGCAGTGAGTTTGGTCTCTCTTTAGTGCAGTGAGTCTGGTCTCTCCTTAGACAGAGCAGTGAGTTTGGTCTCTCTTTAGGCAGTGCAGTGAGTCTGGTCTCTCCTTAGACAGAGCAGTGAGTGTGGTCTGTCTTTAAACATTGTCGTGAGTCTGATCTCTCCTTAGTGCAGTGAGTATGGTGTCTCTTTTGACAGTGAGTCTGGTCTCCCTTTAGACAGTGTGGTGAGTCTGGTCTCTCTTTTCAGGCACCACCCTGCAGAAAGGGGAACCATTCCATGGGACTGGGAGCTGCTGACGTCAGTTATGACTGAGCAGGTAGAAGCCTGCTACTCAACCATTATAAACCTCTTTATCTTAAAACTTGGATGTAAGCATAGTTTTATACTAAACCAGCATCAGTGCCACAGGCTTGGAAAGATATACTTTTTTCCTAAGCAAAGTTATATGAAAGCATGGTAACGGATTCACATCCCTCCCTCCCTCAGGACAGTCCCAAGAGACACAGTAGCGAGGCAGTGTGCATGCTGTTGCAATACACCCTGCAGACACTGGAGGATGACTTTCGGGTCAAACTGTCGCTGCGTGACCTCCCCCGCAGCATCGCTAAGGCAACCTTGTCCTGCGACTCGGGCCGGGTCAGGTAAGCAGTGTGTCCATCAGCTGATGGAACCAGACCTCTGAGGATCACAGTAAAGGTTCTTATGTGCGTGTGTCTGTGCGTGTGTGTATTGGTCTCTACCAGTGATGTCATCAGCTGGCTGCTAAGTTCCATAGTCAAGTCAACAGGGGACAGTGATGCCAAAGAGAGGGACGATCATCTAAAGTGAGTTTCGTCTTGTCACTCCTCACCCACGCAGTCCAAGTGTCCTGCTGTTTGTCTTGGTTGTGTGTCACGGTCCTGACATGCTGCTCTGGTCTACTGTGTGTAGGATAGTGCTGCTGCTGCAGAAGATGCTGGTGCTCTCCCTGGAGGTGGACTGCTGTCCTGGGGTCAGCGCCAACAAGCTGGCCCAGAGGCTGTTCCACTCCTGCTCCAGTACCCTGCTCCTGCGCCAACACCGGTGAGGAGACAGAGGAGGGGTGGTGATGGGGGAGGTGGAATAGGGTGTTTAGGATGAGAGGCAGGTGGAGAGCCATGGTTAAGAGGTGAGGAGTTGGGTGGAAGCATAGAGTGGAGAGTGTCTGGATAAAGAGGTGTTCCTCTGTGTGGTGCTGTCCAGGATGCTGCTCCTGGAGACCCTGGAGAGCCGACTACTGAGATGCAGGCTGCTGGAGCAGCTGCTGGAGCAAGCCTGTCCACAAACCAGCTCCCTCCCCATGTGTCTGGCTCTACTCCTTCACTTCCTGAAGCACTGCACTCTGACCCCTGACCCCACGGTGAGTGAGGACCACACCGCCATGCAGCGGACCTGGCCGAGCTGCGGCTGGGAATGGGCTGGAGGTTGTTGTGGTGTGGTGCTGAGGTGTGTGAGCCTGGTGTTGTGACTTTGCAGGATGGAGCAGACAAGGAGCTGGGCTGGGAGGAGCTGCTGCAGCTGCTGTGGATGCTGATGCTCAGCCATGAGGAGGTGGTGAGAGGTCGGTCTCCTGCTTCCTAGACGTCCTGCTTCCTACACTTCCTGCTTCCTAGACTTCCTGCTTCCCACACTTCCTGCTTCCCACACTTCCTGCTTCTCATGCTTTCTGCTTCCTAGACTTCCTGCTTCCCACACTTCCTGCTGTCCACACTTCCTGCTAGCAGAGACTCTCCAGAATGTAGTCTCTGACGGCTCTCTTCCCTCTCTGCGTGACTCCTCCAGGTCACCTGCACTGCCCTGTCACAGAGCGAGGAAACGCTCGCCCGCCTGTCCAGGTAGTCAACAACACTGTGTCGCAATCGGATGTACAGGGAGCTGTGGAGGACTTCCTGTTGCGGTCCCAGGCAGACCTGGGCCGGACACTGTCTCTACATGTTCATGAGTCTCTGACCTACCTCCAAGACCACATGATGGACTCTTGTCAGCATTGACGCTAGGCTTTTACAATATAGTGGTTCTCCATGTACATATGTATATATTTCTTTTTCAATTTTAAATATTTAATGTTTTATAATGTCTGTGTGTGAGTGCGACTTGTAATAGGATGTTTAAAAGGTTTTTAAAAAACAAATCACAAGCAAATAAAAAAAATGGAAGTTTACCAAATTCTTTCCCCAAAGAAGTATTATTACAAGGTTGAACAAAATTGACAAAAGATTCTCCCCAAAAAGTTGCCAACATGATTGAGAATAGAGACATTTCTGATCATCCATGGCCATTTGAGATGTTTGGAATTATTGGCGTTAAAAACGATTCCTGGCTAATTCTCTACGTGTCTAGATCCAGTGTTAAGATGAGGTCACTTTAACAGCGTGACACGAAAACTAAAACAGTCTAGTAGAAATGACCGCTTTTCTGCACTTTTTACTTTAACTTGAGTGAAAAACTATGAGCAGTACATCTAACACGATCTTTTCATGTGCACCTACTTAAACTTTAGAGAAGGACGTGTGTACTTTTGCCATTCTCTACCAACACGTTTTTTTCAACCATTAATGGTCAAATATTAGTGAGCCTGTGCGAATGGTAGCCTCAGTTCTTGTTCTAAGCTGACATGAGTGGTTCCCTGTGCAATGTTGTACTCCTGTTGCCCATCTGCTCCGAAGTCGCTCATTCGGAGATGCTTTTCGGCATTCCTGCATACCTTCCAATCCCCTCCACCCAGTCTGACTTCCGTCATCAACAAGGTATTTTGACCCAGAAAACTGAGCCCTCTCATTTAATATTTTCTCTTTTTTGGGCCAAACTTTGTAAACACTGGAGATAAATCGTTCGTGAAATTCCAAGAACAATTTCTGAAATGTTGAAACCAGCCCATCTGCTAGTAAAAACGCATGCCAGGTTATAAATCACTTCTGGTTCATTCCGATACTTAGTTAGAGCTTCCGAACGTTAACCGTGAAGTCTACCCCTGAACCCATGACCCATCTGATTGGCTGGACAGGTATTTAACGTCAACAAGCGGTTGACAAGGTGTACCTACAGCGGTAGGTGAGTGGGTCTGTTATTGCCACCTTTGACAGCCCCTGACCAGTCCCCACCTCATCTACTCTCACCTGACAATGATCTTTCCAAGAGGTCTATTCTGTGCTGTCAGAAGATCCAAGATGACATGAAGAAACCATTTGTCTCTACATCACCTGGCTAGTGGAATCAAACTATGACTAACCTCCGTCACAACAGCTCAATTTGACAGCTGATGAGAGTGGTCAATACACCTACAGTCCTTGATCTTGAATTATTATGTCCTCAATCATCTTGATGTCAACAGCTGGTTCGGTCAGTCCAAGTGCCGACCAATGACATCAAGCGTTCTTAGCTATCTTGGTTGATGAAAAAAAAAAAAAAAATTCAGCCGCCATGATGCTTGTTTGCTCCCGAGTGAAGTAGAAACAAAAGGGAACGCGCACTCGTCCTTACTGCTTGGTATGCGTTAGGTAAATAAGGCGCTGTTTTAAAGTTGAATTTGAACTGCAACAGATTCCCTCCTTGATATTTTTTCTCAACCGCTTTACCGCGTTATTTGACGGTGCGTCTGTGCATGGAATTCGACTTGTCTATCGTACGGAAAAGCCTGCTATCTCAGCTAGTAGTGGCTAATATCGGTGAGCTAGCTCGTCAACAAGCAGGCAAGCCAGCAAGTGAGCAAGTCTGTGTTACCAGCGCCGTTGGCTTGATAGCTAGCAAATGTTTAACTAGCACTGGTCTGTAAACTGCTTTGTTTTTCCACAACGTAGCTAACTAGCCAACCTAGCTAGACTTAATGCCCTTCCAAGTTGTGATGCAGTTTGCAATGTATTTGGAAAGCTGGTCTATTGTAGTTGAATTGATTGGCACTAGTTTGTCAGGTTAACTCGATAAATCTCCCTCAATTAAATGTCGCCGTAGCTTGTTTTTCCGTAAAATGGCTAGCTAACCATTGGCCAAATGCTATGTAGCTAATTGGGCTAACTTTCCTTAGATATCAACACAAGCCGGCTAGGCTAGTAATTGACTGTCCCATGCAGTTGAATGACTGCACATTTTGACGTAAATAATCCTATGTCTTGCTATTCATGGCTTTTGCTTGTTGGTACATATATGACTAATGTATTGGGCTTGTAGCTCATAGTCTAGCAACGTTCCGGAGAAGTATTGGGCATGAGACCGCTATCAAACATCAGTCCCATACGGACTGTCATCCTAGTCACCGTCATGCCATGTTTCTAATCGCTTCATATCCCTGCAGCACTACAGGAATGCCCAAGGAAAAGTATGACCCGCCAGACCCCCGGCGAATGTACACAATCATGTCTAGCGAGGATGCAGCCAACGGGAAGAAGTCTTACTGGGGAGAGCTGGAAATCAGCGGTGAGTACCGACAAGCGATGCTGGCGCTGCTACATCGATATCAGACTAGCAGAAATGTTTATGTGTTAGGTGAAGTTTAGGAGGACTTCTTAACTTGATGTGGTGTTCTGTCCGTGTGCAGGTAAAGTCCGTAGTCTGAGTACGGCTCTGTGGTCCCTGACGCACCTCACTGTTCTGCACCTCAGTGACAACTCCCTGTCCCGCATCCCCCCCGACATTGCCAAGCTCCACAACCTGGTCTACCTAGACCTCTCGTCCAATAAGATCAGGAGCTTGCCAGCGGAGCTCGGCAACATGGTGTCTCTCAGGTGAGGAGCTGAAAAGGAACTTGGTTTCCCACGGCGCACTCTTTTTAGAGTCCGTCTCTGCTTGTTGTGGAAGGGGCTTGGAGAATGGAAGAAAGTCCATTCGCTTGCCCTCCATGTTGTTGAGCCAAATCATCCAGTTCGAAGGTGTCATTTGACACGCCTCCCTCGCCCCACATAGCGCCAGCTGGGCCAGCTGAATCATAGCCCTGTTAACACTGTTGTTAGACTCTGGAACGGCGTCGTCTGGTTGCTGTGCAGTGTAACAGCACCCTCAGACAGATGCAGAACCCAGTGTGAGGCTGAGAACACCTTTGTTCTTGTGATTTGATCTTGGGCTAGTCTCTCATTTCCCAAGAAAACGGTGTCCTGTGTGAGGGGCTGAGGAGGGATTGTATGTTATCAGGCTGTGGAGGGATATATGTTATCAGGCTGTGGAGGGATCTATGTTATCAGGCTGAGAGGGATCTATGTTATCAGGCTGAGGAGGGTCTGTGTTGGCAGGCTGTGATTTAATGTTGTGAGGCTGGGGAGGGATCTATGTTGTCAGGCTGAGGAAGGATTTATATTGTAAACAGGCCCAGCCTCTGACACTCCTCGTTTCCTGTGTCCTCCCCAGGGAACTGCTTTTAAATAACAACCAGTTGCGTGTTCTTCCATTGGAACTGGGGAAACTGTTTCAGTTACAAACACTGGGGTTGAAAGGTGAGTGTGGCTTATCGTCCCGGTAACCATTCCGTCCTGGAGACCCCATTGTTCCTTTGGCTTGGTTTTATGATGTCACTCACGTTGGCCTGCCCCTCCCCTCCTCGCTGACAGGAAACCCACTAGCACAAGAGATCATGAATCTATACCAGGAGCCAGATGGAACCAGGAGACTCCTTAACTACCTGCTGGACAACCTGGCAGGAGCCCTCAAACACAGTGAGTCACGTGTCCCCTCCCCCCTCCTCCAGGTGATAAGAGACGGTGCAGGGCCAGGCCCTTGCTGTGGCATGTTATAACCATGGCAACGCTTTCCCCAGTGCCCACAGAACAGCCACCTCCCCGGTCCTGGATCTCCATACAGGACCCTGACAGAACACGGCCTTCAGGTGAGACACACACATATAAACACACGTCCATTCGTTCATCCGTCCATCCTTCCATCCATCATCATAGATCCCAAAAGGAAGGTTTAATGGAGAGAATGATGGACTGTCTGTGTGTGTGTCAGCTCTATTCTCGGTGATGTGCTACAACGTGCTGTGTGATAAGTACGCCACACGCCAGCTGTATGGCTACTGTCCTTCCTGGGCTCTCAGCTGGGACTACAGGAAGAAGAGCATCATGCAGGAGATCATGAGCTGCAACGCTGACATCATCAGTCTCCAGGTGCGCGCGCACACACACACACACACACACACGCAGCTCTTCACCACAGGAAAGTCACAAGATAGCGTGTAGGCTCCATGCACCTGGTTCATAGTAGTTTCTCTGCCTGTCAACAGGAAGTGGAGACAGAGCAGTATTATAACTACTTTCTGCCTGAGCTGAAGGAAGAGGGCTATGAGGGCTTCTTCAGTCCCAAGTCCCGGGCCAGGACCATGTCTGAGTCGGACCGCAAACACGTTGACGGCTGTGCCGTCTTCTACAAGACGGAGAAGTGAGTCTATCTGGTTGAAGTCTCTTTTTCTGTTTCTGAAGCTACTGTTCTTCCTTGTTGTTTTGGGGGGTGTCGTCATTGTGCTAGCTCCACCTCCTCCATGCTCATGTCTTTGTGCCCTGCCCCCTTCCAGGTTCAGCCTGGTCCAGAAGCACACAGTAGAGTTTAACCAGCTGGCCATGGCTAACTCGGAGGGCTCCGAGGCCATGCTGAACAGGGTGATGACCAAGGACAACATCGGGGTGGCCATGCTGCTGGAGGTCCGCAAGGAGATGATGGAGCAGAGTGGTGAGGACACTCACACTCACTCACTCACTCACTCACTCACACACACACACACACACACACACACACACACACACACACACACAGGCTTCTTACTGCTTGTCTTCTGCTCCTTGTGAAGCTGTGGCAGTTATCCAGTAGGTGTGTGTGTGTGTGTTTGTGTGTGGCTGCTAGCCAGGTGTTAACACCAGGCCAGTAGGTTGTCCTTACACAAGCTTGGTTAACGCTCACATTTCAGTTGGGTTGTGTTTCTGTACTGCTCCTTTTACCTTATCCCTCACCTCTCCCCCTCCTCCCCCCTACTTCTCACTCATCTCTCCCTCATCTCTCCCCCACTTCCCCCTCCTCTCCCCCACTTCCCCCCACCATAGCAGGGAAGTCCCTCCATGGCATGGAGAAGCAGCTCCTCCTAGTGGCCAACGCCCACATGCACTGGGACCCGGAGTACTCGGACGTCAAGCTGGTCCAGACCATGATGTTCCTGTCCGAGGTCAAGAACATCGTGGACAAGGCCACGCGCTCCCTCAAGCTCTCCTCCGTCTCCGGGGAAACCAATGGCGTCCCGCTGGTGCTGTGTGCAGACCTCAACTCCCTCCCCGACTCAGGTGCGTGTGTGTTTGTGTGTGTGTGCGTGTTTCTCTTCCAGGTAACTTGAGTACTGGCAGAGTACCAGCATGGTGTGTGTGTAACCCTGCTGCCTGTGTTGTCCAGGTGTGGTAGAGTACCTGAGTACAGGGGGGGTGGACGGCACCCATAAGGACTTTAAGGAGCTGCTCTACATCGACAGCCTGACCAACTTCAACTGTAACGGCAGGAACGGCTCCTCCAACGGCAGGATCACGCACGGCTTCAAGCTGAAGAGCGCCTACGACAACGGCATGATGCCGTACACCAACTACACCTTCGACTTCAAGGTGAGCCTCACAGACACACACACACACACACACTCATCTGTTTCAGTAGAACAGCCCTTGCTTCGTACATGAATCATCAGATTTTGTACTGTGACCCTGTGTTCTAATTCTAATTCTGTTGTCTAAGTGCAAAATCGTGTCTTTAAAAGTTCAACTCTCCCTCTCTTCCTTTCTCCCTCCCTCCCTCTCTCTCTCTCTCTCCCTCCCTCCCTTCCCCAGGGGGTGATTGACTACGTGTTCTACTCTCGGCCTCAGCTCAATGTCCTGGGGGTTCTGGGGCCCCTGGACACCTCCTGGCTCCAGGACAACGGTGTGAGCGGCTGCCCCCACCCCCACATCCCCTCTGACCACTTCTCCCTGCTCGTGCAGCTGGAGCTGCTGCTGTCCCCCCCAGCCCCCCAGCTCAACGGCCTGCACCTGCCTGGACGCAGGTAGTGGGCCCCCCTCATTGCCCCGCCCCCCCCAAACCCCGCAGAGGAGGCGTCATGACAACAAGTCGTCTGAAGAATCAGACAGGCCAGACGGACAGGGATTTCCTATCTGATTTTAGATATATATATTTTTTTCTTTCTTTCGGTATTGTTTTCTTGTTTTTTGTAATGCTAAAGTCAATCTTGTTCGTTGTGTAAATAATCCCCAAACCTCATAGGCTTGGATGATGGCTAGCCTCTCCCCCCAGACCAGTCTGTCTGTCCTGTACAAATCTCAAACCAGCAAAGACGACAGACCTGTCTGACTGGCCTCATCCCCCTCTCCTTCCCTCTGCCAGCCTCATCCCCCCCTCTCATCCCCTCCAACAGCCTCACCCCTCTGTCCTTCCCTCTGCCTGCCTCATCCACCCCTCTCCTCCCCTCTGCCAGCCTCATCCCTCCCCCCTCTCCTCCCCTTCGCCAGCCTCGCCCCTCTGTCCTCCCCTCTCCACGGGGCATTGTTGGGGGCGGAGCCTCCAGAAGGTACTCACTCTAGCTTCTGTGGCCTTCCCTCCTAGAGGTCAGAGGTCATTCTGGTGCTGAGGTCATCATGACCCCTGGTGCTACTACTGAAACAGCAACAATCCTGGAGGCTGGCAGCAAACACACCCTGGGTAGGCTCAGCTGACCCTGGTCCCTCATTCACTTGGTGACTCAACAGTGGGAGGAGGATGGCTGGGAAACTCAGGAGGATGTCCTGAGTCAGCATTTCTCTCTCTCACACACACACACAGAGAAACACGGGCGGGCCTGTAGCTAGCAGTCTTCAAGGCCAGTAGGAAGCAATGTCTCCTGGAGACTCTGTGTAGGCGTGTCCACAGTGTTTGTATAGCATTTAGAAACTCGACATTCAGTCTTTACATGATTGTATATGAACCACATGAAAAAATGTTTTCTGCTGTTGTTTTGTACTAAAGAGTAAATTATGATCAGATTTGACATATAAAAAAGAGAATTTCTAGAAAGATTGTATTGTAAACTACGGCAACATTTTTATCCAGGTAAATGTTGAAATAAGTTGCCAGCGACAGCAGAGAGGAGACGTTCCAGGCTTCATTGAACCCCCCCCCCTTCACCTGAAACTTCACCTCAACCCCCCCCTCCCCTCTTCACCTGGACTCCCCATGAACCGTCGAACATTGTAAATAGATACATTATCAAGCCATTGACTCTCATTGCTGCCATGACAACACCCCTCAATACAACTCTGTTTGTTTGTGACCCCAGGATTCCCCACACTCATAAACACACAACCTGGTTCTGTCTGTGGGATGGGGGACAGTTGTGTGCCCCCCTTCCTCCCCCAAGTAGGATTAGGAATAACCCCACCAGGAGTGGCAAGCCCATCCCATTCCACTTCTCCCTCCACAATCGGAATCTTTTTTGTTGTGGAATATTCTAGAACACCAACATTGAACCTGTTGTCTTGCACTTTCTCCACCTCGGTATCACCTTTCGCCTGGGCGGTCTCTTCTCCTTCGGTTTTTAAAAACGTACTTGTGAATATTTTATGTCCTTTCTGGGTTATTAATGATTTCATTGTTGGGTCTGTAAGCTGTGACAATGTTCTGATGTTTTGTTTAGTAGTCAACAGTCTCTCCGCCCCCTGACAGTTTCTCCACTCCCTGACAGTCTCTCCACCCCCTGACAGTCTCTCCTCTCCCTGACAGTCTCTCCACCCCCTGACAGTCTCTCCACCCCTCACATTGTCTCTAACTCTTGACACAGGTCAGTCTATGTCTCTGCTGAGTTTCCTCTTGGACCAAAACATGAAGTGTGTCGCCCCAGTGTATCCTTATACAGACAGAGGTATTTATGGTACCCCCCCCCCGCGCACGCACACACGCATGCACACGGACACACACGCACGCACGCACACCATTAGTATGATTACAGATCACATCTGATCACCTTTTTAAACCAATTGGTTTTATGAGATTTTACAAAGCAAATCCCCATATTTAGTTTCCTTCTGTGTAGTGTCATCCCTTTAAGGATCACCTTGTTTTATACCAATGTGTCCATTTTGACTATCTGCTTATATTATTGTAGTTTAAAGATTAGCTTTTTTTTTTGTAAAGTGTGAATAAAAATGGTACCTTGTTTCCTTTCTAAACAGTGCTGTGTTGTGACCTTCTGATTGGTCTGCCTTACCCACAGCCAGACAGCTCTGGGCTGGGGTCAACCTCTCTGATGTTGACAGAGCTCAGTCAGACAGTAACACACAAAGTTGTTGGAACTTTCCAGAGAACGTAGTTTAACGAGACATAGAATGTCATCTGTCCAGCTGTAGTAGAATGTGGAAGCGAGATGTGCTAGCCAGGGTAGCACGCTAGGCTAATCAGGTCTGGTTTCACCTGCTGATGTATGTAGAAGTGACTGACTATGCTAATGCTGCTAGCAAGCTTGCAGGTGGCGGTGACTGTCATATGAGACCTGTTGGCTAGTCTGAGCTCCTGTTGAGCGTCCCAACTCATGCAGGAGTCTGTGGTGTCCTTAGGTCAGGACTACCCCAATGATTCACTGCTGGTCAAACTCAAGTTAGATTCCAACATCCCATTCCTTGGAGATTGTCTTCTTTCCTGAATCCTGTCAATAACAGCCATCTTTACCCTAACACTACACACACACACACACACTACACACACTACACACACACCTGTCCTGTTTTACTCCAATGAGTTTAACTGTTTAACCCAGATACCCTCTGAACCACACATACATAGTTTCCATTATTCCCTCCTCTGTGAACCTCAACTTCTCTTGTCATGTTGCCGCATCCAAATATCCCCACGTCTGGATGTCATCGATGGCTCATCCATTTGTAGACCCAGACGCCTCTGTACATACTCTGGAGCAACTGTTTACCATTCGTTAATACCAGCAAAACCAGAAGGGTTCTCCTGTACAACACACTCGAATGTCCATTCATGCTACACGATTGGAAATCAAGGCAGCTGTTTTCATCGATACTCCCCTGTTGGAGGCTGAATGGTAAACAGGGCTCTCTCCTTCTCTGTCTTTACTATTCTTATTGGGTATCTAGATTTCTGTTGCTATGACACTGTTTCCTCAACACCTATATCTGTGTATTTTCCTACTTACGGTTGAAAATAAATTATATTTCTGTTTCACTTGGGTGTTTGGTCTGTGGCTTGAGTTCAAAATCTCCTACTTCACCACCAGGGTGTCCACATCTTCAACCATGATGTCATCCTTACGTTCTTGTCTTTCTTCCTGGCCCTGATTGGAATGAACGCACCAGTGCCTGTTAAGATCATAAGAGCAGAGCCTGTGGTTTGTTTCATATTAGAGGTTGTACCATGCACATCCACTAGATGGAGCTAGAGTATCATCCACGCAACCCCAGCGGTCCACACAGAAGAAGAATGGCATCCTAGGATCTCCATGCTGCCATGAAACAGGAGGGTGAGACAGGTGGCACAGAACACCGTGGAGAGGTGAGACAGGTAGGTTCAGAGAGGAGCGTGGTAAAGAGGTTAGACAGGAGAAGGGAGTACCAGGGTGGTGAGGTGAAACAGGTGAGCTATATGGGCTCAGGGCAGCGGAAAGGGGGGTGAGGGTGAGGGTGGGGGGCGACAGGGGGATGAGATGGAAGGGGGGGTGAGATGGAGTTGGGTTTGGGGGGGCAGAGGGTCTGTAGGAGCATACTGGATCTACTGGATCCTAAGATGACCTGATTCATCATCCATCTGTGTCCTGTCCTCTCCTACGCCAGCCAGAGCTCATCACTAGACACTGTTATGAAGTATAGAGGCAGCAGTCATCAGGACCCAAAACTGCTTCCCCTGTCTGGGTCATGAACCTTTTGTTGTTAGGCTGGAATGTGCTGTTGGAACGGATATATATGTGTGTGTGTGTGTGTGTGTGTATGTGTGTGTATGTGTGTGTGTGTGTGTATGTGTGTGGGTTGGCAGGTAAGACTGCATGCGAGTGCTTGCAAATGTGCATGCCTGTGTGTGTGGCTCACCCTAGTTTTGGCTCTCCATCAGTGTTGTGTTGACGTGGCAGTGAGAGTTAAGAAGCCTGTTAAGCACTAACAGATGTAGACGCTCTTTCCACCTCTCCCTCCCTCTCTCTTTCTCTCCCTCTCTCTCTCTCTCTCTCTCTCCCTCTCTTTCACTCTCCCTGTCTCTTTCTCTCTCTCCCCGTTCCTCTCTCTGTCTCTCTCCCTCTCTCTCTTTCTCCCTGTCTCTCTCTCTCTCTCACACACATATGCTTCCAGCTCTTCCTTTTTACATTTTATTACTAAATCTGAAGTAAAGGCTAGTTCATTTGAGGACCATACTCTTGTGTGAGCAATCCTTGCCATTTGAAACTGGACCAAGAGCTGATTTCCAGTGTTGTGGTTGACTGACTGACTCAGAATAGAGCTGAGATTTTATTGTTGTTGTCTTCTCCACCCCTGGAGTCAAGAATCTACTGCTCTGTTTCTCCAAGTCAGACCAGAGCAGAGGTTTGGGTCTGCAGACATCCAGACCACTCGACACTGTCCTGCACCAGACAGCAGTTACACGTCTCAGGGTAGAGGAGGCTGGATGAGAAGGTCTGATGGACGTTGTTATAGTTTTACCCTGCTGTGACCTCATGATGCCCGTTGACTTTTACGGTGACATTTTGTGTGTGTGTGTGCGTGTGTGTTTTTTTTTTTTTACCCCAGTCACATGCTGTGGAGTTATATGGTAGGAACGACACCTGGCTGTAGCCTGTAAAGACTCACGTGTGTGTGTGTGTGTGTGTGTGTGTGCATGTGTGTTTATGCTCTTGATCAAAGGATAGCAGTCGTCATGCACGCAGGCCCGCGCACGTCATTAGCAGAACTAGGCATCAGATATTCACTGGCTCCCCAACGTGGTATGATCTCGTTGTCAAGGAAGAGACAATAAATCTCCGTGGAAACACTGGAGCTGCGAGGTAAGCTCCAGGTCGGGGCGCCCGTCTGGTTGCTATGTTAATGGGCGCCAGAGCCAGGAGCGCTCAGCTGTCCATCCGGGAGCCCTCCCATCCGCTCCACCTCACCCTTCCACCTCAACCCCGCCTCCCAATCCGCCTCACCTCACCCCCCTCCCATCGCGCTCCATCTCACCCCTCTCCTCCACCTCACCCCTCCTCCACCCACCTCACCCCACCTCCCACCTCACCCCTCCCCCCCCACAACACACACAAACACACAAAAAAACACACACACACACCTCACCCTCACACCTCCCCCACCCGATCCACCTCAACCCCCCTCCATCCGGCTCCACTCCTCATCCTACCCTCCACCTCACTCCCCTCCACCATCGTCACGCTCAACCATCTCCTCACCTCACCCTCCCCTCCAGCCAGCTAGAACTCTCCTCACCCTCCCTTTCCCTTCACCCTGCCAGCACTGCACCCCCACACCCTCTTCCTGGGTCACCAGCTCTCCTGACATGACATGACAGCGTCTCCACTCCTCAACATGTCTGGTGTTTGTGTGTTTGTCTCTGGTGTTTATGTGATGTGTGTGCGTGTGTGTGTGTGTGTGTGTAAGAGAAAGAGAGAGAGATAAAGAAGGGAGATGTAGAGAGAGAAGAGAAGAGACAGGATGATAGGATTTACACATTCCCCAAGCCTAATGAGGGTGAGGGTGGCAGAACCCAGAGAGAAAGGAGACATTACGCCAATACTGAGTGTGTGTGTGTGTGTGTGTGTGTTGTGGGTGTGTGTGGTGTGTGTGTGTGTGTGTGTGTGTGTGTGTGTGTGTTGTGTGTGTGTGTGTGTGTGTGTGTGTTGTTGTGTGTGTGTGTGGTGTGTGTGTGTGTGTGTGTGTGAAGACAGAAGAGAGAGAGGGACAGGAGGGAGAGTGTTTGTTGTATGAGTGTGTGTGTTGGGGGCAGGAGAAGGGATCCAGGCCTCTGTTCCGTTAGCCTGCTCCAAGCCTCTAGTGTCCAGGCGCACATGCGTGCGTGCGTGTGTGTGTGTGTGTGTGTGTGTGTGTGTGTGTGTGTGTGTGTGTGTGTGTGTGTGTGTTTTCGTGCGCGTGTGCGTGTGTGTTGTGCCTTTTACTGTCTCGATGTCTGTGTGCGTAGGAGTGTGAGTGTGTTGGTTTCAAGTGTGTATGTGTGTGTTGTGTGGGGGGGGGGGGTATGTCTCTGTCTGTGTCTTGCGTGTGTCTAGGTGTGTGTGGGAGGGTTTCTAGAATGTCCAGGTGTGTGTGTGTCTAGATGTGTGTGCGTGTGTGTGTCTAGGTGTGTGAGTGGGAGGGTTTTCTAGTATGTCTAGGTGTGCGTGTGTGTGTCTAGGTGTGTGTGTGTCTAGGTGTGCGTGCGTGTGTGTGTGTGTGTCTAGGTGCGTGCGTGTGTGTGTGTCTAGGTGTGTGAGTGGGAGGGTTTCCTAGTATGTCTAGGTGTGTGTAGGTTTGAGGCTGCATAATTACACAGCAGATACACATGATTACTGTGATAACCAGTTGGGTTCTGAAGCATTGAGAGATGTTTTCCTCCTCAGAGATTAACTGAGAAACATGAGTTTCATAGCTCCTTGGCATCTCCTCCGCGTGTGTTTGTGTTTGTTTGTTTGTGTGTGTGTGTTTGTGTGCGCGTTTGTGTGCGCGTGCGCACGCGTGTGCATGAGTACGTGTGGTTATGTAAACAACAGTGGTTTCTTATCAGCCATGAATTAGGAACACAGACTCTAGATCAGACCTTCTGACGCGCATGTGGAGGTTGTGACTGAGTGCGTGTGTGAGAGAGAGAGAGAGAGAGAGAGAGAGAGAGAGAGAGAGAGTTGACAGACCATGCACATGTGTGGAACGGATGTTATCAGCATAGTTTGAGAGACACATTAAGAACATGGCGTGTCTCCATGCAGGGGCCTTTGAGGGTGTAGGGGAGGTTGGATGGGGGGGAGGGAACGGGTGTTTTGGGGGTTAGATGAGGATAGGATCTTCCGGAACACACACACACACACACACACAGAGATGCAGAGGTTCACTGTGGTGTTGACGTGGTGATGGTTGTTGTTGTAATTGTGGTTGTGATAATGAGCTGTAACTTCCTGTTTTGCTTCTGCCGGTGGGAGGGGCCTGTGAGGTACGTCTGTCACCTGAGATGCTTCTCCACATGTACAGTTCCTCGTTTAGCAAACACCTTCATCCCAAGCAGCAAACATGTCAATGAATTGCGTGATCGCGGACTGAAAGTGCACAGTTTTAACAATATTACAGTCGTTTGTGGCAAGGAGCTGGTATGTGTTTGACAAGACAAGACAACCGGATAATCTTCATCACGGTCGTAATCAATTTGACTTCCGTGTCATGTGATTCAGCACCATTCCATGTAGAGCAGAATCTGATTCAGCAGGTGCTGGCTATGCGTCAACACTCCAAAATGTCCATTTTTTCACAACGTGTTCAAAAAGGTCAGCTTTGCAGACACCATGAGGGGCAGTGTACAGATAAGGTGAGGAGGGAGGGGGGGGGTGGAGATTCCCGGAGGTTAGATGATCGGTCGAGGTAGAGTCTGAAAACATGGTCTCCTCAGATCTCATCCAGGGAGGTCCTGGTCTGGATGACATCCCAGAGACGTGAAACTCAAGGCTGTAGACGTGGCTGAGGTGGAGGTGGTGGATCTGACGGAGAGAAGGTGGTAGGAACACAGACGAGATGAGGCAGAGGCAGTTAAGGAACCCAGAGGGCTGTGGGTAAAAAATGCTTTTGGGTTCTGCAGAGGATATGGTGTGATGGTGTTCCATTGTCATGGCGACCCAGGTCAAGTGCTCCCAAAACAGCTCAGCCTATTTTGATTAGAGAAACATGTTATTGTTTCTGACTGTCTGCATATCTCTTTGTCTGCCTTCCTGCATGATACTACATGCCTGTCTGCCTACCTCTCTGGCTGGCTGTGTGTCAGTACTTCTCTGTTTCCAGAGACTAAGTATGCGTGACAGATGTGTCATTGTATGTGTGACACTGTGTGTGTGAGGGTGCGAAATGTGTGTGACAGATGTGTGCGTGCAGGCCTTTAGGCTCCAGCCTCGTGCTCCTGCAGGTCAGAGGAACTTGACTTCCTGTTGACTCCTGAAGAGCATGTTCTCCACACACACACACACACACACACACACATACACACACACACACACAGAACTTGAAAGCTGCTTATAGGAGAGAGATATCTCCAGTCCGTTCTTCCTCCACTCTGAGTGTGAACAGCAGACTGTTTGCATGCATGCATGCCTCCCCTCCACTCTGAGTGTGAACAGCAGACTGTTAGCATGCATGCCTCCCCTCCTCTCTTCTCTGTGTGAACAGCAGACTGTTAGCATGCATGCCTCCCCTCCACTCTGAGTGTGAACAGCAGACTGTTAGCATGCATGCCTCCCCTCCTCTATTCTCTGTGTGAACAGCAGACTGTTAGCATGCATGCATGCCTCCTCTCCTCTGAGTATTAAGAGCAGACAGCACACTACAGCATGTGAGGGTTCAGTTAACATGCAAGCATGTCTCCCTTCTCTCCCTCCTCTCCCTCCTCTCCCCCACGATCTGGACCCCAGCCACGATCTGGACCCCAGCCACGATCTGGACCTCAGCCACGATCTCTGATCCATATTTCAGGCCTGTCAGAGACGATGTCTAGAATAGAGAAGCTGTTCCACTTGCTACTCCTGCCTCGTATGTCCTCCAAACTCCGTTAATATATGATTGTTCATCGGGTGAATGCAAGACCTTCCCCGCTCTGCCGTATACCTGTAATCTACAAGGGGAGAAGAGGAAGTCTTAAATGTGTTGTTAAATTCCATGGAATGAAGTGCAATGGAATTTGCATGGAATGAGTACTGTTTAAGGCAGGATGTTAGAGAACAGTGCAAGGCTAACAGGCTGGTCTTGGTTCACTAGTTGAAATCTTCTAGAAAGTTCTGTCGTCTCCTAACAAATACACTTGTGTACTGTGTGTGTCTGCGTTCAGGTTTGTGCGTACGTGTGTATTTGTGTTCGTGAGTGCACACTTGTAGGATCGTGTCGGGGTTTTTTCCACGAGAAAAACAATCAAGATTCTGTTGGCTTCCACTGGGGTATTAAAAAGTCATGAACCAATTTGAGCTCATTCAGAATCTCAAACAGTGCTCTCATTAAATATTCACAGAAACCTTGTCCACGCGGCCGTAAACAAACATTTGGAATCAGCGAGGATGGCGAAGGATGGCGAAGGATGGTGAAGGATGGGGAAGGATGGGGAAGGATGGTGAAGGATGGCGAAGGATGGGGAAGGATGGCGAAGGATGGGGAAGGATGGCGAAGGGTGGTGAAGGTGTCCACAGCCATGAGCCTGACGCTCAGTTTAAGGGACCAGTTGGAGATCTGCTTCAAGAGCGACGAGAGACGACAACAACCAGCAAGCTGTCTAGACGTCTGGCCATCAGGTAGAGACAGGAGGGCCTGCCTGCCTGCCTGCCTGCCTGCCTGCCTGCCTGCCTGCCTGCCTGCCTGCCTGCCTGCCTGCCTGCCTGCTACCCATAGCACACCCTGGAGGTCAGGTCAGTAGATCCTTCCACTACTAGGAGGGTCACACACACCCATGTGCGGAGACATGTAGGGATGTCCTCCAGGGTAGGAGACATGAAGGGATGTCCTCCAGGGTAGGAGACATGTAGGGATGTCCTCCAGGGTAGGAGACATGAAGGGATGTCCTCCAGGGTAGGAGACATGTAGGGATGTCCTCCAGGGTAGGAGACATGTAGGGATGTCCTCCAGGGTAGGAGACATGTAGGGATGTCCTCCAGGGTAGGAGACATGTAGGGATGTCCTCCAGGGTAGGAGACATACAGGGATGTCCTCCAGGGTAGGAGACATGAAGGGATGTCCTCCAGGGTAGGAGACATGTAGGGATGTCCTCCAGGGTAGGAGACATACAGGGATGTCCTCCGGGGAAGGAGACATGTAGGGATGTCCTCCAGGGTAGGAGACATGTAGGGATGTCCTCCAGGGTAGGAGACATACAGGGATGTCCTCCAGGGTAGGAGACATGTAGGGATGTCCTCCAAGGTAGGAGACATACAGGGATGTCCTCCAGGGTAGGAGACATGTAGGGATGTCCTCCAGGGTAGGAGACATACAGGGATGTCCTCTAGGGTAGGAGACATGAAGGGATATCCTCCAGGGTAGGAGACATGTAGGGATGTCCTCCAGGGTAGGAGACATGTAGGGATGTCCTCCAGGGTAGGAGACATGTAGGGATGTCCTCCAGGGTAGGAGACATGTAGGGATGTCCTCCAGGGTAGGAGACAGTCCTGTACAATCACACACCGTGCGAGCTTTGATTTATGTGTGTGTGTTTGTTTCTGTGTTTGTGTGTCGAGCTTGTTGCCAGGTTTGTGGCGCAAGTTCAGTGGTCTCTCATCCACACGTCTGGTGTTCGTCACAGATTGGCTGATTAGCTCAACAGAGACATTCTCTGAGTCTCCAGACACAACAGCATGGCAACCAGACACCATCTCCTGGCTCCTCTCCTCCTTCTCTCCTTCCCCATCTCTCTTCTCCTCTCCTTCTCTCCTTCCCCATCACTCTTCTCCTCTCCTTCTGTCCTTCCCCATCTCTCTTCTCCTCTCCTCTCCTTCCCCATCACTCTTCTCCTCTCCTCCTTCACCCCTTCCCCATCACTCTTCTCCTCTCCTCCTTCACTCCTTCCCCATCACTCTTCTCCTCTCCTTCACTCCTTCCCCATCACTCTTCTCCTCTCCTTCACTCCTTCCCCATCACTCTTCTCCTCTCCTCCTTCACCCCTTCCCCATCACTCTTCTCCTCTCCTCCTTCACCTCCTCCCATCACTCTTCTCCTCTCCTTCACTCCTTCCCCATCACTCTTCTCCTCTCCTTCACTCCTTCCCCATCACTCTTCTCCTCTCCTTCACTCCTTCCCTTCTCCATCTCTGTTCTTCTCTTCTCCTCTCGACTTCTCTCCTTCCATCTTCTCTCTTCTCTTATCTTCTCTCTTCCATCTCTCCTTCATCTTCTCTTGTCTTCCATGTGTATTCTATCCATCTTGCTAGTGACCAGCTTCAACGCTTCTCAGAGGTCACAACCAGCAGAACCTGAACAGTGTGTGTTTGTGCCTGTGTGTGTGTGTGTGTGTTTGCGCCCGCGTGTGTGTGTGTGTGCATGTGAAGGTATGCTGTCTATAATGACTCATGCAGACATGCAGACAGAACATGTGGTTTTCGACAGGTTATTATGCCTCCATCTCTTTCCCTGTTTCGTTCTTTCTCTTTCTCTCCCTTTAGTGTGGAGCATTAAGGAGATGCTGATCACATGTGACCCTGACTCCACACAGTCTGTCGCCAGGGAGCCACATCATGTCATTAGCGGTGGAGAGACAGGCTTGTCTGCGGGGACTGACGGAGGATGAGAAATATTATTAGGATGAGGAAGAGACACGGAGGGAAAGTGAGAGCGAAGAGGCAGGGACACATGTAGATTCCCAGATCGAAAGAGAGAGCAAGAAAAGAAATGAACAGAATTGAGTGAGAGAGAGAGAGGGAGAGTTGTGGAGATGTGTTGTACATTGTGTCCCGGAGAGCTCACTACTTGTTGTTGTGACCAAAGCTCCTGCCATTGGTCGACTGTCTGAGGTGACGCAAGCCCATTGGCAGAGTGAGCACACATTCTCACGCTCCGGCCCCTATCCTGAGGGAGGTGCTTTGCTCTGGGTCATGGTGTTCAGCCGACAGAAAATGGGATAAGATCCTATGACATCATCTCCTGTTGGAATTGAGACAGTTGGGTGGGACGTTCTTTGGCTGGAACCTTGAGGCTAGGGGGGCCTAGAGGCTGGAGGCTAGGGCAGGATATGACCTACAAGGAGGGCCAGGAGGATTTTCTGTGGACCTGGATGCAGGGAGGGAGGGAGGCAGAGGGGGGATGGAGGGAAAGAGGGGAGGGGTGTGGAGAGTAGAGTTAACAAGCTACGTGACTGGTCTCAGTGTTCAGCAGCAGTCACCACCAGAGAGGGAGAGGAGAAACGAACTGGTAATTAGAAAAACACACTCATCACTCATGAGAACTGAATATAGATGGAGGGAGGGGTAAGATGGCGAGAGGATGGATGGCAGGGAGATAAAGGAACCTAGGAGGGAAGGATTGTGGTGAAGGAATGAGGAGAGAGAAAGGAAGAGAAAGGGAGAGCGCGTCAGGAGAGGGATGACATCGAAAGAGAGCGAGGGAGGGCAGAGAAGGAGGGAAGAAGATGTGGAAACAGGGAAAAAAAGAGATGGATGGAGGGCGGGGGGGCAGACACTGAAAGACACAGTGATAGAGATGGAGAGATAACAGATAGAGTAAGACAGATGGGGAGAAGAAGCGAGACTGAGAGCCTGAAAGAGAGAGAGAGAGAGACAGAGCAGGAGGGAGTTGTTAATACATTGATCCAGGCCCCCTGGGTTCACGTCTTCCATTTACCAATATCCCTTCACTCCTCCTCTTACCCATCCCTCTCTCCTCCTCTCTTTTGCTCTCTCCCCTCCCTATCCCTCTCTCTTTCTCTCTCTTTCTTGTCTCCTCTCCCTACCCATTCTCTCTCACCCTCTCCCTCTCCTTCTTTAGTCTCTCTCTCTCTCCCTCTCGCCTACGATATCACCTCTCTTCCTACTCGCTTTGCCTCTCCCCTGCCCTATCTCTCTCTCCTCATCCTTTTCACCCCTCCTCTCTCCACGCTTCTCCGTCGGCAGGGCGCTCGTCCTGATCTCTCCCTCCTCTCTCACTCACCCTCTCGCCTACTTTCTCTCTCTCCTCCCCATCCACATGTCCGTCACTCGCTTTCTTCCACAACCCTCTCCTTGCCTCTTGTCCTTCCTCCCTCTCCCCATGGGCCTCTCGACTTCCTTCCCTCTCTTCCTCTTCGCTCTCCTCTCTCTGTCTGTCCTCTCCTCTCAGTCCTCTGCAAGCCCTCCTCTCTTCCTCTCTCCTCCTCTCCGCCAACTCATTCGCCAGGAACAAACACTGTCGCTCGGGAGCACCGGACCCCTGGTTGCCGGGCAACCGCACACTGACTTGATGGAGTGGAGAGAACTTCTGAAGGATCTGTGAAGAGGAGGTTATTAGACCTGAGACCCCCCCTTCCCCCCACACACACACCAACACACACTCACACACCAACACACACATCAACACACACTCTCACACCAACACACACATCAACACACACTCACACACCAACACACACTCACATACCAACACACACACATCAACACATTCACACACCAACACACACACATCAACACACACACACATTTACACACCAACACACACTCACACACCAACACACTAACACACACTCACACACCAACACACGCTTACACACCAACACACTCACACATCAACACAATCACACACCAACACAATCACACACCAACACACTCACACACCAACCCAGACACATCAACACACACACACACACCAAAACACACACCAACATACATACCAACATACTCACACACCAACATGCCTACACACACAGAGACACACACCAACACACACACCAACACAAACACACACCATCACACACAGACACACTCCGATACGCACTCAGACACACTCCAACACACATTCACAAACCAGCACACATCCATGCATGCACAGTGATGCAGACACACATGCGTGGCATTCACACATAGTAGATGACCCAGGTAGAACTTCCAGTAGAGATGTAGAACATCAGCAGTTCCTAGTGATGTAGGGAGGAGAGCTCAGAGCTGCAGTATTGAACCAGGACCTGCTCTGGCTCCACCCACCATAGTCTGCCATTGTATTGAGAACACATTTGCCTTTGTCTTTCCAAGAACATTGACAGAGAGTGAGGACATCACGCTACAGGCAGAATCAAATGACGCAGTTGTATATTGAAATGTGTGTGTGCGAGCATGTGTGTGTGTGTGTGCGCATGTGTGTGTGTGTGTGTGTGTGTGTGTGTGTGTGTGTGCGCGTGTGTGTGCGCATGTCTTTGTGCTACCCCGGCAGCAGCCCTGATACAGGCCTGGCTCAGCTTATATAAGTCCCACCTGTTTAATCTTGATGATCACCTGGTCCAATCAAGAGGTCTCCACCAGGTCCTAAAGCCCATGATCCTCTTAGAGGGCCAGGGGTCGATTAACCATGATTAAAATGCTCCCAATAAAGGTTACACGTGTGTGTGTGTGTGTGTGAGGTAGGGAGGAAAGTTTTCTGTGCACGTATGAACGTGTGTTGTGTGTGTGTTCTCAGCGGAGAGCCATGCTCGAAGGGTCAGTAGTAGAGGCGTGCTCAAGAGGGATTGGAAATCTGATCTGGTCCCAAATGGACCAAGATGACATTCCAATAACCCTGCACAGGCCTGTCTCACTCAGCCCAGGGTTGTCTCTGTGTGTGTTGTGTGGTGTGTGTGTGTGTGTGTGTGTGTGTGTGTGTGTGTGTGTATGTATGAGAGAGAGTGTGATAATGTGTGTGTGCGTGGGTGCATGAGAGGAGAGAGAGAGAGTGAGAGAGTGAGAGAGAGTGAGAGAGTGAGAGAGAGTGAGAGAGGTGGAGAGAGTGAGAGAGTGTGAGAGAGTGTGAGACAGAGAGGTAATGTGTGTGAGAGCAAGAGTGTGTGTGTTGGTGAAGCGAAGTAGTGTGCGTGTGGTTGGTGTTGGATAGATCTGCTGAGGATCTTTGCCCCAGGCCTAGCGGATCTCGCAGCGTGCTACATAAAGGTGTGTGGCCTGGGTAGACAGAGTACAAACTGCTGTTGTGAACTTGAACTTATCACATGACCTTTAGACACCACGCACAAACCTCACTGAGACACCCTCCAACATATCACAGACACACACAGACACACACAGACACACACAAACATGCAACGCACGCACACTCCGAGCCGCAACGTCATTTTGAATTCCACTCCTCAAAACTACAAAGGACCGTTGAGACAAAACAACACTATATTTGTATGCATGTGTTTGTGTGTGCGTGCGCAGGGTGGACGGGCTGCAGCTGGCTCAATACTGGGGATTCTGGTCATGTGGTCGAGGGAGTCGAGGGAAGAGGGGAAGAGCGTGTTATACCTAGAGATGGATCAACTGTCTGTGTGTGAATGGTGAGCCTTATGTGTGCGTGCGCTCCGGTGTGTGCAAGAGCCATCCCTGACGTATTGGAGCAGAGACGTGATGCGTTGCTGTAGTTTTCATGCAGATGACTCTAGAGTCGGTATGTTCCCCTGCTGCTGCTGTTTACTGAATCACTTTCAGAATACAGGCCAACCTGGCCTTCAGCACTGTTAGAAAACAAAACACTGTTTTCAAAAACCAATCAACCCTGGTCTTCATTCCAAACAAGTTGAGAATTTAGTATTTGAATTGAAACCACTTGTTCTTAATGCCCACGAGGGTTCAAAACTTTGGGACAAATCATAGCCTCTTTTTGGAGGTGCTGGTGTTGATGGGATGGGATATTCAACCGTAATCCATTTCGGCAAAGCCCCAAAATGAATATTCATCAAAGATTCTTCGCCCACAACTTTTCACCAGAAGGCTTTTTCTTTTCTAAACACGAAGAGGTTTGTTCAGGCTGAAAATGGGATGTTTTGGGAACTTCTTAAAATCCTCCTACTTCTGATAACCCCACAGCATCTGTGTCTACATTGAGGTAGGCAGTGTTCTTCCAATATGGGGTCAGGTTACCACGGTTACGAGGGCTCACGGATGGGGTGTCGTTCCAGTTTTCCAGAGCTGTAAATGCCGGAACATTCCCTCCTCATGTTGTCTATTTTATGTTCTTATTGGATGAAAAACAAACATTTTACTATCCCCCTGGTTTCCTGATGGTTCTCAGATCTGTTTGTCTTAATGTGTGTGTTTGCGTCTTTGTGTGTGTGTCTGTCTGTTCTGTTAGCTTGACAGTGATGCTGTGTTTGGTTTGGACCAGTGTGAGCTGTCTGCAACTGTTATTCCCTCTCATGTCAGACTGGTGAATGTGAAGAGAATGTTCTGGTGACTCCGTCATGTGGTCGGATTCCTGAAGAGGACTTGCTCTAAATTCTAAAAGATATGATAGAATGAGACTAGCTGAACTGTTCAACACACACAAGGACGCACACAGATGCGCATGGACACTCGCACGTAGCCCTCATGCACACACACACACGCAGGTTCAAAGACACACAAGCACAGACAGACACACTCAAGTGTACTGTAGACTCGCACAGGTTGCAGCAGATGGACACAGACACGTTCACACAGGAACACACAGAGCGACGCACACACACACAGGATCACACAGACACACACAGGAACACACAGACACACACAGGAACACACACAGGAACACACAGACACACACAGGAACACACAGACACACACAGGATCACACAGACACACACAGGAACACACAGACACACACAGGGACACACAGACACACACAGGAACACACAGACACACACAGGGACACACAGACACACACAGGAACACACAGACACACACGGGAGCACACACACACAGGAACACACAGACACACACAGGATCACACAGACACACACACACACAGGAACACACAAACACACACACGAAGAACAGACACACCACACTCAGCGAAACCGAACACACACACACAAGAACACCAGACACACACACAGGAAACACACACACACACTTATGCTCACACACACACATATGCGCATGCAGGCACACAGACATGCAGGAACACACATACAGGAACACAAGCAGAAACACACACACACAGGAACACACACACATAAGCAGAAACACACACGCAGGAACACACAAACACAAGCCCCTCTCCAGAGGCAGAGGTAAGAGGGTTTTGTAGTATGTCTCCTCACTGCGATCGATGGCTGTTGCGTAATTTTCCGTCGGGCACTTACCTAACCGCCTCTCTGAGGCTCTGCTTCCTCATCCGCAAGGACCAGCAGCCAATCACAGAATGACCCCGCAGCACGCTTCCTGCCATCACGCTTCAGCTGGCACCTGATTGGCAGCAGGACAACATGTGGTTCATGCTGTCATCCATTTGTATCCCTGTTGTCTGTGTAGTGTGTGTCTGCGCACATCGTGCATTGCTCTGGGTGTGTGTATGTGCGTTTGCTGTGTGTCTGTGCTGTGCTGTGCTGTGCTGTGCTGTGCTGTGCTGTGGACTGTCTGTGCGTGCTGTGCTGTGCTGTGTTGTGGTGTGTTGTGTGTGTGTGTCTGTGTGGTGCACATCTCATGCTAATGCCTGTGGCTGCCATGTGTGTGAGTCTGCTGTGTGTGTCTCTACTGTGTGTGTGCGTGTGTGTGTGTGTGTGTGTGTGTGTCTGTGGGCTGGCAGTAGCCCTCTAGGGACATTTAGAGCTGCTCACCTTTAAAGAGGCACCAGACACACACAGCCCAGTCAGTAAATACAGGAGATGTGCAGACGAATATATTACTGCTCAACTCCACACACACACACACACACACACACACACACACACACACACACACACCCTTGTACACTCATACTCACTCGGTCACTCTTTAGCTCTCTCTCTTTCACACACACACACACACACACAAACATTCAGTCTTTAACTATCTCTCACAACACACACACACACGCACACACACATGCATGCATACGTCTTGAGGACATCCTATTGTAGTGTTTTCTGTTGGTCGGTGTTTTGTGTTTGTGATACAAGTGAACATACAAGTGTCTTCTGATGTTTGTTCAAGTGTGTGTGTGTGTGTGTGTGTGTTAGATAGTATGTGTGCCAGTGTCTGTGATCCCTTTATTCTGAAAGGGCTTTAAGGATTTTAATTGAACTGGTCTCTGAGATGCAGAGTGTGTTTGCTCTATCATCTATCTGCCTCTTCTGCCTTAATACATCACATCAACTGACAACACTGGACCCACTGCTTCTGCTCCCTTTTCGCTCCTCTCTCTCCTTCTCTTTTTGTCCCATCCCTCTCTCCTTCTCTTTCTGTCCCATCCCTCTCTCCTTCTCTTTCTGTCCCATCCCTCTCTCCTTCTCTTCTTCTCCTCCCTCCTCCTCCTTCTCTTTCTGTCCCATCCCTCTCTCCTTCTCTTTCTGTCCCATCCCTCTCTCCTTCTCTTTCTGTCCCATCCCTCTCTCCTTCTCTTTCTGTCCCATCCCTCTCCTCTCTCTATCCCCCCCCCCCACACACAAAAAAAAAACATCTCCCTCTCCCTCCTACCTCCCCTCCCTCTCTCTCACACTCTCACCCTCCTTTCTCCTGCTCTCTCTCCCCGCATGTGTCCCTCCCTCTCTCTGTATCCCCTCCGCTCTCTCTCTCCCTCCCTCTCACTGTCTCCCCTCCTCTCTCCCTCCCTGTCTCCCCTCCTCTCTCCCTCTGTCTGTCTCCCCAATCTCCTCTGTTGTTCTGTCTCCTAGTGCAGTGAGCGTGTGTTGTTCTGTCTCCTAGTGCAGTGAGCGTGTGTTGTTCTGTCTCCTAGTGCAGTGAGCGTGTGTTGTTCTGTCTCCTAGTGCAGTGAGCGTGTGTTGTTCTGTCTCCTAGTGCAGTGAGCGTGTGTTGTTCTGTCTCCTAGTGCAGTGAGCGTGTGTTGTTCTGGTGGTCCTCCTAGGTGCAGTGAGCGTGTGTGTGTCTGGTCTCCTATGCGTAGCGCCGGGTTTGTTCTGTCTCCTGTGGCAGTGAGGCGTTGTTGGTTCTGTCTACTAGTGCAGTGAGCGTTGGTGTTTTGTTCTGTCTCCTAGTGCAATGCGTGTGTTGTTCTCTCCTAGTGCGTGAGGTTGTTGTTTGTTCTGTCTCCCTAGTTGCAGTGGAGCGTGTGTTGTTCGTGTCTCCCTAGTGCAATAGAGCGTGTGTGTTGTTCTGTCTCCTAGTGCAGTGAGCGTGTGCTGTTCTGTCTCCTAGTGCATTGTTTGTGTTGTGACAGTGTTGCCTCGTGTCTCCTGGCAGCAGCTTAGCCTTAAAGGATCCAGTCATATTCAGTGTTGTTGCAGCTGGACCAAGTGCACGCTTCACACATGAGAACTGTTTGCTCACTAAACCCTGACAGTTGGTCTTGATTAGACAAACACACAGATATGAGACTTGCCCAATACGAAGGCAGGCACACACTCAGAAAACATGCTGAAATGCTTGTAAGGAGCCGATGTCTGTTTCGAGACGATAGCCACGAGGCTTGGCCTGAACTGGCCTGGCCTGGCCTGGCCTGACCTGATCTGACCTGAACTGGCCTGGCCTGGCCTGGCCTGACCTGGTTTTTGTCTCTCTTCTTGTCTCTCGTTCTCCTCTCTCAATCACTTTTTCTCACTCCATCTTACTTTCTCTGTCTCTACAGCGCTCTCTCCAAACCTCTGGTGTCTCTCTTTGGGTCATGCAGTTCTTCATGTCTCCAGCAGGGGCTGGGTGCAGACCTCAAAGGAGAGCCCACCGTTAAGTTCCATCTCTGGCATTCTCAGGAACCAGACTGGGCTGAAAGGTCAGTGATGCCACACTCTCATCCTCGCTGCTGTTGACACTTGGCATTTCTATGATCTTTTGCTCTAATTAAAAAAAGGAGGAAAAACTGTTGCTATGGCTGTGGTTTTGTTCTGGAGCATCTGTGTTCTGTTGTGCGTTGTGTTCTGTTGGTTTGTGAGTGTTATCCATTCCAATCAGTCTCTGTCATTTAGAGGGAGACATGTGTCTCTCTCTCTGTGTTATCCATCCCTAACCCTAACCCTTCTACATGCAGGCTTCTTCCATCCATGTGTGTCTCTCTCTCTCTCTCTCTCTCTCTCTCTCTCTCTCTCTCTCTCTGTGTTATCCATCCCTAACCCTAACCCTTCTACATGCAGGCTTCTTCCATCCATGTCTCTTTGTGTATGTGTGTGTGTGTCTCTCTCTCTCTCTCTCTCTCTCTCTCTGTATGTGTGTGTGTGTGTGTCTCTCTCTCTGTATGTGTGTGTGTGTCTCTGTGTGTGTGTCTCTGTGTGTGTGTGTGTGTGTTTGTCTGTGTGTGTGTGTGTGTTATCCATCCCTAACCCTAACCCTTCTAGAAGGACGTTACTGAGAGGAGGAAGCAGCCCTCAGCGATGGCCTTGGTCTGTTGTCATGGTGATCCCTCCGTTGTGATTCTTCATAGGGTTTAGAAAACATGATCTTGTAAACTACACATCCCACAACACACATTTGTAACATAAACTACTGAGAGAGACAGGGTAAGCGAAAGGAAGGCAGCATGCAATAGGAGATTTTGAAATATTCAGAATGTGCCTAAATACGTGTTTTGGCATTTGTTGTGTCTTTCACAACAGGATCAATGAAGCAATCAATAAAAAGTTTATGGAAATAGAAAGTCCACCTTTAAACACTGCTTTGATTTAATGCATCTCTAAAGTGATTAGAACACACTGTTTCAGTTTGAACAAGAACCTAGAGCACGGCGCTTTGTTCTGAGCCAGCCAGCCAGCCAGCCGCTGTTCCTCCCATACTCCCACACCAGCTGCCTGAAGCCCGGATAAATCATCCAGCCAAGAGCCCCTCTGGCAGGGATCACCTCCCTGCCTGCACCCCTCCAAGCCCCTCGCTCTGGAGGTAGCGCTAACGTTTAGGGACATGAGGGAGGGAGGGAACGAAGAGGGGAGGGAAGGGAAGGAGGGAGGGAGGGAGGGAGGGAAGGGGTTGGGACAGGGATGATGGAAAGAGTATCTCTCCCAGGTCAGGAGGAAGGGGGTTATCTCCTGATCCTGCTTGATGAACGTGTGGTGTTAGAGCTGTCAGCTGGCAGCCCAGCTCCTTCACTCTGCTTGGCTCTGCCACGCGCTGCTCTCAGACAGCACAGATCCTCCTGGTATTACAGGAAGAGCTGAGGATGCAGAACAGGCGGAGACAGGAAGACAGTCTACGTTCTGGAACCACACACAGTCAGTCTAGCTTCTAGAACCACACACAGTCAGTCTAGCTTCTAGATCCACACACAGTCAGTCTAGCTTCTAGAACCACACACAGTCAGTCTAGCTTCTAGAACCACATACAGTCAGTCTAGTTTCTAGAAACAAATACCGTTAGTCAAGGTTCTAGAACCACAAACAGTCTAGGTTCCGGGCCCACGTACAGTCTCAGTATAGGGTCTGGGTCCACATACCCTCGGTCTATGGATTAGTCAGTCTAGAACCTAAACTTCAGAATCTGACCTAGCAAACCCACATCCATTTACCAGAGGAAACAACATCTTCTCAGCACCATGTGTCTGTCAGTCTGGACTGAGTTGACATCCCTAAGAGAGGGAGCGAGAGAGAGGGAGTGCGAGTGAGTGAGTGAGAGTGTGTTCTGAAGTGGTGTGGTCATGTGTGAGAGGCAGATTTTTCTGGGCCAAAGGGACATTAAAGACTGTGAGTCCAAGAGACCGGCAGTACTGTGTGCGTGTGCGTGTGTGTG
>BROE01000006.1:4877161-4889387 GCA_036571765.1 Plecoglossus altivelis | reverse complement strand
AGAGAGACAGAGAGAGACAGAGAGAGAGAGAGTGCATTTGCGTGTGTTTGTGTCACAGATGGACTGCACTGAGGTTACACCAGAGAGAAGAAAACAGATATGTTGGGAAGTGGAGTTTCCTGGAAAAGTCTGTGGAGCTTCTCACGCTTCTGCCTCTGAGAGAGAGACAGGTACACAGACAGACGGAGAGAGAGACAGGTACACACACAGACGGAGAGAGAGACAGGTAGACACACAGACAGATAGAGACAGGTACACAGACAGACGGAGAGAGAAACAGGTACACAGACAGACGGAGAGAGAGACAGGTACACAGACAGGCGGAGAGAGAGACAGGTACACAGACAGACAGAGAAAGAGACAGGTACACAGACAGACTGAGAGAGACATGTACACAGACAGATTGACAGATAGACTGATAAACAGGCAGACAGACAGATCGACAGATATTTGTTGCTGTATTCTTTAATTTATTATGGTGGTGCTTCGGCTAGTTACTGTGAGTGTAGCTTTACCCAAGAACTGTTTGTGTGCTCATTTGAAACGTATGCAGGCCTGTCCCATGTGACTTAAACACACACAGACACATGCCTGTGTTGAGCTGTTGTGTTAAACAAGGGTCTGATTGCAAGGACACCCATCAGGTGAAGTAGGTCATGTGAGGAGAGTTTGTGTGTGTGGCTTCAGGGGGAGGTCTCTTAGGAACTGCTCTGTGCTCTACATAGGAAGACATAACACCTTCCCCAGGGAGACTCCCTGTCTGTCTGTCTACCTGCATGCCTGACTGTCTGTCTGTCTACCTGCATGCATGCCTGACTGTCTGTCTACCTGCCAGTCTGCCCGAATGCCTGACTGTCTCTCTAACTGCCAGTCTGTCTGAACGCCTGACTCTCTGTCTACCTGCCAGTCTACCTAACTGCCTGTCTCTCTAACTGCCAGTCTGCCTAACTGTCTGTCTGCATGTCTGCCTGTCTGTCTGCATGTCTGTCTGGCTACTTGCTTGTATGTCTTCCTCAGAATAGTGTCTCCATAGATACTCATGTCCCCTAGGGAGACAAGGGACCAGAGATCTGAGTGTTATGGGCAAGCACCAGGCTTCACCATGGAAACTCCAATAAGAATCCAGCATGCTAGGACTGTGGTCTGGCTGAGCGGGTTTGCCTGTCAGAGAACAGAGAGGAAGCAGGACATCCACAGACCTGCCCTCCTCCAGTCCCACTCCTGGTGTTGTGTGAGTACTTTACTGGAAATGTCTTCAACACAACACAGGTCGGTTTCACCAGTTTCCTCACTGCATTCTCAGAATGTACCAATATTTATTTTTAGGTGTTGAATTTTAAATCATAACGTTACATAATGATTTGATTATGTATCCATGCATACGATTTCCTGTCCGCCCTGTGAATCTGTGAATCCGTGTGTGTGTGTGTGTTTGTGTGTGTGTGTGTGTGTATGTGTGTGTGTATGTGTGTGTGTGTGTGTGTGACACTGAGCTTCTCAGTATGAGCTACAGGGATGTTCCATAAAGTTTAATTATATGTTTCATTCCCTGTGGAAGGACTGAGATTAAACCAAATTAAATTGTGTTGGTGCATAAAATGTTTCTGCGCTGTAGAACACACGCAACTGCATGTGTATGTGCACACATGCTCACACGCACACTTCTGTGCACAATCAGACAAAAAGCTGACAGGCAAACATGATGCAACACTACAAAGACCTGAAAAACACTTGGGTTTGAGTGTGTTTGTGAAAGGGTGTAAGTATCCGAAATGATAGGGTGTGTGTGTCTCTATATGTGTGTGTGTGTGTGTGTGTGTGTGTGTGTGTGTGTGTGTAGTGTGTGTGACGATTGTGTGTGTGTCCATGCGTGTTTGTGTGAGTTTGATAGGCTGGAAAACCTGTATCCATCTGATTAGCTATTGGTGCTCTGAAGCCCCCACAATGCCCCCCCTCCCCTCCCCTCCTCCAGGGCAGCTCTGGTCATCCTGGTGCAGGACAGCCAGGATCGCTGGCAGTAGCTGGGATACAGGGAGAGTTCTGGGAAGGGATGGAGTCTGGTTAAACCGCAGCGCTGGGTGTAGCACTAACATGCAACGTTGCTCCTTCCCTCCTGTCGTCCTGTGAGGATGAGGGTAGAGGGATAAGGTCCTGCTGTAGTTATCCATCTTTACATCCATCATCCTCTTCCTCATCTTCTTACCACGTGGGTCAGCTTGACGGTCATGCGCTCAGCTGTGCACACTTGGCCCCCTGACCCCTGACCCCCGACCCCTGACGGTGGTCTAGCAACGATCCAGAGAACGATCCGCTCAGATCTGGCTTGCCCATCCTAATCGTGACCTTTTACTGCAAACACTAGCACTAAACAAGACAGACGTTAGTGAACAAAATGACAGAAGATCTAGGTCATCTGTTGTTCAAGTGGCAGAAATAGCCTGATGACAACGTTTTCTTACAGTTTACATTTTTCAGTTTATTTAACGGACGATTATTTCCAAGGCGATGTTCAATAAGTGCAACTATGTAAAAAGCACAATGAATCGAGGATCAGAAGTGCATCGTTTTACACTATTCCGACGAGTCAGAGTCAAGATTTACTTGCTACATCGTATAATAACCATCACAGTGCAACAATAATACCTCAATCACTTACATAGCCCTAACATCTCGACAACAGTAGCTAGATGATAAATATACTATACAGTGATGATGATATACTACAGTGCGATAATAACATCTCAGTTCCTCAATTATAGCCTTACAGTAACGTCTCGATTCCGGTAGCGAGTGCAGTGGGCCTAATTTGCGCAGAAAAAAATGACAGAAGGTGGGTGCAACATCAACTACTTTGAGTTTGGTTTCATATCAACAGAACCACAAATACAACGTGCAGAAAAGGGTCAAAGTCGTTGGTTTCACAAGAAGTGACGACGTGCTAAAGTGCTGCTTTCATTGCAGGGCAAAAAACACGAGTCCAAATATCGCTTGAAGAGAAGCGAGACCATGGCAGCAGCGGAAGCAACATAACGACGGAGAGGTGAGCGGGGAGAGGGGAGAGGGGAGGGGAGTAATAACCATCACAGTGCAACAATAATACCTCAATCACTTACATAGCCCTAACATCTCGACAACAGTAGCTAGATGATAAATATACTATACAGTGATGATGATATACTACAGTGCGATAATAACATCTCAGTTCCTCAATTATAGCCTTACAGTAACGTCTCGATTCCGGTAGCGAGTGCAGTGGGCCTAATTTGCGCAGAAAAAAATGACAGAAGGTGGGTGCAACATCAACTACTTTGAGTTTGGTTTCATATCAACAGAACCACAAATACAACGTGCAGAAAAGGGTCAAAGTCGTTGGTTTCACAAGAAGTGACGACGTGCTAAAGTGCTGCTTTCATTGCAGGGCAAAAAACACGAGTCCAAATATCGCTTGAAGAGAAGCGAGACCATGGCAGCAGCGGAAGCAACATAACGACGGAGAGGTGAGCGGGGAGAGGGGAGAGGGGAGGGGAGAGGGGAGGGAGGGGGGGAGAGGGGCGGGGGGAGGGGGAGGGGGGAGAGGGGAGAGGGAGGGAGAGGGGGGGAGAGGGGGAGGGGGGAGGGGGAGGGGGGAGAGGGGGAGGGGAGGGGAGATGGGGAAGGGGGAGAGGGGGAGCGGGGGAGGGGTGCAGAGGGGAGGGGGAGAAGGGAGGGGGGAGGAGGAGAGGGGAGGGAGAGAGGAGGGGGGGAAGAGGAGGGAGGAGGATGAGACCCGGGAGAGGGGAGGTGGGGAGAGGGGAGGGGGGAGAGGGGAGGGGGGAGAGGGGAGGGGGAGAGGGGAGAGGGGAGGGGAGGGGGTTCCAGCATTGTGATGTCGCGAAGCAAAGCGCCCGAGGCGGTTCGCACGGCGCGATGACGCCCTGGAGGTTAGCGAGGCTTGTTTTTGTGGCCGCGGTGGGGCGATAACAGCACTTGAGTCACATTGTGGACCATCATTCTAGGGTTCAGTAACACACGCGCTATTCTAGGCTTCAGTAACATACACACATGTCGTTCGAGGTTTCAGAAACTCACACAAATACCCACCATTCTAGGTTTCGGTAACACAATACTGAGATCTCAAAGGTCCTCAGTGTTCTGATCTCTGCCACATAGAGAATAGAGTTGGACACTGGCTGTCTGGACTGGTGTGGATCTTCTCTCTCTCTCCCTCTCTCTCTCTCTCTCTCTCACACACACACACACACACACGCTGGCAGCAGTCGATTAGGTCTGCCTCCTCCAGTGGACCAGGGTGACACAGGTCTCCAGGGGAAGACACTACCTGGTGGAGTTAATGCTTCCTGTCTCCCTGTCCTACCCTCGACCCTGAACACACGCTTGGAGGAGGCAGAGGAAGGTGGTGTTGGATGAGGAGGAGGGAGAAGGAGGTGGTGAGAGGGAGAGGAAGGGAGGTGTGTAGACTCAACTAAATTACAGGTCTTTCTCACCCCTGCACTCTGAGGCAGCGCTAATGTACTTGTGCGTGTGTGTGTGTGTCTGGGTGTGTCTGTGTGTGTGTTGAGAGACACAGACCAAAAGACAGAGCGAGAGATGGAGACAGGCTTGTTGTGACAATGCGGTGTAGTGACACCACTTAAAAAAGCCAGAACCCAACTCATTCCAAACATTCCTGCCTCAGCTGAACTCTGGAAGGACATTTAGTTCTGGCCTGCTATCTCTCATTTCCCTCCACGTACACACACACACACCAAAAATTTTCTTAATTACAGTCTTTTATTCCTTGTCTTCTCTCACTGTCTTTCCTTCTCTGTCTCTCTCTCTCTCTCGCTCTCTCACTCTGTCTCCGTCTCTCTGTCTCTGTCTCCCTCTTTCTCTCTCACACACAAGCCTTTGACCCCTGTGGTTATTTGAGACTGTGGCTTGTGTGGTACCTCTAACTTCACTGCTAACGCCCAGAAAATAAGCCTTCTTGTTTCCCAACACTAAAATCCACCTCTGTGACTGTACTAAATTAATATTCCTTAATCTGCTCGCCCTAAGAGGATTAACATTCAATTTTCATTTTTGTGTCTTCAAAACGGCTGCATCGTCATCCCAGCTGGGTGGTGTCAGTGAGTGGAGGACTCTCATCAGGCCAGACATTGTCTGTACTGCCTGATATGTAGGGGGTACTCTGAAGCAAATCAAGCAGGTCTTGGTGTGCTCCAGCTGTGGAGCCTGATGATGCTCAGGGTGAGAGGTGTCAGGGTCAGGGGTCGGAAGTTTAGGGTCAGGTGTTGAGTCCGAGAGGTCTGCCCTGCTGCCCCAGGGATCTGTTGAAGATGTGTGAACCAGTGTGTGCGGTCGTCAGAGCCCATGACAGGTCAAGGAGGCGAGGGGGCATGTAACTAGGGCACACACCCCTGCCCCCCTGCTGTGAGCTAGTGGATCTGGGGCAGGAGCAGGGCGGTATAGAGGGGGGGTGGGGGTGGGGGGGGGACGACTAGCATACCTGGGAGGGGGCACTTGAGAAGAGAGGGTGTTTATGTTTTTACAATGAATAACTCCCTCCCAGTTCACCGATCAGTCATCCTGTATTTCTCTGGCCTTGGCCTTGTCTCTGGCTCCTTCAGCCTCTGTTTCACATGAGACATATCACACTGTCATGTCCTTACCACTGAAGCTAATGAATTGACACCGTCTCTCTCTCTCTCTCTCTCTCTCTCTCTCTCTCTCTCTCTCTCTCTCTCTCTGTCTCTGTCTCTGTCTCTCTCTCTCTCTCGCACACGTATACACACACACACACACACACACACACATACACAGTCAGTGTTCAGCTTTGTGACCCTGCCCTGATACAAGGCCAGAATGACATCTTAACATGTGGCCTTCCTGCATTGTCGCCATGGCCACCTACCAGAGAAAAAACCCTGCACCTTCTCCTCTCTCACCCTGCTCCTCCTCCTCTCTCACCCTGCTCCTCCTCCTCTCTCACCCTGCACCTCCTCCTCTCTCACCCTTCACCTCCTCCTCTCTCACCCTGCTCCTTGTTCTCTCTCACCCTGCTCCTCCTCTCTAACCCTGTTCCTTCTCCCTAACTTTGCTCCTCCTACCTGACTCTCCTCCTCCTCTCTAACCCTCCTCCTCTCCTCCCTAACCGTGCTCCTCTTCTCCTCTCTAACCCTGCTCCTCTTCCTGACCAGATTTGTGCTGAACCTCAGATGATGGAATCTGTTTCCATACACAAGCTGTTAGCACATGGACAGACAACAGAGTGGACATCTGAATGAACACGCACACACACACATTCACACATATGCACACACACACACTCTGAAGGTGCCAAGCCTGCTATAATAACTTACACAAACAGGCGGGTGTCTGGGAGGATGTGAGCGTCTCTCCTCCAAGTCTACTTTTCAAGGTGCGGGGCTTCACATCTCCATGGCAACACCGAAGCGATCAAGAACAGGAGGGGGAGTGAAGGGGGAGGGGGAGGGTAGAGGGGGGGGGCTGTGGGAGGGGCTAATGTGAGGTCTTTTAGATGAGAGGCTGGTACGGTTTGGAACACTGTGACATTTACTAGCAAGCACTGAGAACAGGGTGGGGCTCTCAACCTCCGTCCGTCCGTCGGTGTGTATGTGTGTGAGTGTGAGTGTGTGTGTGTGTGTGTGTGTGTGTGAGGAGGGTCTAAGCCTAGAGGGGGTCCACACAGCAAGAGTCCAGGTGTGATGTCAATGCCTTGTGAAAGATGACCTCTCTTTTTTCACACACACTCACACACACACACACACACACACACACACACACACACACACGCACACACACACAGACAGATCTGCAGGGTCAGAGTGTGTGTTTGCATTGCAGGGACCTCCAGGTGTTATTGGACAGTTATTACCTGCATGCACCCAGTCTGCCCCAGATCTGTCTAACCCTATCCATTTCTGGCTGTTTATTTCCCCATCGCTCTGTGTATCTCTCTCTCTTTCTTCTGTTCATGTGTCTTTCTACCTCTCTCTCTCTCTTCCTCTCTCACCCCCCCCCTCTCTCTCTCCCTATTGGGTGCTAATAGGTTGATAGGCTGCAGTTCCTGTAAAACAGTCTTATCGTACATGAGCCTGATCAGATCAGAGCAGATGAACACACACACACACACAAAAATAAATATCCATCCTCCTCTTCTCCTCATCCACTCCTCCTTGTAGATGACAGAGCAGAGGGTGAGGTCATGGTGACTAGCTGAATCGAGGTGAGACCCGTAACAGCTATGTCACTGGAACCACATGGCCAGACGTTTTTAATCCTTCGTTTTCTCAACATAAAAGTCAACTTTTTTTTACAACCCCCCTTAGTCCTGTAAAATGGGTGCACTTGGAGCCCCCTTCTTTCAACCCATCCCATCGTGTTCCCACCTGCGGCCACAGGCGGCGCTGTCGCACCGCTGGCTCCCCGGGCCGCGGACGGGATATTCAGATAGTTTATGCAACCTTGCAGAACAGGACGGGCGGAGAGCGCGCTGGGGCCGGACAGAAGGATCACGCATTACAGGCAATGTAGAGAAACAAAAACTAGTTCATTCTTATTCTATGGGAGGAATTTGGATCACTTTTCATATAAATCTTCCCCCACCTCCTGTCGTGTATAATCCACCACAAAGCTGTCAATCAATCACTGCACGTTTCAGCACTTTCAGAAGTATTGTCGCTTCCTCGCGTCTCCCTGCGCCAAATAGTGAGAGAATGAGTGGGCGAGTGTATGTAGAGTCTGGGAGTTGTCAGGGCGCGCAAAGGCAAGAAGCGAAAGAGGGGGAGAGAGAGAGTGCGTGAAAGTGAGCGAGAGGGAGAAAGAGAGGGGAGGAGGGAGGGAGTGAGTGAGCTAGGGAAAGAGAGAGAGAGAGAGAGTGTGAAAGAGAGAGCGACAGGCAGAACGAGGGAGAGTTAGAGAGAGAGAGAGAGAGGGAGAGAGAGGTAGAGAGAGAGAGCGCGTTCTCTATTGATGCACTTGGCAGTTAGTTTCGGGCTGCTGTGTGTTGCTGTCGTGGCGGTGTGGCGGCTGGTTGCGGGGAAGTTAAGCACGCTGGATCCCGGAGCAGCCTACCACTCTCTCACCTGCGCAGTTCGGAGCTGCCATGGGGCTCGCGCCTGGATTTACTATCTTAATCATTCTGCCGGCCTTTCTGCACACGGACGGCCTGTACATCGCCAGTAGCGTTGGTACGTACCGTAACGTGGTCACAATTAGTGTTTGTGTCCGGCTGGGGGGGTCGTTCCATGGGTTATAAACTCAATAATGTAGAATAGTTGTTTTGAATATACAACATGCCACAGTTGAACTTGTGTGTGAGTGCTTTGAGAAAAGGAGGGGTCCACACCTTCACCCTGATGTTAGTGGTCCGTTCACGGTCACAAGGCTGGGCTGCGCGTCCTCCCTCCTCATCCCGGTACCGTGCAGTCGGCTGTCCCAGCATTTCTGACAGTTTGGGTTCTCTTTTAAGATTGGCAGAAGCAGAGCGATTGTTTTCGTTGGAAGCGACGTAACCTTATCTGATGGACTAGTGCAGCTATCTCAGGCACGAGAGGGGAGAGACCGATGTTATTGACTGCAAATGTGTAGACCTTTTCCCGGTACATGCCCGCGCGCAAAACCGGCGATGACGGAGGAACATATAGCGACATGGCACTCTTTGAGAGCTATGCAAGGGAATTTCTCTAAACTTTTTAGAAAGTAAACAAAGACACAGTAATAAAGGATACGAGCTTGCTGAACAGTCTGGCATTGCGCGGTTCTCAAATAATTGCTAGAAAAATGGACATTCGCTCACATCACTCAACCTTCCCCCAAACAAGTCTTTACAAACCACGAAACTGATGAAATAGCGATGTTGTTTTCTCGTGAAGGTGGTGTCTATCACATATTGTGTGTTTGTGTAAGTGTGAGGTACACAAACAGTATGTGTGAGATAGTGTGTACAAGAGTGTCTGTTGTTTCTCACAAATATGATAAGTGTGTCTCGGCGTGTGTGTAAGCGTGCGCGCGCGCGCGTGTGTTTGTGTGTTGAGGTGAAACATTCTGTCACTCAACCCTCCGGAGGGACTATCTCTCGCGCATCTAAAGAGTCCGTTTGGTGGGAGGTGTCGCTGTCAGTGTCACGGTAATAGCGCGAGCGCGACACAGCGCCAAGATACGGGCTTAAGATGCCTTGTTAAAGGGGAATGTAGGGGAAAAAATGATGGTTTGACATTTATAGAGTGTGCTGTGAACTGTGTCCAAGACTTAAGCCTATAAACTGTTCCCGGGCAGCACTGTTTTATAGTGCACGTGAAGATAACGGCGATGATAATATGAATTGGATTAGTGGTAGGCCTACGGTTGGCCACACAAAGTAATGTAATGATCTGTATCTTATTTTAGTGAACACTAAAGGTGCGAGGTGACGTTAAAGGTGTGAACACCTTTAGTACTGCATAAGACTCATCACTTGTGTTTCTGAGGCACGTGAGTCTCTTGACTCATGAATTCTAATTAGAAGTCAGCTCGCGCATTGAAAAAACATTATTCAGCGCCAGAAAGACGCAATTAGCACCTTGATCTTATAACCTACCGGCTACCGTCTTTCCTGCTGTCGGTGTCAGGGCACAGAGCGTGTCAGGCGCGCGCGTGCTTATTGCTGCTGAGGCTGCCGTTTCCACCCGCGCTACCTACTGGGGACGCGGTGTCTTTCTGGGTTCAGGGGTGGGGCGCGAGGCGATGTGTGTATGTTTGTGAGTGTGTGTGTGTGTGTGTGTGTGTGAGGGAGAGCTCGTGTGTGTATGTGTGCGTGCGTGCGTGCGTTTATATCGTACATAATGTCCATGCATATATATATATATATATTTACAATTAAATGTTTTAGACAGCATCCAATAACAAAATATATTGTGTTTTTCCTCTCCGCATCAACCCATTTCATCACTTGAACCACTTCTCTTCTCCATTCTCTCACTCAAACATTCATCCTCACATCCTATCACTCACCCCTCCTCTCCTTCCTCCACCTCTCGTCTCTCACACTTGTCAATCACATCTCTATCCCTCCTCCTGCTCTCGCTCTTTCTCTCCTTCACACACACACACACACACCCTCCCCCCATTCCCCCCTCCCCTCTTCCAGACTCCCTGCAGCATGCACTGGGGGAGTATGGACTGGTGAGGCCTGTTGCCGTGGATGCAGATGGACGGTTCGTGTCCCATGTGGTGTCGGGGGGGCAGCCCCGTAGGCGCTGGAAGAGGGAGGCCGGAGGAGGAGGGGGGAGCGAGGGAGGAGGAGGAGGAGGAGGAGAGGAGGAGGAGCACCGCCCAGACAGGCTGTTTTACAATGTCAGCATCTTTGGCCGGGAATTCCACCTGAGTCTGCGGCCCAGCATCAGACTGGTGTCTCCCGGAGCCCAGATGGAGTGGCATGACGACAGCAACGCCACGCACTTCCAGCCCCTCCTCCACGACTGCCTGTACGCTGGCCATGTCACAGACATGCCCGGAACAACTGTCGCCATCAGCAACTGTGACGGCCTGGTGAGTGTTTCCTCGGAAACGGTCCTGGGGTCCAGCTTGGTGGGGCGTAGATCTGAAAGGTCAGCTTGGCGACTGCATGGACGGTATGCTGTTTGGTTTGTTGAGGTGTCGGTCTGTGGGTTAATTGTCGGACCACGCTTCGTGTTGGTGGTGTTTCAGCCCCTAGCGAACATAGACTGTTGTCTGAACAGAGCGTTAGAAAGAGATACTGAAGTGCGGGAGACAGAGACAGACAGAGAGACAGACACAGAGAGACAGACAGACAGAGAGAGAGAGAGAGACAGAGAGAGAGAGAGGGGAAAGGAAGGGACAGAAGGGTAGAAAGAGACAGGGACATAGTGAGAGAGAGAATGAGAGCGATGGAGAGAGTCAGAGAGAGAAAAGAGAGAGAGGAGAGAGACCGAGAGAGAGACAGAGACAGAGAGACTGCGTAAGAGAGAGGAGAGAGAGATGGAGACACAGAAAGGACAGAGACACCCTGGCCTCTTGACTCTGCTGACTAAGCTTTGGGCCTGGTTGAGCCCCAGGTCAGAGGTCATAGCGGGGTCAGGTATATATTTGCTCCGTGTTCGGGTACGTGTTGTCCCCCTGTTCCAGACCTCCTGTGTGAAATACCTTAGTCATGTCTGACATCACACAGAATTAAACAGATGAGAGAGGAGTGTTTCGGAGAGGAAATGAAAGAAAACAGCAAATGAAGAGAATGAGAGAAGTACTCCTCTGGAGATGTGTGAGCATGATCAAGGCAGTGTTTTGGAATAACTGATTAAAATAACCTGTAAAGAATTTTGGGATAGTTTGTAATTGAAAGTTGCTTCCGTGTTTAGTAACTCCGCCAAACCCAGTGTAAGATGAAGGTAGCAGTGAAATCATATGCTGGGAACTTTGTATGTGTGTGTATGTGTGTGTATGTGTGTGTATGTGTGTGTATGTGTGTGTACGTGTGTGTACGTGTGTGTACGTGTGTGTACGTGTGTGTACGTGTGTGTATGTGTGTGTATGTGTGTGTATGTGTGTACGAACATCACAGAGCTAATGGCCTTTTGCTGGAGCCTTGCATAGCTGCAGAGGCAGGCCCAGAGGGAGAAGGAGAGATGGGAAGATGGAGAGAAAGAGATGTAGTAGAGAGGAGGGAAAGGAAGATGGAGAAAGGGAAGGAGGTGGAGGAAGGAAAGGAGGTGGAGAAAGGGAAGGAGGTGGAGGAAGTTGAGTAAGAAATGGTGAGGAGAGAGAGAGGGAGATGAAGGAGGGACAAGAGGGGAGAGAGAGGGAGAGGAGATAGGGAGAGAAGAGGGAGGGAGAGGAGGGAGACAAGAGAAAGGGAAGAAAGGAGGGAAGAGAGAGGGAGAGAAGAGAGAGGGAGAGAAGAGAGAGGGAAAGGAGGAGAGGAGGAGAGGAGGAAGAAAAGAAGAAGAGAAAGAGAGGAGAGAAGGAGAGGAGGGAGAGAAGGAGAGGAGGGCGAGAAGAAAGAGGGAGAGAAGGAGAGGAGGGAGAGTAGAGAGAGGGAGAGAAGAGAGAGGGTGAAGAAGAGGGGAGAAGAGAGAGGGAGCAGAGAGAAAGGAGAGAAGAAGGGAGGAGAAGGAGTTTAAGATCCTTCTGTGGAATGTTGAGTCTCAGCAAACACAGGTACTACACACACACACACACACACAGACACACACTAATTCGCTCGCTCACACACACACACACACACACA
>BROE01000006.1:4862335-4876526 GCA_036571765.1 Plecoglossus altivelis | reverse complement strand
CACACCTGGAGAACATACACACACCTGGAGAACATACACACACCTGGAGAACATACACACACCTGGAGAACATACACACACCTGGAGAACATACAGACAGAAACACAGTGACACACTCACACATTCACACACACACACACACACACACACACTCAAACACACACATACCTGGGGAACACACGTGCCTGGAGAGCACACACACAAACACACCTGGAGAATACACACACAGGAACACACTGACACACACACACACACACACAAACACACCTGGGTCAAGGATGCTAACATAGTCACACACCTTAAGTGTACCCCTGTTTACAGTCTAACCTTCCATGTGACAACACAACGTCTCTCTGCTTACTGAACAACCTCTGTCTGTGTGAGCTGCTAAGTATGTTTGTGTGTAGGCGTGTGTGTGTCTATCTATATGTGTGTGTGTGTGTGTGTGTGGCCAGAGGCAATACAGACAGGCTTTCCTAATGATGGTATTAAGAGTGAAGCTAGGCAGGCTGCTTTTGTTCCCAGCCCTCCTCCACCTCCCTCCCTCGCTCAGGAGAGAGAGAGAGAGCGAGAGAGAGAGAGAGAGCTGAACATTAAAGCAGAGAGACAGAGACAGAGACAGAGAGAGAGGCCATGTTCTCCAGTCTGACTGGCTCTGTGTTTGCCAGAAGAATCTGTTCATCAGGTGCTATCTGAGTGTATGTTTCTGGCTGTGTGCGTGCGTGCATCAGTGTCTATGTACGTGCATGTCGACAGTGGAAGGTTAGTTACCAGCTGGTTATGAGGGCCAGGTTGGTTATGGCTTGGCGATTGGGGGGTGACCAGTCTTGGTTACGGGTTACCTCCGGCTTTGTGGAACCTGCCACTGAACACACAGCACAACCAGAACCTCCAGTCCAGGTGCTAGCACTGTGTGTGTGAGCGATTCTTCCTCGGTGTGATAGCTGTGTGTTTCTGTTTCCTCTGCATGATTACATGCTGGCAGATGGTATCTCTTCTTCAGACCTTTAGCAGGTGTGTGTGTGTGTGTTATTAGTGAGATGCATGGTGTGCAGTATATGTGCTATTCTAGTATTAGCGAGGTGAACACACACCCCTCATTGATGATGTGCAAATCAGAGATCAAGTAGAAATGCCAAATTCAACCGTATAACCAGTCAGCGATCTAGCTAACCAAACAACCAGGCAGCCAGAAAGCTGACCTACCTACCAGGCAGTATGCCTGCCACCAAAGCTGTCATTCAAGTAGTCAGGTAGCCAGTCAACCAGCCAACTAAGCTGTCATTCAGTAAGTACGTCCACCAACCAGTCCGCCAGCCAGCCAGTGAACCCAGGCACTCTAGTATGAGCTAAGCTGTTTTTAACTTTCCATCCACAAACTATGAAAAGGTTTTCAGTGGATAGGTATATGTGTGTCAGTGTGTATGTGGGTGCTCGTGGGAGTTATTGTGTGTTAGTCTGTGTGCATGTGTATTTAAGAGTGTGTTTTAGTGGAGTGTGTGTATGTAGTGGTTCACACTATAAGCAGCTCTCAGCTGCAATCATCTCAAATTGAAATGATGACATCGATTACAGCACATAGTTCTAGTTGACTCGATAGAGAGAGAGAGAGACAGTGAGAGAGAGGAAGGTTGAGTGTCTGATAGTAGGTTCCTGTAGCGCGGCTCCACAAACACACAATTACTTAATCTAAAGCTATTATCAGAGTCACCCGGAGAGAGTGTGTGAGAGAGAAAGAGAGAGAGAGAGAATGAGTGAGACTGAGAGAGAGAAATGGAGTGAGAGAGAGATGGAATGAGGGAGAGATGGAGTGAGAGAGACAATGTGTGTGTGTGTGTGTGTTAAAAAGAGAGAGAGAGAGACTTAGAGAGAGAGAGAGAGAGAGAGAGAGAGATGGATAGGCATAACAGAACTGGCTTTCTCCAGGGCTGTCATTACTGCCACTCATGGACTGCACTTAACCAGCCCCTTCTCTGCCTTCTCTCTCTCTCTCTCTCTCTCTCTCTCTCTCTCTCTCTCTTTCAATCTCTCTCTCTCCTCTCTCTCCACCCCTCTCTCTGTAATTCAGAGACTGCTGGCTGCAGGTAGTGTTATATCTGGAGCTGGGATTCCCTAGTCATAGAAAGAGTATCTGAGTGTTCCTAGTGATGAATGAACTGTTGTTTAGCCTCTGCTTTCTCTGTTTTCTCTGACAGCCAACTTTCTTACTCTGTCTGACCAAAGCCCTGGGTCACTGCATCAGTCAGGCAGCAGCATGTCAGTCAGTCAGTCAGTCAGTCAGTCAGCAAGCCCCACCTTATCGCAGTTAGCTTCATCAGCATTTTTACTGCGTCAAAGGTGACCACCATCCTGCTGTTAACCATTTCCATCCCAACATTACATTTGGGTTCAGTTCAGTTATCTTAGGATGCCTGTTTCCCTTTTCCTTGCAATAACCTTGATACAAGAAGCATATGTCTTAAGCCATACACATGCACACACACATGCTCAGACACAGGTGCACAAACACACATGTATATCTGTCTAGTGTCCTGTGATGTGGTGTGGTAGCATCTCCCTGTGTATGGGACTCTCAGGCCTTGCTTGGAATCTTCCTCTTCTCTCCTCTGCTCTCCTCACTGGGTAGACGGTGATGGTGATGGTGTGTGATAGGACTGTCCTGACTGTCTTTTTGCCTGTATGTGACAGCTTGTAGCTGCCATCCACCTCCCTCGCTTTCTCCCTTCTCTCCTTAGCAATGCTCCCTCGCTCTCTTCTATCCATCTCCTCTCCCTCCCTCCCTCTCTCTCCCTCTCTCTCTCTCTCCCTCTCTCTCTCCCTCCCTCTCTCTCACCCTCTCTCCCACTCCCAGTCTAACTGACAGTTGCTGTCTCAGTCCATCCTGTCATGTTGCCTACCCATCCATGAGCTGGTTACCTAAGTGGATGTGGGTGTGTGTGTGTGTTGCCTAAGCCCTTGGTGTTACACTAGGTCAAATCTACAGATCTGCCAGCTACACCCACCTTCTTCATCTAGCCACACCCACCCTCCCTCCCTCATCTAGCCATGCCCATCCACCTTCATCTAGCCACGCCCACCCTCCTGCACCTAGCCACGCCCACCCCCCCTCATCTAGCCACACCCACCAGCCCTCATCTAGCCACGCCCACCTTCCCTCATCTAGCCACGCCCACCAGCCCTCATCAAGCCACGCCCATCAGCTATCATCTAGCCACGCCCATCCCCCTCATCTAGCCACACCCACCTGCTCTCATCTGGTCACTCCCACCCCTAACTCACCTCTCTTTTATTCCTCATTCTGTCCTTACCTCTCCTTCCCCTTCTCCCCCTCTCCCTCCCTCTCTGTCAGTAGAGCAGAAGGGCTGTGTAGAGGTCAGACTCCTCACTGAGACACAAGCTGTTGCTGCTCTCTCCTGCTCTACCTGCTAACCTGGCAGAGCAGGGCGCTCTATCAGCTCCCTGCTCCAACCAGGAGGGAGGCAGACAGGCAGACTGGCTGGTTGGCAAGCTGGCAGGTAGGTGAAGGAGGACACAGGCAGACAGGCAAACAGGCAGGCAGGCAGACTGGCTGATTGGCCAGTCAGGAGGAGGAGGAGGAGGCAGGCAGGCAGGCAGACAGGATGGTAGGCTGGTTGGTAAGCAAATGTCTGTGTTTGCTGTATCAGGAGAAGGGGTGGCAGCAAAGGAGAAATAGAGAGAGGGGTGCTATGGGGGGAGAACGAGGAAGGGAGACAGGAGGGGCAAGAAAGAAGAGGAGGGGGTAATCTGGTTAGGGGAGGTAACTATGAGAAATGAGAGTTGAACAGGCAGGAGCTCTCTGGAGCTGGGCTTTGATGTATGACAGCAATACTGGAGAGCTGCACTCTACTGACCTGCCTGATACACACACACACACACACACACACTCACACACAAACATCTGATTTCACACACACACACACCACACACACACACACACTACAGGCTATCCCTCCACTATGAAGGTAAAACACTCAATGTGAAACACTTATGAAGTAGTGTGTTGTCCAGGGTTGTCCTACCTCTACCCTGCCCCTGTCTCTACCCAGCCCCTACCTCTACCCAGCCCCTGCCTCTACCCTGCCCCTACCTCTACCCTGCCCCTACCTCTACCCTGCCCCTACCTCTACCCAGCCCCTGCCTCTACCCAGCCCCTGTCTCTACCCAGGCCCTGTCTCTACCTAGCCCCTACCTCTACCCAGGCCCTACCTCTACCCTGCCCCTACCTCTACCCAGCCCCTGCCTCTACCCAGCCCCTGTCTCCACCCAGCCCCTGTCTCTACCCTGCCCTTGTCTGTACCCAGGCCCTGTCTCTACCCTGCCCTTGTCTGTACCCAGCCCCTACCTCTACCCTGCCCCTACCTCTACCCTGCCCCTACCTCTACCCAGGCCCTGTCTCTACCTAGCCCCTACCTCTACCCAGGCCCTGTCTCTACCTAGCCCCTACCTCTACCCAGGCCCTACCTCTACCCTGCCCCTACCTCTACCCAGCCCCTGCCTCTACCCAGCCCCTGTCTCTACCACAGGCCTGTCTCTATCCTGCCCCTACCTCTACCCAGCCCCTGCCTCTACCCAGCCCCTGTCTCTACCCAGCCCCTGTCTCTACCCAGCCCCTGTCTCTACCCAGGCCCTGTCTCTACCCTGCCCTTGTCTGTACCTGGCCCTTGCCTTTATCTGATACACACACACACACATACTGGCTTTCATTCACACTCTATGGGCGTTGAATTGTAGCATGTCGAGTCCTTACAGGCATTAAGCACACGCCCTTGGTGTATATCGTGTGGTTGTGCATGACAGCCAGCCGTTACTGTTAGATGGAATCTTATGGCACGCCCTTCAGGAGCCTGACCGCTTTTCAGTATTTGTTGATATCACTGACTGATTTATTCTCAGGAGTCTGTCTGTCTGTCTGTTTTTCTGCCTGCCTGCCTGGTTGTTTGTTTTTCTGCCTGCCTGCCTGGTTGTTTGTTTTTCTGCCTGCCTGCCTGGTTGTTTGTTTTTCTGCCTGCCTGCCTGGTTGTTTGTTTTTCTGCCTGCCTGCCTGTCCTGCCTGCCTGCCTGCCTGCTGCCTGCCTGCCCTGCTGCTGCCTGCCTGCCCTGCCTGCCTGCCTGCCGCTGTCGACTGTCTGCTCTTCTTCTGTCTTCCCTTGTTTTGGTGTGTTAAACATATTTGGTGTGTGTGCTTGTGTGAGTGTGTGTGTGTGTGTGTGTGTGTGGTTGCACAGCAGTAGCAGCATCTTGTTCAGAAAAAAAGTTCAATTGTTTCTCCTTCTCCCCCCTTCCCCTCTCTCTCTGTCTCTCTCTCTCTCTCTCTGTCTCTCTCTGTCTCTCTCTCTCTCTGTCTCTCTCTCTGTCTCTCTCTTTCTGTTTCTCTGTCTCTCTCTGTCTTTCTCTGTCTCTCTCTCTGTCGCTCTCTCTCTCTCTGGCTCTGTCTCTCTCTCTGTCTCTCTCTGTCTGTCTCTCTGTCTATCTGTCTCTCTATATATCTCTCTCTGTCTCTCTCTCTCTCTCTCTGTCTATCTCTCTCTCTCCACCTCATCTCTTTGTACTTTCCTCCCCCACTCTCTCCTAGCCCTTCTCTCCTTTTTTCTTCTATTTAATGATTCCTGATATTCCCAGTATCATTGTTCTCCCAGGAGGTGTGGAAGACACACACCACATGCACAGTCACACACACCGCATGCACGCACACACCACATGCACAAACACACACCGCACACACGCACACACCGCACGCACACACCACATGTGCGCACAGCGTAGGCACACGCTCACACGTACACACACATGCATGCACACAGGCCTTGTAGGAGAGTCAGAGCATGTCTGGGAATATTCTCCCCCAATTTGTTATCCGTGAATGTAAGAGGAAGGTGGCTGAGCTTTCATCTAACCCTCCCCTTCCCCCTCCTCCCCCCTCCCCTCCCCTCCTTCCCCTCTTTCCCTTTCCCCTCCCTTCCCCCCTCTCTCCCTTCTCCCCTCCTTCTCCCCTCCTTCTCTCTCTCTCGTTTTCTCTTTTCAGCCAACTAGCTCGCTGTTTCTCTGCTTGTCTCTTTGTCATCTGTGAAAACCTGTTGGACACACACAGACACACACACACACACACACAGACACACACACACAGACACACACAGTGCCCCATGAGGATGCATGAACCACAGACCAGCCTCATGGTCGGTCAGCCTGCACGTTCCTGTGTGTTACCAGGGCGTTACCAGGGCGTTGCCGGGGCTTTGCCGGGGCGTTGCTGTGGCGTTGCCGGGGCGGGAGATGAAAGCGGAGTGCGGTGCGTGGATGTGCAGCTCCAGGTGTACGCTCCCATCGTCCTTCACTCCGATGCTTTGATGGTGGCATTGGCATTCCACAAGCCGCATACTGGAAAGACAGAGAGAGAGGGGTAGGGGAAAAGAGGGGGGGGAGATAGAGTGAGAGTGGGGGGAGAAAAGGAGAGAGATGGGTCAGAGAGAGAGATAGGGGGAGAGAGGGAAGGAGCTAGAGAGAGAGGAGGGGAGAAATAGAGGGGGGGAGTGAGGGAGGCAGAGGTGGGAGGGGAAATGTATTTTGTAAAATTGGAGAGCATGTATATATGTTTGATTTGGATCAGAGAGGCCCACACAGGGAGGGGCTCTGGAGCACATGTTGGAGAGGGGATAGGGTGTGTTTGATTTGGATCAGAGAAGCCCCCACAGGGAGGGAGTGTGGCGAACATAGAAGAGGGAGAATGGATGTGCGTAGATGAGAAGTGGTTGTGATGCTGGCATCAAATCTGACATGCTGTCATTGTGTGTGTGTGTGTGTGTGTGTGTGTGTGCATTCTCCTCTGTGTATGTGTACTCATGCCATCCTGTGAGTGTGTGTGTGAGAGTGTGTGTTTTCAGAGCAGAGTTGGTGGTGGCCCCTTGCTGCGTGATTTATGGCTATGTAATTGTGCTTCATCAACACTATCACATCTACCTAGCCCCCCGCCCCCCTTCCGACTCACACACACCTGAAACACACACACACCATAGCCATTTTTCTCTCGCCCACTCCATACACACACACCTTGGTCACACACACCTTACACACATGCACCTTATAGTCACACACACGCCCCCCCCCTCCCCAGCACTGTCCCACCCACCTTACACACAAACCTCCTATTTGGTGGAAGTAGGAAAGGTTGCTATAGGTTTTTCTAATAGGATTCCAGAGTGAGAGGGAGAGAGAGAAGGAAAGTAAGAAAGGGAGCGAGAGAGAGAGAGAGAGAGAGAGAGAGAGGTTGTGTGTGTGGTGTCGCTGGGGGATGCTGTTGTCATGTGGATTCTCCTCTGTGTACTGTACGTACCCTCATGCCATCCTGTGAGTTGTGTGGTGAGAGTGTGTGTTTTCAGAGCAGAGTTGGTGGTGGCCCCTTGCTGCGTGATTTATGGCTATGTAATTGTGCTTCATCAACACTATCACATCTACCTAGCCCCCCGCCCCCCTTCCGACTCACACACACCTGAAACACACACACCATAGCCCATTCTTTCTACGCGCCCCACTCCTACACACCAACCTTGGTCACACCACCAACTTACACAACATGTCCCACCTTATAGTCACACTGACACACGCCCCCCCCCTCCCCAGCACTGTCCCACCCACCTTACACACAAACCTCCTATTTGGTGGAAGTAGGAAAGGTTGCTATAGGTTTTTCTAATAGGATTCCAGAGTGAGAGGGAGACCGGACAGACGAAGAAAGTAAGGAGAGGGAGAGACGAGAGACGAGAGAGAGAGGCAGAGAAGAGAGAGAGAAGAGAGAAGACAGAGAGAAGAAGCACAGAGAAGGAGGTAAGGTCGTTGATGTGAAGGCTAGAGATGGCAGGCTGTGCTCCCTGCAGACAGGCTGGCTTCATCAACACAGGAACAGTATGCTACACTGGGGGACAGCAGGAGGAGAGGGGGAGAGAGGGGGAGAGAGGGGGAGAGAGAGGGAGGGAGGGGGAGAAAACGACAGAACTAGACACTGTAACTTGCCATAACTCTAAACTAGAAAGTCCCCCTTTCAGTGGCTCCACCTCTCCACCCTCTTCAGACAGGGAGGCATTGCTCACATCCATCCTCCATTTAGAAGCAAATGTTTCTCACCTCCACCGTCCGTCCTCCTTAGAGTACGTCTCACCTCACCTCCTCACCTCACCTCCTGTCTCCAGAGTACGTCTCCCTTCCTCACCCTCCCCCACCCTCTGTTCCCTACCAGAGTACAGTCTCACCTCACCGCCACCCTCTCCCCACCCCTCTGTCCTATCCAGAGTACTCTCACCTCACTCTCACTCTTCCCCCACCCTCTGTCCTTACACAGAGTACCGTCTCCCTCCCTCTCCCCCACCCTCTGTCCTACCCAGAGTACGTCTCACCTCACCTCACCTCTCCCCCACCCTCTGTCCTACCCAGAGTACGTCTCACCTCACCTCTCCTCCACCCTCTGTCCTACCCAGAGTAGTCGTCAACTCACCTCATCCCCACCCATCCGTCTCCACGAGTAGGTCGCCTCTCACCTCCACCCCTGTCCCCCAACAGAGAGGTCTCTCCAGCCTCCACCCTCTGTCCTCCACAGAGTAGGTCTCCTCTCACCTCCACCCTCTGTCCTCCACAGAGTAGGAGGTCAGTGAAGGACCTCTGGGTGGTTGATAATCTACCATCAGGTCTAATGAAGGTATTTAATGACTGTCTGCAGAAGCTGGGAGGGGTCATATCACCGGGCGCCCGCTTTTCATTTTCACTGCTATTCATCACTTGCTTGACAGGAAGTCCGTGCGTGCGCGAGCGCGCACGTGTGCACGTGAGCGGGCATGTGAATAAAAGGAAGGGGTTAAAAGCTTGGCTCGAGGATGATCCAGTGTTGACATTTCCAGATGAATTCTGCAGTCTTGAACAATAATAGTCTGTATTGGTAACGGTCAAGTCAATTAGCAGTAAAAGTTTTCTGTAGTTTGTGAGCATAATAACAATATTTTTCAAAAATGTTGAGTATAGTAATACTAGCCTTTAAAGCATTGAGTATAGTTATATACTTTTCTGTAAACTATATAATGCTATCCTCTAGTGTAAACTGGAGCGTATGGGAATCTGGTGCAGGTAGGAGAGAAATGTTTTGGGAGTTTTGTGTGTATGTGTTGTGTGTGCAGGAGAATGTGGTTGCTGGATGGAATGTGGTACATCTTTGGGTGTGTACGTGCGTGTCTCCATGTGTGCGTGTTTGAGTGACTGTGTGTGTTGGGGGTTAGAGGGGTCACATGGGGGTCCTCCCAAGCGTAAAACGAGCACCACTGCAGGGTCTCTCCAGCTGTCCAGACAGTTTAAATGTAACTGTGAATTAATAATCACACTGTAGACCACAGCACTGGGGGGAGGGGGGGCAGGGGGGCGGAGAGGAGCGGGGGCGAAACTCAGCACTAGAACAAACTGGAGAGCGAGGGGGGAGGGAGAGCCACCGAGGGAAGGAAAAGAAATGAAAACAGGTTTTTAGAGAATGGAGAGAGCATGGTGTTCATGGTCTGGGTAGGGCTGTGTTGAGATAGTGGGAGGTTTGAGTCTGGCTACTGGGAGGGCTGTGTCTGGGAGATTTGCGTCTGCGTGTCTGCAGCTGTGCCCTGGAGGGCTGTGTCTGGGAGAGTTCTGTCTGTGTGTCGGCAGCTGTGTCCTGGAGGGCTGTGTCTGGGAGAGTTCTGTCTGTGTGTCGGCAGCTGTGTCCTGGAGGGGTGTGTCTGCCTACTGGGAGGGCTGTGTCTGGCTACTGGTAGAGCTGTGTCTGGCTACTGGGAGGGCTGTGTCTGGGAGAGTTCTGTCTGTGTGTCGGCAGCTGTGTCCTGGAGGGGTGTGTCTGGCTACTGGGAGGGCTGTGTCTGGCTACTGGGAGAGCTGTGTCTGGCTACTGGGAGGGCTGTGTCTGGCTACTGGGAGGGCTGTGTCTGAAGAGAGAGAGGAAGGGGTGTTGTGAGATAGTGTGGTTGTGCGTGCGTGTGAGACTGTGTGAAAGTGTGTATGTGAGTGTGTATTCTTTATCTCCGCTGAAAGGTGAGGGCTAAACGGCCAGAGGGATGAGTGTCCTCTGCTCTCTCCTCTAATACTGACAACATACACCACACCAACACACACACATCACACCGACACACACACACACCACACCAACACACACACACCACACCAACACACACACATCACACCCCACTAACACACACCGACACACACACCACACCAACACACACACATCACACCCCACTAACACACACACACCACACCAACACACACATCACACAGGATTCCTTCCCTGGCTGAGTCCTCTCAGTTTGGAGCCATAGAGGCTGCAGCCAATCACAGGCTTTTGAAGAACGACGTGCCGGCCCACTTCTTCCTGCCAGTCACAGATGGGGCTCCAGGCCATGTCCCAGGGGAGACGAGCAGATCACAGAGAGATGGACACAGAGATGGAGACGAGAGGGATGGGAAGAAATACAGAGAATAAGAGAGAGACAGTGAGAGAGTGTGATAAACAGTGAAAGAGAGACACCTAGAGAAAGGGTGAGAGAGAGAGGAGAGAGAGGAGAGAGAGAGAAACAGCAGTAGAGAGTGACAGTGAGAGAGAGACAATGAGAGAAAGTGAGAAAGACAGTGAGAGAGAGAGGAGAGTTCATGTCCGTTCTGCCGCCGCTCACAGTTTGTTCTCCCTCACAGCTTTCTTCTTCTTCTTCTTCTTGTCTTCTTCCCTCGTCTCACACTGTTGCTCTGTCCTGGCTCCGCCCGTGTTTCCTCTTCCTTCTTCCTGTTTTTCTCATCTTCACGTTCATCCCTCTCTCCTCCCTGTCCTCCCTGTCCTCCCTCTCCTCCCTCTCCTCCCTCTCCTCCCTGTCCTCCCTGTCCTACCTCTTCTCCCTGTCCTCCCTCTCCTCCCTCTCTTCCCTCTCTTCCCTCTCCTCCCTCTCTTCCCTCTCTTCCCTCTCCTCCCTGTCCTCCCTCTCCTTCCTGTCCTCCCTGTCCTCCCTCTCCTCCCTCTCTTCCCTCTCTTCCCTCTCCTCCCACTCCTCCCTCTCTTCCCTCTCCTCCCTCTCCTCCCTGTCCTCCCTCTCCTCCCTGTCCTCCCTCTCCTTCCTGTCCTCCCTCTCCTCCCACTCCTCCCTCTCTTCCCTCTCCTCCCTCTCCTCCCTGTCCTCCCTCTCCTCCCTCTCCTCCCTGTCCTCCCTCTCCTTCCTGTCCTCCCTGTCCTCCCTTCTATCGTTCTTTTGGCTTCTCTCCCAATCAGAATATCATACTTATCCAAAAAGAGCGCGGAGTCAGAATGATATAAAGGGTGAGAGGGGAGAAAAGAGAAGGGGGAGAAAGAGAGTGGGGGAGAGAAGGAGATGAGGTGAGACGAGACTGGCGACAGAGAACAAGCCAGAAGTTGGACAGAGAGTGATTGAAATCTGTGTCTAATTGGCTGCAGGTCTTGTCTCGGTGTTCTAGATCTTTCTGGGGGCTTAGACACCCTGTGGCCAGACACGCACAGTCGCGCGCAAGTACGCATATGCACACACGCACACACAATCATGCACACACACACACAGTCATGCACACACACACACACCAGGAAACACACACTCAATCTGAAACACACTCAAAACAAAGCACTATGTACAGATTCAACATGTGTGATCATTTGAGACTTGACAAATGAAACAATGACAGTGTGTGTGAATCACCTGTAAGACTGTGTACTGGTTCAGGTGTGTCCCAGATCTCAGATGCACCAGACTACTGACCACCAGACCATCCAATGGGAGTTGATTCTGCAGTAAGAGCTCCGCCCTCTTTGACATGGTGTTTTGTGATTGGTCAGGATGAGTCACAGAGAGTAGCGTGGGGCCAATCAATCCACTCCAGACGCACGAATACACACACACACACACACACACACACACACACAGAGGCAGACAGGCAGCCATAACCACATGCACGCAGGTAAGCAAACACACACACACACAGAGGTATTCACACACACACACCTACACACACAGCCAGAGACAGTGAGTTCACTGCAGACAGAGCCCCTTGTGTCTGGGCGAGTGGCCGGGAGCCATGGGAGGAGACATCAGGTAATTAAAAAGAGGAAAGAGAGATAGAGAGCGAGAACAGAGGGAGGGAGGGAGGAAGAGACAGAACTATCATTATCAGTCCAACCACAGTTAATCACGTTCATGAATAAGGGTGCTTCTCCGGCATGATGTTTTTAACGTGGCACCCTGAGCGCGCGCGCTTGCCGTGCGCGAGCATGTGTGTGTACGTGCGTGACAATGTGTGTGTACGTGTGCAAGAATGTGTGTGCGCACTGTACCGTGAGTCTGTCCAGCAGTTAAATATTTAGTTGGATCTGTCAAGCTGGCTAGGCACTTCCACCTCCTGCATGGGGAGGTGGGGGTGAGGGGGAGGTGGGGGTGAGGGGGTGAGGGGCGGGGGCGGTGGGGAGAGGGGGGGTGGAAAGAGAAAAGGGGGAGAGAGGGAGAGGGAGGAGGGCTTTGAGAGCGGGGGGAGGAGAGGGATGAAGAGAGGGATTGAAAGAGACCGAAAGAGAGACGTGGAGTGAGACCGAGTGTGTGTTTGGAGAGAGAGAGAAACGGAGATGGAGAGACGGGGAGAGGAAGGAGGATGGAGGATGGGATGGATGTGGAGACAACTCAATCATTAGCAGATAGACCTCTGCAGGAGTCTCAGACTCTTGTCCTTCCCTCCTCTCCTCTTGTCTCCTTCCCTCCTCTCCTCTCCTCTAGTCTCCTTTCCTCCTCTCTCCTCCTCTTCTCTTCTCTAATGATGGGAATGCCTTATGTTTTCATTTCTGTTTGTTTTACGTTGCCATGGCAGCGGTTACTGAAGCGAGCTTGTCAGGTGTCTGTTGGTTTGGCCCCTTCCTTTGAAGCTGACATGTGCAACAGAAACACACCCACACACGCACGCACGCACACACGCGCACACACACATTCACACACACGCACACACACATGCACGCATGCACACGCACACACACATACACACACGCACGCACACACACACACACATACACGCATACCTAGTAGAACACACAAACACGGACACAAATACAGAGACACAAACACACACACACAGACATACACATGTACAGAAACACGTACGCACATGCACCTACACAGACATACACATGGTCATATACACAGAGATGCACATACACAGAGACACATATGCACACACACACGCGCACTGACACACGCAGACACAATCTCACACTCACATACACACACACTCAGACACACACGGAGACAGACACACACACACACATACACATAGACACATATACACACATGTACAGACACACACTCAGACACACACACACACACAGTGAGTTTCTGCTAGCTGTAGACTTGGAGTCACAGGGGCATGGCTGCTGGGTCCCTGTCTATAAAGCATGTGAAGTCTGTCTCATCCTGGCCTCATTCATCTGCTGAACAACATCCTCTGGATGACACACACACGCGCACACACACACACACACGCACACACACACTCAGAAATGTCTCACTATTGTACATATTCCTTATTCCTCTCTGTGCCTTCACCCTCTCTCTTTCTCTCTAACTTTCTCTTGGTATTTGCCCCCCCCCACCTCCTTCCTCCCCCACGCTCCTCCCTCATCCTCCTCCCCCACCCCCCTTCTTCCCCACCTTCCTCCCCCACTTTCCTCCCCCACCCTCCTCCCCTCTTGCACTAACCTTTCTCGAAGGTTGTAAAAATGTGGCAGCGCCTGTTCGGTTCATGTTTGTAAATGTATATATAGAGATATATATGTATATATAGAGATGTATATGTGTATATATATATATATATATATATATATATATTTGTTGTTGTCGAAAAGTTGGTGTCTGTGTTAAACATGTCATTGCTTAGCTTCTGTATATTAGCCTAGCAGGTAACCTCGCCCGTATCTTCGCTTTCAGGCTGTTCGTTTATGCTGTTGGACTGTTATTTCATTTTCCATGAGCTTGAAATAGCAGTTAGGTTAGCTGAACTACAACTTTAGCACCTTTCACTTGTGATGACTTCATGGTTGACTTGGGAGGAGTAGCAGCTAGATTTGAGCTTGTCAGTGGTCAGGTGATGTCTGTTGTGTTGGGCGGTATGTCTGTATGTCTGCTGT
>BROE01000006.1:4842459-4853280 GCA_036571765.1 Plecoglossus altivelis | reverse complement strand
TGTGTGTGTGTGTGTGTGTGTTCATGTAAGTGTAGCCTGCGTGTGTGTTTGATCAGCAGCTTCAGTGTTTAGAGAGGACACACAGCAGTCAGCAGGTGGGGTTGGAGAATGTTCTTCCCTAAACCCCAGGGGCATCGGCCGCCTGACAGCCCTGCAGGTGGACCGAGGGTAAGGAACATGAGAGAGGGAGAGAGACACAGAGAGAGAGACGGAGAGGGAGAGAGACAGAGAGAGGGAGAGGGAGAGGGAGCATGAGGGAGAGAGACAGAGAGAGGGAGACAGAGAGAGGGAGACAGAGAGAGAGAGAGAGAGAGAGAGAGAGGGAGGGAGGGGAGGGTAGGGAGGGGAGACAGAGAAGAGAGACAGAGAGAGAGACAGAGAGGGAGAGAGAGAGGGATGGATGGAAGGAAAAAGCAAGAGAAAGAGAAAGGTGGAATATGGAGGGAGAGAAAGGAAGAGGTGATGAGTATGCCTGTTTAGGGTTGATAGTTTGTGTTTGTTGCGTAGGATGACGCTGTATATCCCAGATTAACATAATTAGCCATAATCTACTGTCCGCAGAACAATAAGTAAATAATTGAATTCACTTATTTAATCTGTTTTAATATTTAACATGAATTACAGTTCACAGTGAGAGAGTGGACGGGGAACCTTCAGTAAGTACTGAAGCACGATGGTTTGAGGCGGGCTCTGATCTGATCTGACCAATCCTAGTTAGCATATCCCTGGTGGCTCTTGCTGATTTGGTTGTTGTAAGGGAAGGGGTGTGGTCTGAGCTGATCTAGTCAGTGAGTGTCCCAAAACAAGTTCCCATGATCCCTCGCTTGGACTCCTGCGTCCTGATTGGCTGAGAGTAGAACACCCTGCAACCAAGAGAATGTTTGATGTTTTATTCAGTCTTTCAGAAGAAGATGTCCAGTTCTTTTCTTGCTCTCTCTTCCCCATCCTCCCCCTTCTACTCACTCCCCCTCCTGTTTCTCTCCGCCCCTCTCCCCACCCCTCTCTCCATCTCCCACTCCACCCTTCTCTCCCCCCTCCCCACTCCCCCTCTCTCTGATCGATCTTACCGTGTCTCAGAGTCCCACATGTCATCTTTTTCTTTGACACGGCTCTGCTCTCCTCTGCTTGGTATTCCAGAGTGTGAACTCATGCACCACACACACACACGCACACACACACACACACACACTGACACACACAGCCACACACACTGACACATACACACACATCCCTTAGCTCTGATAGGAATGCTGCACCACGACTCAGAGAACCAGGAAAGAGAGAGAAAGACTAAGAGAGAGAGAGAGAGGGAGAAAGAGAGATGGAGCATGAGAGAGAGACAGAGAGCAAGAGAGAGAGAGATAGACAGAGAGAGAGAGAGAAAGAGAGAGAGAAAGAGAGAGAGAGAGAGAGAGAGAGAGAGAGGGCAGGTCACCGACTTGTCGACATCCTTCCGGGACCAAAACCTCAGACTGACAGGGAGAGCAGAGGGAGGCAGGAGGTAGGGGGGAGGGAGGGGGAGACAGGGGGAGAGAGAGGGACAGAGGGGGAAAGAGTGAAGGAGAAAGGAGAAGAAAGCTTATCTGTCCTTTTGTCCGTATTGCTTTCATACTGTTGTGGTGATGATCCACAGATGTGTGGAGCTAGGAGTCCCTACTGTCTGCTACTGGCAACATAAAGGTATATATTTACATATTTACATATATACAGATACATATTTACATACATTCCAGTACATATTTACATATTTACAGATACATGCAGTATACTTAAACACTTGCCTCTAACATACAGTTGCATAAAGTCAGGCACAGACATCAATATTGGTACAAATATGTAGAAACATACATGTAGGAACAAGGTATTCAGGTATTTAGAAAAATAACTCTAAATATATGGATGTGTACAGGTATAACTATCTATTACCACAGGACAGTAAAACCTCCCAGATGTGCGGCTGGAGTGGGTGGAGGTGTGGGTGGAGCAAGCGAGGGGGCTGGTGAAGGTATGGGTGGAGGTGTGGGTGGAAGGAGCGAGGGGGCTGGTGAAGGTATGGGTGGAGCGAACGAGGGGGCTGGTGGAGGTATGGGTGAAGCGAGCAGGGGAGCTGGTGGAGGAGTGGGTGGAGGGAGCAGGGGAGCTGGTGGAGGTGTGGGTGGAGGTGTGGGTGGAGCGAACAAAGTGGCTGGTGGAGGTGTGGGTGGAGGAGTGGGTGGGTGGAGAGAGGGGGCTGGTGACTGCTGTAGGGCAGCCAGTCACAAGAGACCTTCTCCTCCTCTGAGAAAGATGCCAGTGTTTATCACTCTGAGGCTCCAAGTATGAACCAGGGCTACAATCCTCCAAATCTAAACAGAAACTTCTCTCTCTCTCTCTCTCTCTCTCTCTCTCTCTCTCTCTCTCTCTCTCTCTCTGCTGAGAAACACACTTTCTTTTCCTCCCTCGCTTCACACTCCTTCGTCCTCATCCTTTCTTTCTCCTGTCAGAATGAGGAGAGAGAGCGCTGAGCATATCACTGTTTGTGGATATCTTTTCTTCTCCTCTTTCCCTCCTTTTCTCTCCAAACTCCCAGAATCCTCTCTGTCTCAGCTCTCCCCCATGGTTTCCCTCCCCGGCAGTTGGTTGCCGTGGTAATTACCAGTTGTCTAAACAGACAGATGGAATTAGAGAGAGTGACGGGCAATTTTCCGAGCGCCTGTTTTCCGTGCTTGTGTTTCTCTGAGCGTGTTTCTGTGTGCAAGCTGGTGTGTGTGTGTGTGCGTGCTGGTGTGTGTGTGTGCGTGAGGGTGTGTGTGTGTGTCAGAGTGAGGGTGTGTCTGCGCATGCTGGTGTGTGTATGTGTCATGGACAGGGGATTACCTGACAGGAGATGTTAGTACAAACTCTGACCAGGACACTTTCATCTCCTTCAAATGCTAGGTGTCCCTTTCTCTCTCTCTCTCTCTCCCTCTCCCTCTCTCTCTACCTCACTCTTTCTCTCTCCTTTCCCCCATTCGCTGTCCCCCTCTCCCAATGCACAAGAGTGCTCAAACTAGTTAAAAGAGCGAGGCGAGGGAAAAGGAAGATTGATGAAAAGCAATATCATAATACCAAAGTTCAGAGATGTGCCTTCCTTCAAGAGATTTGATTATGAGATTTACTAATGCCTGTTTATCGCTCTCCTTCTCCTCCATCCCTCGTTCTCTCCCAGGCTGGCATGATCAGGACAGAGCAGGAGGAGTTCTTCATCGAGCCGGTGGAGAAGGGGGATGGAGGGATGGGGGAGGAGGAAGGAGACGAAGGACGGCAGCACATCGTCTACCGCTCGTCTGCGGTGAAGAAGACAGACGTCTCAGAGGAGGCTACAGACTACCACTCCAGAGGTACCTCGACACTCACAACCTCGCAGCGCACATGCGTGTGTGCGACCAGACTCCCAGTGTGCGGCCAAACTCTGATAGCGTGTGTGTGGCTCGACGCGCGCTTAGAAAGTGTGTATGGCAACAACCTCACTGATGCGGTGCCCTCACCACCTCCTTCTCGTAGCGTGTGGGCGTGCGTGTGTGTGCGTTCTGGAAAACCAAACTACAGGGAAAGCTACTGGGCTCTCAGGAAGGAACTCAATTATTCACATAGGTCTCTGTCCTCCGTGGTCCTCTTAGTGTGTGTGAGTGTGCAGTTATGTGTGTGTGTGCGTGTGTGTGCGTGTGTGTGTGTGTGTGTGTGTGTGAGAGTGCAGTTATGTGTGGGTGTGTGTGTGTGAGTGTGCAGTTATATGTGGGTGTGTGAGTGTGTGTGTGAGTGTACAGTTAATGTGTGGTGTGTGTTGCGGGGTGTGTGTTGTGTGTGCAGTTATGTGTGTGTGTGTGTGTGTGAGTTTGCAGTTATGCGTGTGTGAGTTTGTGTGTGTGTGTGTGTGTGTGTGTGTGTGAGAATGTGCAGTTATGTGTGTGTGAGTGTGTGTGTGAGTGTGCAGTTTTGTGTGGGTGTGTGTGTGTGTGTGGTGTGTGTGTGTGTGTGTGTGTGTGTGTGAGTGTGAGAGTGAGTGTGTGAGCGTGTGTGAATGTGCAGTTATGTGTGGGTGTGTGTCACATCACTGCAAGGCTATAGTCTGTACCAGCATCCTGTGGAGAGAGAGAGGCTGTGCTGTGTGTCTGGGTTCTGTTTCTACTGGGGGAAAAATGAACACACACAGCACACATCATGTAGCACACTCACCGACACACCACTACAAACACATCATGTACTCACTCACTCACACAGCACACACACACGTGTAAACACTCTCTCGCCGTCACACAGAAAAGAAAAAGAAAAAAAAAAAACACACACACCAGCCTGTACACACTCACACCACACACACAGACACACACGTACACACCACACACAACACACACACTAGCACACATGCATGCTTGTTTGTACACATGCATACACACGCACTCTCACACGACACACACACACGACACACACGGATGTACACACTCACACACACAACACATCACATGTTAGCATCACTCACACACACACACACACACACACACATGTACACACTCACACACACACGTCAAAGTGTCCTGCTGCAGAGGTCTTCATCTTCCAGTTGTTCTATCCTGAGGAAGTGGCCGTCCAATCAGAATGATCGATTTGGCGTCTAGAGGTCAATCAATCATGACCTCAGCCAACGACGGAATGCTGCAATATCACCAAGCAGGGAGGAGCCAGACCGGACCTTCTGCTGAGGAAACAAGGCTGGTGTTTACAGGAACAGAAGCTTAACCAGCCTAAACATGAACATGCAACACTGTGTTTGTGTGCTTGATCTTTTGTGTGTGTGTGTGTGTGCGCACGTAAGCTTTTATTGTTTGAGTGCACGGTGTGTGCACGTACGCGAGTGTGTGATTATGTAGGCATTCGTGTGTGTGTGTATGTGAGTGCTTGCACGTGTGTGCGTATGCATGTGTGTGTGTGTGTGTGTGAGTATGCACATGTGTGTGTGTGTGTGTGTGTGTATGCACATGTGTGTGTGTGCACATGTGTCTGTCAGTGTGTGCATGTGTGTGTGTGCGTGTACGCACATGTGTGTGTGCGTGTGTAAGTGCCAGGTGTCAGCATCAGGTCTGTGGTTCTCTTCAGCTGTATGTTGTAACTGGGCGTTCCTATGGAAACTCCCATCTCATTAGATGTTCAGGAGTAGAAGGCTGAGAATAGCACACCACACTCACACACACACACACCCCCTAACACACCACACAACACAGCGTGTACACCCACCCACACACACCATGCATGCACACACACCATGTACACACACACACCAGTTTCTCGTTGCATTCGGGGAGCAGAGATGGGTGGAGTTAACCAGAGTGTAGGACTAGCAGGGCAGCTCCAATGGGTGGAGTTAGAGTGTAGGACTAGCAGGGCAGCTTAGACGGGAGGAGTTAACCAGAGCGTATGCCTTGCAGGGCAGCTTAGATGGGTGGAGTTAACCAGAGCGTTGGCCTTGCAGGCCAGCTTAGATGGGAGGAGTTAACCAGAGTGTAGGACTAGCAGGGCAGCTTAGACGGGAGGAGTTAACCAGAGTGTAGGCCTTGCAGGGCAGCTTAGATGGGTGGAGTTAACCAGAGTGTAGGCCTTGCAGGGCAGCTTAGATAGGAGGAGTTAACCAGAGCGTTGGCCTTGCAGGGCAGCTTAGATGGGTGGAGTTAACCAGAGCGTTGGCCTTGCAGGGCAGCTTAGGCGGGAGGAGTTACACTTGCAAGCAGTTGGTACAAGCTGCTGCTCCCTGGCTGTGGAGCGTGGAGCCACACGGGTTATATTTAGCTTCTCAGCAGAGCAGCAAGGGGGAGGAGGGGGAGGGGAAGGAGGGTGATTGATTTGGTTATCGCACCCTAATCTGGAAGAAGGTGTGAATCAATGTCCTAAGTGGAGAGAACTGCCTTTATTATTAATGTCATCCCTTCATCAATGAGGGTCTAGCTAGATGGAAAACTCTCCACTATGTTTCTGTGTCTGGGTGGACAGGGCTAGATCCTTCCATCTCCCCATACCCTCTCTGTAATGGACCCCCTATATCTTTCCCTCATTTGTGCTTGTGTGGGCGCAACGTGTGTGTGTTGTGTGCGCGCGTGTGTGGTGTGCGTGTGTGTGTGTGTGGTGTGTGTGTGTGTGTGTGTCCAGGGGCCGGAGACATGCCCAGACAGATGGACCACCACAGGGCTTTTTCCCACAATCCTCTTTTCCCCTTGTACTAACTGGGCAACATAGACACCACACATCTCTCTACCTAAATGGAGATCCGTGTGTCTCTCTATCTCACTCCAGATCCTGATCTCTCAGTGCAGATAGTCCACACGTCTCCTTCTCTCGGTATAGACAGTGTACATCTCTATTTCAATGTATAAACTCCTCCTTGTCGCTCAGCACGTTACTGTCTCAGCATAGATACTCCACATCTCTCTCTGTCTGTTGTTTGCCGCTTGTCGTCAAGGACACTGGTTTATGAACAACATTGGAATTGACTCGTATTACTCACACTCATAATCTTATTATCACTCTAACTCTTGCACGCACGCGCACGCGCACGCGCACACGCGCAGGCACACACACACACCACACACACACACACACACACACACTCTGCAGATGTTTTGGCCTTCTAAGTGAGTTTGAGAAACAGTCAGTCAGTGGGCCGTACCAAGTCGCCATGGAGACGGGGGTGATAGAGAACACTGGGGTGACGATGTATCCTGTTAAACCGAGAGAACCCAGCTAGGGTCAGATAGAGGCCAGGGGCGTCAGTCAGTGTAGCCTACAGTAATGTCGCTCTCTCTGTCTCTCTGTCTCTCTCTATCTCTCTCTCTTTCTCTCTATCTCTGTTTCTCTCTATCTCTCTCTCCTAAAAGCATGCCCCAGTCACTGTTGCACCTTGATACCTGACAAAATACACCAGCCAATCTCTGCAGCCTGGGTGGCTCAAAGAGAGAGGGCAGACACTGAGCATGCTCAGATCTGTCACATTGAGACGTGTTACGGTCACTGTCGTTATGGTCACTATTGTCATGGTCACTCGGCAAACTTTGATCTCTGTCCTCACGGTCAGAAGTCGGCGTCTCTGTCAGTTTCTCCTGACCAGCCTCCAGCCCTGAGGCAAGATGGTCGCCAGCCCTCTCTGTCAGAACCAATCGCTTGTCCATCATGATGCTGGTGTGCCGGGTCTGGTCACAGGCCGCTGCCGAGCCCTCGGGCTTGGCCGCTGGCTGGTTTACGCCGTGAGAAACAGCACTTGGAAAAGGACAGGGAGTGTGAGACAGCGACTGACAGGAAGCCCTCCAGCTCCACAGAGAGTTAGCTACTGCCTTTCCACCACTGCCTTGAAGAGTTAGCATGAGGTAACATCGTTGGGTTAGAGCTCTGCTGTCATTATTAAAATACTCGTCCGTTGCGATTTACTGCTGTCCTTTCCGTCCTCGGCCAGTTTGAGAGCCACCGAGTTACCATCAGTTAACATGAGTTGGCAAATGTTAATATCTATTAGCATAAATGTACTTAAATTAACATCAGTTAGCTCTAGTTAACATAATTTAGCAGTTGTTAACATCCGTAAATATCAATCATGAAAATCTGTGAATATCAGTTAGCATTTACTATAATATCAATTATGGTCAGATAGCGTCAGTTAGCATCAGTTAGCATCTTATAACATCAGTTAACATCAGTTAGCATCTTATAAGATCAGTTAGCATTGTTTTTAATATCAGTTAATCCACGCCCTGACTCAAAGGGGGATGTGCCTGACAGTTATCACACACATACATCTTCTGGGTGCAGGGACAAGATACACATTTAGATCAGATAAGCACGGATGTAGGCTATTCACTTACACATTCACACCGATACAGTGAGTGAGTCCAGGTGTGCCTGGGGGAGGAAATTACAGGCTTTTGGAAGGAAGTAGTTGAGCAGCCAGATGCTTCCTGTCTCTCCTCTGTGGCCACTGGCCTCTCCTTGGAGAGGACGCCTGGGTCTGCTCACTGCCTGTGTGTGTGTGTGTGTGTGTGCGCGTGTGTGTGCGTGTGTGTGTGAGAGAGTCTGTGTGTGTGTGTGTGTGTTGGTCTTCATTCTCGCCTCTTTGAGTTATTGGTGTGGCCTGACTAGTTTTATCCCTCATCTCGTTCCCTTTGGTGTGTGTGTGTGTGTGTGCCCATGCCTGCCTGTCTGTCTGTCTGTCATTGAGCCATCACATTGCACCACAACATTACAGAGGAGGCTTCTGTGTAATAGCAGGGTGTGGCATAGTCTGGTCTTCCAACACACACACACAAACTAGAGTATATTCTCCAGATGTGTGTGTGTGTGTGTGTGTGTGTGTGTGTGTGCGTGTGTGCGTGTTGCGTTGTGGTGTTGTGTGTGGTGTGTTGTGTGATGGTTTTTAGAGAGAGTGGGCACAGTGCTAGTGATTGAGTGTGTATTTCACCACATTGATGACAGTGTTTGGAGAAGCTTAACACCTTTGCAGCCTGATGTTAAACTGGCTCAATCAGAGCAGCCAACTCTATTTAACCAAGCCCTATCTATCACCTGCTATCTAGCTACTGTATCTACTGTATCTACTGTATCTACTGTATCTACTGTATCTATCTATCTACTGTATCTACTGTATCTACTGTATCTATCTATCTACTGTATCTATCTATCTATCTACTGTATCTATCTACTGTATCTATCTATCTACTGTATCTATCTATCTACTGTATCTATCTATCTACTGTATCTATCTACTGTATCTATCTACTGTATCTATCTATCTACTGTATCTATCTATCTACTGTATCTATCTACTGTATCTACTGTATCTACTGTATCTACTGTATCTACTGTATCTACTGTATCTACTGTATCTATCTATCTACTATTACTGTATCTATCTACTGTCTCTATCTATCTGTTATCTATCTATCTATCTATCTACTGTATCTATCTACTGTATCTATCTACTGTATCTATCTACTGTATCTATCTATCTACTGTATCTATCTACTGTATCTATCTATCTATCTATCTACTGTATCTATCTACTGTATCTATCTATCTACTGTATCTATCTACTGTATCTATCTATCTATCTATCTACTGTATCTACTGTATCTACTGTATCTACTGTATCTACTGTATCTATCTATCCACTGTATCTATCTACTGTATCTATCTATCTACTGTATCTATCTACTGTATCTATCTACTGTATCTATCTACTGTATCTACTGTATCTACTGTATCTACTGTATCTACTGTATCTACTGTATCTATCTATCTACTGTATCTACTGTATCTACTGTATCTATCTATCTACTGTATCTATCTATCTATCTGACTCCACAGCCACACTTTAAACACACCCCCTCACGATCCTCGAACATCACAGCCACACTTAAACACCACCACTCACAAATGACAAAACACCGCAGCCCACAACTTAAACACCCCACTCCAACGATCTCAAACACACGGCCACACTTAAACACACACTCACAATGACAAACACGCAGCCACACTAAGACGATCTCACGATCTTATTTCAAACACGCAGCTGAAGCGTGTAGTCTCCAGAAGCAGCAAGGCCCCTGTGTGCGTGAGTTTGGGTGTGTGTGGTGTGGTGTGGTGGTGTTATAGGGGTGTTGTGGTACATTATGTGTTTGAAAGCATGATAAAGTTGTCAGTCAGGAAGCTGTGTGTCCTTGCCCCTCCCCCTTGTTGGTCTTAAGAGACCCTGTTCAATAGGAGACACACAAAGACACGTGTGTGTGTGTGTGTGTGTGTGTGTGTGTGTGTGTGTGTGTGTGTGTGTTGAGGGAAGAAAACTGCATTCTGATGTTAGGATTTAATTCTTCCCCTCTGAATATCACTGTACCAGCTACGTTGTCAACTTAAGCATGAACTATACAAAAAACACACACACACATCTGATCTTATCCAGTTAGGATGGACCAATCAGTGATGGCCTAGAATCACCCCATGTTCCAGATTAGGGGCCTTTCAGATGTCAGGAGAACACAGAGACGTTCCATGGCAGAACAGTAATTTATGTATTGGCCTCTGGGACTGATTGGCCAACCAGAGAGCCATATTATTATTATTATTATTATGTCATCTCTGAATGAGGAAGTAGATGTCTGATTGGATTAGGTACCCCTCCTGGGGATAGGGCCCAATGAACCGCCCACTGCTGACAAACACACACACGCACAGACTCAGGCTCAGCTAACACTAACACACTGTATCATGGCTCTGACACATACTGGAGCATTCACGGTGACAGCCATCTCTCTCTCCTGCCCTCTCCTTCTCACTCATTTCATGGTCTTTCTCTCCCTCTTCCTCCCTCTCTCACACCCTTTTGGTCTCCCTCTTCCTCCCTCTCTCACACCCTTTTGGTCTCCCTCTTCATCTCTCTCTCTCTCTCTCTCTCTCTCCCCTCTATATTTCTCCTCTTTCACACATGCATTTACCACTACAGGTCCCCAGGCTTGTTGAGACTGTTTAGGTCTTTAGAGCCTCGCCTCAACTACAGGAACACACACACACACACACACACACACACTGTACTTATAGCTACAGCACGACATGACATGACATGACATAACAATGCACAAAATGATGCAACACAACATAGCACGGGAGAAGAAGAAGCGTACAGTTGAGCCGCAGGAATCTGTTCAGTGGGTGAACAGTGTAACGACAGCTCCAATCCTAGTACTTTCTTCCACACATTTCAGACGGGTGCCAAATTTAACACCGTGTGTGGTGGAGTGGGAAAGGGAGGGGTGGGTGTGCGTGTGTGCGCGC
>BROE01000006.1:4829959-4837459 GCA_036571765.1 Plecoglossus altivelis | reverse complement strand
AACGGCAGGGAGGGAGAAGGAGTGAGGAGGAGGAGAGCCTATTCTCAGAGCAATCCACGTCACTACAGCTATTATCTAATGAAGAGGGAATCAGGAATTAATTTTAAGTAGTGTCAACTGGGGGCCATCCGGACCGTGGAAACAGTCTTGGCGATAACGGAACACTGGTGTGTGTATGTTTGGCTACATGCCGTGTGTGTGCCTGTGTGCTGTGTGTCGTGTGTTCGTGTGTGATGTGTGTGTGTGTGCGTATGTGTGTGTGTGTGTCATTAGAGTGTCTGTATGTGTGGTTGTGTTGTATGTGTGGTGTGCGTGTGTGTGTGCATGTGTGTGTGTATGATTTGTGGATGTGTTGTGTGTGTTGGTGTGTGTGTATGAGTGTTGTGCGTCGGCCGGTCATTAGCACAGTGGACAGGGCGAGACTTGAAAGGCCAGTGCTACAGGCAGTGCAGTGACACCTGCTCCATTACAATTGAACAGTATAGCTGACAGATACACTGCTCATAGACCATGGGAGGTGCTGAGGGAGTAAGGAGCAATGAGAGAGACGGGAAGAGGGAGGAAGGGAGATGAGAGGAGATAGAGGAGGGAGACAGAGCCTGAGGCAGAGAGGAAGAAAAGAGAGAGAGAGAGGGGAGATAGAGGGGGACACGGGGAGAGGCAGAGAGAGGAGGACAGATGGTGAGGCCCTGCGAGACTGGAAGGAAAGAGAGGGAGGGGAGGGAGGTAAAGGGGAGAGAGGGAGGGGAGAGAGCGGAGAAAGAGAGAGAATGTTGAGATGAAGAGAGAGATATCGAAAGAGAGACATGGAAGAGAGAAATACTTGAGAGCGAGAGAGCGAGAGAGCGAGATGAAGGCGAGAGAAGAGCCAAGAAAGAGAGAGGCACGAGAGAGAGAGGAGACGAGAGAGAGAGCGAGTAGAGAGGGGGTGGAGGCAGGGAAGAGTTGAATTGAGCTGTTCCTGCCCTCTATAGTTTCAGCTTTGAGGAGAAGATCTAAACAGGGAACAGGAAGATCTCATTACTCCGGACTGAATGAACCAGAGAGTGTGTGCGTGTGTATGTCCGTGGCTGCTGTGGTCGTTGTGTGTTTCCGTGTGTGGGTGTAGGTGTTTCCTCCGTGTGTGTGTGTGTGTTTATGTTTCTATGGCTCTGGGGCGCAGCGTATACAAATTTCTTTAAACAAACTCTGGGGTACTCATTGTCGGCAGCAACAGAAATGTATGTTTTGATTCTGCTTGTCAGAGTCTAGATTTCAGAAACCAGAGCCGAGACACTTTAAGTGTGCAGGACCAAGTGCATGTTGTGTGACTTGGTTTACTTCTTCAGTGTGGTGCCTTCTCCAATCAGCAACAGGCAAACACTCCTCAGGGACTAAGACACTGTGTTGCCATTAGCAACGTTATGCAGTGAAGGGACCTCATGCATTTATAAACTTTGTGTGTGTGTGGTGGGTGGAGTCGTTGTGTTTTCCGCAGCATATGTGGCGATCATGGGCTCGCTGTAAAGCCCAGTTGATAAGAGATTAGCGCACCATCATCTGGACAGGGGGAGGGCACAATGCTAGAAGAAGCGGCTCAAGCTTGCGCCTGGTTTAGAGGTATAGTGGTTACGAAGGGTCGAACGCACAGCGCACCACGCCCACTCCACCAGACACCACCACTACCCGCACACGCAGCCGATCTACATCGATATGACACGAGACACACACACACGACGCACACACACGCACACGGGGAGACAAGGGCAGACGCGGCAGCACAGTATTGATTAAAGCAGCTCCATCCAATTGTGGGAGGAAGTCTATTCACACTAGACACACCCAGTCCAGGAAGCAGCGAGGGGTGTCAGACTGTGTGGTCGGCAGCGGTCATGACCCTGGACTGCAGGTTGGTTGAAGGAAAGAGCTGTGCCTGGAATAGTGCTACTCAGCAGCAACCGTGCAACGGGTTCGCGTACACCACACACACTCCACTTCACATCACACACACAATGCTCTACCACAGGGTGTTATTACAGTTAGTTAATTCTAGGTTGAGATGACAGTTTTATCAGTGTCTGGCTCAGACACCTGATAGAGAATGATGAATGGTGCCTCTAATTGATTTAAATTGATAATTGCTTGGAATCAGTGCGTTAGCAGTTTGCCTCGCCAGAAGGAGAGAGAGAGAGAAGAGACAGAGAGAGAGTTGAGAGAGAGATCAAGAGGAGAGAGAGAGAGTAGAGAGAGAGATGATGAGAGAGAGAGAGAGAGAGAGGAAGAGAGAGAGAGAGAAGAGAGATGAGAGGAGAGAGAGAGAAGGAGAGAACGACGAGAAGAGAGAGGAGAGGAGAGTAAGAGAGAGAGGAGGGAGAGAGAGAGAGAGAGATAGACTAAGGAGAGAGAGAGACGAGCAGAGAGAGAGGAGTGGTCCTTTAATGCTAGTATTCTTTATCTGAGGAGCTGGCTGCAAGCTAGAGATGCTGAACCAAGGTTCCTCCGTCGCTTCCGCTCTACACCTAGAAGACCACACCACTCCGCTCACACACACCACAGTCCTCTCCCTCTCTCTTTTGGCTATAAAGACGTAATTGCATGAGCATGAGCATGCCAGTGATGAATGTGGCTCTTTGTTTACATCCAGCTTCAGTTCTCTGTCCTCCCCTGAGTTGAATTATCCTCATTATTTCAGGGGGAGGTGTTTATCCATATTAAGACACTGTAGCCTTTAATGAACTGTAAAGAATCCATATCATAGCTTGGTGTGTTTCCTGTGTGTTTTTGTGTCCTGTGTGCGTGTCGTAATGTGTGTAGTGTGTGATTGTGTAGTCTGTGTGTAGTGTTCTCCTCCTATGTAATCTGTGTGTGGTGATGTACATAATACAAGCATGCTGTGGGGCAAACTAGTCATTTCTAAAACAAGAGGATAGAAGCGATTATCCACTGCTCCTGTACTTTGGGGCTCAGGGAGAGCAGGCAGGGGCCCCGCTGGACTTTGCATACATCAGTTGTTCTGCACACCTTTGCCAGCATCGAAATTCCTCTTCCTCCTTCTCATCATCCTCCTCTTCCTCTGTCTCTTCCTCATTTTCTCCACTCTCTCTCCCTAATCTTACCCCACTCTCTTCTTTCTCTGTGTCTTGCCTATATCTTCTCTCTCTCTCTCCCTCTCTCTCTCTCTCTCTCTCTCTCAGAATCTGTTTCTCCTTTGCTCCCCCTTGAAACAACACTTAATGAAATGAGAAAAAGAGAGAAAGAGAGGGAGGGAGAGGAAGAGCAAGAGAGCTGAGAGGGCGGGGGAGGGCGGGGGAGGCGGGGAGGGCGGGGGGAGGGCGGGGGGAGACCGAGGAGGGGTGGGCAAAAAAGGGGAAGAGGTGTGTGTCTGTGTGTGTTGGGAAAGACGACTAGTCTAACAGCAGCCTGTTGAATGTCAGTGTTTCCTCTGTGTGTGTATGTGTGTGGCGTCTGCGACCAATGTTCGCACGTGGAGAGTATGTGAGGATGGAGACAGTATACTGTGGAGTAGGCAGAGACTCTGTTTGTGAGAGGAGGGGGGCAGACAGACAGACATATAGGCAGACAGACAGACAGCAGGCAGGCAGGACAGAGGCAGGCAGGGCAGGGCAGGTCAGGTCAGGGCAGGCCCTAGGGCGAGTGCAGGTAGACAGTACCAGACAAGACAGACAGAAAGCAGCATCAGCAGACAGACCATGACAGTACAGATCCTGAAGGGACAGGAGCAGACAGACAGGCAGGCAAAGAGACAGACAGACTCAGTCAGAGCTTGGATATCAGTATCTGGCTGTATTACTGTAAATATAAATGTAATAACTGCATGCCGCAAAGCTCTTCAGGTGCTGTGTAAGGTGGAGTCGCTGGCTGTCTTTGTGTGATGAAGAACGCTGCGTGTGATGGTGTATTGTGTGTAGTGTGTCAGCCCTGTGTGTGTGTGCACCAGTCTGTGTGTGTGTGTGTTTGTTGGGGGGGGGGGGGGGAAGTTGTGTGTGTGTGACCCTGTGTGTATGTATTGTGACCCTGTGTCTGTGTGAACACTGTTGTGTGTGTGTGTACGTGTGTGTGTCCTGTGTGTGTTTGACCCTTTGTGTGTGTGTGTGGCTGTTTGTGAGACTTTAGGTGTGTGGCAGACTGGTTAGTGTTGAAAGGCGCATATGTCGCTGCTTGCAGAGAGACAGCAGGCTAGCCTGTCTATCTTATGGACATCCTGTTCTATACACATTAACATTGTGTTCATAATTAGGATGGACACATTCACGTAGAATTAGATTATAAACCAAGCGATAAAATGCGGGTGTATGTAATTATTTGAGAGTGTGGGTGTGCGTCCTATGTATATGCGTGTGTTTGGTTGTATGGTTGTGTGTGTGTTGGTGTGTGGTGATGTGTGTAAAGGTGTGTGTGAGTGTGGATGAAGGAACTGTATGTCGAAGAAGCCGATTCCCCTACGATGGAAACTTTGGGCCACTAGGATCCATGTCAGAAAGCTGACAGAGGCCGGCGCTAAAACTGACGAGAGGGTCACAGCTGCCCATCGAATCCCAGCGCAGGGGGGCGCGAGGAGCAGAGGAGACAACAGGGTGGGCAGGGAGAGGGGATTAGTGTTGTCTTGGGATGTGCTCTGTGTTAGGTCGCGCCATGGGGGTTTGAAGTTCCATTGTAGGTTGAAAGTTGCGTGGAGGAGAGGGGCTGGGTTCTCAGGCTCTTGGTGACGAGCTTTTTGGGATGTGTGTGAAAGGGGTAGGGTTAGCTGTGAGGTGTTAGAGGTTAGGGATTAGTCTTGGGTTTTTGAAAAGTTAAGAAGGCTGAGGTGGTTAGGGGTTTGTTGGGTGGAGCGTGTAGGGGTCTGGAGGGTTGGGTCAAAGAGGGTGTGTGAGTGTTGAGTGTTATGGTGTGGAGGGGTTTTCAGGAGAGTTGGGGTTGGTGTGAAGGGTTGTAGGGGTTAGGTGTGGAGGGGGTTAGCAGCGTAGGGGCTTTGGAGGGGGTTAAGGAGGTTGTGTGGTTGTGGCATAAGAGGGTTCATGTGGTAGGGTAATAGGAGTTTAGGGTGGTAAGGTTTGGGGTCTGAAAGGTTCAGATGTAGGGCCTGAGGTCGTTAGAGTTGATATGTCGGTGAAGGGTTAGGAGTGGGCCTGAAGTGGGTTGGGGTGTTAGGGTTCTGTGGAGGTTAGGGCTTCTGGAGGGGTTTAGCAGTGTAGGCCTTTGAGTCGTTAGGGTTTAGGGTCAGGGTTAGGACAGGACAGACAGACAGACAGGCAGGCAGCAGGCAGGCAGGCAGGCAGGCAGCGCAGCAGGCAGGCAGGCATTTAGACATGACAAGACAGACAGAACAGACAGGACAGACAGACAGACAGACAGACAGACAGACAGACAGACAGACAGGCAGGCAAAGAGACAGACAGACTCAGTAAAGCTGGATATCAGTCTGGCTTTACTGTAATATTAAATGTAATCTGCTGCCCAAAGCTCTCTCTGTGTAAGTGTGTGTGTGTGTTTGTGTGTGTGACCCTGCGTGTGTGGTGTGTGTGTGTGTGTGTCACCCTGTGTGTGTGTGACCCTGTGTGTGTGCGTGTCTGTGACCCTGTGTATGTATGTGTGTGTGTGTGACCCTGTGTGTATGTATGTGTGACCCTGTGTCTGTGTGACCCTGTGTGTGTGTGTGTGTACGTGTGTGGTCCTGTGTGTGTGTGACCTTTGTGTTGTGTGTGTGTGTGTGTATGAGACCTTGTGTGTGGCAGACTGTTATGTAAAGGCCATGATGTCCTGCTTGCAGAGAGACAGCAGGCTAGCCTGTCTATCTTATGGACATCCTGTTCTATACACATTAACATTGTGTTCATAATTAGGATGGACACATTCACGTAGAATTAGATTATAAACCAAGCGATAAAATGCGGGTGTATGTAATTATTTGAGAGTGTGGGTGTATGTAATCGTTATGTGTTGTATGTGTGTATGTGTGTGTGCTGTGTGTAGTGTGTGTGGTGTTGTAAGTGTTGTGAGTGTGTGTGTGTATGTGGGTGAGTGATTAAAGCCAATCCATGTGTATTTGTGAGTGTGTGAGCGTGCGAGTGTATGTGTGGAGCCTGATGCGGGGGTTACATGGTGTTCAGCGCTGGAACACGTCTAGATGCTCTCCATGCTTTTAATGGGCTGACATCCCCGCCACTCATCACCTTGACGACCTATAAACCTGTCGCCAAGGAGATAAAGTGTCCTGGTCCTGAGTCGTGGTACCAAGGTGTGTGAGGAGGCGAAGCTGCTCCTCTGTGTGTGTGAGGAGGCGAAGCTGTTCTTCTGTGTGTGTGAGGAGGTGAAGCTGCTCTTCTGTGTGTGTGAGGAGGTGAAGCTGCTCTTCTGTGTGTGTGAGGAGGTGAAGCTGCTCTTCTGTGTGTGTGAGGAGGTGAAGCTGATCTTCTGTGTGAGGAGGTGAAGCTGATCTTCTGTGTGTGTGAGGAGGAGAAGCTGCTCTTCTGTGTGTGTGAGGAGGTGAAGCTCGCTCTTCTGTAGCATGAACACCCCTGTGTGTGTGTGAGGAGGTGAAGCTGCTCTTCTGTGTGTGTGAGGAGGGGAAGCTGATCTTCTGTGTGTGTGAGGAGGAGAAGCTGCTCTTCTGTGTGTGTGAGGAGGAGAAGCTGCTCTTCTGTGTGTGTGAGGAGGAAGCTGCTCTTTGTGTGTGTGTGAGGAGGTGAAGCTGCTCCTCTGTGTGTGTGAGGAGGTGAAGCTGCTCCTCTGTGTGAGGAGGTGAAGCTGCTCCTCTGTGTGAGGAGGTGAAGCTGCTCCTCTGTGTGAGGAGGTGAAGCTGCTCCTCTGTGTGAGGAGGTGAAGCTGCTCCTCTGTGTGAGGAGGTGAAGCTGCTCCTCTGTGTGAGGAGGTGAAGCTGCTCTTCTGTGTGTGTGAGGAGGCGAAGCTGATCTTCTGTGTGTGTGAGGAGGTGAAGCTGCTCTTCTGTGTGTGTGAGGAGGTGAAGCTGCTCTTCTGTGTGTGTGAGGAGGTGAAGCTGCTCTACTGTGTGTGTGAGGAGGTGAAGCTGCTCTTCTGTGTGTGTGAGGAGGTGAAGCTGCTCTTCTGTGTGTGTGAGGAGGTGAAGCTGATCTTCTGTGTATGGAGATGCAGAGACTTGCAACCAAGTGTGTTTAACCAAAGCAGCATGTGTGTGTTTGTCTTTGTCGTGGTGTGTTTTCGTCATTTTCAGAGTCTCAAATGCGTCTCTATGAATGTCTTGTCACTGTAGTCAATGCTGTGTCTGTCAGTAAGGTCACACACACACATACAGAGACACATACACACAGTCACACACACACATACAGAGACACATACACACAGTCACACACACACATACAGAGACACATACACACAGTCACACAAACACAAACATACAGAGACACATTAACACCACAGTCACACACCACACATAACAGAGACACATAACCACACAGGTCACACACACCCACATTACAGCAACGACAAACAACACACCAGTCACCACACACACACACAAGAGAC
>BROE01000006.1:4817459-4824959 GCA_036571765.1 Plecoglossus altivelis | reverse complement strand
GATTGGCACTCATGAGAATGAGCTTGTTCTATGTTAGTGCGTGTCTGTGTCTGGTTGTCCTGGGAGACCAGTAAACATCCTGTCTGTCTGCAACCAAACTTCACACCCCTCTAGGTGTCAGTGTGTCTCTTTTTCTGGCTCCCTTAGAACAGCATGCCACAGGATGCACCTCTCTCTCTTTCTGTCTATGTCTCTCTCCTCCCTCTCTCTATCTCTCTTTTTGTCTCTGTCTCTCTCTTTCTCTCTCTTGCTCTCTTTCTGTCTCTATGTCTCTCTCTCTCATTCTGTCTCTCTCTCTCGTTCTAGCTAGGTAAATGAGGTTTTGCTGCATAGTTAATCTCATATTAATGATTTTGCACCTAACCAACCTCTGTGTCTGTGTTAGTTACAAAACAAAAACACAGACAAACACACACACGTACACACACCCACACGTACACACACACAGACGTACACACACACACAGACGCACACACATCTGTAAGCTGAGGTAGAAATGATGCCACCGCCACTCTAAATGGCTCCTACCTCCGGCTGCATTAATGAGAGACATGCTCTCACAATCATTATCATGAACTGGACTGTGTATGTGTATGGTGTGTGTTTGCATGGTGTGTGTCCATGTGTGTTTATATGTGTGTGTGTGTGTGTGTGTGGTCTGTGCTGTGGGTTTTATGTGTGTGTGTGTGTGTGGCGGGGTGTGTGTGGTTGGCGGGCTGTGTGTGTATGGGGGGACAGGGTGTATGTGGAGGGCGGGGTGTGTGTGTGTGTGTGTGTGTGTGTGTGTGTATGTGTGTGTGTGTGTGTGTGGGGCGGGGTGTATGTTTCTAATTATACTGAGGCCCGTAGTCTCATGGTCACCTGGAAGTCGGCTCCTCCTAATTGGGCGCCTGTTGTCATGGTAACGGGATGGAATAGGCAGAGTGTGAACTGACCCACTGGAAGGTCCATGTCACCTCTGGTGACACGCACAGACACACGCACAGACACACATACATACAGACACAAACACACATACATACTCCACAGCAACAGATAGCCCAAACTTTGTTTGGTGGTTACCTAGCAACCCAATGGCGCTCTCTTACAAAAGGATGAGTATAAACTTCAAGGTGAACACAGGCGATAAACCTGTCCTGAACCAGCCCCTTCTCATCCACACTGCTCCTGCGCTGTTCTATTCATTCATGGTTTATTTTACCCTGTTACTTCTATCCTCTCCTCCTCCTTATCCTCCTCTTCCCCCAGTCCTCCTCCTCTCCTCCACTCCTCCTCCCCTCCCCCTCTGCTTCTCTCCTCTGCTTCTCCTCCTGCTACTCTCCTCCTCCTCCGCTTCTCCTCCTCTCCTCCTCCTCCGCTTCTCTTCCACTCCTCCTCCTCTCCTCCTCCTGCTCCTGTCCTCCTCCTCTGCTCCTCCTCCTGTCCTCCTCCTCTGCTCCTCCTCCTCCTTCCCCTCCTCCTCCTCCTCCTCTCCTCTGGGTATAGGTTCTCACCTGTGTAACTCTTTTGTATTTACCTGTGTAACGTGTGCTTACATGTGCAGGTGAATGAGATCTACCATGACCAGTCTCTGGGAACAAGGATCAATGTTGTTTTAGTACGAATCATCATGCTGGGCCATGGCAAGGTAAGACTGTGTGTGTGTGCGTGTGTGTGTTGTGCGTGTGTGTGTTGTGCGTGTGAGTGTTGTGCGTGTGTTCTGGGGGGGAGTTCGTGTGTGACATTATTTGCTTCTCAACTCTACTGTTTGTAGCGCCAGAGTTAGCATGGTTGTACTAGCACATGGCTAGTGTTAGCATGGATGTGCTAGCACATGGCTAGTATTAGCATGGATGTGTTAGCACATGGCTAGTGTTAGCATGGATGTGCTAGTACAGGGTTACAGTTTCCAGAGTACATTACCACTTGCTTTCGATGGGTATGGGTACCCTCACACATAAAAACAACCACACACTCAAGACGCACACAAACTGTTCCTAGCACTCACTCCTGTTATTCCAGTGGACTGAGCAAAAGAGGAACTAAAAGCGTGAGGTTCCCAGGGGAGGGTTTTCAAAGTCGCACGCATTCACAGCTCAGCACTGAGGAACACAGAAACACGGTGTTACACAATCAGCTTTCCCCTGGGGGGGCCGGAGCACAGAATCATGGGACGTCCATGCAAAAGATAAACAATCAATGATGCTGGCCTTCCCTCATTCACAAACACACAGTAGACTAATGATCCTGCCCCTTTCATTCTATGTAACCTAACACTGGGGAGGGAGTGGGGGTGGAGGGGGGGAGAGAGGGAGAGGGGGGAGGAGGGAGGAAGAGCAGGAGAGAGCTAGAATGAAGGAACTACCCATCCGGATGCTAGAATAGATAGAGCAGACAGAATACATGATATTGGTCCTAATAAGCTAAAGCTGCTTACCATTCACTTCCTCCCCAGTCTTTCTCACTGTCCCTCTGGAGCCACACACACACACACACTCGTACACACACACACACACACTCAACACACACACACACACACACTCACACACACACTCACTCACACACACACTCATTACACACTCATCACACACACTCATACACACTCATCACACACTCATACGCACACACTCACACACATCACGCAACACACACTCAGCTACACACACTCCATGACACACACTCATACACATACAAACACATGCACACACACATACATATGTACACACACACAAACACAACTTCACCCCTCACACACACACCTTGTACACGTATACACACACAGATAAACACATACGCCAGGCAACAGACACGCACAGGTACACACAGGTATACACACACTTTCACACACACCTTCACACATTACACGCGCACACACACTTGCTTGCCCCCAGTCCACCCCACCCCCCACCCTGGCCCCCCCCTATCCGCCAATCCAGCTCAGGACAGCACACTAGCTGTCCATCATCTCCAATTACCGTGGCAACAGAGCTGTACCCAGACAGCCTGCAGATTGGCTGTGTGACCCTGAACACACACTCGTACTCACTCACTTGCTTCCACGCACACAACACACACACAAACAAACAAAAACACACACACACAGTGATGCATGTGGTGCAGTATGTGTGGCTTCTACTCTGTCGTGAGAGAGAGGCCATATGTCTCCTCTGCAGCACAGGGAGAACCTGAGCTACACCCCGCACGCTACACCCCCCACGCTACACCCCCCACGCTACACCCCCCACGCTACACCCCCCACGCTACACCCCCCACGCTACACCCCCCACGCTACACCCCCCACGCTACACCCCCCACGCTACACCCCTACTCTACACCCCCCACGCTACACCCCTACTCTACACCCCCCACGCTACACCCCTACTCTACACCCCCCACGCTACACCCCTACTCTACACCCCCCACGCTACACCCCTACTCTACACCCCCCACGCTACACCCCTACACTACACCCCCCATGCTACACCCCTCATGCTACACCCCTCATGCTACACCCCCCATGCTACACACCCACTCTACTCCACCCACGCTATACCCCTACGCTACACACCCCATACTACACCCCCACGCTACACCCCCACGCTACATGTCATGAGCGTGTGTGAAAACACAGTGAGAGAGAGAGGGGTAGTGGGAAATAGAGTTGGAGAAAAAGAGAGAGAGAGAGGTAGAAAGTCAGAGGAAGGGACAGAGAGAGGGAGAGAGAGAAGAAAGGGAGTAGAGGAGAGTATTGTCTAGACGTGGGTGTACATACTCTGCTTTTAGAACTTAACCACCATTACATAAGCAACCATAATTCCTATGTGTGTGTGTGTGTAAGTGTGAGTTTGTGTATGTGTGAACTTGGTGTGTTATGGGCCTTATGGCTGGGTTACTTTTGGGTTTTAGTTACAAAACAGTGGAACTTGTTCCAAATAAGGAGTGTGTTGTATCAAAAACAGCACATCAGTGTAACCCACTGTCTCCTCCAGTCTAATCCATGATGAAGTGCTCTGTAGAACACCATATAGCTTCCTGTATAATTCAGATGAGTCTACTGTGTAATCCACTATGTAGTGCTGTGTACAGTTTACACAGGAACAACAGTAGTCCGATCTACAGATCATACTAGTTAAAGTTATAGTCCTTCCCAGTCCACTATATAGTCCATCCTAGTCCACCATATAGTCCATAATATAGTCCATCCTAATCCACCATATAGTCCATAATGTAGTCTATCCTAGTCCACCATATAGTCCATAATGTAGTCTATCCTAGTCCACCATATAGTCCATGAAATAGTATGTGCTAGTCCACCATATAGTCCATGATATCGTCCATCCTAGTCCATTATATAGTCCATCCTAGTCCAACGTATAGTCCACCATATAGTCCATGATATAGTCCATTCTAGTCCACCATATAGTCCATTTTATAGTCCACTCTAGGCTGCTATGCTGTACACTAGGATGTTCCTGCTGTTGCTGTGTCTGCTACTGCAACACTGCCATCTGGTGACTGCAGAGGGAGCAACTTAGAGTCACTTCTTCCCTGCTGTCAGTGTGGGATATCCCCCAAGCTCCTGCCAGCTCCTCATAGCTCCTCCCAGATCCTCCTAGCTCCTCCCAGATTCTCCTAGCTCCTCCCACCTCTAGCCAGCTCCTCCTAGCTCCTTTCACCTCCTTTTAGTTCCCTCCAGATCCTCCCAACTACTCGTAGCTCCACACAGCCTTGCACGATACAAACACATGGGTCCTGCGGAAAGTTCTACAAGGGATCCAGCTGCTTGGTGCAGGTTCTGGCTTCATTTAAAACACATCAGTTTGCTGCTCATAATGCTGATCCCCCCCCCTCCCTCCCAACCCTTCAGTCCATGTCCCTGATCGAGCTGGGGAACCCATCCCAGAGCCTGGAGAATGTGTGTCGCTGGGCCTTCCTGCAGCAGAAACAGGACACAGGGGACGCCGAGTACCACGACCACGCCATCTTCCTCACCCGCCAGGAGTTTGGACCCTCTGGCATGCAGGGTGAGACTGACGGGGAGGGAAGAGAGGGAGGGAGGATGGGAGAGGAAAAGGGAGGAAATAGGGGAGAGATCGAGGGAAGGGGAGGGGGGAAGAGGGAGATTAGGGGGGGGAAGGGGTGTTGGGGTCCAAGAGAGGAAAGGGGGAGAAATGGAGGGATTTGGGGAAGAAAGAGATGGGGGAGAGGAAGATGAGTGGAGACAGAGAGGTAACAAGAGATACAGAAATAGAGTCAGATGGGGGAGGGAGAGAGAGATTAAGGGGGATGCAGAAAAAAGAGTGAGCGGAAGAAGGAGAGAGAGATGGGCAGAGAGACTTCCTGTATTGAAAGTTAAAAGATCTCGGTCTGATGCAGAGGCGATGTTTGCCGGCTGTCTGTTGCCTAGGTTACGCCCCGGTGACGGGCATGTGCCACCCAGTGAGGAGTTGCACCCTGAACCACGAGGACGGCTTCTCCTCCGCCTTCGTAGTGGCTCATGAGACCGGACATGTGTGAGTACACACACACACTCATCTATCTACACACACATCCACACACACATTCAAACACACACACACACACATCCACACATGCATCCAAACACACACATCTACACACGCGAATCTATGCACATGTCCACCCACACACACCTACACTCACACATGACACGATAGCAGAGCAGAAGAGGAATGAGGATGCACGCTGGCGTCTTCTCTCCTCTTCTGAGTGTCCTCCACTGGGTGTCCTGTCCTGGGTCTCTTGTCCTCGATGTCCTCTCCTGGGTGTCCTGTCCTGGGTGTCCTCCCTTGGGTGTCCTCTCCTGGGTGTCCTGTCCTGGGTGTCCTCCCTTGGGTGTCCTCTCCTGGGTGTCCTGTCCTGAGTGTCCTGTCCTGGGTCTCTTGTCCTCGATGTCCTCTCCTGGGTGTCCTCTCCTGGGTGTCCTGTCCTGGGTGTCCTGTCCTGGGTGTGGGTGTTGACCCTCTCCTGCACTCTCCCTCCAGGCTGGGCATGGAGCATGATGGCCAGGGGAACCGCTGTGGGGAGGAGGTCCACATGGGAAGCATCATGGCTCCCCTGGTTCAGGCGGCCTTCCACCGCTTCCACTGGTCTCGCTGCAGCCAACAGGAGCTGGGGAGATACCTGCAGTAAGCTGCCAAGCTGCACACACTTACAGACACGCTCACATATGCACACACACACACACACACACACTCCTCCACCCATCCTCAGATGCTTACACACCCCCAGATGGAGTCACTTGACAAACATCAGTGGCAGTCCAAGACTTGATAGAGTTATGCGAGACATTTGCTTTGGCTCCTCCCCCAGTTCCTACGACTGTCTCCGTGACGACCCGTTTGACCATAATTGGCCGTCGTTGCCCCAGCTTCCCGGCCTGCACTACTCCATGAACGAGCAGTGTCGCTTCGACTTCGGAGTAGGCTACATGATGTGTACCGCGGTGAGCCCAGCTGCCTACACCCTAACACTGTAACCATGTCAACGCTATAGCAACGACACCACCGCACACCAACACCTAGAGACCCGGCCGCCTACACCCCAACACCGTAACCATGACAACACCACACGGACACACCCGCTACCACGAAACCCAGAACTCTGTGCTGTCATGTTTTCCCCGGAGAGATACTCTGGGGTCAGAGGAAGGTTGTACTAGCATCGTGTCACCGTATCACTGATGTTTGAGGTATTATGGGATGTTTAGCTTGGGTTGGATCCATTCTTCCTCAGCACATTCCGGATCTAACTTGACTCACTGAATGCTACAGCTTGACTGACAGCTGCCTTAGCCTATGGTCACCAGGGCTGTGCACGCTTTGCTAGATTACCCTCTATTCTCTTGTCAAACCCCTCCCCCTCAGCTGCAAAAGGTTGGCCAAGCAGGACAACAGGTAAGGTAACCCTTCCCCTTCCTGTGCCCTGCCCTCTTTATGTTTTTCTTTCTACAGATCGTTGCTCTAACTGAACATCCACGTCTTTATTTTAGGTGTTCTTTGTTTCTTTGTCGATTTTATTTCTTGATGTTGTGCCCATCGTGTCATTTAGGACGTGCTCTGCCAGGTTCCACGCAGCCTGGTGGGTTCTGCTGGGTTCTAGAACAAAAAACAGGCGGTAAATAAAACAGCTGGTATGGATTACCATCCTGCCATAGTCCGCAGACAAACAGTAAGTAAGGTGTAACAGCTGAAACAGGCTGGAAAAGCACCTACTTCTTCCGCAGCAAGCTGCTGTTAACCAGGCTGTAAATGTGCTACATGCTGTAAATATAGCTTCTTAATTTCCTTTTGGGGATGAGTAAAGTTCTGTCTGATGTAATCTAACAGCAGCCTGACAGAACCATGCTGTCACCAGGTTGTATGATCCTGCTGGTTAGAGTGCCTGCTTGCCAGGCTGTCAGCTGTGTCAAACGTGGGCTCACCCTTGACCTTGGCGTGACACCTCCCAGAGAGGTCACCTGGGGTCAGAGCGGTCAGGAGGGGGGCGACCATCTTGTGGGGG
>BROE01000006.1:4746776-4817073 GCA_036571765.1 Plecoglossus altivelis | reverse complement strand
CCCTCTCTCCCCTCCTCTTCCCTTCCCTCTATCTCCCCTCTCCCTCTTCACTTCCCTCCCTTTCCTACCGCCAGTGGCCCTCGTGTCTCCACCTCCTCTATGCTCCCTCTCTCTTCTTCCTCTCCTCTTTCCTCCCCTCCCTCTTTCCTCCCTCCCCTCTCTCTCCCCTCCTCTTCTTCCCTCCTCTTCTTCCCTCCTCTTCTCCCCTCCTCTTCTCCCCTCCTCTTCTCCCCTCCTTCTCTCCTCTGGTTGGTGTGCATGCTCCGGCTGCATCTTGTGTGGTCATCCGCAGATAGTTCCAGTTCCTGCTCTCTGTGTCCTGGGGCGGGGCCAGGGCGGGGCCAGGGCGGGGCCAGGGCGGGGCCAGGGCGGGGCCAGGGCGGGGCCGGGGATTAGAGCAGACTCTGACTGCTGCTGTTGTTGTTGATGTAGTGGTTGTTCTTGTATCCTTGGACAGTGAAGTACGCTGACGTGAGGATGTTGTTGCTGTGGTGTCTTGTATACAGGTGTTCTCACTAGGGTGTTCTAGAGAATGTTCTAGTGCTTTAGCGACAGTGGTCTACTGTGTTCAGGAGTCTGTGTGTTTGATGATTCTAGAGTGCGTGTGATGAGGTTCTAGTGTGTGTGAGAAGGTTCTAGAGTGAGTGAGATTCTAATGAATGGGTTGTTATCAAGCTGTGTGGAGGCCTGATAATGAGCCTTCATTAGAATCAGGTGTGCTGGAGCAGGGAAACATCGAAAACTTTCAGGACAGCGGCCCTCGAGGACCTGAGTTTGACACCCCTGTTCTAGAGTACGTGTGTGAGGAGGTTTTAGAGTGTGTGTGAAGGTTCTAGAGTGTGTGTGTGTGTGTGAGAAGGTTCTAGAGTGTGTGTGTGAGGAGGTTCTGTCTTTGTGTTCCGCAGTACCGGACCTTTGACCCCTGTAAGCAGCTCTGGTGCAGTCACCCTGACAACCCCTTCTTCTGCAAGACCAAGAAGGGGCCGCCCATCGATGGCACCATGTGTGGAGATGGAAAGGTACGTGCACGCACACATGCACACAGACGTGCGTGAGCACACACCTAAGCACATGCACACACAGTGTGGAAACAGTAAATATACGATAATACTAAAATAATAGTATTTATTACATTAACAAATAATCTGTATATATACACATACAAACATACACACACTGGCTATTTATGTGCCCTGTCAAAGCTCTAACTTCCTGTATCTCCTCCAATGGCAGCACTGCTTCAAAGGTCACTGTATCTGGCTGACCCCTGACATCATCAAGCAGGATGGGAACTGGGGCTCTTGGAGCCAGTACGGGGAGTGCTCACGCTCATGCGGAGGAGGGGTGCAGTTCCGCACGCGCGACTGTGACAACCCCAGGTACGGCTCACGTGTGTGTTTCTGAGTCCAGGTCCGTGTGTGTGTGTGGACAAGAGGGAATATCTCTGTCTCTCTTCCTGTCTCTCTCTCTCTTTCTCTCTCTCTCTCTCTCTCTCTCTCTCTTTTTCTCTCTCCCTCCCTCTTTTTACCTCCACTACCCCTCTTCCGCTTTTCTCCTCCTCTACCCCCCCCCCCACCCCCACCAACCCCAGACCAGCTAACGGTGGCAGGACATGTGGCGGGGCCACCTACCAGTTCCGCCTGTGCAGCAAGGAGCTGTGTGACGAGTTGGACAGCGACCCCAGAGAGCAGCAGTGCCGCGTCTGGAACGACCGCTTCGAGTTCCACAATCGCAAGCACACCTGGCTGCCATACGAACACCCTGACAGTGAGGAGGGGAGAGGGGCTGCTGAGGGGGAGAGGGGGTCTGGGGAGAGGGGGTCTTGGGAGAGGGGGTCTGGGGAAGGAAGGAGGAGGACAGAGGGAGCAGGTGCGGGGGCAAGGGGGTTCTGACAGCAGTCTAGCTCAGTGGTATGGAACCACCCACCTTTAAAAACAATCCCGACTTGGAACTTTCTTTAAAAGCGTTCAACTTCAAACCCTCCCACTCGTCCTCCCCCCCACCCTTCACTCTCTCTCCCTGTGGACACAGAACCACAGGATCACTTGAATTAGATCTGCCAAAGTTTGTTTTCCTACCTTCACTGTAAAGTCTGCATAGGATCTTCATAATGTATTCTGTGGTGTGTGTAATGTGTGTGTGATATGTGTGTGTGTAATGTGTGTAACCTGTGTGTACTGTGTGTGTGTGTGTGTGTGTGACCAGCCAACAAGCGCTGCCACCTACACTGTCAGTCTAAGGAGACCCAGGACGTGGTGTCCATGCAGAGGATGGTCACTGATGGAACACGCTGCTCCTACAAAGACCACTTCAGCGTGTGCGTGCGCGGGGAGTGTGAGGTGAGTGTAATGCGGGTACATTCGGAGACAGACAGGAAGAGATGGGAGGAGAGAAAGAGAGAAAAACAGAAAGACAGAAAGACAGAAAGAGAGAGAAAATGAGAGAGAAAGAGAGAGAAGAAAGGAGGAAAGAAGAGAGGAGAGAGAGAGAGAAAGAGAGAGAGAGAGAGAGAGAGAGAGAGAGCGCCATTGGCAATGTATTCAGTTGGTTATACCGTAACAAGTCAACAGCAAGGCTGCAACCCGAATGTTTGTGTTCACTTGGTTGTTTGTTTGTTTGTTTACAGAAAGTGGGCTGTGACGGCTCAGTGGGTTCCTCCCAGCAGGAGGACAACTGTGGGGTGTGTGGTGGAGACAACTCCAGCTGCAAGACCATCAAAGACAACATCAACCGCATCGCCAAGAAACATGGCACTCACAAAGGTGTGTACGCTTGCTGTAAACACACACTGCATCTCCTCGACATGCACGCCGTCTACTTGACTCACGCTGGTCACGAACGCCATCTTCTGGTCACAGGCGCCTTCTACCGCTCGCAAACACTTTTCACTGAGGTTTTCGTTTCATCCGCCCAGATCGCGTGACAATAGCTTGTTATGTGTTCGGACAGTTTGCTTTTCATGGCAGAGCTGAATAGTTTGTATCAGTAACCTGTTGAACCCTGTCATTACCTACCTTGTTGCCAGGTTTCCTCAAAGTCCTGGAGATTCCACGAGGAGCAAGACACCTGCTGATCCAGGAGCTGAAAGCTACCTCACACGTTCTAGGTACCCAGCACTGTCTGGTCTAGTGTGTTTGTGTGTGTGTTTGTTTGTGTGTGTGTGTGTGTTGGGTCTGACCAGCGTGTTATCCTACCCAGCGGTGAAGAACCTGGTGTCTGGGCAGTTCTTCCTGAACGCTGAGGGAGATTACCCAGAATCCCGTTCTGTCATCGAAAAGGGCGTGGAGTGGGAGTATGACAATGACAATGACAAAGACACGCTGCAGACCAACGGTCCTCTACGACACGGAGTCCTTGTCATGGTACACATACACACACAGCTACACACCCGCAGATGTCTACACACACCTGCACACTCACACACACACACTCACATCTTCACACACAGCTACACACCCACGCATGTCTACACACACCTGCACACTCACACACACACACACTCACACACACACACACACACACTCACATCTACACACACTCATACCTAAGAACACACACATAACTGCAGGCCTAAACACACACACATACCTACATGCCTAAACACACACACATAGTCCTATTTTAGCATTAGTCCAGTACGATGAAAGTCCAAGGTATGTTTAGTTAGTGATAGTATAGGCTGTGTTAAAAGCTAATGAATGCTGAATGTATCTAATGTAAGTGTGTGTGATTGATGCCTCGTGTGCAGGTGAGGATCTATGGTGAAGACGAGGTAAACCTGTCCTATAAGTACATCATCAACGCAAACGAGCTGACCACCATCGAGAGCAACATCCTGGACGAGGACTCGGCCTACGAATGGGCCTTCAAGAAATGGTCCTCCTGCTCCCGGCTCTGCGGGGGAGGTATTTCAACGTAACACCGCTAGCACAGGAAGTCTCTCAGGGGATGGGGGGAGAGGAGGTATTTCAATGTAAAAAGCCAGCAATGTAGGAGCTGTCTGTTGCAAATGTGTGTGTGTGTGTGTTGTCCTGCAGGTAAGCAGATCGCTCGGTATGGCTGCAGGAGGAGGGCAGACAGTAAGATGGTCCAAAGACGTTTCTGTAAGAACCTCAAGGTCCCTCTGTCAGACATTCAGGACTGCAACAAGGAGGCCTGCCCACCACCTGAGTACGCCACCATCTGTACCCCTGTCCGGCCTTTCCTTTATCTCTCTCTCTCTCTGCCTGTCTCTCTCGCTCAGTCTCTCTCTCTCTCTCTCTCTCTCTCGCTTTCTGTCTCTCTGTTTGTGTCTGTCTCTTTCTCTCTCTGTCTTGCTCTTTGTCTCTTTGTGTTTGCCCCTCTGTCTCCCTCGCCCTGTCTTTTTCCCTCTCTGTCGCTTTCTCTATGCATCTGTCTCTTGTGTCTGTCTTTCTGTCTCTCTTTGTGTCTGTCTGTCTCACTTTGTGTCTGTCTGTCAGTTCATGTATGTGGCTTCTTGTTAGCATCCCAGGAGGTAGTGAGGGTTCTCTGTGTTGTGTAGGTGGGTGGTAGGCTCCTGGGAGCCTTGCAGCAAGGTGTGTGGAGACACGGGCACCCAGAAGCGATCCGTCACATGTGTCCAGACCTTCCGGAACGAGGCTCCCAGGGAGATCCACATGAAGTACTGCAACGACCTTCGACCCGTGTCACGTCAAGCCTGCAACCGGCAGCCCTGCCCCGGCCAGTGGAGGGAGGGGCCGTGGTCACAGGTGGGTCTCATGACTTCCTGCTTTGTGTGTATTTCCTGGTGAGTTTGAGTTTACTTCCTGGTGTGTTTGAGTTTACTTCCTGGTGTGTTTGAGTTTACTTCCTGGTGTGTTTGAGTTTACTTCCTGGTGTGTGCCAATGGACTTCCTACTGTGTGTTCGTACTCCCTAGTGTGGCTTTTTCCTAAGGTGTGTGTCCAGTGTGTGGTGTTATTTTTTAACACGTGTGTGTGTGTGTGTGTCCAGTGCTCGGTGTCGTGTGGTAACGGTACTCAGCGCCGAGCGGTCAGCTGTGGCATGCCAGACACCAGGAACAAGTGTTCAGAGAGGAAACCAGAGAACGTCCGCATCTGTCGCCTAGCGCCCTGTCTGAGTGAGTCCAGCTTACCATGGGCTGTCATACAGCATCCACCAACACAAACATCAAGTTCAAGTTTTAAGCAAATTAACAATAACTGTTATTATTGTTGAGTGTCGATAATAGTTTTACTGCTGTGTTTTAGCGATGCTCTCGTTTTCCTTTTCTTTTGAATCTGTGTGTCTTGTGTGTGTGTGTCTGTCTGTCTGTGTGCGTCTGTGTGTGTTTCCACAGAGGGCTCCTCTGACCTGAGCAAGAACGGTAACATCCTGATCCAGTGGTTGTCGCGTCCGGATCCAAACTTCCCCATCCAGCGCATCTCCTCCCGTAAAACCTCCTTGTTCAGCCGTCAGCCCCGCCTCCGGGCCGGCCACGCCCCTCTGCTGTGGGCCCTGGGCCTGTCTCTGCTGCTAGCCATCAGGGGCGGGCTCGCCCCTTGACCCCCCCGCCCCCGCCTGTGGCCGCGCCCCTGTGCGAGCGCCAGCTTTCACCTTCTCTGTGGGGGGGGGGGGGAGGGGGGGGGTGTTGTCTCTCTCTGTGTGGGAGACAACCCTGGCTCCTGTCTGTGCTGTCTCTCTCTATCTCTGTCTACAGTGTGGAGCGTTGTGTTGTAACCGCTGGACAGTGGAAATCTAAAAGATTAACATTAAAAAAAACTTTGAGTGGAAAGGGGGAAAGGCGAGCGGCTGTAAGGCGAGAGCGTCTCGTTGGGGCGGCTACGTTTTGAGCGAGCGGGCTGCGCGTTGCCTTGGTTGCGCTCCTCAGACCCGGTCGGCTGTTTTTTTGTTCCCGCTCGGCCGTGTTAGGGAGACAGGTGGGAGAACAACCACAAGAAAAGAAGACAGAAAAAAAAGTTCCAAAAGAAACCAGAAAGCTTTATTGTGAGCTTGATCACAATGAGGATATATCTACTAAAGTGTTCATCTCCCGTCTGGGTCGATTCTGGAATGAGAGAGGGGTTCCAAATCCTTATTCTGGTTCCATTCTGGAATTAGAGAGCGGGTTCCAAACCTTTATTCTGGTTACATTCTCATGCTGACAAGAAGTCTGCACAGGAACAGGAAATGATGTAGGCAACACTTTAGATGTTTTTGTGTGGGGCTTGGCTGAGAGGTGAAGAGGCTTGGATGAAGGCCACTTAAGCAGGGTTAGTCAGACCATCTCATCAGCCAGCTTCTCTCTGACTGTTATACTCAAGCTCAATAAATGCAGCTTATTTGTGCTTGCAAACTTTAAACAAATACATCTATAAATATATTTGTATTTATATACAGTATATATATATAAATCTAAATCTATATGAGTAACAATAATATGAATAACAATGTTGTACCATGAATAAGCTCTAGCTTATTTGCCTAAACCTTTGGACTGCTATTGATCGATGAGATCCTTGACTGTTAAGTGTATTTTTTTATTGATTTTACATGAATGCAGAAGTAAATGTTTGGTAAGAGCAGAGTGCAGGAGGGGGAAGGGATAGAAAGACACACTGTATGCAGGATTTGGTCAGCAGGTTGCCTCTCCGCCATCTCAGATGGTTTCATGTCCCTTTCCATCACTCCTCTGTTCTGTAGGAATAAGCAGCTTCTGTACAGTCTAGTCCCATTCCTCACCCGACGTCACGCGAGGGAGGGGCTGGGTGTGTCTGTGTGTGTGTGTCTGTGTGTGTGTGTCTGTGTGTGTGTGTGTGTCTGTGTGTGTGTGTCTGTGTGTGTCTGTGTGTGTGTCTGTGTGTGTGTCTGTGTGTGTGTGTCTGTGCGTGCGTGTGTGTGTGTGTGTGTGTGGGAATGTTTCTGCGTGTAAGCTCATCAGCGTGTTTGTGCGCGTCCGTCTCGTCCTAAACGAGAGCAAGGCTGACTGCGTGTTTGCACGTTTGCCAGCACTTCACGCGCGAGCGTGCGCGTCTGAATCTCCATGTCTTTGTGCGCGTCTGCGTGTGCGCATTGGTGGCCGTTTCCGACGGTGTTTGGGTGCGTGCGTCTGCGTGTTACTCTTCATCCTGGCTTCTAGTTCTAGTTCTCATCCAGATCAGACACAGAAATACCTCATGAATCTTCACCAGAGAGCATCCATCTTGTCCCGTCTGTCAGACCAACACCATCAACCATTATGAACAATGCCTTATCTTGGATTGAATGTAACGGCATTTATCTGTGAAAGGAGATGGCTTTACTCATACAAGTTTATCAATCACCCAGAATAGAGGCAGCTTCGACCGACAAACAAACTCACATGCCAACCATTATGACTCCATTGACCAATGGCACGCTGGCCTTGCGTGGTCCCGATTGGGGGGGCTGCTCTAGGGGTCGTGAGTGGAAGCTCTAGAGGCTGGTCGTTCTGTATCGTGAGCTCATGTTTCTGTTGTGGCTATGTAGCGAGCTATCTGAAGTTCAGTGCAGCATGGCAGGGGTGAGACCAGGCCAAACCTGGCACTGCAATCTTGTATATAAACATTGGTGTTGACTGTATTTAATAACCTTCATGACTGTTATCTTCTTACTTATGGAAAAAAGAAACTATAATATTATATAATATGGGTAACTGTTTTGTGGCTTCACTGGCCTGCTGTGTGTAGCTAGTCCTGCGTTGGGCTGGCGTCATGCTGGCGTCATGCTGGCGTCATGCTGGCGTCATGCTGGCGTCATGCTGGCGTCGGGCTGCATTCAGACGGACTACGTGCACTGCGTCTATATGCACTTTGATTTTATCAGGGAAACTTTATTAATGTTTTGTAAATGTTTCATATGACACTTAACACGTGCCATTCCAGTTTTTACATCGTCATGGAAATTCTGTATTTTATTTATTCGACAACGACAACAAAACAATTTCTTATTATTTTATGTAATCTATTCATTTTATTTATACATTGACTATGAAACTGATTGGTTGATTTCCAAGTAATGAAGTGTTTTACCAAAGTAACTGTGAACTTTCAATACACCTGAGTTATTTTTCTTATGAACAGAATCTATCTATATTGAGGGGTCATCTCATGGTTTCACTTAACTGTCATTATCAACTGCAAAAGTTGTATGAATAAAAAAATGTTGGAAAAATGTTGAAAAGGTTCTCTCAACGCAGGTTCTTAGAGATGTAATGTAGCGTCTAAGCCTCCAGCTACCAACCACATATAGACATATTAATGCTTAATCCGAAAATAAAAACTTGATACCATAGAACAATTGGCCGGATATGTCAGGTGTCAGCATTAGAATGTCTTCTTAATTGCTTTCTGCTTTGGACTTACCTGGCAACCCTTGTTTGGCTTGCTCTCTGGACTAAACGGCTGTAGCAACCATGACAACTGCTCTGGGTGGTCACCATGACAACTTCTCAGGGTGGTCACCATGACAACTACTTTTCTGGGTGCTTGGTGCTCCTCCTTCTCCTGTGTCTTCTGCTGATGGTCTGGCTTTACTTCTTCTCTTCTGCACTCAGCATGGTGGACACATTCAGAAACACCCACTTGCACGGGCGCACACTCTCAGGTCTCTGTGTTTTCTTCCCATACAGGCCAGCGTTGTCACGGAGACCGATCAGTGTTCTGCCAGATGGAGGTTTTGAAGCACTACTGTTCTCTGCCGGGGTACCAGAGGATGTGCTGCAAGTCCTGTAGTAACTCCAGCCTCACACACACACCCCCACCCTCCAGCGGCCTCCCACCCTCCAGCAGCCACTCGCCCTCTGGAACCTACCCGCCATCCAGAACCTCCCCACCCTCCAGAACCTCCCCACCCTCTGGAACCTCCCCACCCTCAGGAACCTCCCCGCCCTCCGGAACCTCCCCGCCCTCCGGAACCTCCCCGCCCTCCAGAACCTCTCCGCCCTCCAGATCCAGGGTCACCACCACCTCTACAACCAGTCAACCCATGGTCACCTCCAATCCTGCCCCTCTGTCCCCACCTGAGATAAGAGGCAATAGGCTGCACTTGGATCCCACACCTACATCTACACATACACCTACATACGCTACATACACAACACGCACATCTAAAGACGCACCCACACACACTATTCACACACCTACATACACCACACACATACATGCACACACCAAACGCACACCATCAACTATGGATCTTGAACATACCACACACACACCCTCACCTATGAATCTTGAATATACCACACACACACCCTCACCTATGAATCTTGAATATACCACACACACACCCTCAACTACGGATCTTGAACGTAACACACACAAACCCTCAACAATAAATCTTGAATATACCACACACACACAATCAACTATGGATCTTGAACGTAACACACACACACCCTCAACAATAAATCTTGAACATACCACACACACACCATCTACAAACAATCTTGAATACACCACACCCATGCCCTCAACTATGCATCTTGAATATACGACACATAGAGAGACAACTACATATTTTGAACATACCACCCACCCACCCTCAACTATTAATCTTGATTATCCCACTTACACACCCTTACCAGTTACCAAGTCAAAGCCAAAGAACAGCCAGAAAAGTGAGTCACTCAAAAAGTTAAATACAAATAAGAACCCTCAACCAAAGAAGGTTCCAAAAAAGAACCCTAAAACAAAAACTGTTCTAAAAAAGAACCCTAAACCAAAAGCTGTTCCAAAAAAGAACCCTGGAACAAAACCAGTTCCAGAAAAGCCGACTCAACCAAAAGCAGTTCCTAAAACGAATCTTAAACCAAATAAAGTTCCAAAAAAGAATCTTCAACCAAAAAAGGTTCTAAAAAAGAACCCGGAACCAAAAACTGTTGTAAAGAAGATTCAACCAAAAGTCAAAACAAAGAACTCTCAGATAAAACCGATCAAAAAAAGTCAGCCTAAGCCAGGTTCTAAGAAGAACATTACTTCAAAAGTAGCTGAGAACAAGAATCCTCAAACTCAAATTGTTCCAAAGAAGAACCCTCAACCAAAAACTGTTCCCAAGAAGAACCTTCAATCAAAAACTGTTCTGAAGAAGAACCCTCCAGCAAAAACTGTTCCAAAGAAGAACCTTCAAACAAAAACTGTTCCAAAGAAGAACCTTCAAACAAAACCAGTTCAGAAAAAGAACCCACTACCCAAACTAGTCCAAAAGAAGACTCTTAGATCAGAACTAGTTACAAAATTTGACCCTCCACTAAAATCATTTTCGAAATTGACCTTTCAACCAATTAAAGTTGAAAAACATGACCGTTCACCCGAAATAGTTCCTCAAAAGAACAGTCTACTTCAGATGTCAGAAACCACCACCATAACCTCAGCCTACCACACGACTAGGGAGAACCCTTCATTCACCCTCCAGTCCAGCACTGGAACATACACCACACCTCCTAGCATACACCTCACCAGTTCTAGAACTGTCAATATTACCTACATAGATAACAACACTATGGTGACCCCCAGTGATGTTTTCAATGACATTTCATGGACTGGAACCACAACTCCCAGCAACCTCTTCAACGATGATGTCATAAACCCCACCGGAAGCATTTACTTTGATGAAGTCACAGTGTCGAGTGGAGCCATTCCCTTTCAAGATTCTCCGATCTCTGGTGTAACCACTCCCTATGGTGACTTCACAGAATCCAGCAGCGGTGATGTCGGAATACACAGTGGGGATGACATCACAATTGCCAGCGGCACCTTGCCCTACAGTGATGATGCCATAACATCCAGCGGAACTGTGATGTTTGATGGTAATGATGATGTCACAGTGTTTGTCCCCACGGTTTTCAGTGACAATTGGTCAGGTCTAGCCACCTCTACCTGGCTAGACCTACCAGAGTACATCCCTCTCGGTGTCACTGTTCCCATGGAAACCCAGACTTCCCCTCCAGAACTAACCCCCACTACTGCATCTCTGACAACAATCCCCATGACAACAGAGCAGAGTCCTGCCCAGTCCACCGTGGAGGAAAGCAACGCCATCGACCTCCCCAACGGGATCGGGGGCGGGGACAACTACCTGTCCCAGACCAATCAGATCGCGCGGCGCAGAGTGTTCCTCCGGGAACGCACGCGTAACAAACGCATCGAGGAGCTGCTGGAGGAAAAGAGAAACTTCCTGCTCCGCATGAAGAGAGGACACAGCACCTGACTGCCCCCTGGTCCTAAAACCCCTCTCTTCTCTCTCTTATAGAGATGGACTTCTGCTCTGGCAGACTGACTTTATATCAGCTAGCCTGACCGCTGGCTGCTGGGACTCACAACTGGGCCAGACACACACACACACACACAGACTTACACACACAATAAGCAACATAAGCAAACTGGACTGTTGTGTGGCCGTATCTCTGAGCAAAGTACCACCTCTTGCTGTCTTTGCTGCTATGTGCAGCTCTATGAATGAATCAATGATTCGAGAACGTTTCTGTCCTCTTCTGTGCTAAAAAACAACATCACAGAATCGTGACTTATTCATGTGTATCATATTTTCTAGAAGATAAAAAAAAAAGAAAAAAAAAAAAGAAAAATGCCTTTTGTATCGACAGCATTCTCCAATAGAAGCTTTCAGGGTGCCTTCTGTTTTGTATCTTATGGGACCAAATGTGACCCAGGCAACTGTCTGTACCATAGCTGTACATATCACAAACCTAATGTTGAATATTTATTAAAGTTCATGTGCCTGTGGTATTTACACTTGGGCTTTTGTTCCACATCCTTATTCCTAACTAGAGCACTTTTTAGGCAACAAAGACTTTCTCTCGCTCTCCCCATTTCTCCTCTCTCTCTCTCTCCTCTCTCTATCTGTCTATCCCTCTCCTCTCTCTGCTCTCTCGCTTCTCTCTCTCTCGCCCTCGCTCTGATCTTCCCTCCCCTCTTCCACATCCCATGTGCTTGTGAGAAGTCAGCTTGGAAAGGTGTACCACTAGAGGGAGACAGAGTACAAGCTTTTGTGTCCAGCATCCAAGGTGCCTCACCTCTGTGTCTGTCACCCGCAACATATCACCCTGCCGGACCACCAGCCCCACCCTGCTCTTCCTGGACTTTGGCTCCTTAAAGGGATAGTTCACCAATGTTTCAAAGCGTTGTCGTTATAGCTTTACGATAAGTGCTGTACGTGGATACAGGAAGGGTCCTGTCTGGCTCCAGGTTGGTGGGCGCAGAACTGTTCTAACTTGACACGGAGTTTCTTGACATTTTGGTGAACTCATTCTTTAATCTTGCCAACGTCTCCTGGTCATATAAATGTGTACAATGTTCTCTGTTCAGAGCCACATGGTGTTGCCGGTGATGTCATCCTCCCTGGGAACACCCAGACGCAGGAAATGAAGGGAGAGCTATGGGCCTCTGAATGATTCACGTCTGCTATGAAAGTGTTTCTCATCAACACACGGGATGTCAATTGTCCCTGTGTGCTCCTGTGTGTGAGTGCCTGTGTGTGTGTGTTTGCGTGCGCCTGTTTGTGTGTGCGCGCGGCCGTGTGTGTGTGTTTTGCGGCGCCTGTTTGTGTGTGTGCCTGGTGTGTGGTGTGTGTGCGCCGTTGTGTGTGTGCGCCTGGTGTGCGTGTGTGGTTTGCGTGCGCCTGTTTGGTGTGTGCCGCGTGCCTGTGTGTGTTTGTGTGCCTGTTTGTGTGTGTTTGTGTGCCTGGGTGTGTGTGGGTGTGGTGTGGTGTGTGTGTGTATGGTGGTGTTGTGTGTGCGACAGCCTGAACCGTAGCAGTCAGAAATGCATGTGGCAGAGGACTCACCTTCTCCATCATCTTTGCACCCTTCTATAAAAAGACTGCTCTCATAATAGACCTAGAATGGGGGTAGTCACTGAAGCATTTGCATTCGCGCTGCTTTGTCACACACACAAGCCAAAGCGAGTGCACCGAGTTGTGCTGTTGGAACTGGAAGAGTTGGAATGCATCCATGTCTGATGCTTCATCGCTGCCTTAGATAATGATACAACTCTGCTGCTTCTCCGCTGATTCACTGTTGTCGATTCATCGTTGTTATTGATTCGTTTCGACTGCTTTATCTCTACTGATTCCTCTCTTCTGCTTCATCTCTCCTGAGTCTTATTTACCTCTTTAAATCTACTTCTTCATTTCTCTTGATTCATCTCTACTGATTCATCCGTACCAGTTCATCTGTACTGATTCATCTCTACTGATTCATCTCTCCTGAGTCTTATTTACCTCTTTAAATCTACTTCTTCATTTCTCTTGATTCATCTCTAGTGATTCATCCGTACCAGTTCATCTGTACTGATTCATCTCTCTGATTTATCTCTTTGCTTCATGTCTGATGTTTTCATGCTCTCATAATGCTCCCCCTCTGCTCTTCTGTACAAACGGTTGTATGTTGGTGTGCGTGTCCTTCATGGACTCCTGTCTGATGTCCTGAGCCGTGACGTCTGCCTGCCGGTCAGCAGGCCTCCCTGGGGGATTCTCTGAAGCGCCGGTGGAAGTTTTCGTGGAACCCATCTTCTTCAACCTCTTGTTCGCACAAAAAACCCCTCTGTGTCGTCTTGCCAAATGCCCCCCCTCCTCCTCCTTCCCACCCGCTCCTTCCTCCCTCCCACCCTCCTCTTCTTCCCTCCCCTCTCCCTCAGGATGGGCTTGTTGTCCTCTCCTCATGGAATGGACACAACTCGTTGCTATCAGGATCCCCATGAGGACAAGGTCGCAGCTCCATCAGAGAATCACAGACACCAACACACACAGACACACACCGTGCAGACTCCCTAGACACACACACTGCTGCAGTCACCCCCCAACACACACAGCCCACCTGCAGTTCTCCTCACAACAAGCACCCTCTGACGCCTCACACACACACACACCCTGCAGACTCCCCCCACACACACTCACCTGCAGCTCCCCCCACTACATCACCCTGCAACTCCCCCCACACCACACCCTGCAGCTCCCCCCCCCCCCACCACACCCTGCAGACTCCCCCACATGCTACACACTCTGCAGACTCCCCCCCATACACACACACTGCGACCTCCCCCCCGACACACAACACACCTGCAGCCTCACTCACCACCTGCAGTCTCCCACACAACACACCCCGCGGATCCCCACTCCACAACACACACTGCAGTCTCCCCGACCACAACACCACAGCCCTGCATCCTCGCCACACACTACACCGCAGACTCCCACAACAACACACTGCAGTTCTCCCCACACACACAACCCCGCAGTCGTCCCCCAAACAGCCCTTGCACGTCGCCCCCCCCACACACACACCCTGCAGACTCCCCACATCCAACATGCAGACTCCCCCTCACACCACAGTATACTGTTGTCTCCTGCAGACCCCCCCAACACACACAGCTCCTTATGCCCCCCTTCCTGATGACCAGTCAAAAGCAGAATTCAAGGCAAAGCCAGGAAAGGGGTTTTTAAGTAAGCAAGAGTCTCGCTCTCGCGTGCTCTGTTTCTCGTCTCATGGTCTTGCCTCGTCTGGTCTTGTCTCTCCTACATCATTAGGCTGGCCAATGACAGCGTCCTGAGGTAAGAAATGTGTTGTATTTTTAGAATAGGAAGGAGGGAACTGAAGTGAGGGAAGGAGGATGGGAGCGAGAGAGAAGAGGGGAATGTGAGGAAAGATAAAATACTTCATTGCCTGTGGACAGACTCAGCCAGTCAGAGCCACAGAGCACGCTCAGAAGCGAACATCAGTCCTGAACTAAACTGCAGAGACACAGAGAGTCACTGAGGACACACACACACAAACAAAAAAAACATTCAGCGACTGCACCCACCCCCACCCCCCATTCACACACACACAAACAAAAAAACAAACAAAAAAAAAAAAAAAAAAAACACACACACACAGGAGAGCAGAGACAAAGAGGAAGAACAGGCTTTGAAACGCACCAGCTGAATTCAGGTGAGTTATCCAGCTCTCGGACGTGGCGTTCGAACGATAGAGAATGTAAATGTTACGCTGAGCTTCTTAGTGTTTGCTTAGTTTGCCCGGGTCAAACTGAGAATAGAGCAGCTGTCAGCCAGGGGTGTGTGTGTGTGGTGTGGTTATTTCCGAAGGTGTGGTGACTTCACAGAATCCAGCAGCGGTGATGTCGGAATACACAGTGGGGATGACATCACAATTGCCAGCGGCACCTTGCCCTACAGTGATGATGCCATAACATCCAGCGGAACTGTGATGTTTGATGGTAATGATGATGTCACAGTGTTTGTCCCCACGGTTTTCAGTGACAATTGGTCAGGTCTAGCCACCTCTACCTGGCTAGACCTACCAGAGTACATCCCTCTCGGTGTCACTGTTCCCATGGAAACCCAGACTTCCCCTCCAGAACTAACCCCCACTACTGCATCTCTGACAACAATCCCCATGACAACAGAGCAGAGTCCTGCCCAGTCCACCGTGGAGGAAAGCAACGCCATCGACCTCCCCAACGGGATCGGGGGCGGGGACAACTACCTGTCCCAGACCAATCAGATCGCGCGGCGCAGAGTGTTCCTCCGGGAACGCACGCGTAACAAACGCATCGAGGAGCTGCTGGAGGAAAAGAGAAACTTCCTGCTCCGCATGAAGAGAGGACACAGCACCTGACTGCCCCCTGGTCCTAAAACCCCTCTCTTCTCTCTCTTATAGAGATGGACTTCTGCTCTGGCAGACTGACTTTATATCAGCTAGCCTGACCGCTGGCTGCTGGGACTCACAACTGGCCAGACACACACCACAACACACACAAACACACACCACAATAACACACAATAAGCAAACTGGACTGTTTTGTGTGGCCGTATCTCTGAGCAAAGTACCACCTCTTGCTGTCTTTGCTGCTATGTGCAGCTCTATGAATGAATCAATGATTCGAGAACGTTTCTGTCCTCTTCTGTGCTAAAAAACAACATCACAGAATCGTGACTTATTCATGTGTATCATATTTTCTAGAAGATAAAAAAAAGAAAAAAAAAAAAGAAAAAATGCCTTTTTTGTATCGACAGCATTCTCCAATAGAAGCTTTCAGGGTGCCTTCTGTTTTGTATCTTATGGGACCAAATGTGACCCAGGCAACTGTCTGTACCATAGCTGTACATATCACAAACCTAATGTTGAATATTTATTAAAGTTCATGTGCCTGTGGTATTTACACTTGGGCTTTTGTTCCACATCCTTATTCCTAACTAGAGCACTTTTTAGGCAACAAAGACTTTCTCTCGCTCTCCCCATTTCTCCTCTCTCTCTCTCTCTCTCTCTCTATCTGTCTCTCCCTCTCTCTCTCTCTGCCTCTCTCGCTTTCCCTCTCTCTCTCCCCCTCTCTCTTGATCTTTCCCTCCCCTCTTCCACATCCCATGTGCTTGTGAGAAGTCAGCTTGGAAAGGTGTACCACTAGAGGGAGACAGAGTACAAGCTTTTGTGTCCAGCATCCAAGGTGCCTCACCTCTGTGTCTGTCACCCGCAACATATCACCCTGCCGGACCACCAGCCCCACCCTGCTCTTCCTGGACTTTGGCTCCTTAAAGGGATAGTTCACCAATGTTTCAAAGCGTCGTCGTTATAGCTTTACGATAAGTGCTGTACGTGGATACAGGAAGGGTCCTGTCTGGCTCCAGGTTGGTGGGCGCAGAACTGTTCTAACTTGACACGGAGTTTCTTGACATTTTGGTGGACTCATTCTTTAATCTTGCCAATGTCTCCTGGTCATATAAATGTGTACAATGTTCTCTGTTCAGAGCCACATGGTGTTGCCGGTGATGTCATCCTCCCTGGGAACACCCAGACGCAGGAAATGAATGGAGAGCTATGGGCCTCTGAATGATTCACGTCTGCTATGAAAGTGTTTCTCATCATCACACGGGATGTCAATTGTCCCTGTGTGCTCCTGTGTGTGAGTGCCTGTGGTGTGTGTGTTTGCGTGCGCCTGTTTGTGTGTGCGCGCGTGCCTGTGTGTGTGTGTTTGCGTGCGCCTGTTTGTGTGTGTGCGCCTGGGTGTGTGTGTGTTTGTGTGCGCCTGTTTGTGTGTGTGCGCCTGGGTGTGTGTGTGTTTGCGTGCGCCTGTTTGTGTGTGTGCGCGTGCCTGTGTGTGTGTGTTTGCGTGCGCCTGTTTGTGTGTGTGCGCCTGGGTGTGTGTGTGGGTGTGGTGTGTGTGTGTTGTGTGTGTGTGTGTGTGTGTGTGCGACAGCCTGACCCGTAGCAGTACAGCAAAATGCCATGTGGCAGAGTGACTCACCTTCTCCATCATCTTTGCACCCTTCTATAAAAAGACTGCTCTCATAATAGACCTAGAATGGGGGTAGTCACTGAAGCATTTGCATTCGCGCTGCTTTGTCACACACACAAGCCAAAGCGAGTGCACCGAGTTGTGCTGTTGGAACTGGAAGAGTTGGAATGCATCCATGTCTGATGCTTCATCGCTGCCTTAGATAATGATACAACTCTGCTGCTTCTCCGCTGATTCACTGTTGTCGATTCATCGTTGTTATTGATTCGTTTCGACTGCTTTATCTCTACTGATTCCTCTCTTCTGCTTCATCTCTCCTGAGTCTTATTTACCTCTTTATATCTACTTCTTCATTTCTCTTGATTCATCTCTACTGATTCATCCGTACCAGTTCATCTGTACTGATTCATCTCTACTGATTCATCTCTCCTGAGTCTTATTTACCTCTTTATATCTACTTCTTCATTTCTCTTGATTCATCTCTACTGATTCATCCGTACCAGTTCATCTGTACTGATTCATCTCTCTGATTTATCTCTTTGCTTCATGTCTGATGTTTTCATGCTCTCATAATGCTCCCCCTCTGCTCTTCTGTACAAACGGTTGTATGTTGGTGTGCGTGTCCTTCATGGACTCCTGTCTGATGTCCTGAGCCGTGACGTCTGCCTGCCGGTCAGCAGGCCTCCCTGGGGGATTCTCTGAAGCGCCGGTGGAAGTTTTCGTGGAACCCATCTTCTCAACCTCTTGGCTTCGCACAAACAAACCCCCTCTGTGTGTCTGGTCTTCCCACCCCCAATCCCCCACCCCCTCCTCCTCCTTCCCACCCCCTCCTCCTCCTTCCCTCCCCCTTCCCTCCCCCTCAGGGATGGGCTTGTTGTCCCTCCATCTCTCATTGGAATGGGGACACCAGGCTCATCAGGAGGGTTCGCCCAGTGAGGAACAAGGTCGTCAGCTCCGATCAGAGAACTGCAACAGACAACACACACACACACAGACACAGGCCCGTGCAGACTCCCTGACAGACACACACCCTGCAGTCACCCCCCCCACACCCACACACACACACCCTGCAGTCTCCTCACACACACATTCCACTGCAGACCCCCCACACACACACAACACACGCCTGCAGACTCCCCCCCCCCACACACACACAATTGGAACCCTGCCAGAACTCCCCCCCCCCCCCCCAACACCCCTGCAGACTCCCCCCGCCACACACACCTGCAGACTCCCCCCCCCCCACACACACACAACCTAGCACCTCCCCCCACACACACCCTGCTCCTAGCCCCCCCCCACACACACACCCTGCAGACTCCCCCCAACACACACACATCGGGCACCCTGCCTCTACACACACACCCTGCAGTCTCCCCCCCACACACACACCCTGCAGACTCCCCCCCCCACACACACACCCTGCAGTCTCCCCCCACACACACACATGCCTGCAGTCTCCCCCCAACCACACCCTGCAGACTCCTCACACACAACACCCTGCAGTCTCCCCCACACACACACGGCACCCTGCAGTCTCGCCCCCACACACACACGCGCTGCAGTCTCCCCCCCACCACACACACACTGGCAGACTCCCCCCACACACACACCTGCAGACTCCCCACACACACACCCTGCAGACTCCCCCCAACACACACACACGCTCCTTATGCCCCCCCCCTTCCCTCGATGACCATCTGTTTCACAGAATTTCAAGGTCAACGCCAGGAAAGTGGTTATTTAAGTAAGCAAGATTCTTCGCTCTCCTGCTCTGTTTCTCTCTCAATGTCCTTCCCTCTCTGTGTCTTTCCCTCCCTCCATCAATTCAGCTGGCCAATGACAGCGCTCGAGGTAAAGAACTGGTGCTGCTATTTTTAGAATCAGGGAAGGAGGGCAGACTGAGAGTGAGGGAAGGAGGGAGGGAGCGAGAGAGAGAGGGGGATGTGAGGAAAAGATAAATCTACATTTTGCCATTGCCTGTGGACAGACTCAGCCAGTCAGAGCCACAGAGCACGCTCAGAAGCGAACATCAGTCCTGAACTAAACTGCAGAGACACAGAGAGTCACTGAGGACACACACACACAGACACACAAAGGCTCGCCGAATACTCGCACGCAAACACACACAAACACAACTCCGTGAGGACACACACAGAACACACTAAGGAGAGGACGGCAAGCTGGACACACACACACACACACACAGGAGAGCAGAGACAAAGAGGAAGAACAGGCTTTGAAACGCACCAGCTGAATTCAGGTGAGTTTTCCAGCTCTTGGACGTGGCGTTCGAACGATAGAGAATGTAAATGTTACGCTGAGCTTGTTAGTGTTTGCTTAGTTTGCCCGGGTCAAACTGAGAATAGAGCAGCTGTCAGCCAGGGGTGTGTGTGTGTGTGTGTGTTTAACCGAGGGTGCTACGAGAGTGTATGCGTTCTGCCAAGATTGCTGCAGGAGTGTGTGTGTGTGTGTTAAGCCACGGAGCGCAGTAGGAGTGTGTGTGCTCAAGGTGTGGCTCTATTTTTAGCCTGGGCTGCACCTGGAGCACATACGCTCCGCTGCTCAGTTTAGACCCCTCTATTTCTGGAGCTGAGGTCGGTACTAAAATACAGCCAGAGTGTCGGTCAGACTTCAAACTTTAGAGAGAGAAGGGATACATATAGACTCGCCCTGTACTCAGAACCATCCCTGTACATTAGTGCCGCGAAAGAGGAATATGTTTATTAGTTTGTTGATGCAGTTCTGCTGTTGACCATTAGGGGTTGTTAACCCTGCTGCTCCTGAGGAGAGCGAGACGAGAGAGAGGAGAGGACAGAAAGAGAGGAGAGAAAGAGAGGAGAGGAAAGGAGAGAAGAGAGGAGATGAAGAGAGTGCGAGATTGGGAAAGAGAAGGAGTGATAGAGATAGATGGGAGACTATTTCAACAGAACTATTCTGACTGTGTCCACCTGGTCACTTTCCTGTCCCTGTGTCCCTCAGTGTCCAGCCATGCGTCCACGTTCCTCTCTGCTGGCCAAGAGAAGCCTGTTACTCCCCACCATATCCGAGGGCTACGAGGAGCTGACAAGGAACCAGGCTAACATCTCCTCTGAGGACTACCTGCTGTCCATCTGCCAGCTAGCCTGCCCCCCCTTCCCCCCTCAGGGCTCCGCCTCCCCCGCTGATGTCATCAGCGCGCGCCAGAAGGACTCTCTAAACCAGAGGCTGTCACGGCTCAACGCTCCGCACCGGCATCCAGCGACCTTTAACCCTGAGCACAGAGGGGGAGCTAATCGGAGAGACGTTGGTGATGTCATCAGTGCTCGCCAGAGCGAGAACAGGGAGGAAAGCGAAGAGGCTGTGTTTGGTTGCCATGGTGGTGTGGATCCCTTGGAGTATCTGTATGGATACCAGGAAAACCCTGCCCCTTTCACCTGTCAGTCAGGAAGCCTGAGGCAGCGATTGGCTGAAGCAAGGGGTAGGAGGATGAATGGGGAGGGCCCAGAAGGACAGACACACCCCCATGCGTACAGTTTCTCCCGCTCCTGCCCCATCTCACATCGCAAGAGCTGCCCCGACCCCACCCTCCAGCCTCAAGCTGCCCCATGCACCCTTTCCTTGCCCCACACAGCCCCCCAGCCAGCCCTCAGCCCCAAAGACAGCCACCACACCCAGCCCACCAGCCCAGAGGTTAGGGGGAGAAGGCAGGGAGGAGAGGGGAGGCAGGAGGAGAACCAGTCCCTGATGTCTCAGTGGATGTCAGACTGGCGTGGCTGGGTGTGGAGAGAGGGGGGCATGCGAGACTGTGCTCTGCCTGCTGTCCATCAGATGTGAGCTTTAGGGTGTGTCACAACACAGGCACACTCATGTATCTCATATCAACACTGAAATGATGTACAGCATCACTAGGACTCTGCTCTCAGAAGGTTCTGGAAGGTTCTAGAAGGTTCCTCCAAGTGGCTGGACTAAGGGACACTCCAGAGACGATCCCCTATAGGCCACCTCAGTGACAGTGAGACTTGATTGTTCAACTGTAAATAATTCGGATCGGTTTTTGTTACAATAATAGGTTAACTACAGAATCAGAAAAAAATACAAACACACAAACTCGACGCATGCTAGTTCACACACACACACACACACACACACACACACACACACACACAAACATGAATTCACACACAGAGCCACAAACCACACGAGACCAACTTCTTGACCAAGTCTGGGGAGAGGACGAGAGGTCCTTAACATATTTCACTGCATGTAACGTGGCTGGAAGCTGAGGAATGTTTGTGATATCTGACAGACACACGGCTTTTTATACATCTGCCCTATCTGGGAACTGTGTTTGAATAAACAACGTTTTCATTCCACCGTTTGCTGTGATAGTTACTGTCGTCGCCCGGCTTCTTGGATCGAGGCGCACGGATTCCAGAAACAGTTAGGATCCGGCTGGTTTCCATGGTAACTGTCGAAGGATTCCATGGTGGTAAACAATGGAATCTTGATTATGGGCGTAGTGGCACACACACACACAACACAGCAATCACAACAGACACACATTTATACACACACAAGCATGCACCAGACATTTATCATTAGTTGTTTGTTTTTTTTCCCCCACATAGTTGTTCTGTAAAGTCCGCTACACATTCACAATGTTTACCATAAATCTAAAGATGGCCAATAGGCAGACACAGGTTCCACGTGCAAGTGAGAATGTGTTAACTCAGATTGTTTGTACACCATGTTCAGACATCGGCGGGGGGGGGGGGGGGGGGTGCAGGTGTGCAGTGACAGGAAGGGAGATGCATGTTGGTATGCTGTTCTGGCTGCATTGACGCAGCTTTTAGAACCACAGTGGTGACGTTGTGGTCAGCGCGCTGAGCTATTCATTTAGCGCTGTGTTACAATATCCTGCTGCATAACGTGATGCACAGAACATAAGGTGTTGGGGGGGTTAGGTGTGGGGGGGGAGGTGAGATGAGGTGGGTGGGGGCTTGTAGTTCCACTAGTAGCAAAGTGTCAAACTGGATATTTATACATATATTGAACACACGGTCCATGTGACTCATTCGTGTGCTGAATAACCTTAGATTACTGACTTGGAAAATCCTCCAGCGCAGAAACTCAAAATAAACACGTCTGTTGGCGTTAAATATGTCTGTCCCTGTGTTCGTCTATGTCCCTCTGTCTCGCTCTCCCTCTCCCAGTGAGAGGAATAACATGAACTATATGGTAGCGGCAGAAACACTCTCCTACCCTCTATAAATAAAACACAGGAGCTATTCACATCCAGTTTGTGATGTACTGAAACAGGATGCACAGTGTGTGTCTGTCATGGGTCATGTATCGCGGGTGCATCTCCCCTGCTGAACACCGCACTGTTTTATGTGTCTTTAGCAGCCAAACCTCAAAGTTGTCGAGATAAGATGACTGCAGCGCTAGCAGACTTGGAAGCTGACATATGAAATGCCTTCTGCCTGTTTTTAAGTGCCTCTGTCCTCCTGCTCTGCTCTTCTCTTTGTCTGACCGATCCTCTCTCTGTCTGAATAAGCTAGCTCATCTTCTCTGTGCTCTGTCTGTCTCGTGGTGTCGTCTTCTGTGTCTGCGTCTCTGTCTCTCTCACTCTAACCCTAACCCAAACCCCCCCCCCTCTCTCTCTGTCTGTCTCTGTCTTTTTGTCCCTGTCTGTCTCTTCAAATCTGTGTCTATATTCAAGTTCAAAATAAAAGTGCTTAGGAATGCGGCTGATGGCTCTTGCTTCTCCTTTATCTGTTATTACTATGATTCTCTCTCTCTTTCTGTTTCTCTTTGTCCTTGTCCATGTCCTCATCTCCACATGAGTATTTCCCCAAATCTTGAAAGGTCATCTGTTCCAATTCCAGATCTTGGCGCATCAGTTATCTTATGCGGGTGCCGTCCCCAGAACTTTACAGTGACCAGGAACAGGACCTGAAAGTAGCATTACTCAAACACTCACGCGGAACCGATCGTCTGACGAAACTCGACGTCGTTACGATCTACAGGCCTCATCTGAAACACTGCTGTTTTCCAGAAACCAGCAAGCATAAGAAAACTGAAAGAACAGAAGTTAGAAAGATAGAAGGACATTCCCCTGCGGCAGAGAGCTGGGCTCTCAGGCACGGGCCTAAGTGTATGGCCTAAGTGTATGGCCTAAGTGTATGGCCTAAGTGTATAGCCTAAGTGTATGGCCTAAGTGTATAGCCTAAGTGTATGGCCTAAGTGTATAGCCTAAGTGTATGGCCTAAGTGTATGGTTACTGATCACACCGCAGGGTGAAACTGATACTGATTACTAATGATTGTACCAATCATTAGTTGATATGCCTGTTGATCGTGTAAATGATTCAATCTTTTTAGTCGTGTCACCAGATTTTATGAGTCATGTTATTACATTTTTGTTATTAAATACCACTGCTATTTTACTCCAGCCATTTTTTTATATCCCTGCAAATGAAGGATTAATCACCCCACAGGTGATTTTCTTGAGCAACAAAAGTGCTGATAAGTCTGGTGTAGATCTCCGGTCATGGAACATTGTGAGAGTGCAGTCTAGGTTTCCATGAGGTATCAGAAACAGTAGAATCAGCATGAGAGAGCAAGCTAACCACAAGTTTCTGAGATGTCTACAGTTCTCAGTTTTACGATACATGCAACAGCCCAGAGATAGGAAGTCCCAAATACTACGGTCGATTTTTTTTCTGCCAACAGTAATTTACTTCTTATAAATGTTTTCTGACAACTTATCACTTTCACTACTTACATTGATTTCATAAACATTTGTTCTTCCTATTTCTTGTATTTTCAAACTAGACTTGTTACTTTAGTTCTTGTCTTTATTTGGTGTCATGCTATATGAAGCACAGCAGAAGGCAACAAGAAAAATGGCTAATGTTGTGGATGAGACAGACTATACGGATGAGACAGATAATATGGAGGAGACAAAGAAATTAGACACATCTTCTTACACCCTCTCACTTACAACCCAAACTTGGATTTTATTGACCAATATCAACAGCTTGTGGCAAGAAGTCACCACATTGACCCAAATATGTGTCCTGTTTGGTTACTTTGGTCTGTTACAACATCAGAGAAACTGGGTCATCTAAAACTATTTTCTCTGTTGAGAAAATAACTCCATACTGCATTATTTCACTACTTTTCAAAACTTGATAAGTTTTTTTTTTTTGTGTATTAATACACTCTTCTTATTGAACTTATTTTTATTGGGCTTACAACTTGTTTTGACCTTGTCTCTTCTCCATAATGAACCTCTCTCATTTACTGGGTAAAATATTAAAGGTTCATAAAAGTAGGTTCTAGATGCAGGTAAGTGATGGTTATGTAAGGGTCAATGTATGTATTAAACTTCTAGTAGCAGGTGGGTGATGGATGGATGGGGGATGGATGGATACGAAGTGATCGGTATAGGATGATGAGTATGGGATGAGGGGTATGGGATGATGGCTGTGGGATGCTGGGTATGGGATGATAGCTATGGGATGATAGCTATGGGATGATGGCTATGAGATGATGTCTATGGGATGATGGGTATGGGATGATGGGTATAGAATGATGAGTATAAGATGAGGGGTATGGGATGATGGGTATGGGATGATGGGTATAGGCTGAGGGTTATGGGATGATGGGTATGGGATGATGGGTATGAGCTAAGGTAAGAGTGGGTTTGGGTGGGGTTGGCCTGGGGGTGGAAGTATCACTGTGGTTTATGAGGGACTTTCAGTTTCCACGACGGAAACTTCCCTTGGTCACAGACATACTGTAGCACCAAACGTGACTATAAGAAGACTCTGCCTCTCCTTATCTCTCACATCTCCAATCAGCCATCATCACCAGCAGTATAACCAGACCTCTGTTCCACGGCGACATGACGATCACCACTACCATGACAACCAGAGTCCTGATGCTCCTTGCTGTGTTTGCCTGTGTGGCCCTGTCCCAGCGTAAGTAGATATTATTACTGTGTTATTATTGCATGGTAGCTGTGTGATTATCACATTATTAAGGTGTGCTTATCACATTATTACTGTGAAATTGTCCCATGATTACTATGTGGTTATCACGTGTGATTATCACATTATTACTGTGTGGTTTATTATGTGTTTGTTATTAATGTGTTGTTATAATGTTGTCACTCTGTGATGTGTGATAGCGGTCTTATTATTGTTAATAGAACAGCACTGAAATAGTGACAATGTGAGATATTAAACAAATATGTCAAAAAACATATTTTTATTATTATATGTCTTTATAGTGCGTATCATAACTGACACAGTTCTGTTTAGGAATACAGTCATAAACGTTATAATTTTAAAAATATATATATTAAAATATTTAATACAAACGCCAAATAATACAATAATAATAATAATACAAAATAACAATTTGTTGGTAGGTATTTAATTATCATATAAAATTCTGCGCCAAAGTAATTGTGCGTTTCTAATATGTTATTTATTTTATGTAACTGACATGTATAGATTTTTTATACATATAAATATAAAAGAAAATTGTCTTTGGAATCCGGCCCTTAATAAAAATCTAATAATTTTATTATTAAACATAAAATGTATGAAATTACATCATTTAAAGGCAGTAGTACATTTGCCTGTATAGCAATGCTATGTTATTAATATGCTGTGGAACAAAAAGTATATTCTATTTGCATTATATATGTACACATATATTTTTTATATGTATATACATATTTTTATATATATAAATATAAAAATACAGAGTTGATTTTATATAGAGTATATATATATATATATATATATATATATATGTATATATATGTGTGTGTGTGTGTGTGTGTGTTTGTAGCTCATGCTGTCATGCTGTCTCTCTTTAGGCCCAGGCAGTCAGCGCTGTCTCTGCCACAGGGTCAGCTCCAGGCTTCGCTCCAACGCCACAGATGTGGCGGACATCCAGATCCACCCACCGGGAAACTCCTGTGATAGGATTGAAGTTGTGTAAGTTCACATCAAGCAACCTTCATCTGTCTGACTTCAAAAGGTTCCCTTCCTGAAAGGAGACTAATCTTACATTTACGTATAATTTTGTATTTCATCAGATTGAAAATGTAGGTTTTCCTCATGGTGGTTGTTCTATAGCTAACTGATATAAACCCATTGACTAAATCAAGTGATTGAAGTTGATGCAAAAATTATTTTAAAACTGATACATTTTCTGTGGTTAATGAAGTCATATCCTGTTCCTGTAGTGTGAGTCTGAAGAATGGTCTGCAGTACTGTCTCGACCCCAAGATAAGACTGGTTCAGAAGATCCTCAGAAGCTTCATGTAAGAAACAGCTAATTGACAAACTTGCACGCTCATTAGTCTACGTCTTGCACACTCTTGTTTGCAAGCCCNCTTGAACAGGAACAAGCCCAAGCCCCAGGCCAAGCCCTCCAGTGTACCTCTGCTTCCAGACACAGTCTGAAGCTTCCAGACACAGTCTAAAGGGTGATGGCTGTTAGTCCCTCTCTAAGACTCTCTGAGATTCTCCCTGCATCAAAGTGTCTTGTTAGCTGAAAGACAAATATATTTTTTTTAAAGGAATGTTATTTGGTTATATGCTTATTTTCATTTCGTTCTCGTTTACCCCTTTGTATTGTTTTACCATTTAGCTATATGCTTTTATAAAGTCTGTCCTGTTCATTATACACATAAGCTATTAGACAATAAAGGTTTTTTAATATATTTAAATTTTCCCCCTTTTAATTCCAATATTAAAGTTTATAATATTGAGCAAAATCTTGGTAGGAGAGGAGATTTCCCCTTTGGTCCCTGACTGGGACCCAGAGTGGGACTGCTGTAGCCGTAGCCACCTTGTGGCGATATTAGAACAGTGCAGTATGTTCAAGATCTGGGTATGAACACAGAATAAAGTCAAGTAGGGCAAAGAGCTTTGATACAGCAGGTGGATAAGAAATGAGAGGATCCGTAAAGTTGAAGGAGGTAGGGTGTGGGTGAGCGGAGGATGAAGGGGAAAAGGTATGCGGTGAAATAGACAACAAGTGTGACTGCAGTCGTCACACGGCAAGGCTTCAGAACACAGAGACCCAAATAAGTCTTCCCTGGTGTCTCATAAATCAAAGACTCTTCTTGCATAACACTTCCAGTGGCTCGGAGCATCACATGGTGTTCCCTGAGACCATGGATAGGTAGACGGGGCAACCCAACACTCTGATCATCCTCTAGTTCCTCAAGCTAAATTTAGGCTTGACGGGAGACCTGGCCAAAATGTGTCCCCATTCCAGCACAGGGAGGTGTGTCACTGTTACAACCATTAGATGCACTCCATGCTGCATGGTGATGGGGTGGGGTTAGACGCTTTAAACTGAAGAAAGTTCACCTTCTCACCCTGTCTGAGGTGAAAATAAGTCAGGGCAGCTGTGTGGGGGTGGCAGGTTATGTCATAAACACGCGATGCATGCCTATTAAATATATAAACACAATGTATCACACCTATTAATGTACATTAAACTGAGCATGAATGTTAGTGACTGCTTGGGCTATGCGTTGATGCGTCGATGGACAGTTGGACGATGACCTGCCAGGAAAACATCCCCATGTATGAACTTTTTACATTTACTATTCTGACCACAGAATGATCACTTCCGCTGGCTCCACCCGACAACAGTAGAACGCTAGCGAGGCGGTGTTTACCTTCTCCCTTCTCCTCCATCCTTCAGTCATGCCTGAAGCTACCGGTATTTGTTTGCTCAACAATTCCTCTAATCGTCTCGAGCGCTGCGCACTAGCGACACTTGACTAGCCGACAAAGTCACAGCAGGTTGTTAAGAAAGGTGAGTTATAAAGTAGGCTTTGTAATAGTGTGAATACGACATAAATATACTATTATTCTTTTGCACCAAAAAAAAAACTATTATGGTGTCAAACTGTTCGTAATTATATATGTGCCCATGTGTTTGCAAAAATACAACAACAAAAATTGAAGAAAATGCCGAAGAAAAATCGTTTTGAGTCGGAGATCTTTCAAACGCTTCAATATCTGCTGAATCACGACAGGCTGCTTGTATATCGGGACATGCTTGCTTCTGTTATTTTATCACGCGATACTATTTTGCGAGCCACTGTTGAACAGACTGTTGACCTTGTCAGTTGATTTGGCCAGATATTTGATCATACGAACACTCAACTCAGTCTGGAACGTATGTGTTGAATGGATACTGCTCCTTAAATGTCATGACGTCCCACAAATGTTTAGTCAAATTCTTTGTAAATAATGCTTTGACACCAGACATACAGGTGACCAAACGTCACTGGAGTGTCAAAGTAGCAAAACAAAGTCCATCTTAATATTGCTATGGCATTCATGATACAGCACAGCTTGTCCCTGTTTCGTACACACTTCACCCACCTCGGCTCAGTGAACCTCTTCACACCCAGACCTGTGCAGACATAGAAGGAGTGTGTGGTATGTGTGAGGGGGAAGAAACATCTCTCAGACGTGGCCAGTGCCCTTTCCTTGTGCTGGTAACCAAACCCTGGGTCTATTTAGAGGGTGGGACCCTGGCCTGGTACACTCTGCTCTGGTTGAACAGACACATGATTTACCCTCAATCTCAAGCTTCTGTAGGGGATCTCCACCCCACCCCCACCCCCACCCCCCTAAACTGTGCTCTTTTCTTGACGTCACGAGGGTCAATATTGCAGCACAACACTAAAGCTGTGTGGATAGCTGGTCAGTGCATTCGACTTTGGCCTATAGCTCGGGCACGTAACTCTTTATAACAACCGTAGGACTCAGAGCAGGTAGAGACCTCGGCAGCATCGCATCCCCTTCAGCTTCTCCGAAATTCCCAGGGCTCCTTATCCTGGTCCGACGACAACATGGGGTCAGGTCGAGGCGACACACCAGGTACATTATCCACACTCTCCTCAACATGGTAATACAACAGCTGTTGACACATTTGATCTGGTAGTAGGCCATGTTTGAAGTCGGGGAATCATGCACGGTGACTTAATCATTGCACCAACGTTAATATAGTACATTTACTCTGTGGTTGATGCGGTAACCCTAAACCTGTTGTTGTTTCGCAACACTGCCCCCTACAGCCCTGGAGTCAGGGGTGCCCTCCAGCCTGTTTGGGGCCCTGTCTTCCCCCATGGCAATGGCCCGACACACCTTCACCTATGATGAGGGGCTGGACGCGCCCATGCAATCCCCACCTCCAGACATGAGCCTTGGCTCCCCCTGGAAAGACCCTATCATCCCACAAAGAAAGTTCAAGAGGATTGCAGAGGTGCGTCCGTGTACATGTGGATATGAAGCCTGGCTGTGTGATGATGCTGTGTGTGAAACGGTGACCTGTGTTGTCAGGAGGAGGAAGATGGTTCTTCCAGGGCTCAGAGGGGCCCGTTCGAGGCGAAACCCTCTGCTCAGTCTCCGTGTCCCGTGGTCAAGACCAAGGCCTCCTCCCTGGTCAACACACTCATGATCAGTAAGTCGACACAGCGACACACCTAGCATCGTACCACTGGGTTTTTGAAAGGTGTGTTTGTTTTTTGACACCCTAACGCCCTCAGTCCTCAGTGAGATTCCCTAATCGTCCATAGCGGTTGGGTTGTGTTTCGACTGAGCAGCAGAGCCTGTAATGTAGACTTGTGTGGTGTCCTGCAGAACAGACCCAGCAGACCCTCCAGAGGTTTGAGCACCAGGTGGGGCTGACGGAGGCTGGCTACTCCCCCCACAGGGGCCTGTCTGCAGAGGAGACACGCTTCCACCGCCTGGCCGAGGGGCCCCTGCCTGTGAGTACAGTAGCTCAGAAACACAAACACCCAGGTCCACTCCTCCACAGTTATTACCCCCAGCCTCACCTCCTCCTCACTGCTTCCTACTCCCATACAGGGAGCAGGTTGTGAGGTGAATGGGTTGATGGTTGTGACTCCCCTGACAGTGGTAGACATCTATTAAAAATGTTCAAATGTGGATGTTACAGCATGGTGCGCGTGTTAGTGTGTATGCCAACATGTGTGTTTTCTGAGAGGATGATTAACTAGTGCGGCTGTCCAGCTGCCAGATGTCCCACCCCACTCAGAGGCCAATCAGACAGCCGACCTTATGCCCCATGTGGCCAGGGTTGCCTCCGGAGATAGTATGCCTACTGACAGTCTAGTTGCAGTAATAATCATGTGTTTTTTATTTAGAGCTTTAACAAAGCTGTTTGTGCAGCTACAAAACTGTCACATTCAACAGAAAATGTGTTTGCTTTCATTATTTATTTTAATGAATTGGGGTGTTTTTTTGCGAGGAACACAGTCGTTAGATTTCGATTTGCTGCTAATTAATTTAGGCTCAGAAGAACCATATTCGTGCGTCAATGTTTAGCATAAGTAAAATGTCAAATGGTATTGACACCTTGATAAACAAATTACGTAACACTGTGCTTACTGTGGTTTTCTGTGAGCGTTGCCATGCAACGCCCTTGAATGAGTCAAGCCCCTGTATTTTCCGGATTTGGCCAATCAGAGAGCTCGTTACAAAGACAAGTTTTGGGGCTGTTTATCTTTTCGTACACTGTGTTCAGCTACGTATTATTCATCTCGTTAACAAGAAAAATCTACCAAAATGGATAAAATGAAAGAGTGGGTCGGAATGGACAGCGAAAGAAACAATCTGTTGAAAAGGTATACTTTAATGTGTTTGAGAGTTTGGTTGAATCGTAGACTAACATTTTTGTGCAGGCCATCGTTATGCCTTTTTTTTAGGTACAGCGTAAGCTAGCCATACTAGCTTAGCTTCCTCCATGAACATAACTAGGCCTGCATTTTGTGACAACCCTCACATCTTGGGTCACTGGTTCGCCAATTGCGCTTATATGTATATGAAGACAAATACATCTACAGTAACATTCTAGTGGTGAAGAATTACTAATTCAGGTCGCTAGCTTTTGGCTAACGATGTGTTGTTACGTCGACAAGTAATGCTAGCTCGCTAAGCTAGCTAAGCGACTTCGGACCCTGCCAGCGCGACAGTTCTCCCAGTGTTGTCGAGTAATTGGCAATGGCGCTGGATAGAAAACAGAACCTTTAATTGTGTATAGTTAACGTCAGCCCTACATTTACTGCAATATAATATCTAGATTTCTATAATGTAGCTTAATAATACATATCTAAGGTATACAGTCCTGTAACTCGCTTAGCTTGTATTCTAAACAGGGTCCTGGCTAGCCTACGTACATTTAAGTCTAACCTTGCCGTACATAAGGGAACCTAATACTAAACAGTAATCCAACCTCTGCGCTGGCATGTCCCACCGTGACTGTCAAGTGAAACATGTCAGCTGGTTGTATTCTGGATATGGATTCGACGGGAAGAAGGCCAATATTTAGAGCATTCGCGTCAGGTTGAAATTGTACTTAAATAGAATTGAACTCAGAACAGAACTCAGAACAGTCGCGGCTTACTGCAGTAGAAGGTTGATTTTTCAGGATGTTAGAACGAACACAGGCAGACAGAATCATGGAGGATGCGAATTCAAGTTCAGGATTGGGATATCATCCTCTAAAATGGAGGATGACTACAGATAATATCCTTCCAGAAATAGTAATAACCAAAATGAACAGAATCAAAAAGGTAGGTTTGTGATAAGGCGATGGTCCGTTTGACTGTGGTCTGGCTTTACCATCAGGACGTGTTGTAGTAATGCATGGGTTTACATATATATTGCATTTATCAGCTGTAGCTCAAGTCATCTTTCCTGACCACATTAGGTTGCACGTTGCAGCATATTGCAGGCACTGCCCACGCAGATGTGGTCTTACAGTCTAACTCTGGCCTCTGCCATCACCCACAGTTACAGTTACAGGCCGTTATCCCCCAAACCTGCCAGCCTCTCAATCTCTCTGACCCCATTCCTGTGGTCAAGGGCAGCAAGACTGACGCATTTAGGGAAATGTTCTGAAAACATTTATGGCCTTTGTTCTGTTTGATCACTGCTAGTCTGTCACAATCTTGTGTGTGTTGAAAGGGGGTGTGTGTCAGTCTAATGCGGATTTTCTCTCTCCCTGCCCCTCTCATTTTTCCTCTCTGCCTACCTCTCTCTCTCTCTCCCTGCCCCTCTCCCTCCCTCTCTCTCCCTGCCCCTCGCACTCTCTCTCTCCCTGCTCCTCTCCCCTCTCTCTCCCAACAGAAGTTGAGACTGCCCATCGGGGACAAGGAGGAAAAGCTTTCAACATCAGCTCAATCCACCCCCTCTGTCACCCCCTGTGTAACCCCCTCTGTCACCCCCTGCGTCAGCCCCTGCACCAGCCCTCACGCCTCTCCAGCACCCAACCGCAGGTGAGGTGATCCTACTCCCAGGGGGTCCCCTGCTGGCAAATACTGAGACAACGCCTGGTACTGTTGTCTGTTGTAATCTACAGGTTAACACCTTGGTGACGTGTGTTAGGTTGTTGTTTTTCCGACTAAATATTTGCAAGACACCATTTCAGAATGATTTGAATGCAGACTAGATCTTTAGTTGACAAACCTGCTTCTGAGGATGTCATTGATGGCGTCTGACGTTGTCCCTTTTGTCCCTTTGGGATGCAGGAACTGGTTCAGCCTGAGCCCTGCGCCCTTCCCTGCCACCCCGGAACTCATCAGTGCCAACCCAGCAGACATGGGAGGAAACGAGGGAGGACGAGGAGGAGCGGAGAGGTGGAGCCTGTTTGGAACACGTTCCTCCACCGACCCAGGCTCTGAGACTAACACAGGTGAGCAGCGCAGGGTTCTCTGGGGATGACTTCCAGCCCTGGAGCCACAGAATCATCATCACACGGCTGCTGTGGGAATGAGGCACCCAGGGCTTTGACAGAAAACCTGTTCTGTACAGTGGGTCTGAACATTTCTGTGTCCCCAGGCTTCTCACTGCAGTCCTACTTTGGCCTACCCAAGTCTACCACCATGGACTCGATCAAGACCCAGGTCAGCCTCATGGTGGACGACCCGGCCAAATTCAGCCCCCCCAAGATTGAGATCTCCGGCATCGAGGCTCAGAGAGTCGCCCAGCGACCTCACAAGCTCAAGCCTAGAGACATGAACGTTCTCACGCCATCTGGTTTCTGATATCCTCCTCCCCCACCCCCCTCATCCCCACCTACTCTTTCCTCATACCACCTCACCCTCTCACTGACAGCCCCTGCCCCCTCCCTTCAGATGCAGAGCCCCTGCAGCCCCCTCTGAGACACCTAAGCCCGTATCTAGTGCCAATTCCTCCCCATCCCGAAGTCCGATTCATCCAGGCCCTGGAGCGTTTCTCCGCACCAAGACTCAGCAGGTTCTCCCAGTTCTGCTGGTCGGACAGGCTGGTCCTCTCTGGCGTTCCACAGTGCAGATATAGAAATAGAATAGTATTCAGGTTTGAGTTCAAATGCCACAAGCCTCGAAACTGTCATTGTGGATCACCTCCCCCTCCAGACAGACCTACATGGTCTTCTCACAGGGTGCCCCTGCTTTGTAAAACTGCCACAGTTATGTAACCCACTAGTACTATGTATAGCACAGACACACACGCACGCGCACACACACACAGACCAAGACAGACACACAGATACAAGCACAACATAGCACCAACTATTTCAATCTAGTTACCACACGTTGTATCTGGTGTCTTCCAGATTTTTCCAAGTGTGTTGTATTTCTGTTTGCTCCCAGCTTGTACTTTATTTGAAGGCAGTGTGGTCTTTGCCTGTGCCTATGCTTGCTCTTCGCTGGCTACTGATAACTCATTTTAATATTATTTTATATTTAGAGGAGTATCTCAATAGTATTAGCTAGTGAGCGAATTGGTGAGCGAGAGGATTTTTGCTAATATGGAATGAAGTGAGGTTTTTATTTCAAAGGCATTTGCATTGCTCTGCTTGAAATCATTTTGTGTCATGTTTTTTTCTTCCTGTATGTCATGTATGTCATGCTGTTTTCCTATCTTACCACTGATGCAAGAAATTATTGAGTCTTAAGTGGTCGTTTGAGATGTTTTTATACCTTTTATTTTAACTTTTTTGTTTTTGAGTTAAAACGTTAATGAATTTTAGTAATGAATTGCTAAATGAGTTCTGCTGGTCTTGTTGACCTCAGTTGTAAATAAACCTGACGTTAAATAGTATTTCTTGTTTGACTCTTCACTTGGTTGAGTTGTCTAGGTTACTGACTAAGATTATTACAGCCTGACATAATAGACACGTCATCACCGCCAACATCTTCAGAACTATTTTTCCCATTCGTGTGCTCTTGACGTGATTCAGTAGCCTGTTCAATTTGGACTGGTTAGACGGCCTGTGAGGTCAACCTGTTCTGTCATCATACGGCCAGCAGGTAGTGCTCGATGAATCAATATGCGTGCGAAAACCTCAAGTCAAACGGTTCAAACTGCAACTTGACCGATGAAAGAATGTAAGTGAATGAAAAGTATTTTCCACTACAGATCCTGATACTGTGACTTGTTATTGAGTAATCGAATCACTCCGGTTTCCATATCAGTGTGTCAACGAACACTTTCAAAACAATTACTTAAGTCAACTCGAAATTATTTCTTATACGCCTAAAATTGGCGTTTGGATCTACTGTAGCGAGTCAGTCTAGTGAATTGTTTGGTGGCATAAGTAGCTCAGTTGTGTTAAACAGGAACATGGCCAAGTAGTTTGCGCCAAGGTGCACTTTGTTGACCATAAAAATGAGCAGAACTTCAAGTTTAAAGGGCGTAGTTCAGGTCCGTACCCAGCCTATTGAAAGGAGGGGTTGTTGTTTTTTCTGTGGAAAGGTGGACCTTTTTGCAGGTTTTCTCCTCCTTTTGTATTTAATTATGAGTGTTTCATATTAATTTGAAACAGCAACCCAAAATATTTGTCACAAGCATTGATTAAAACAATAATGACAATAATCTAATGAAAAAAACGTTCGTTCGAACCACCCGAATCCCCCTTGCCTACGGACATTTAGTGTCTGACGACCCAAATGAACACAATGAAACTTCAAAGCAGATTAAGTCCTAGGGCTTATCAGGGTTTGTCACCTGTGACATATTAATAGCTAGCCAACGTAGAATAAGAAATATTTATTCGTTTTCTTCCTCATTTGACAACTGTCGACATATAATAGGCTAAACGCAAAAGACTGCATAAGGGGATCAAACTGTGCACAAATACATAGATCGACTCAAAGTCTATTGTTTTACATCTGTAGAAATAAAAGTTCCATGTTTGGTTTGTATATTTTCTAGGTAGACTTAGGCATGCAATTTGCTTGATAATTTGTCTGTATTTATCAATCGATCGGATCGATCAATATAAATCTTTCCAGGAGATGCAGTGAAGCGGAGAGCTAACACTTTGTAATGTTGCCAGAGACACACCTCTATCTCATTTACAGCGCCAGCATCAAACGGACACCCTTCGCCTTACTGCTGTGCCACCAGCTTCAAGACACATCAACGTGTGTTAAATAGCTGTGTGGCCGTGGAATGCTACCTGGCGTACCTTTCAGGCGTGCCTGACTTCCTGGTTCACGAAAAAACGGGAATTGCCTTCAGATTAAAGATCGTTCTAGTTATATATTCCAGGATATACTTCCTTTTATGTGCGCATGCGTTGCCATAATCATCACCATGATCACCAATTTGTTAAATTGAAAGCGTAAACAGTACAACGGGTTCTAAACGGGTTTTAAATGTATCGCTTGCGACCCAAGTTTGAGTTCTCATACAAAAGGAATGAAGAAATGAACAGGTGATGGGTATTATTCGTGATACAGGAATGAGTAAAATGTCGTGACTTATTACCAATCTGTACGTCTCATTTCCTTCGGGTTGGTCCTGCTGTTGTTCCTGTTCCTTGTAATTGCCCTGCTTCTAGTTAAACGAAAGTATCCAGGTCCATGAAAGTCAAGCACACATCTGGACCAGGAACTAAAATCTTTTCTCTCTTGTCACTTTTGACTTAAGGTTTCTATGGCAGCACACCAGAGTAATGACAGGACTGTCGCCGTGGTCAGAGGAGGGGTTGAAGGATAGATGTGTGCTGACATTCAAATTTGGAGGTTCAACCTAAGGAGTCTGAGGAATAAAGGTTTGAAATACTCTCACTCACACACACACTCTAGCTCTCCCTCTCTCACTGGCCAGGTTAACCTTGGTTAACAAAGGGATGCCACAGTCCTGAACTGTCCAGTTAGTCATGGCCTTACCAGGGTCAAATGTGAGTGAAAGGGAGAGGATAAGGGAGACAGAGGAGGAGAGACAGGCACAGGGAGAGAGAGAGGGACAGACAGAAACAGGGAGACAGAGGAGGAGAGACAGGCACACGTAAAGAGAGTGCTAGCTTGTTCTAGCACACAGGTATGACTTTCTGCACAAACTAAAAACCTGACGTGGAATGTTCATTCAACATGGTCTAAAACAACAACCCAATGTATAAAAAGAAGAAGACAAGACTGGAAAAAAGAGGACAAAAGCATTGCAGAGAAAGAGAGCAGGGACCACTGGTGTACAAAGGGAGGAGTATCTATGACCTAGTCGCTGCTCTCCTTCCATCATGATGTGCTGCACTTCCTAGAAGTGACACTGAGCTCATTCACAGCTGGTCCCCACCAAGCATGCATGTCAAAGACTACAACACAGGCAGACACACTCTTCCTCAAATGTAATCCGTGTGAGCCAGGGTGTAGTCCCCTTGGAATTCGGCTCGTAGAACAGTTCTCCAGAACTGGCGCGCCTTCCCTGCGTAGGTCTGTGAGTCAGTGAGGCAGTTAGAATGGTCCGTTCCTGGTATATGAGGTGACATGGAGGAGCGACACGTAAACTTTCTGATAAATAAATCGATTGTGTAGATATAAAAGCAGATAGCTGTTGTGTGCCAGCTGTAATAAACATGCTGTCTGCATGGTGCCAGGCCCACCTGAACTCGTGTCAGGATTAAGTGTCCTGGCTCATCTTGCTGACCTGACAGGTTGTACTGTGCATATATCTGCCTCTCCCTGTCATTTATTCAATGAGGAGGCCAAGATAATACTGCACACTGTCAGGTAGCTGCTATGACAACTGGGTGAGAGGTTGAGATCCTCAATCAGGTGACATAGCGCTTTGTCTGACATTCAAGACAACGTACAACAATATACACCTACCAGACAACAACATATCTTACGTTAGCAAGAGAACCGTTCGTCAGCAAGAGAAACGGCGCTTGGCAGGAAGTCATGTGTTGGAGAGATGGACACGATGAGGCAAAACCTGTGTTTGGAGAGATGTGTGTGTGTGTCTGACTTCATCTCCACATCTGTGTCTGATTGAAATTTCTGGCTGGCCTGGAGGTGACCCCATGTCTCACTGGGGGAATGAAGGAGCAGGGGGAGTGAGTGTGCATGTGCGTGTGTGTGTGTATGTGTCGGTGTGTGTATCTGTGTGTGCGTCAGACACACTATACCTGATGATGCTGTGTTGTAACAATCCACTAGGGAAGAGTTCATTTCAGATAGTGAGGAGTTTGTGTCCCCAAAGTCAGTTTGATAGAGTCCCATAAATATCAACATAAACCACAGTCTACCTACATCCATACATTTCATCTATAGGGTGGAACCTACCCTTTGCCACTCAGCTATAGACAGGAATCCACGTTTCATTTCAGGGTACTAGTAATATATATCCTTCCTATTCCTAACCATTATATCACAACATGAACACATTAACGTACATTATCAGTGTTTGACAGACAGGAATGAGGATCAGAGTTCATGTTAACATTTTATGTGCACACACACGCACACAAAACCTCCTTGTCTCTTTGGATACTCAGAATGGATGCCCTTCATTTTATATCATCATAGCAATTAAGGAACCTTTGATCTCTGGGTTGGATCGGATTTGATAAAGAGGAACTGTGAGCACCTCATTAGTGCTTTGGTAATCCTCAAGAAGGGATCCCCCCTCCTACCTTCCCCAACACTCACACGCTCTCACACACACGCAGGTTAGGCTACCGCTTTGACCTTCCCTAACACTCACACACGCTCTCACACACAAGCAGGTTAGGCTACCCTGAGGCATGGGACACTAGATTCAGATCCTTTCAGATCCAACAACTTTCAGACAGGTTGTCATTGAGAGAGATGTGATCAAGTCAGACATGACACGCTACACTCAAAAGATATATATATATATATACATATATATATATATATATATATATATATATATATGTATATATATTTCAAATCCAACTCTCTCTCTCTATCCTTTTACTCGTGTGTCCCACTATCTTTCAGATTTTCGGTTTTTGTGTGTTCACATCCCACTTCACCCCTCCTGCTTCCTTTGTCCAAAGTGTAATTTACAGAAACACACATGCAATGACCCTTTGTTATCCACCATAAATATATCTTTACTGCCATATCTCTGTCATAAGTATTTAAACAATCAACCCAATAAACTACTGAAAATTTTATTATCTACAAGTCCTTAAGATAAATCGTATCTTTCGGAGAAAGATAGTTTCCATGCTATCTAACCTCAAGTTGCAGGGTCAAGTCTTGGAGACCTTCCCACGGATACCTCTGTAGGTGTAACCTGTAAGCACACCTGGGAAAACTACATCGGTGTATTCGGGGGTATTAGGTTCAACTAACAATTAGCATTTTTGGGGGTGATCTATCATTGCATGTTACTGTACTGCGAAAAACGATCAATTTTCCCGGGGCAAACCTAACTGTTTCTCTCCTAGTATTTCTGTTGAACACAGGTGAAGGTATCTACTAACGGCGTTTGATGTTCAGAGAATGATGGACTGTCAATACTATAGCCTATTGTTAGAGTTGGTTTTGATTCTATATATATATTTAACGTTCACGTGCTCTACAAATTACTGGTTGACTTGCTGTTCAACTTCGCGTAAAATCGCTCGGAATTCAACGAGCGCATAAGGTGGTGTCACCGGTTGCCTTAGAGATGGGGGGGTGGAGCCGTCTCTCGCGGAAATTGTCTTTTAATAAAATGGTAGATGTGAGCTGGTTTAAACATTTACGCTTGGAATTTAGCACAAGAACCAACTCTAGCCTTGAACCTGACTGTCACCGAGAACCGCATCCAACAACGAAAACAGAACCTGAAAGATGTGCGGTAAGAAGCGGACATGCATTTTATACCGCGTCAGGGAATAATCATTGTATAGATCGGAAATTACGCACGAGAAAGTGGGACAGTTAGTGGGACAGGTAGTTTATTTCTGGGGGGAAAACTTAATGCATGATAACCTTTTGTTTAATTACGTTGTTTTGAATTCCTCAGTGCGAATCTCTAATGTTTAAAGCAAAGAAAAATGCTATCTTGTGCGTTTATGTTGTGCAATTCAAGCCTAAATTACTCGTCCAATCAGTCTTCCATGTCCATGGGCAATTTACATCTCTACTTAACTATGTAAATAATCTTACAGGGACTCCTAACAGCCTTGGTGTAATAATGGCCTATTAAATTAAACGACTGGGGTTTTCATTCATATATCCTACTCTTATCATTAGTTCAGGAAGTTTATGCGTAGTGTGGACGGCTACGTGTCAGAGTGGCTGTTGGACAGGTTTGACAACATCCTAACCTATTGTCACGACAGTGATTAACGTAAACACGGAACGTACATTAAATATAGACTTAATTTCAAATTCACTGTCGTTTTAAAGGTTGAACGTATGAAGATAATCGACGAGGGCTAAATGCTCTCATCTTATGTTCTTAGTGTTATTATATTGAATCTTTGAATGCCTTATCGTGAGCAACATAAGTTAACTCACGGCATTCCAGCTGCCTTGTACAGGTAGACTTTGCTGCTCAGAGTGAATATTTTACTGTCTGTCCTATCGGTGGTTACAAATCTCCGCCGGTGCTCACGGCGACGGTTTTCCAGCTGCTCGAACACAGCGCTATGTGTTCCACTCAATGGCCACCTGTGTTTCTCTGAAAGCCTCGCGAACCTGGAACTTTCCTTTACTACACATGTAACTGCCCCGCGAACTTAAAATTCTTCTTAGTTTTTATTCCAGATGAACAGTTCATTTAAGATTCCCGTGACGTTTATTAAGTGCTGTATAGGCTCTTACTGATAGTAATATATGCGTCTGAATAGATTAGTTATTGGTTACGAGAAGGTTCTTAAGTACAATGACACTACCGGCCATTCAGAAGCCTCATATCCTGCCGCTCACCCTGACCTCTTCGCATGGCTTAAAGATGGACAGGATGGTAGCATCAAACACCTGGCGCTCTTTCGTATTTTTCATACAGTCCCAGGTCCTAAAGAATCTGTTTGTGGGGCCGTACCATATTTGCAACTCTACCATGAAGCATTTTCCAACACCCTTTGCAAACAGAATATTCTTGCAACTAGATCAACACTTGAACTGGGTAAATCTATAAAGTAGCTGAGCTCAGCGCAACCCGGAGCAGGAGGTGAAGGAGGCTGAGATGAAGAAAGAGCTAATCTCCCCCCTTTCCCTCCCTCCATCCCTCCCTCCCTCCATCCCTCCCTCCATCCCTCCTCCACCACTCCTCTCTCCCTGTCCCCTTTGCTCTCTGCCCCCCTCCTCCCCTCCCAACAGGGATCTTTGCCTACCTGAATTACCAAGTGTCTCGCACCAGGAAGGAGATATTTGAGACGCTGGTGAAGGGACTGCAGAGACTGGAGTACAGAGGGTACGATTCAGCAGGTAGGACTTAGATACACACACGCACAACAGTGCGCACACACACGCGCGCACACACACACTCACCAGTACACACACTCACCAGTACACACACCAGCACACACACACACACCAGTACACGCACACACCAGCACACGCACACACGCACACGCACACACACACACTCACCAGTACACACACTCACCAGTACACACACACACCAGCACACACACACACTTTCACATTACATGTACCCTATTTGAATATTGCACTATTCAAAGGTAGGTTTCTTTTGTTGGTTTGTAGATTCCAGTGTCTGAATAGAGAAGTAGCTTAAGGATGGGAATACAGTACACCTGGCAAACAGTACTCCCATGCCTCAGGACTGTCATAGAACTCTGTCACACACGCACACACACACACACACGCGCGCACACACACATACACACACATACACATATACACCCACACGCACGCACACACACACATACACACCCACACGCGCGCACACACACACACACACGCGCGCGCACACACACACACATACACACACATACACATATACACCCACACGCGCGCACACACACACATACACACCCACACGCGCGCACGCACACACACACACACATCTATGTTTGTTCTCTGTGGCCAGCAGGATACATTAACATCTCTGAGAGCTCCATTCATAGGTGGTAAAATGTTGCTCAAAACACACACCTTCGTGTTCAAACACACATACACACACTCACGTCTCCACACACCCTCATAACTTAAACTGTGTTCGAGCACAGTTTTTTTCCAATTTACTGTGATCCTCTTCCTCATGGCTCCCATATCTACAGCTGTCAATGTTGTTAATGTTAATGTTAAGAATATCTGTACCCAGTCAGCCGGTAAGGATCTCTCTACTATCACTAACTAACCAGACAATCACAGAGGACCATAACCAGTCTGTCAACATGAACCATCACCAGCCAGTCAATAAGGATATTCCTAACCAGGTGTGTTTGTTATTCAGGCATAGCAGTGGATGGCTCCAAGAAGACAGAAACAGTCAACAACAGCATCTGTCTGATCAAGAAAAAGGGAAAAGTGAAGGCTCTGGATGAAGAACTCCACAGTAGGTCTTAGGCTGTTCGGCTGGTTAAATGACCCAATGACAGGCCAGCTAAATGTCTGACTGACTGACTGTCTGACTGTTTAGGTGACTGACTGCCTGTCTCACTGCCTGACTTCTTGTTCATGTTACCGATTAGTTCTGGGCGTGTTACAGTGGTTGTGGTCAGCGTGTGTGTTGTGTTAGTGATCAGTGTGTGTGTGTGTTGTGTTAGTGATCAGCGTGTTTGTTGTGTTAGTGATCAGCATGTGTGTTGTGTTAGTGATCAGCGTGTGTGTTGTGTTAGTGATCAGTGTGTGTGTTGTGTTAGTGGTCAGCGTGTGTGTTGTGTTAGTGGTCAGTGTGTGTGTTGTGTTAGTGATTAGCGTGTGTGTTGTGTTAGTGATCAGTGTGTGTGTTGTGTTAGTGGTCAGCGTGTGTGTTGTGTTAGTGATCAGTGTGTGTGTTGTGTTAGTGATTAGCGTGTGTGTTGTGTTAGTGATCAGTGTGTGTGTTGTGTTAGTGATCAGTGTGTGTGTTCTGTTCAGAAAAAGACTTCATGGATTTGGAGGAGGAGCTGGACACACACTTTGGCATCGCACACACACGCTGGGCCACACACGGAGAGCCCAGTGCACTGAACAGCCACCCTCAACGCTCTGACAACAACAACGGTAAGAAACACACACATGGCCCCCCATCACACACGCACACAAACATACAGACAAACACACACACACACACACATACTCACACACATTCACACACACTATACAAACACATAAACACACATGAACATTCACACACTATGCACACACATAAACACACACACATGCCCCCCCCACCACACACACACAAACAGACAAACACACACAAACACACACACGTATTCACACACACTATACAAACACACACACATACATATTCACACACTATGCGCACATATAAACACACACACATGCGCGCACACACATACACACACTATACACATGCTTTTCTGTCTGTAACCGCCCCCCGCTACAAGGAGTGGGCTCCAAACAGGTTGGAATGTGAAACTTCAGTATTCACGATCTATCTCTCTGTTTCTCCCCTCTCTACCATCCTCTTTTCTGTCCCTCTGTCAAGAGTTTGTCGTCATCCATAACGGCATCATCACCAACTACAAGGAGCTGAAAAAGTACTTGGTAAGCTCCGCCCACGACTGTTCCGTCGATCCCAGCCTTAAAGCGTTCCCAACGCTCTTTATGAATGCTTTTTATGAATGCTCTTTATGAATGCTCTTTATGAATGCTCTTTATGAATGCTCTTTATGAATGCTCTTTATGAATGCTTTTTATAACACTCACTGTCCTGCATCCTACTGTTGTCTACCATGCGACTCTCCCTCTGGTCTCGATCAGAGCCTAGAGGAGTTACATCCATCATATTTGTACCAATATTCTGCTCTTTCGCGTGGCCACTCTGGCCTAACCTGTTCTTCCAATTCTGCACCTGTACAAAAGCAGGAGATGAAACCCATCAAACAGGCATCCAAGAGCATGCTGGATGGAATGCTGTCCTATTATACTCTGACGTCGTTTGTTCTGTGTCATGGAGGGAGGCGTCTGAGTACTTTCCAGTTATGGTGGCGTGTGTCTGAGTTATGTACACGAATGACCGTGTTCCTTCTTCCTTCCTGCTCCAGAACTCTAAGGGGTATGAGTTTGAGTCGGAGACCGATACCGAAGTGATCCCCAAGCTGATTAAGTACATCTACGACAACAGAGAGAAGGACAATGTCTCCTTTTCCACTCTGGTGGAGAGAGTCATCCAACAGCTGGTGAGTAGCGCACGCAAGCACACGCCTTTTATGATGTCACATTTCCATCCACGCGCGCACACACGTCTTCTGTGATGTCCAATTCAAAAGCCTCCTCCGCCACCCTGGCTCGCTCCCGAGCATCGCCGATGACGTCGTGATTCACGACAGTCTGGCTGGTAGAAACACACAGTCGCTCCCTCTCTCATACTTTCCCTAGTAATAGAGACGATCAAAAACAGCAATGTGCAAAACATTCCGTCGTGCTTTGGCTCAGCTCTCAAACATGAGCAGAAAATCGAAGCACCAAAGTGATGCAGGTGCCGCAGTTGAGTCTAACGACGCAGGAACATTTTTTTTTCCTGAAAGACAATCTTCCATATTGCTTGTAGGGCAGCAACATAAGCATCCTGTGTTGAGTGTCATTTTTGGGAAGATCACCCAAACTCCTTGTACAAAACTCAGTTTTGCGTAAGACAACATAACGTGTCGCTATGGAAAGTTGTTGACCTTGCTTACACAACATGTGGTATTTATTGGATCATGGTGTTTGTGTCTTGTGTCGGATTGCTGTTTTAGGGCGGGCCATTAACTCCTTAATTAAAACCAAAAGTCCAAAATCTGTTTTATGGAGTATTAATTGTCCGTCCATAAAATGCTTGTGTAAACTCTGATTACAGTGAAGTTTTCCAAGAATATCATTAAGTCTTCTGTGTTTTTTATTAGGAAGGAGCCTTTGCACTGGTGTTCAAGAGTCGTTATTACCCAGGAGAGGCTGTGGCTACCAGGTATTTATCTGTCGATCCTTCTCTCAGTTTGTCACTATGTCTTTCACACACACACACACACACACGCACACACGCACACGCACACACCTTGCCAACACACACATTCACATCAGCACACACGCACACACACCTTGCCAACACACACACATTCACATCAGCACACACTCACACTCGCTCCATTCCTACTTTGCATTCGGCATGAATGCGAGAGCCAGATAGAGCTCTCTTTCTCTCTCTCTCTCTCTTGCTCTTTTTCTCGTTCTTTCTCTGGGTAAACAATGTGTGCTGGAGAGTGACCACATATTCCAGTATGGTAACACCCTCCACACCCTCTACAATAATCAGTATTTGAAATGACTGTGGCTCAACAGACTGGGAATGGTCTGGAGGAGGGGAGGGGGTCAAAGGCTTAAAGTCTTGTTTGTTTCTATGAATAATGCTCCTTATTGCTATGGTTTCATTTGGTATTGTGAACCACAGACATGTGTTTGGAAGGAGCTGTTTTTCAGGGTACAGTAGAATTGCATGAAGCTATGGACAGAACCTGAACAGACCCTAGGGTGTGCTGTGTGTGTGTGTGTGTGTGTGTGTGTGTGTGAGAGAGAGAGAGAGAGAGAGAGAGAGAGAGAGAGTAGCTTTATAGAGCAGTCAGACAGAAGAGATCTTACCCTGCTTCAGTTTCCCTACAGCAGTGGGTTTTGTGTTTGTGGTTTGTTGGAGTGTGTGTATGTGTGCACACATTCACATCTCAAACTGAAATCTAATCTCTTTATTTTATAACTCCCTTCTCTCTTCCTCTCTCCCCCTCTCTCTCTCTCTCTGTCTCACTCCTCCCCACTCTCTCTCTCTCTTCCCCTCTCTGTCTCTCTCTCCCTCTTTCTGTCTCACTCTTCCCCCACCTCTCTCTCTCTTCCCCTCTCTGTCTCTCTCTCCCTCTTTCTGTCTCACTCTTCCCCCACCTCTCTCTCTCTTCCCCTCTCCGTCTCTCTCGTCCCCACTCTCTCTCCCCCTCCTTCTCAGGAGAGGAAGTCCTCTTCTGATTGGTGTTCGGAGTGAGTTTGAACTCCCAACAGAAACAATCCCCATCCAGTACAACAATGGTGAGATACTCTCTTCTCCTGTTATCTCTCCTCTACTCCATTCCTCCTGTGTCTGTGTCTGACATGAATAGTTTTTGTGCTACCCATTCTTCTGTTACTGATGCCTGCTTGCTCACACACGCAGTGCCCACCCACACCAACACACACACACACAATCTGGTGTGGATCAGTAATAAGATGAAAGCTTGTGACAGAGTACCAAAGTGATGGCGCTGTGTGTTCCTCTATGTTGGCCCAGCCACATCAGTCCACCACTCTGTCTGCAATAATGAGGAGACCATGTCTGTTCCCATTCAGCCTTCACCATGCATCTGACTGACTGAATAAGTTAATACTAATCCTTACCAACTAACTCGCTAGGTAAAGGAAACACTTTTGATCATGTAACGTGATGCGACACTAACGAACTAATCGCCTGTCTGTTCACTGCCACCTGTGTGTGTGTGTGTGTATCTTGTAACAGTAAGTGTGTGATAACATGTGGTCTTCCTCTCCCCATGTGTGTGCGTGTGTGTGTGTAGTTCCTTACCATTCAGTGCTGAAAGGGTTCACAGTGCCTCCCTCCAATCCAGAGGGTCAAGGGTCAGCCCTTCCTAGAGGTGGGCGTCAGTCTGCCTGGGGGTCCAATCACTGTGGGTTGCAGTGGGGGGGGGGTCTGCATGTCTCATTTGCTACAGCTAGCAAGAAGCACACCAATCAGCTCTCACGGTGATGATTACCGGCCAATGAACTGAGATGCGTGATTAATTAGCAGTGGTGTGTCCAGCCCCTTGCTGCCGCACACACCAGCAGTCAGTGCAACGCTGCTCTGTGTTCTGTGGGAGGTAAACAACAGGAAGCAGACTGTCTTCTTATCACGGTGGCCAGCAGGTGTGTTCATCTCTACGGAGCCTTCAGAGAGCAGCCCAAGTTCGCAAAGGCCTGACTGGGCATTCGAGGAGGGGTGGGGAGGAGGGGGGGAGAGGATTGGGGGGGGGAAGGGGTCATGTCGTTAAGCGTCCAATGATGATTGAGGAATGATGACCTCTCTCTCAAATCAATGTGATCATCTTACCTGACGTCCTCCTTCTGGAGCACATCCTCTCGTCTCCAGGGAGACACCATGGAGAATGTTCCGGTGGAGCTCTCACTTCTTGACTGCGCCGGCCCGTGAGTCTGCTGGGTGACTTTGTACTGTCCTGACCTCTCACCCCTGACCTTTGCCCCCCACCCCCACAGCAGTTGTGATCCAGGACACTATCCAGGGTATGAACGGCCACAACCGCCCAGACACCACCTCCGTGGGAGACGGCAAGGCTGTGGAGTACTACTTTGCCTCTGACGCCAGGTGTGTGTGTGCTTGTGTGTGTGAGAGCGAGAATATGACAGGGGGCCGTGTTTGTCTGTGTGCGAGTGTGCGTATGTCATGTCCTAACATCCTCCTCCTATCCTCCCACCGTCTCCGCCACAGTGCCATCATCGAGCACACCAACAAGGTCCTGTACCTGGAGGACGATGACATAGCGGCAGTGGTCAAGGGGAAGTTGTCTCTGCACAGGATGCGCAGGCTGGCTGGAGAGAATGCCGTCAGGGCCATCCAGACCCTGCAGATTGAAATGCAGCAGATCATGAAAGGTCAGAAAGGTCATGTTATCTTTCAGAAACGTTTGGGATTCTTAGGAAGATGGTGCTGAGTACATGGTGGGGGGGGGGACAATTTCGTCAGAAGTTGAAGTGTTACTCAGCCAGAGCCGCAGTCTCCCTCTGCTGGTCAGAGTGAGTAAGTACCCAGTGAGACTGACTCCTCATCTCAGGGTCTTTTTCCCTTTACCCAGGCTCCTTCGAGGCCTTCATGCAGAAGGAGATCTTTGAGCAGCCCGAGTCTGTCTTCAACACCATGAGAGGACGTATCTGCTTCAACGCCAACACAGGTACAGACGTGGCGATCAGGGCGTGTGTCACATCCTGTTCTGGAAAACTCCAGGATCCTGGCTGACTCTTGTTAAATATTAGCCGACCAGCCACTATGTTGACTATCTGGAAAATATGAACGTTTACTCAAGGACAGAGGACCAGGCAGCTGTACGCGCACACACATAAACACACTAAGGTTGTGTTCTCTCTTCTCAGTGATGCTGGGGGGGCTGAAGGACCATATGAAGGAGATCAAACGCTGCCGGCGCCTCATCATGATTGGCTGTGGCACGAGCTTTCACGCCGCTGTAGCAGTGAGTTGACCAATCAGGATTAAGGAGGACGTTGAATATTGGGAGGCAGAAGAGAAACAGAAAAGGAAGGGAGTAGGGGAAGAGCAATGATGATGATGAAGATGAGGAGGATGATGATGAGGATGTAGTTGATGCTGAGGATGATGATGAAGATGATGAGGATGTAGATGATGATGATGATGATGAAGTTTTCCCCTGACTCTTCCAGACCAGGCAGATCCTGGAGGAGCTGACTGAACTTCCTGTGATGGTTGAGCTCGCCAGCGACTTCCTGGACAGGAACACCCCCGTCTTCAGGGACGACGTCTGCTTCTTCATCAGCCAATCAGGTAACGTCTGCACGAAGACAGGAAGCGGTGTGGAACCAGAACAAAAAACAGTTAACAGTCAATTCAGCATTTATAATGATAACAGGCCTTGCAGCCATTTCCTGCATGTCATCCTCTCTCACTCTCCCTGCCTTTCCTGGCTCTAACTTGCTCTCCCTAAACAAAAACAATAACACGGTCAATAAACAAAGCAGAAAAGGCCAAATCAAATATATTTGATAAAACCCTTCAATCCAGACTAATTGTGCCTGTGTCGTGGTCTGTCTGTAGGGGAGACAGCAGACAGCCTGATGGCTCTGCGCTACTGTAAGGACAGAGGTGCTCTGACTGTAGGCATCACCAACACAGTGGGCAGCTCCATCTCCAGGGAGACCGACTGTGGCGTCCACATCAACGCTGGGCCGGAGATAGGCGTGGCCAGCACCAAGGTGGGAGAACCGGGGGGGTGGTTCCCTCATTTAGCACCAGCTTCGATCCAATGTGATGATGGCAGTATGAACATAATATAATAATGTAGTATGTGTCACTATCCCACTCCAGGGGAATACAGTGCTTATACCACTTAGACAGTTTAAAGCACTGAGACGCAGTTTACAGCACTGAGACACAGTTTACATTACTGAGACAGTTTACAGCATTGAGACTCTTTACAGCACTCAGACACAGTTTACAGCACTGAGACACAGTTTACAGCACTGAGACAGTTTACAGCATTGCGACACTTTACAGCACCGAGACACAGTTTACAGCACCAACACACAGTTTGCTGCTCTCTGACACAGTTGCGTAACCATAAAGCACCAGACCACTGATGACTAACATAAGAGAGTGTGTGTGTGTGTGTGTTCTCCAGGCGTATACCAGCCAGTTTGTGTCTCTCATCATGTTTGGTCTGATGATCAGTGAGGACAGACTGTCTCTACAGAAGAGGAGGCTGGAGATCATGAACGGGCTCAGGATGCTGCCAGGTGAGCTGAACACTCACACAGTACACACACACACACACACACAGTACACACACACACACAGTACACATACACACACAGTACACACACAGTGCACACACACACAGTACACACACACATTGCATACATACACAGTACACACACATAGTACACACACATAGTACAAAAACACACCTGGTACACACACACACATAGAACACATACACAGTACACACACGCATTACGCACACACATAGTACACATACATAAACTAAACACACACACATACAGTACACACACATAGTACACATACACACAGACAGGACACACACACAATCACAGACATATACATACAGTTCACACACAATCACACACACAGTACATCACACACACATAATCTTATAAACTAACGAACAATCACAGCACCCTCACGAATGTTCAGTTTCATTACAACGACAGAACTTCGTTTATTGCACATTATAAAGCATCTTCTCCTCTTTCTCTTCCTCCTCCTCTTTCTCCTCCTCTTCCTCCTCCTCCTCTTCCTCCTCCTCCTCCTCTTTCCTCTTTCCGCTCTCCCTCTCCCCATTCTCTCCTGCTTCCTCCTTCTCTTCCTCCTTCTCCTCCTCCTCCACCCCAGATCTGATTAAGGAGGTGCTGAATCTGAACGACCAGATCAAGTCCATAGCAGACGAGCTGTACCAGCAGAGGTCTCTGCTGGTCATGGGCCGGGGCTTCAACTACGCTACCTGCCTGGAAGGGGCACTGGTGAGGAGAGGGATGAGAGGTGGGGGGGGGGCATGAGGGGGGGAAGGGAGGGGGAGAGAGAGAGAGAGAGAGAGAGAGAGAGAGAGAGAGGGGGAGAGACAGTTATTTGGCATTTTCATTTTATTCATCTAGCAGACGCTTTGATCCAAAGCGATACACAAATAATCCATATGAAAAGTACAGCAGAAAGAGAGAGAAAAAAAAGCCAACTGAATCTAAATGGGTATTGATCATGTGCGCGTCGGAAGTGCTGACTGCTCAGTTTCTTCCTGCTGTTGTAGAAAATCAAGGAGATCACGTACATGCACTCAGAGGGCATCCTGGCAGGAGAGCTGAAACACGGTCCGCTGGCCCTCATAGACAAAGACATGCCCGTCATCATGATCATCATGAGGGACGCATGCTACACCAAGTGTCAGAACGCCTTGCAGCAAGTCACAGCCCGATCAGTAAGGAAACACACACACAGTACAGAGACTAAAGAGCTGTGAATAATTCACGCAGATGAACAGATAGACAATTAATCACTCTTATCACCCTCTCTCTGTTCCTGTTTCTCTCACACTCTCTCTCTATCAGGGTCGTCCCATCATCTTGTGTTGCCAGGGAGACCAGGACATCGTTCAGAATGCCTACAAAACCCTCCAGCTGCCCCAGACGGTGGACTGTCTTCAGGGGATCCTCAGTGTCATCCCCCTCCAGCTCATGTCCTTCCACCTGGCTGTGCTCCGGGGCTATGACGTATGTCGAAACAAACGTGCCCGGTCTCATCTGTCTGGTCATGATTCTGTCTGCCCACCTGTCTGTCTGTGCACCTGTCGGTCTGTTAATCTGTGTGTCTGCCCACCTGTCTGTCTGTGCACCTGTCAGTCTGTTAATCTGTGTGTCTGTCACCTGCTTGTTTTCCCACCTGTCTGTCTGCCCACCTGTTTGTCTGTGCACCTGTCGGTCTGTTAATCTGTGTGTCTGCTCACCTGTCTGTCTATGCACCTGTCGGTCTGTTAATCTGTGTCTGCTCACCTGCTTGTTTGCCCACCTGTCAGTCTGTTAATCAGTGTGTCTTCTCACCTGCTTGTTTGCCCACCTGTCAGTCTGTTCATCAGTGCGTCTTCTCACCTGCTTGTTTGCCCACCTGTCAGTCTGTTAATCAGTGCGTCTGCTCGCAGGTGGACTACCCACGGAACCTGGCCAAGTCTGTCACTGTGGAATAGAGGTGGACCGTGGACCTTCACACAGAATAGTGCAATTATGTTTATGTGTGTGTGTGTTTGGTGTGTGAGGTCGTGTGTGTCTGTGTGGGTGTTTGCATATATGTTTGAAAGTCGGTGGAATGTGAAATCCTACAAATACAATGTTGAAGTGGTGCCATTGACAACAAACACTTGTGGAGAGAGGGGGTGAGAATGGGGCAAGAGAGATTGAGAAGAGTGGCAGAGAGAGAAAGAGTTGGAGAGAGAGAGAAGAGAGGGAGAGAAGAGAAAAACCATGAGTTCTAAAGGTTCCTGTCCGGTGATGCAGGTCTACATTATGACCTAGAGACAGCAGAGGTGTGTGTGTGTGAGTGTGAGTGTGTGTGTGTGTGTGTGTGTGCGTGTGTGTGTGTGTGTGGTGAGTTGACAGTGAGCTGTGTGTGTGTGATCCCTCAGCTCTGGCCCTGAGAAGCCCCCAGCTGTGTCACGTGTTAGATCTAGTTCCCTCTGGAGAACCCTGACAGGAACCAGTGAAGAAGAGAGGGTTGTTCTGTGTCTGTAGGAGGGACCAAGCCCTCCCTGTTGTAGTGCTGAAGTGTTTACAGTTGTGCAATAACTAGGACTAAAAGTGCACAGTGAATGTACCAATAACCCAGGGTGTCTCTTTCTGTTATTGAGATTGTGTGCAATGGTAAGCATCTTACCTGGCTGTTGCATTGTGGGACATGTATGCAAAGGACAGATTCTACATCAGTGTGCCTTATACTTACAAAAATGTGAGTTTTTTTTCTACTCCAGGGTTCCACAGGCTGAATATATATTAATTCTTCTTCAAATTAGTTTCCTATCATGTCACACTCCTGTTCTACTGCCCCCTAATGGGGGGAGGTGATACATGCATTCCGGGCAATCCCTTTCCAATTTATATTTGTCAAGAGAACCACTGTTTTTCCCGGTTTGATGAAGTTAAATAACTCTGTGAACGTGGGGGGCGTCTTTGCTGCACTTTTACACTACAAGTGTTCCTTAAGATGGAAATGGTTGACTCGGAATTTTAATTGCCGCACAGTCAGAAGTACCCAGTTTGAGGCAGCAACAGAACTTTGGTTTATAGGATTGGGTAAGACGTTTCTGAAATATCGTGATAAATTAAGCGGTGTGATTTCCTATAGGTTGATTGTATTTTACCGTATGTTTTATATGAGATTATATTAATTAATGAAAAATAAAGTGAAACGTAGAACAAAATGTGCTTCTGTGTCGTTATATTACGTTTTATTTTGAGCTCGATAGGATCATACAAGATTAGACAACTGAATCAAACGTATTACCGTGATCTAAACACGTTGCAGAATGACCAAAGCAGCCTTATGGAATGTGTAAACGCTGTTTCCTCGATTCTGACAAACAGCAGAAAGTTAAGCACAACTTTCTGAAGCTGAACGTGTGACATTGCGCGATTACGTCATCCCTATGCTCTCTCTCTCTCTCTCTCTTTCTGCCGCTCTCTTGTTGTGGCAGTAAGCCTTCTCTCCTCCGCCTCCGTTCGTGCAGGAGTTTGGGTTTGGCTGTCGAAGTCGGGAGCGTATCGGTCTATTTTTGTGACAGGTCAGGATCCAGTTCTGCTCAACTTTATTGATTACCGATTGTTCGCGGAGGAAGAGAAGCTGTTTCGACGTGTTTTCGATGCATGGGAGTGCCTTGAAAGAAGCTAACGGAGAAGGTAGGTGTATGTGTCTGCCCGACTGTCCGTCCGGCTGCCCAGTTCCAAACCGATTACCGCATTGCCACCGAGAGAAGTGAGAGGCAGGAAAGCTCCCAAGATTCGGCGAATTTAGTGTCACCGTAAAAACGTGAGTTTGGTGAACACAGCCATGTCATACAATTGTGTCGCATCACTAACGTGGTCTGCGTAGAGTGTGAGAATTTAAACAATGCGGTGTCATAGACTGGTGAGAGCATATGATTTATGGTAAATGTGCGGTGTGCGTGTCTGTTCGTCTCTGTCTCTTTCAATCAGTGTCTCTTTGAGAGTGTATGTATGTCTGATATAATCGCGTATCGATGAGTGAATGTGTTTGCTATGAAACAGATGCCCTAGCTAGGCCACAGTAGCACACAGAAGAGACCATTAAGCCATTATCTTTTGTACGGGATGACCTTTCATGTGTTGGACAAACTAATATAACACCCTTATAGCTTCCAGTCATACAGTTCATCGAGGTTAGTGCTTATTCCTCGAGGTATTCTTTAGTTTCTGTTGTTCCCTTGAGGTTGTGAGTGTCTCTCCCAGTCTGTTAAAGTCCCTGCCGGTCTCTCTGCTGAGGAACTGTGGAAGGAACCGTGTCTCCCTTACTTTGGTCTCTAACCACTTCCTCTAATCTGATAGGAAAGGGTATCGGAAATCGTAACCCATGGAGACCCACGGTGACATCACATCCTGTGGCCCTGACTTGATCCTTGGTATACACAGTATCCCTAGATTAGATGCGTACATGCTAAGAGGCATTCAAGAGCAAGCCCAGATACGGGGGACTGGTGGAGGAGTGGAGAGAAGAAGGGAGGACAGGGAGGAGGGGGAGGAGGGGGAGGAGAGGGAGAAGGGGTAGGAGAGGGAGGAGAGGGAGAAGGTGACCACAGACATGGATCTGGGATCTAATAAAGTGACTCATCCTGTCACTGTTAGACCCTCCTCTTCCTGATTGGTCACCTTCCTGATGCTGGCCTGTCTGTGTGAACATGTATGACACACATCTGGTACGTTCGTTCTGTCTGCGTGTGTTCTGTGTGCGTGTGTTCTGTGTGCGTGTGTTCTTTGTGTGTCTGTATGTGTTCTGTATGTGTGTGTTCTTTGTGTGTGTGTATGTGTTCTGTGTGCGTGTGTTCCTTGTGTGTGTGTTCCTTGTGTGTGTGTGTATGTGTTCTTTGTGTGTGTGTTCTTTGTGTGTGTGTGTATGTGTTCTCTGTGTGTATGTGTTCTGTGTGCGTGTGTTCTTTGTGTGTGTGTGTGTGCGTGTGTGTGTATGTGTTCTCTGTGTGTGTGTGTTCTGTGTGTGTGTGTTCTTGTCCTTGGAACTGTCTTTTCTTTCCCTACTCTCTATATCTTTCTTGCCTTCTCTCTCTCTTTTCCGTTACTCATGTATTGGGAGTGAGAGAATGAGTGGGGTAGGGACGGAGGTAGTGAGTGATGGAGTGAATTAGGGAGGGAGGGATTGAGGAAGTGACTGAGGACGGAGTGAGGGAGGGAGTGAGTGAGTGAAGGAATGAGTGAGTGAGGGAATGAGGAAGTGAGTGAGGGAGGGAATGAGGGAGTGAGGGAGGGAAGGAATGAGGGAGTGAGTGAGGGAGGGAATGAGTGAGTGAGTGAATGAGTGAGTGAGAGAATGAGTGAGTGAGTGAGTGAGTGAGAGAATGTGTGTGTGAGTGAGTGAGTGAGTGAGGGAGTAACTTGCTTCACCTTTGGGGCTTTTGTCTCTTTGATGTAATACACACATTTGCTGAGACATCTCATATAAACATACACACACTGCTCACACAGACACACACACACACTGCTCACTCACTCACTTGCACACGCACACACCGTAGTCTAGAATCATTCTTCCCCCATGCCAGAAGCGTCAACACTAACATGCCCTCAATGCTCCTATCTGTTTAGACATGACATGCACACACACAGACGCACATACCCAGTCACATCCTATCAGAGTAAAGCAGACACATCCATCAGTATGGATAAACAGTTTACTGTTTACAACGCTGCTGGCTTTTCCCCCCATGTCGGCCCTGGATTCAACATGTATGTGCATGTTGAGTGTGTTTATGTGTGTTCGTGCGTGTGTCACATTGCCAAAGGCGATCATACGGACCCGGTGTCAGTATTTGAGCCTTCACAGCAGTGTTTAGACAGAGCACAGAGTCTCTAGAGCACCAGTCTATGCCTGCACAGCTTTACCTCCGCACTGGAGCGTACACACACACACACACACACACACGCACGCACACACACACACACACACACACGCACACACACATAGCCATGACCTGGATTCTCAGGCTAACCTCCAGTATATGTTGAGATAAACATTTTAGCCTCTGGGTGCCATCAGAGCTAGAGACACCTGGACGCACATCCACACAGTCGCCATCTTGAAAGAGAGCCGCTTCCTGTCCAGCCCTCCTGGAGGTGGCCTACTTCCTGTCTAGTTTGAGCAAAGTCGCTTCCTGTCCAATGTTTGCCGCTGGTTTATTTCCCCGTTGAGTCCTGCCCCGATAACAATTTGTACTCTCTTCATTACCGGGCCCAGTATCAGGAACGAGCTGGCGGGAGATTGGCCAGTTAACATGGAGCAGCTGAGGTTGGAATATAGGCCGACAGCCTACAGTCACACCAAAGTGGGACTACAACCCTAGTTGTAGTTGTAGCCGTGGCAACATCTTGCGGTTAACTGCATATATTTCCTCGAGCCAGATTATAGCATACTAAGAAGGATCAAGTCTTATTAGTACTTAAAACATGATTTTTCAGGCCTTACAGAAGGCATCTCCACCCCCCCCCTCTCTCTTTGCAGCCCTGTCTGTCAGCTGTGGCTTATCGTTTTATAAGTCCTATTCAGCAAGTTTAAACCCTCCATTCAATGAACCAATTTGCCTATCGGTCTTGTTTATCCTCACCGATGCTCTTTTCATACGATGGGGATTTTCTGCTTGTGGGAAGATAGATTATCCCCGCAAAGCCTGCCATTTTGAAATCCTTCGTTTAGGATAGCTCTGGGCCAGTCCAAAGTCGTAGGATCACAGTGTTGACGCTTCTTCAGATGAATTGAAGGTCAAGCAACATTATAAACTGGATCATTATATGCCTATGTAACAGACTGGCAGTTAACTCACTCACTCCCCAAAATCCTTTTCTGCATTCCTTTTTTGTGTCTCTCCTTCTGATGTTGTTGATGCTACATGACTCATAATACTGCAACACACACAAACGCACACACACACACACACACACACACACACACTCAGCAGAGCAGCTGGGTATGGAAGCCCCCCTCTCTCTATACGGCCCTGGCAAGTTTCAACTGCTTCATACGTTTTATGTGGAAGCCTCTGCAGCTAGGGGTTCTATATGTTTTAACCTTTAACCTTATCCTCTTACCTATCCTCTTCTTCAGATGTAACTCTTACGCTTTTATTCTGTGACTGTAGTACGACAATATCAGGGTCTTCTCAGACTCTTCTCAGAGTCTTCTCAGGGTCTTCTCAGGGTCTTCTCAGAGTCTTCTCAGAGTCTTCTCAGAGTCTTCTCCCTAATCAGGCCTTTTTCCAGACTGTCTTGGACTTGACAGGATCCGTCTGTCCTACTGCTGGACCGCAGTAACACCCAGACATCAGCGACTGGTACTTTGGTACTTTGGACATTTTCTGATTGCAGGTCTCTCTCTCTCCCTCTCTCTCCCTCTGTATCTCTCTGTCCCTCCCTCTCTCTCTCTCTCATGTGTATGTGTTTGTGTGTGCAGTCTGTGTGTGTGTGTGTGTGTGTCGGCGGCAGGATGAGTGAGGGGGAGGGTCAGTTCTACAGTGTCCAGGTGGGAGACTCCACTTTCACCGTGCTGCAGCGCTACCAGCAGCTCCGCGCCATCGGCTCTGGGGCCCAGGGCATCGTCTGGTGAGCCTGCTGCCACGCACGCACCGCAGTGCCGAAACACAGCAAGCACCGAAAACACACCTGCACCGAGACAGATCAGTACATTATAGAAACACAGCAGCACAGAAACACACCAACGCAGAAACACACCAGCACAGAAACACAGCAGCACAGAAACACACCAACACAGAAACACAGCAGCAGCCAAAACACACCAGCACAGAAACACACCAACAAAGAAACCCACTAGCACAGAAACACACCAGCACAGAAACACACCAGCGCAGAAACACACCAACGCAGAAACACACCAACACAGAAACACACCAGCACAGAAAAACACCAGCACAGAAACACACCAGTACATCACCGAAACACACCAAGACAGAAACACACCAACACAGAAACACACCAACACAGAAACACACCAACACAGAAACACACCAACACAGAAACACACCAGCACAGAAAAACACCAGCACAGAAACACACCAACACATCACAGAAACACACCAACACAGAAACACACCAGCACAGAAACACACCAACACATCACAGAAACACACCAACACAGAAACACACCAGCACAGAAACACACCAGCACAGAAACACACCAACACAGAAACACACCATCACAGAAACACACCAACACAGAAACACACCAACACAGAAACACCAGCACAGAAACACACCAACACAGAAACACACCAGAACAGAAACGCTAACATTGAAACCCCTGTCTCCTATCGTCTGCAGCTCTGCGCTAGACACCAGCCTGGGTATACCCGTGGCTGTGAAGAAGCTCTGCCGGCCCTTCCAGAACCAGACCCATGCCAAGAGAGCATACAGGGAGCTGGTTCTGCTCAAATGTGTCAACCACAAAAATGTAACTTTAACCTCACATAACCTTAACCTCACATTAACCGTGACCTGGATCATTGAGGTGATGACCTCAATAACTCTCTCTGTCTCTGTCTCTCGTCTTCTCTCTATCAGATCATTCGCCTGATTAATGTCTTCACGCCTCAGAAGTCTCTGGAAGAGTTCCAGGATCTGTAAGTCTCCCTGTCTGTGCTATCGGCCTGCCAGCTTTTTTCATCTGTCTCACTGTCTGTCTCCCTGTCTACTTACCTGTCTGTGTCCCTGTCTGTCTACCTGTCTCACTGTCTGTCCCCCTGTCTCTCTCCCTGTCTGTCTCACTGTCTATCTCCGTCTACTTACCTGTCTTTCTCCCTGCCTGTCGCCCTGCCTGTCTCTCTGTCTACCTACTTGACTGCCTGTTTTCCTGCCTGTCTCCCTACCTGCCTGTCACCCTACCTGCCTGTCTCCTTGTCTGTCTCCCTGCCTGTCACCGTGCCTGTCTACCTCTCTGTCTCCCTGAATGTCACCCTGCCTGTCTACCTGACTGTCTACCTGACTGTCTCCCTGACTGTCTCCCTGTCTGTCACCCTGTCTGTCTCCCTGTCTGTCACCCTGTCTGTCTACCTGACTGTCTCCCTGACTGTCTCCCTGCCTGCGTGCTTGCCCCAGCTACCTGGTGATGGAGCTGATGGACGCCAGCCTGTGCCAGGTGATCCACATGGAGCTGGACCACGAGAGGATGTCCTACCTGCTCTACCAGATCCTGTGTGGCATCAGACACCTGCACTCTGCTGGGATCATCCACAGGGTGAGGGGGGCCGGGGGGCTGAGCTGGGGGCCAGGGGGGGCAGTCCTTAGCAGTAGAAGACAGAGTGAAAGGGTAGGAGACATGTTGAGGAAGACACAGGGCAGGTGGTTGAGCTTTGGACACATTGTGTGTGAGGGAATAATGAACAGGTGTGTGAGGGAATAATAAACAGGTGTGTGTGTGAGGGAATAATAAACAGGTGTGTGAGGGAATAATAAACAGGTGTGTGAGGGAATAATAAACAGGTGTGTGTGTGAGGGAATAATAAACAGGTGTGTGTGTGAGGGAATAATAAACAGGTGTGTGTGTGACCCATACAGGACCTAAAGCCCAGCAACATCGTGGTGAAGTCCGACTGCACTCTGAAGATCCTGGACTTTGGCCTGGCCAGGACGGCCTGCACTAACTTCATGATGACACCCTACGTGGTGACTCGCTACTACAGAGCCCCAGAGGTCATCCTGGGTATGAAGTACAAGGAAAACGGTAAGAAGAGGAGGACGAGGTGGAGGAGAATAATAATAATAATAAAAAAGATGATAGTGATGATGATGATGACGATAATGATGATGATGTGTGTGTGTGTGTGTCCAGTGGACATCTGGTCAGTAGGGTGCATCATGGGTGAGATGGTGAAGGGCAGAGTCATCTTCCAGGGAACTGACCGTATCCTTTTAGACCTACTGTTCCTGCCTGTCCTCTTCCTATTCCCCCCCTCCTCCTCCCCCTCTTCCTATTCCCTCCCCCTCCTCCTCCCCCTCTCCCCCCCCTCTTCCTCCTTTCCCTCCCCCCTTCCTCTTCCTCCTTTCCCTCCTTCTCCCCCTCCTATCCTTCTACCCCTCCTTCTCCTCTCTCTCCTCTTCCCTCTCTTCCCCCTCTTCCTCCTCCTCCCCCTCCTCTCCTCCCCCTCTCAGTTGTGCCCTGCTAGGACAGTTCTGAGTCCAGACGTCTCTCCGGTTCCCCTGAGAGGCTGGATCTTACCGCTTGTAGTCACGACACAAGACACTAGTGCTGGTTCCTGTGAGCGTGCTTGTGAAGCAACGTTTGAAAAGGACTGATCTGTTGTCAGCCTGCAGTTAACATAACAAGCAAGCCCAAGCTTGTACATAACAGACAGCTCAGGTTTTTCCTTAGCGTGGGGGCGTGTCAGACATTGACCAGTGGAACAAGGTGATTGAGGTTCTGGGCACGCCCTCTCTGGAGTTCATGGACCGTCTGATGGAGACGGTGAGGAACTACGTGATGAACAAGCCCCAGTACCCTGGGGTCAGCTTCTCTGACATCTTCCCTGACTGGGCCTTCCCCTCTGACTCGGAACATGACAAACTCAAGAGTAAGACCTGCCTACCTTTCACCTCTCAGTGCTTGTACAGACTGATTACGAATGATTACCAGAGTCGTTTTCATGTTGTATGTGTATGTGTGTCTTCCAATGCGAAGGTGGAACTGGTTAGGCTAAAAGACTGTTGCTCCAGGGACTCTGTGCTCTGTCTGTCTTTAATGTCAGACCGCCGTTGCTATTAGTTACAGTACTTCCTCCTCTGTTGCCATCCCAGCGGGCCAGGCCCGAGACCTGCTGTCCAAGATGCTGGTCATCGACCCCGAGCGACGCATTTCTGTGGAGGAGGCCCTGAATCACCCTTACATCCACGTGTGGTACGACCCGGCCGAGGCTGACGCGGTAAGCAGACTGTACCACTGCAGATTATACACGGGGGGGGGGGGGGGGGGGACAGTTTTGTAGCTTCAGGCTGATGTTGCTGGGTGTGTCGTTGTGTTTCCTCTCCCCAGCCTCCTCCTCAGATCTCTGACAAGCAGCTGGAGGAGAGGGAGCACAGCATCGAGCAGTGGAAAGGTTAGCGCCCCCTGGAGTTAGGGGCGTAAAACTATTCCGACACATACCACCAACAGCCATACACTCTTAGTCAGCACTGAGAGAACGATGGAGTGTTGACTTATTTAGTCTTCATGAGAGGAAAAACTGCTTGTCTTCCTTTGTCCCAGAGCTAATCTATGAGGAGGTGATTGACTGGGAGGAGAGGAACAAGAATGGGGTGATAAAAGATGAGTACTCAGGTAAGGCGACTCAGCAGGAGGCGACAGAGCAGCTCCACCTCCACACACCAACACCTGCTCCACCTTCACCTCCACACACCAACATCTGCTCCACCTCCACACACCAACACCTGCTCCACCTTCACCTCCACACACCAACACCTGCTCCACCTCCACACACACCAACACCTGCTCCACCTTCACCTCAACACACCAACACCTGCTCCACCTCCACACACCAAAAGCTGCTCCACCTCCACACACCAACACCTGCTCCACCTTCACCTCCACACACCAACACCTGCTCCACCTCCACACACCAACACCTGCTCCACCTTCACCACACACCAACAACTGCTCCACCTTCACCACACACCAACACCCGTGCGTGTGTCTGTCTCCCTCTGACAGAAGCGGTGAGTGGGACGGCCTCACAGTCCTCGTCAGCCAATGACATCTCATCCATGTCGACTGAGTCTGTGACCCTGGCGTCCGACACGGACAGCAGCAGCATCGACACCATCTCCGGTGTCCTGGACGAGAGCCAATGAGAATTGTCCTGTGGTGCCTGTGCGTGCGATCTGTCTTTCTTCCTCTCTTTCACGCAAAATATCTCAATCAGCCCTTGGTTACGTTGTCTCTTCCCCCCCTACCCTGCCCTGCCCTTCCCACCCCCCTTCTCCCCCGCCCTGCCCAACCTCCCCCGCCCTCCCCAACCTCCCGTCATAGGTCTACTTTTCTATGTTGTTGAGCTGCGAGCGTGTATCTGCTGGTGTGTGAGGTGGGCTGAGGCCCGTCTGGGTGGAGGTGCTCTCAAAGCTGTCCCGGGAGTTGGCGAGGGACTATGGCGAGGTAGTGGGCGTGTCTTCGTCTGTTTTCTGAATCTGGATCCTCCGATGTTGGGAGGCGGAGCTGCCTCTGTCTCGGTCATGTGACTTCCTCTGCGGTTCGCACGGAGAGAGCTGCGTGTCTAGTACAGCCAGCAAACCAATCAAAACACTGTTTACCTGACCATCCAAAACACTAATCCATAGTTTTAAATGATTTTAGTTAGCTAGCTGTATCGAGATGGGGGGGGGGAATCTCCAAGATAAGATTGTTTTTACCGGCTTTGAGTGGTGTGGAGTTTAGCTTCTGCTCCTGGCCTGCAGAGGGTGCTGTGGTTGCAGTGATATTTGATTTCTTTCCTGGTAAACGTACTGTAAGAGTGTCACACTCTGATACCTAGACTATGTGTGTAGTAGCCCCTTTTAATGCACATGCATTCAAGTACGCGTGTTTGGTAGAGACACATTTCAAATGTAGAAGCGTTTTATCTTGCAATGATCAGCCCATATGGTACTGCCTGTAAATGTTTATCAAAGTAACCTTATAGTCCTGTACATTTGAGAGAAGAAAAGAAGATCAATGTAATTGTATTTATTTTTTTGTTTTCTTGCAAAGTGTTGCACATATTTGATAACCATGTATGGCCCCCGTGACCACAGAACACAGACCTCCTCCAGACTATTCCATTAGTTCTAGAACCCCTTGGAACAATTGTAAGGTGAGGCATGTTAGAATGCGAACACATTTAACACAGTCACATAGAGATAACATTGTTAAACCTGCATGGAGGCCAGACCCTCTTCTACCAGTAATGTGGTTGTTTATTCAGATTTTTTTTATTTTTTTTTTGGAGAAACGTTTCACTTTTCTCGTGTCAGAAGTGCGTGAGTGTGTGTGTGTGTGTGTGTGTGGGGGGGGGGGGGTATATACCAGTGTACTGTGCTGCCTTCATTCTCATCTCACAGGACAGTCACATGGGCAGGCCTCGGCCAATCCCGTGAAGCACCTGGAGCCGGGAGCAGAGGAACGATACCGAATGTTCTTTAGAACCCTCCGTGGAATTCTGAACTTTCTGGAAAGTTCCAAGAACCCGTAGAGAATGAAGGAAGCAGGTGGACTGTCGAGCTGTGATTGGTCAGAGATGTTGAGGACAGAACCTCACTGGACGATGTTTTCTTTCTCAGAAACCATGACAACCTTATTCATCCATCATGCCTTAAATGACCAGGGGATTGACTGACTCACTTTCTCCCTGAATCCTGTTGGATGAGGACTGATCTAAACTGTGCGCTTAGGCCATCTTGTGTTTTGACCATGTCGGAGCGCTGTGTTGCAAACACTCCACATGTCATGCTAGTTTTTCCATCATCACTTATTGATGTGTCATATCCAGGATGTCCTGTGTGATTGAAACTTCCCCCACACCTTTTCATCTGTCCTCCCCCCACCCTCCCCACTAATAAAGACGTCTCCAATCTGTGATCATTACAGTTAATGACACGTCCTACACGCAGGTAGAGACAGCGAGTGACGAGTCAGTGAGTGTGCCCCGCTCCGCCCGTGCGAGAGAGGGGGGGGTCTCAGAAGCCCCTTACGATGCTCTCCGTCTTCTTGGCCTCGTGGTTGAGCTCTCCGAACGTGTCCAGGAACTGCTCCATCTCCCTCTGCAGCTGGTCGTTCCTCTGCTCCGCGGCGACACGGGCCCGCTCGCACTCGGCGATCCTGGACTGTACCGCCCGGTACCAGCTCTGCTGCTGAAACAGGTTGGCCCTCAGACCCTGGACCTCCCCCTGTAGGGCCTCGTTCCTCTGCTCTAGACTAAGGGGGGGGGGGATGAGAGAATAGAGAGGTGACGGGTTCAGTGAGGAAGAAGATTGGAGAGGAATGAAAAGAGAATTGGGTGGTAGTTGTGTTGTTAAAGCGGAATAGAAGGAGAGAATGTAGGGGGACGATAGGAGCTTTCTCTCAGGTTAATTCGTTTAGAACTCACTTTTTAGCCCAGAGTCTGGATTGAGACAGTCAGACCAGACTTGGCCCACATTGAGACAGGCTGAGGCTAAATCAGTGATGCTGAGGTATGTGTGAGTGTCTGGATAGGCAGGGAGCCTTTATTTAGCTCTGTTTCCAATAGAGCGGCTATTCCCACTCATCCTCATCATGCTCTCCTGGGCTCTGGACTACAGAGCCACACAGAGAGTCTCGATGTCTGTCTGTTACACACTGCTACATGACTTAGAGCAGTGTGTATTATGTCTGTTACACACTGCTACATGACTTAATACACACAAATACACACTGCTCTATGTCTGTTACACACTGCTTCATGACTTAATACACACTGCTCTATGTCTGTTACACACTGCTACATGACTTAATACACACAAATACACACTGCTCTATGTCTGTTACACACTGCTACATGACTTAGAGCAGTGAGTATTATGTCTGTTACACACTGCTACATGACTTAATACACACAAATACACACTGCTCTATGTCTGTTACACACTGCTACATGACTTAATACACACTGCTCTATGTCTGCCACACACTGCTACATGACTTAATACACACTGCTCTATGTCTGCCACACACTGCTCTATGTCTGTTATACACTGCTGTATGGCTACAAGACTTAATACACATTGCGTGTATACTCCATGTCTGTCTTTCGTATGCAGCTGCAAGTATTACTATTTTAGCACAGATTCAATGCGGTTGAGTACTCTCGTCAGTAAGCTTATAGATGTAGAGTCGGAGCTGGGTTTGTAGAGAGGATCCCAGCTGACAGCTTTGGACAGATAGAAAAAAGTTATTGGACATTCCATTTGATGCTGTCCACCAACGTAAACAGGAAGCAGACTGAACCCGGGGTCAGCAGATGGGGGTCAGTACTGAGGCAGAGTGGAAACATACACACACTTGTGCAAACGCACACATGCAGCTGGGCATGCAGAGATCCTCCAACGATTGCAATTGCACAGGGAGTAAATCGGAAGTGTGTGTGTGTGAGAAGGAGACAGAAGGAAATAGAGGGGGAAGAGCGTCACCTGTGTATGCGAGTCTCGTAGTCCTCCCTCTGTCTGCCTATCTGCTGGTGCAGGCTAGTGAGGAGGCTGCGGAGAGCGCTGGCTGAGGGGTCCGCAAGGGGCAGGGGTGGGGGCACGCCCAGAGGGACTGGGGGGCTGGGGTGCACAGGTGCCTCAACCGGGTCCTGGTCTGGGTCCGTGTCCTGGTCCGGATCCTGGTCTGGGTCCTGGTCCGGGTCCTGGTCCTGGTGGGGGGCATTGCTGGCTCTGCTCCCGGCCATCAGGATCTCACAGGAGGACCAGGAGCTGCTGGCCTCGCTGACCGCCCCATCGTCCAGCAGAGCTGACACCTGGTTGTCTGGGAAACCCACGGCTGTGATGGCGCCGGTTTCCATCTCAACGGCTTCCAGGAAAGTGTCCTGGGTGGGCGTCACGGCAACGAGGTTGTCGTAGACGGACAGGGCACTCTGGTTTTCCTCCCAGCTGATATCCGCACTCTCTTGTCTCTCCTCCTCTCCTCCTTCTCGCTCTCTTCCTCTCTCGACTGTGTTCACACCCAGCCCGTGGGGGTCTGGACACAGGCCAGACCCTCCCACAGCCCCCCAGCGCAGTGTGGGAACAACAGCCCCAGCTGGGGTTGGGCCAGTAAGGGAGGAGTCAGGGGGTTTGCTTCCAGCAGGACAGAGCCCCCACCTCTCCCTCCGCCCCCCTCTCTGGGCTAGGGCTGGGCAGTAGAGGCGAGGTGGTGTGGAGCAGGAGCTGGTGGTGGTGGGGGTCTCGGTGGGAAGACAGTGTAACTCCATGACCCAGCTTACAGGACCAGGGTTTTTCAGCAAAACATGCTCTGGAGGTCTGGAAGGAGGCTCGTTGCCAGCTGTACCCAGCAGGAGGTGACGTGTCCTGGGGAGAAAGGAGAGTGAAAGCCCCCCTGCTGGCTGGATGTCTGCTGTAGCCTTAAGGTAGAATGCGCTAGCCAGGCTGTTTGTGTCAGAGACGGAGACTGCACTGAGCTGTGCACAGGAGCAGGTGTGTGTTTTGTGTGTGTGTCTTTAAGCAGCACTGACATCAGCTGTTGCTCCAGAGAAGTTGCTCGGGGGAGGAGCCACAGTGTAACACAGTAACACTGGCTCATTCCTGAAGACACACACATAGGAATACACCCCCAGAAATAGAAGCCCTAAAACACACTCACACACACACACAAACAAAAAACACATAAACACCCTCCATGGTCTCAAAAAGAGACTGAACTAATTCAACACATCGTCACACACACACTCAAGAACACACACACTCAAGTACACACACACTCAAGCACACACACACACACACACACTCTATAACACACACATTTAATAACACACACTCAATAACACACACCAGTCACACATCAGATCTACACGACAAAACTGGTGAACTCTTGCCAAATACATATCAAACTTGATGAGCCTTAAAAGGCTCATCAGATTGATATGCAGTCTGACGCTCTGAACGCTTTCGATACATTTGTCAAAGCAACTCATACACATAGAGTGGACGTACTTGGCTCGCAAGTAAACCATGCTATATTCCAAACCGCATGTAAGTCTCCTAATCAACCACCAGATGGGGCTGTGTGCTCTGCCTGCAACAGTTCCCTTATTCATAGACCTCCCGCTCCGCCTCTAATGGTAACAAACACTATTCACATCGAAGACTGTAAAAAAGAACGGACGGTGTAACAGAACTGAAAACTGAAGCCGGCACCTATAATTGCCCCCTGGTGGCTGGTTGAAGTATAGATCATAAGTCCCGCCCCCTCCATGTTAGCGGATGGGACATGGGGCAAACAAGAGGTGCATCAATTATTTCTTTCCGAGGGTGGTTGTATTGGAAGGAGATGCGTCGTCCGTTCTTCTCACAGTCAATAGTTCACACGAACACCTGAGGCTCATAACATGTCTATTAACCGGAAAGGGCAAAAGTAGATGCATCCTTCACTCAACTAGAACAGATACTTCTGTTTTAAAAGACTCTGATAGAGTAAGGTGCTGACTGTATTCAACCTCTCAAAACTTTTTTTCCCCCATAAATATCTTTGCAACCTTTTCAAAAAACAAATGCTAAACTTTTTACCAAACCTTCCAAAAAACAGCAGAGAACAATAAAGTAGAGAAGAGTATAGTACAGTCACTCATCAATAATGCAATCTTTTTCATCAAAATATTCCTCTTGTTGCCTTCTGCCCTGCTCCATGGTAGCTTCCTAGACTATCTTTCGTTTGTTGAGCTGTTTGCCAGGAAAGAGGACAAAAAGCAATGACTAGAAATCAACTTGATCTCCCTGGGTTAGATCTCTCCCTGAGTGCGAACACAACAGCCCAGAGAGCTAGCTTCTGTGGGGGTCCAAAGACAGAAACAGTGAGTGTTGTTGAAGGCAGTTTCATGACTCCAACATGGTTGGATTGAGACAAGACCCCCTAGGAAAGCAAACATTCATACATACATTTAGTTACTTCGATTTGTTTTCTTGACATCGCCAGTTGTTTATCTCGAAATAACAAACGTCGTTTTCCGAGACGCCGCGATCGTTGTCATGGACAACCATGCGTAGCATTCCCCAGAATAACGACATCCGTAATCTTGAGATCTCGAGAAAACAAGATAATTGCCTTGGTAAACGAAACCATTGCTGGAAACGATGGTATGTGTGGGGAAGTCAGAGGAGCTGGAGAATATTGATCTCTGTGTTGCATATACATGCAAATACATGCTTTCCATGCCTTGCTGTTAAAGACAATAGACTACAAAAACAATTATGCAAATCAAAACGTAGGCCTACATGAACACGTAACAATGGGAAAAGAGACCCAATTAAATACAGAAATCAATTGCTTCTTGAGGTTTTTCCTATATTAACTTTTTGAGTGTGTCTTTGGATGGTTTGATTTGACAGCAAAGAAAGTGTGTGTTTAAAACCTATGTGGTCAGGTGCAACCTGCCCCACTATGGACTGATGAGGAAACAGTGTAGATTGCACCAACTAGATGTGTTGTTCTAGATGCTGCCGTGGCTGCTGATAAAACTCTTGTGTTATCTGTCCAACTGTAGGGAAATCACTCTAGTCTACAAGCAGACAGAATCTCTCTTCCTCTCTTCCCCTCACATCTGCGTAGCTGTTTGTTACCATGAAGATAGCTTCCATGGCAACGTCTTGGATCCTTGTGGTTTAAATAATAAAGTGTTAGATGAGAGAGACGCAGAGAGATCGAGAACAAGAGTGTGCGTGTGTGTGTGTGTGTGTGTGTGTGTGTGTGTGTGTGTGTGTAAGAGAGAGAGAAAGAGAGATAGAGAGAGAAAGTGGTTTTGTGTGGTTCTAGCTAAGGAGCAGAGTATCTCTGATCCGTTGTGTTTCTGTGTTGTGAGTCATCTCCCAGAGCCTCTCCTCTCCTCGTTAGATTATCTTGGGGACAAAACCTTAACATATCCACACAGCACACATTCACACACAGATACCCACGCTGTAATTGGATTAAAGCTACAGATTCATGCATTCTCAATCAAATGTTTTTTTCTCTCCATGAAATAGGGCACATGTTTTTATGACAGAGACACATGTAGGTGTGTGTGACTACCTTGTGTATGACACGTGTGTGTGTGTGTGTGTCTGTCAGAGTGTGTTGACTTGCGTCTGTGCACTTTGTTGAACCCCTGCCAGTTTACTGGTTTCCTTTGGTATGACCAGAGAAGCTCATTGGTAGATCCTTAGTTACCGTGGGAGACAGTCTGGTGATGGTTTACTGTGTGTGGGAGTGTAAACTTTCACATGCCTCAAGAATGGCAAGATCTAAACCCTCATATGCCCCAACATGCCCCTCTCAAGCCCTCGCACCTCCTCCACCCAGCTCCTCCTGTATCCTGCGCCTCCTCTATTCTGCACCTCCCCTACCCAGCTCCTCCTCTATCCTGCTCCTCCTCCACCCAGCACCTCCTCCACCTGGCACCACTTCTATCCTGCACCTCCTCCACCCAACTCCTCTTCTATCCTGCTCCTCCTCTATCCTGCTCCTCCTCCACCTTGCACCCTCTCCATCCAGCTCCTCCTCCGCCCAAGACCTCCTCTACCCAACTCTAGGCACACTGCTGCAGGACCCTGATGTGATTAGCCTGGCTCACATCTTACTCCAGATCCCCCGCTCTCTCTCTTCCACATCCAAGTCTCCTCTTCATTTCCTCCTCCCCTCCCCCTCTCCCTCTCTCGTCCTCATCTTACTCTCTTCTTCTTCTTCTTCTCCCCCCACATCCTTCCCTCAACTCCCTCTTCTCCTCCTGCCCTCTCCTCCAAGCCACATTCCTCATCCCTCCATTAACCAGACCAAATGGACGCCTGCAGAAGCAGAGCTCTCCGTTTGTTAAAGGGATTTCACTGAGAGACGGATGGCTGGAGGGAGGGGGGGAGGGAGGGAGGGGGGGAGAGAGGGCGGTGAGTGGCACCATGGACTGAGTGGGAGAGCGAATGACAAAGAAACAGAGGCAGAGAGATGGAGAGAACCAGAAAGACAGAGAGGGGTACAGAGACGGAGGAGCGAGAGAACCAACAGAAGGGGAGAGAGGGGGTTGGAATGGAAAGTGATGAAGAGGAGGCGGTGGTTTTGCGAAGGAGTGTTTAAAAGAGAAGCTTGAATGACCTACTTCATCGCTGCCTGGACTCTCTGGCCACCTCCCTCACCCTGGTCGGTCCGGCCCAACGCCAGACCTGCGTGTGTGTGTGTGTGTGTGTGTGTGTGTGTGTGTTTGTGTGTGCGTGCGTGCGTGTGCAGATGAAAGTGAATTTATAGATCAGTCACGCCTCAGAAACTGGGCCGCAAACACTGAGCACTCTGGGTAATCTTTGCTGCTCAAATGGCCGTCACCCCTGGGAGGAAGCCAAGAAATACCACCTCATGCAATCTAATGGAGGAAGCAACGCACATACACACACGCACACTAAGACTCACACACGTCAAGACTCACACCGGCACACTCACACACACGCTCTGAGACACACAATCTAATGGAGGTCACAGCCAGGACAATATCTCTTTGTTAGTCGCTGTTTCTCCCACCACTAGTGCACACACACACACACACACACATATTCATGCATCCATTTATTATCTGTGGTTGTCTGACCCCAGGCTGGTGAGAGTGGTTGTCTAGCCCAGCCAAAGCAGTCCCAGGTTGGGCAGTCAGACTGATCCTCCTCCCCCTCCACCTCCTCCGCTTCCACCCCCTCCTCCTCTCTCCGTCTCTGTCTGCTTTGAGGAGAGGTCTGTTGACTGACTGCAGGCACATACACACACACCACTAACTCACACCGGTAATGTAGATCTAACTGGTCCTGTAGTCAGATTAAGTCCAACACGAAGACACAATCACATTACTGGTGCATTATGGGTGAAGTCATTGCCTGTCTGTTGGTGGAGGGAGGAGGAGGGGGGGGACAGGTGCCAAGAGAGGAGGTGCACACACTCACACACTCACGCTCACATGCACACACGCACACATGCACAGACACACTCACATGCACACACGCACGCACACACACATGTGCATGTGCACTACTCATGTAAATAATTGATCGATTACTGAAAGAAAGATGTGGTTGTGTTTTGTGTCTTTCTCCAGCCTGTACTGAAGCCTGTACTGCAGCTTCTCCAGAGCAAGGAGGCCGCACACCAGCCAGAGAGGTGAGGTCTGTCTGATCCACGCTTGCTGAGCCGGTGGAGATGGAGGGGGAGGGGGGGGGGGGGGCGCTACGTAGGCATATGTCATGAATCATACAGAACCACAATCAGCCTAAAACAGGTTATAAATCTCTCATTGTCACATACATTTACACACGCTAAACCACACACTACACACACACACATATGCATGTATGGCACACACCAACAAAGGTTGCCCAGAGAGAAGC
>BROE01000006.1:4730851-4746608 GCA_036571765.1 Plecoglossus altivelis | reverse complement strand
GGGGGGGGGGGGGGGGGGGGGGGGCGTACGTAGGCAGTATGTCATGAATCATACAGAACCACAATCAGCCTAAAACAGGTTATAAATCTCTCATTGTCACATACATTTACACACGCTAAACCACACACTACACACACACACATATGCATGTATGGCACACACCAACAAAGGTTGCCCAGAGAGAAGCAAGATGGAGCTTCCTCTATTGAACAGCATCCTGCCAGCACAGTCCTGCTAGCCCTAGCTTTTCACCACTGGACGATCATTTATATGTGTGTGTGTGTGTGTGTGTCTGTGTCTGTGTGTGTGGAAATTATCGTCAGCATCTTGGCCAGGGTGTATGGAAAATGCAAATGTGTCATTTGTATTCAGTGCTTCGCACCACCAGAATCATCAGCAGCTTTAATCCAGAGTAGCTCTTGATAGAAATGCTGCAAGTCAGATTGCACTTATCATACCATCTGCTTACCTACAAACATCCTTTGAAAAGAGACTTGGTAACTGGAGTCATTGCTTTTTACACTGGGGGCCTAGACTCAGAACTGGGGGGCTGGAGTCAAAATTGGGGGGCAGGAGTATCTGCTGGAGGGCAGGAGTCACTGCTGGAGGGCTAGAGTCACTGCTGGAGGGTAGGAGTCAGAATTGGGGAGCAGTAGTCACTGCTGGAGGGCAGGAGTCACTGCTGGAGGGCAGGAGTCACTACTGGAGGGCAGGAGTCACTGCTGGAGGGCTGGAGTCACTGCTGGAGTGACTCTCTCTTTCTCTTTCTTTCTCTCTCTCTCTCCAATTTTAAGTTTGGCTTCTTAAGCTCTGATCGTCTTGTCTTCCTGAAACCTGAATCAGCAGGAGAGTGATTAGGAGGTGAGACAAGACGAGAGGAGAACATGGAACCATTACAGCACTGTCACACCCCCCATCCCTCCCCTCCCTCCGGTTGCATTCACACCTCCACCCTCACATCTGGAGAGAGTTGTGAACGTAGTGTTGATGACATTGTCTCTGTGGGTGGTTACAGCTGCTGTGTGACTTCCTGAGGGGGGGGGGGGGGACTGGGTCGTCCTCTCTAGCTATGTGCCAGAGACTTGGCTCGCAGGTTCAAATCCCCCTTCTTCCCCCACACTTACATAACACACTACAGTACAACCCCAGACCCAGGAGGTAGTGTAGAACCTCCAGACCCAGGAAGTAATCTAGCACTGTCAGACCCAGGAAGTAGCGGAGTTCTTCTAGACCCATGAAGTAGTGCAGACCATCCAGACCCAGGAAGTAGGGTAAACCATCCAGACCCAGGAAGTAGTGCAGACCATCCATACCCAGGAAGTAGGGTAAACCATCCAGACCCAGGAAGTAGTGTGGACCATCCATACCCAGGAAGTAGGGTAAACCATCCAGACCCAGGAAGTAGTGTGGACCATCCAGACCCAGGAAGTAGGGTGGACCATCCAGACCCAGGAAGTAGTGTAGAACCTCCAGACCCAGGAAGTAGTGTGGACCATCCAGACCCAGGAAGTAGTGTGGACCATCCAGACCCAGGAAGTAGGGTGGACCATCCACACCCAGGAAGTAGTGTGGACAATCCAGACCCAGGAAGTAGAGTGGACCATCCAGACCCAGGAAGTAGTGTTCTACCATGAAAATGACTGCAGTGGTGCCATCAGAGTGGGTGTGTCTGAGTAGACATGATAGACTTTACATGCTCCCGACTGGACTGCAGATAATTACTTTAATGGCCTTCCAGTGTGTGCATACATGTGTGGTATGTGTGTGATGCATGTGTGTGTTGTGTGTGCAGCGATGCATATATATATTTTTCAGGGGGGAAGTGAACTGTAGGTGTGTGTGAGAACTGTGAGAAATCGTCCATACTTACTCTGTATATATATATAGTCCCCTGTATATTCAGTCTATTTCACGTGTCTGGGGGTGGTGTGTACGCGTGTGTGAGTGAGATTTCTTTCCAACACGATGAAGAGAGAATAATTTTCCAGACGCCCACCAAGATGAAATCCTTCCTGCACCATGACTCTCTCTCTCTCTCTCTCTCTCTCTCTCTCTCCCCCTCCCCTGTGGCACAGCGGCAGACTGAGGGCCGTGGGTTCGATTCCCGCTCGGAGCGTGTCTCAGGTGAGTTTCCACATTCTTGCACATGCTCATGAATCTTCCTCCCAAAGAGCCCCTGGTGTAAACACAAGCAGAACAGGTTGCTCTCCTGCCCACGCCCCAAGCCAGGACCTGGGGGAGCGCTTCCCCTTGGCCCCCTGGGAACTGCTGATGGCTCACAGCTCCTAGCTGCTGTAGGAGGAGGGATATCAGGTTGAGTTGAAGGCAGATGCACATTTTTCCCGTGGCCAGTCTGGCTGGCGTGTGCTTTTGAGGACTGGGGTGGTTAGTACAGTACAGGTTCCTTGTCCTCTCTCGCGCATACATACACGCCAGGCCGTTCATTATGGTTCTCTAATTAAAAGCATGTCAAACACGGCAGGTGAACAGGTGTCAGATAAGACAGGTGCAGGCGTGTGTGTTGACACACTCAGGCGTGTGTGTGTGTGTGCGTCTGGGTAGAGTGGGCTGTCTATTTTTCAGCGCATATTTTAATTGGGTTTCCAAGCTTAAATGAGAATTCAAAAATGAGACGTGGACACCTCTCTCTCTCACACACACACACACACACACACACACACACACTCTCTCTGCGCCCCCTTTTCCCTCCCTGACCTCTGGCTGAGTGGCGTGTTTGCAGGATTCTAAAGAGGCTATTGGAGATCCCAAGATGTGTCAACCAATACACACACAGAGGAATACAAGCACATTTAACCTAACACTGTAATACATGATTGGGTGTGTGTATGTGTATGTGTGTGTGTGTGTGTGTGTGTGTCTGTGTGTATGTATGTGTATGTGTGTGTGTGTGTGTGTGTGTATGTGTGTGTGTGTATGTGTGTGTGTGTCATAAGCCGCTCTGCAGTTGTCCTTGTGCCCTTGTGTCTCCGGGATGACTACCGGATAAGGAATCCCAGAGGAACCTTCCAGGCTTCACTGACTCTGATTACCCTGCTGTGTGTGTGTGTGTGCGTGTGATTGTGTGTGTGTGTGTGTGCGTGTGATTGTGTGTGTGTTTGTGTGTGTGTGTGTGATTGTGTGTGTGTGTAATCGTGTGTGCATACTCTGTGGATAGAGAGTGGGATGAGCTAATGTCACACTCCATTATACTCAGATTGCCCACAAAGGTGTGTATGTACAGTGTGTGTGTGCGTGTGTACAGTGTGTGCGTGCGTGTGTACAGTGTGTGCGCGCGTGTGTACAGTGTGTGTGTTGCCTGTTTCCTCTCATAGGAGCAGGTGTCAGATAGGGTTGATCTTTGTGCTAAGCAGACAGTGATGGAGAGTAAGGATTCCACTAGAGTTGTTGTCTGGACACAGACACATACACTCACACACACACACACACACACACACACACACACATACATACACACACACACACACACATACACACACATACACACACACATACACACACATAGACTCACACACACACACACACACATACTTACACACACACATACACACACACTCAAACGCACCAAAGCCAGTGTTAAAGGCACAGTCATGCTCTGTCTACCAAGTTCAGACCAACTACTGCTCTCAGGTCTACATTAATCATCTGAGATCATGAAACCAAACTTGACTCACTGATGATGTCACTCACAGGACAGAGCTGTCTAACAATGATGATGTCACTGACTCAACGCTAATGAATTCAGGGTTGACGGAGAGAGATAATATACAGAGGAGGGGCTGAGTGACACAGATAGAGAGACATAGAGAGAAACAGAGAGAGAGAAACAGAGAGAGAGATAGACATAGAGAAGAAGAGAGACAGAGAGAGCAAAAAGGAGGATTGAGTTGGCGAGAAGGGAGAGTGTTCAGACAATGTGTCAGTTCCAGAAGGACAAGCTCTCACAGGCCCAGGAGCATGAGGGATAAGACAGGTGTGTGTGGATGTGCGGTATCAAACAGGTGTGCATGCGTGGGTGTGTGATGTAGAGTAGAACTGGAGTCATAGACTCCTATGCGGGCTTAGCACGCATACTACCACCTGAACGCTCAACACACTCTAACAACTGAAATATGACCACAAACTGATTGCATACATATATCATTGGCAGCACATACAACTCTTTCTGCCTCTCTCAGTCTGTTTCTCTCTGTTTCTCTTTCTATCTGTCCCCTCTCTCTTTTAACTGTCCACCTCGCTCTCTCTCTCTGTCCATCTCTCTGTCTCCTTCACTCTATCTCAGCCAAGGAGAAGGGAAACGACAGCAATAGAGACGGAATGTTTCAGTGGAGAGAACCCATCTGTCACCCTGGCAACCAGGAGGTTGGACGGGCAGTATCCCATGGCGACAGAGTACAGGGCTGTCAATCCGGCTCCCTGTTGGAGTGCAGAGATGAGCGGGAGCCACCAGAGTAGAGGGAAATGTATGGCCACATGGAGAAAAGAGAGATGGAGGATGGAGGGATGGAGGATGGAGGGATGGAGGATGGAGGGATGGAGGGAGCTGAGGAACGAAGGGCAGCAGACACAGATAAGGGAAGAGAGCAACATCCCAAACCGAGATGTGTCCTTGAATATGGAGTACAGTATGTCTGTGTGTGTGTGTGTGTGTGTGTGTATTACCCCAGCCTGCTGGGTTTGGCTCTAAGACTAATCACAGACAGACCCCTTCTCCTGGGGAATCCCATCGCAGACAAGAAGGAGGGGAGGAGAGAACATGGAGAGGAGTGGATTCCGTCAGGGTCAGAGAGAGAAGCGGGGGGGTGGAATCATGCCCTCTCTCTTCCACCTGTCTTCCCCTCCTATCTTCTCTCATTCTTTCTTCTCCTCTCCTCTTCTCCTCCTCTCCTCCTTTCTGTTCCTCCCCTCCTCCACTTTCCCCTTCTCTTTGAGCTCCCTTCCTTTCTCCCAGCCCTGCTCCTCCCGTTTACTGTCTTCTGTAAGTTCCAGTGGGTTTCGGAGAGTGAACCTGTACACCCCAGTAACCCAGAATAGCTAGTTTAGAGTTTGGATTTTTTCCAAATGTTGGAAATCAGAACAGGAACACACACACACACACACACACACACACATAGCATCTCTGTTTCAGTTGAAGGACACACACACACACACACACACACACACACACACACTAATATGGGTCTACACCAGCAGCTCAGTCTGACAGCCTCCTAAGACACAAATACAACTCCTCTCTGTTCTCCCTCTCCTCTTTGTGTGTGCATGTGTGTGCGTGTGTGTGTGTGTGCGTGTGTGTCTGTGTGAGGTCTGCCTTTTTCCCCCGAGGAGACAGAGAGGCGCCGGGGGGGACACTGAAACTCTGGCCAGCCTGGGCTGACTGGCTGACTGGTTGCCTGGTGGGCTGGCAGGCTATCGGGCTGGCTGAATGGTTACTGACTGGCTGACAGGTTTTCTGGTGGTCTGGCAGGCTGGCAGGCTAGCGGGCTGGCTGGCTGGCTGGCTGACTGGTTGCTTGGTGGTCTGGCAGGCTGGTTGGCTAGCGGGCTGGCTGGCTGATTTACTGACTGGTTGCCTGGTGGTCTAGCGGGCTGGCTGGCTGACTTACTGACAGGTTGCCTGGTGGGCTGGCAGGCTGGCAGGCTAGCGGGCTGGTTGGCTGACTGGTTGCCTGGCAGGCTGGCAGGCTAGTGGGCTGATACCGTACTCTTCCTCCCAGGTCTCTGCAGCCCATGCTGAGTTCCAGGCCTCCACTGAAGGACTGCAAAGAGAAGTGAATCTGCAGAGCTGTCATGGCCAGTGTGGTGCACACACAGTGATCCCACAGTGTTCTCTCTGCAAATTCACTCTGTCCCTTTCTCATTTTACATATCTTCCTCTTTCTCTCTCGGCAACAGCTTGTCTATCAGCGTAAGGAGAGAGAGAGAGAGAGAGAGAGAGAGAGAGAGAGAGAGGGGGGGGAGGGAGGGAGACAGTGAGAGAGAGAGAGAGAGAGAGACGGTGAGAGGAGAGAGAGAGAGAGAGAGAGAGAAGAGGGAAGAGAGAGAGGGAGGGAGGGAGGGAGGGAGGGAGGGAGGGAGGGAGGGGAGGAGGGGGAAGGGAGGGAGGGAGGGAGGGAGGGAGGGAAAAGAGAAGAGAAAGGAAGACCTGAATGCGAGGAGAAAGAGTCATTAAGGAGAAGAAGCGACAAATTTATTTGCTTCAGTTTCTACAAGACCCCACCAACTCCATCATCTTTAATTAATCACATTTTCTTAATTTACTTTTTCCAGAACCTCAAATGCCATATTAGCATTTTGAAGATCTGGCCTTTCTCCATCTTGCTCTCCCTTTCCTCTATCTCTCTCTGTCTGTTTCTATATCTTTTTTGCCATTCTCTCTGCCTCTCGCTGTGCATCTGTCTCTATGCGTCTCTCTCCATCTCTGTCCTTCTGAAGGGTGAATAATTGCGCTGAGTTTTATTATGTTCTACTATGAGACCTGGGAATTCGAACAGGAATCCAGAGACATCCAATTAGGTCGTACAAATTGAGTCTGCCCACGCATGATTGGTTAACCTTTATGGCTGATGTCATCCGAGCCAAAGCCCAAACCTTGAATCCTCAGTATTTAGGACGATGTTTGTGGTTAGTCAAGGGAAGGTGTTAAGTTCCCCTTGACTTCAAAGGGAGAACAATGTGTGTGTGTGTGTGTGTGTGTGTGTGTGTGTGTGTGTGTGTGTGTGTGTGTGTGTGTGTGTGTGTGTGAGGGTGGAGGGTATAGCAATATCCATCTCCACTGGTGGCAGTTGGGATATTATTTTCAAGTAAGCACAATGCTTGTGTTATAGCTTAATACTTGCGTGCGGTATGCTCTTTTTCAGTAGCAGAATATTCAGTGATTAAGAATGAGTGGTCATTGCAAAGCATTATAAGGACATTTCAGAAATGTCGTTTTGCATCTGTGACAGAAAGGACATGACCATTCTTAATGTATTCAGGAATGAAAGAAATAGCCCGAAGGCGCGTGGAGCCTGGCTGCAGTAGAAAGAGAGGTGGAGGAGACGCCAGCATGTGGGTGTGAGTAGAGAGACAGAGCGAGAGCGAGAGAAAGATAGAGACTCGCAGGCGTCTTGTCTTTCACAAAGACAATACTTCTTTCGTGCTTGTTCAACTACCGCTCTCCTCCGCTGTTAGGAACAGCTACATTGGCTTTATCTATCCGTGATGGGCAGCGGAAATCCACAAATTGGTACGGAGACCGGACATTTACCACACCTTCATTAAGCTTAGGCTAGGCGGTAAGCTATCGATCTAAAGAGCGAGGCAGTGTCCCCGGATCAGTGGCGGGTCTACTGGACGGCTACTCCAAGTGTCTTGATCTACGTGTATTCGACTGTTATCCCTGATTCCAGCTTTTCGCGGCTGGGCACCTTGTTAAGAACGCATCCTAAAGCGGAGAATCCACGGGAGGTACGCTGTAGCGAGACGCACGCGTCTCCGCGACGCTTTATCTGTCAGATTGTGACTGATTTCAGCCTACTTGTTATGAACGTTTCGTGTAGATTCGTTTTGTGAGAATCCTGAATGATCTGGATCTAAAGACCTGAACGCATCATTAACGGGATATTACTGGAAGGACTGATGGGGACAACAGTGTAGTACTGGTAAGTCAAATGAATCACTACTACAGCAAATCCTCGTCTATTGAAATTTTACTCACGCCTACACACAAGTGTGTGTGTGCGTGTGTGTGAGGTATGTTCGTGCGTGCGTGTGCGTGTGTGTGTGTGCAAGCGTGCGTGCTCATGTATGCACCCTATAGAGTATTTACGAATCACCTGCACGGTTCGAGAAATGAACATCAATCTGCAATATGATGTTTCACTCGTCTTTAACTTGAAAATATTCGCTCTAATTGTGTTCTATATAGCGAAGGTTTACATGGCGTCTAAGTTAATGGATGGTCATGTAGTAGGAGATGGTAGAGGCTGTAGAATAATGTTGTCCGTGTGATGCACCGCCCCGCTTTACTACAATGAGAGCCTCCGGAACAGTTCTTAGCGTGAGTCAGCGCTGTTTTACCTGCCGGAGGTGAAAAACACTCTTTTGAGATCATTCCTGCCTCCGATTTTTTCCCTAAAGAATTCTGATCGCTGTCGAAACCGTCGACAGCTGGCGGTCAGCATCGGACTGAACGTGAACGTGTGTGCTATGAGCGTGGGGCCGGCGGCAGGGAGCGGCGTCTCTTATCAGAGTATCTGTGTAATCATTAATCACGCGGGGTATTGGCGAGTACAAGTACCAGCGAACTTCCGTGGAAATCTTGACCAAGTTACCGCTGACTTTCACACGCCATTGTAAAGGCAGGAGCGGATTTGTTTGCGAATGGAAATGGGCCAGTGTGTGAACAAATCGAAGCTACTCGGCGCGTCTTCCTGTGCGTTAAAATGTATGGGTGGGAGTTCTGATTGTAATGCCCAAGGTGTTGCACTGAGACCGTGAGTGACGTCAGTGTAGGTGAGTAATCATGCTAGATCCCATAGAATTACTGTAAGCCAATGTGTCATGAAAACACATGAGTTGTTGGATAGTGAAACAATAACCGATTTTCTAATTGTGTTTAATTAGAAAGAGGGTTGTATAAAGTAGCGAATTCATACAATGTTCCAATCTCGAAGACATTTTTTATCCTTGTGTGTGTGTGTGTGTGTGTGTTTGTGTGTGTGTACGTGTGTTTGTCCGTGTGTTTGTGTGTGTGTGTGTGTGTGTGTTTGTGCGTGTGTATGTTTGAGTAAAGGGTCTGTCTGGGGTCTTGGGAGGTAAACAGGTCTGTTGCTGGTAGTCTGCCCTGTTTGGCACTTTTATTACCACCATCCATCCTGCTTTATGTATGTGTGTGTGTGTGTGTGTGTGTGTGTGTGTGTGTGTGTGTGTGTGTGTGTGTGTGCGTGTGTGTGTGTGTGCGTTAGAGAGACCAAGAGGGAGGAAGAGAGGGAGGGAGGAAGCACTAAGAACCTAAAGAGGCCTTTGATCTTGAACTAGAACCAATAGAGGACCTGTCTCTGTCAGATAAACACATATATAAACACATATATAAACAAATATATAAACACATATATAAACACATATATAAACAGATCAAGAAAGTGACAGATGCAGATAAAGAGAAGGGGGGGGGAGAGTGACTGAGAGGGGAATAAGGAAAAGGAAGAGAGAGAGGGAGAAAGATAGAGGTAAAGAGAATTAGAGGGAGAGAATAAGAGAGGGAGAGAGAATTAGAGTGAGAGAGAGAGGAAGAGAGAGAGAGAGGAAGCAGTGATGATGTTCTGAAAGAGGAGACGCACAGCGGGGACTCGACAGGCTACTAATTACCTCACAACACGAGAGGGGCGCCATGGCAACGCTCTGCTGTCTGTTCCAACATTATGGGATGTTCCTGTAATCTACTGTACAGCTCTGCACAAGGCTCTGCAGCCTGATGACGGCAACGCTACTGTGTCCGTACCATTGGTAGAACAGTGGTAGAACATGTAACTGCAGATGAAGAGATGCCAGGTTCAAATCCCCCCGGTTCTTCAAGTTGGGATCAAAGTGAACCCGTTGTTTCATACCGCTGGGTGTCTAGTTATTGCTCAAGTCCGGTGCTAGCGTGTGGGCCTGCCAACCGGCCTGTCTGCCTGCTGTCACATGACAGGAAGTGAGAGAGCTGTCAGGAACCAGTTAGGCAGCATAAGTGAGGGTTAACACCCCCATATGCTGGTGTCATCCACAGGAGAAGTAACCAGCTCTGGTCTGGCTGGATCCTACAGTTCCAGAGACAGTACAGCAGATGGGTCTGGAAGTGTAGAACACTGACCTGTCAGACTACCTTCACAGCAATGATGTCTAATTTGTCTGTCCATACAACTATCGATTTGGCAGACTGTCTGGATGACTGTCTGGATGACTGACTGTCTGACTATCTGTCTGGCTGTCTGGCTGACTAGCTTCTCAGTCTCTCTGTGTGTGTCTTGACCTTAGTAACAAATAGAAAGCTTCTTCTAGAAAAATTGGAAAAGGTGTTCTTTAAATGTCTAATCACTCCATTCCTACCTTCTCCAATGATTTTAGAAGGGAGTTCCACAGAATGGCTTGTTTTATGACTAAATATTGTTACTTTTGGAGAAAATCTGTACCCCCCTCTCTTTCTATTCTCTACCGGCCTTCACAAGGTAGTTCTGAATATTCATGAGTTTCACAGGAACGAGGTCCAGGTGTGAATGACAGATTGAGGCTGAGCAGCCAGTAGACCTGTTCTTCTGCCCACATCACCCCTCTCAGGTTGTTGGTAATTATATATAAGTAACATGATAAATTACATGAAATCTCTGTTTCTCACTCGCTCACTCTCTCTCGTTCTCTCTCTCTGTCTCTCGCTCACTCTCTCTCATTCTCTCTCTCTGTCTCTCGCTCACTCTCTCGTTCTGTCTCTCTGTGTCTCATTCTCTCTCTCACACAAGCTTTCTCTTTTCTCCGTTATTCTCTCTCATGCTCTATGTCTCTCGGTCACTTGCTCTCTCTCTCTCTGTCTGACAGTGAGGACCACACCTCAGGGAGACTGTAAACACATTCAGATGTGTGTTTTCTCGACTTTGTGATGACTTCACTGTTCCGAGTATCTGCTTCAGTTCTGCACACACACATACACACGCAGAAACACACACAAACACGCAGTCACGCAAACACACATGTACATCTGGTGTGAAAGGGTTTGTTTTTGTTATGAAATCAGTTCATGTGGACCAGTGAGGTCGATCTGTTCAGAGCAGGTGGCAGGCTATCCCTCTGACACTGGCCTCCTGACCTCTGAACTCTGACCCCGGATGACACAGGGACACACAGGGCCCTGCCTTCCTGGTGGACTCCAGCGAGAGGGTTTACATAGTGTTTATTCCTCTCTAGATCAGAAACACACGTACACACACACACATCAAGAGTTCCTTCTGCTCTCCTCCCGAAGGCCATACCACAGTGAGAGGGTGGGGCATTTGGGTGGGGAGCTGGAATGCGCTTGTGGAAACACTATCCAGGGTGTGAGTGTGAGCATGCATGTGTTTCAGCAACACACACAATGCTCGCATTTGTCTTTAGATTCCTACCCGGCCCACACACACAGACACACACACACACACACACACAGAGCAGCATCATTGGGTGTATGGCTGAATAGAAGGCTTGCTGGGTGACATATGCGTGTTATTTTTCACCGCGTCGTTGCGTCGCTCGCACCCGTCAACTTGGCACGGCCAGAGTTGGCTGCTCTCTCTCTCCTCGGGCATCATGCTGGACGCCCATGGCCCTGCGGGGTCCTGCAGGGACGCTGCAGTACGGCGGGGGCCAAGGGCCAAAAGAAAAAGGCTCCTGTTCCAGCAGAACCTGATGGGAGGATGGCCATCTGTACTAACATTCATAGATGGGAGGGGTAGAGAGAGAGAGAGAGAGAGAGAGAGAGAGAGAGAAAGAGAGAAAAGAGAGAGGGAGAGAGAGAGGGAGAGAGAGAGGGAGAGAAAGAGAGAAGAGAGAGAGGGAGAGGGAGAGAGAGAGAAAGGAGAGACGGACGAGTGCGATGTCAAGCGGGAGAGCAGGAGTGGTCCTCACTGGGTGGAAGGTCATCCTATCCTATCAGTTCCTTCCTTCCTTGGTTTGGGAAGCTTGAAGTGCAGCACCCATCCTGAGGATGACAGGCACCAGCAGGGACGTCTTTGGGATGTTGTCGAAGAACATAGTTAATGTAGGGCAGAACGGCAGCGCTCTCTCACTCATCGCACTCTCAAACAGTGTCAGCACTAAAAATACTCCAAGTGAGATCCCTAAAATAGCGAGGTGGGGATGGGATTGTAAATGAACCTGGGATTAGAAGACAGGTGTTACTGCATGTATATGACTGTGAGAGGATAAGGCACACACCACACACACACACACACACACACACACACAGATACTCACGCATGGATGCACATACACACACACTATAACAATAACTTCACCTTTAACATGCCCTTTATGTAAACACAAAGGACAGTACTGCCCCTGACCCCTGACCTCTGAGTGTTTCTGCCTCCTTAGCTTTCAACCAGACTCCCTCCTCCTCTTCCCCTTCCTCCTCCTCTCCTCCGCTCCCCTCCCCCTCTCTTTCTGTCTCACAGGATGCCCAGACAAGTGTGAGTAATACTGGTGGAGGAACTGGTTCCAGAGAGAGAGAGACAGAGAGAGAGAGAGAGAGAGAGAGAGAGAGAGAGAGAGAGAGAGGGAGGAAACAGAGAGCGAGAAAGGCGGAAGGAAGAAAAGCTTGACAGCTTCAGCACCTCAGTAATGTTCAGAATGTCTTTGTCACCATTACCAAGGACAAGAACACGTGTGTATGCAGGTGTGTGTGTGTGTGTGTGGGGGGGGTGTTGCTGACTGCACCTGAATCACCTCACGTATTTGCAGTCAGGGGAGAGGGAAGCAGGAGGGAGTGAAAGATAAGGAGGAGAAGGAGAGATAATACAGCAGTTAGACATGTTCATGTCACAGTTCCATCCTCTCCTACTTACACATTCACACAGCAGACAGAACGCGTGTGTGTGTCTGTGTGTGTGCGTGTGTGTGCGTGTGTGTGTGTGTGTGTGCGTGCTGCTGTCAGATGTATGGGTGTGTCAGTTTGCAGTGTAGCAGGGTTCATGCCTGCTCAGGAAAAATATAGATTTTTGTTACTGGGTTAAACATCCTCACTCTCCCTGTCTCCCTCCTCTCTCTTGCTTCCCTTCCATCTCTCTTTCTGCCTCCCCCGCGGTCTCTCCCTTTCCCTCTTTCTCTTTCTCTTCCTCTCTCTCTCTCTCTCTCTCTCTGTTTTTTCAGCACCAGACCACATCTCTGTCTATTTACCTCCTTCCTGTAACAGAGACTTCCCTCTCCCCCCATTGTGTGCCATGACTGTTCCTTGTGTGTGTGCTGTGAGTGTGTGTGTACTGTGTGTGTTTGCTGTGTGTGTGTGCTGTGTGTGTGTTTTGGAGACAGAGAGAGAGAGAGATCAGGAGAACAAAGGGAAGTGGAGGCCGCAGAGAGGAAACGAGACCCGCTTGTCCACACAGCAGCGAGGTTGCAACCTCTTACCTCCGGGTCATGTGACAAGAGGCAGTCAGGGCGGTTCCTGTGGGGGAGGGGGGCAGCTTGGCCCCTCTACCAGTGATGGTTCATGGGAAATCAGGAGGATGTAGGCAGACTATAAGGATAATGCTGTGTTAGCCATACCTTGCTAAGTTTGTGTGTGTGTCAGTGTGTGTGTGTGTTTGTTTGTTTGTGTGTGTGAGTGTGTCTATTTGTGTGTGTGTCTGTTTGTGTGTTTGTGTGTGTGTGTGCATGCCATAGCCCTACCCTGCTTCCAAGTCAGGAAGAGTATTTAGTGTTTAGTTGTGAAGCAGCTTCCTGTGTTTCTCAAGGTCTTGCCCCAGGCCTGTTTACTGTTGCTGTCACGGAAACACAAAGCCTCTGGGCTAAGGCTGGAGGCTGGACATTGGTTGAGGCTGGAGGCTGGCAGTGCCAGGAAGCTGGTTGGGGCTGGATGCTAATACAAATGAATAATCTCCATGGTGGAAACAGGTGCATTATGGGATATTGAGCTGCACTCAGGGACACGCATGTACTCTAGGGTCGGCGTGGGATCGACAGTGTATGTGTGATTGTGTGTGTGTCACACCTCTGTCAGCGTGTCTCTACTCCAGCGGAAAGAAGTTCTTCACGCCACAGTAACCGTGGTGACCAGAGGGAGAAGGAGGTGCTGAATATTTAAAATCTGCAACAGAACGCACTCTAGGAAGGGGAAGGGGGATGGAGGGATGGAGGGATGGAGGGAGAAAGATTGAGACAGAAAACAAAGAGAAACAGAGTCTATTACACCAGCACCCCCCTCTCCCTCTCTCTCTCTCTCTGCGATGCTGGTCGTCCGTGGATATGGCACAGCTGTTCAGAGGGGATTCGGTTTCCATTGACGACAGGAAAAGGGTTGGAGTGAGCGAGAAGCGGGTGGTTGACAGACGGTCCAGTGGTGAAGACATCACAGCACAGGGTGTCTAGTTAGTGTACACAGCTGTCTGCGTGCACAAGGTCTACGCAGCTAATCAACTCCCCTCTCCACCCTGCTCTCTCACACACCCAGGAATGCCCCAGACTGTGTGTCCTGGCAGCATGTTCACCCCCCCTGGCTTCAGCCGCCACATGGCCTGTGCTGAGCCGGAGCTGGAGGAGGAAGAGGAGGCCCCCCAGGAGCAAGGCCCACAGCCTGGGGCTGGCCTGGCCCACGGGCCCCCCATCACCTCCGCCTCCCTGGACACACTCATCCAGCACCTGGTCCCTACCGACGACTACTACCCGGAGGTACACATTCCTTTCATACAGGGCTACCCTGTCTGCGTGTCTGTCTGTGTGTGTGTCCCTGACTGCCCCCTGCCCTCAGAAGCCTATGCTGAAATGTTGACATTCCTCAGAAGGCGGACTCGACTCTTTCATTCACCCCACGGATCTGGGCTGGCAGAGTGTGATGGATCTGCGTCTCCCAGCAACACCTGGATCAGAGCCCTGGCTGTAGACACGGATGAGTTAACTACCCGACTCACTCAGCACACATTTATGACCTGTTTTTTGCCTTGTCGACCCACCCGTACACCACCCACCCCCTGAGCACCCAGCGTGTTACTCCTGCGTGACCCCTGCGCGACCCCTGTGTCTCAGGCCAAGGTCAGGAGGTTCGGGCCAAAGATGCTGCAGCTGCTGACGGAGTGGACCGACACGTTCCCCTCCGACTTCCGGGAAGACAAGATGGTGGCTCACCTAAAGGACATCATCCACAGGATAGCCCCCTGTGACGAGGTGAGGGAAGGAGAGGGGGAGACAGAAGGAGTGATTGAGTGAGAAGGAGAAAGAGAGAGGGGGGAGGGAGAAATTGAGTGACAGACTGAGAGAGAGACTGAGAGAGAGTGAGAGAGACTGAAATAGAGAGTGAGATGAGATGAAGATGGGGAGGAGATGGGGAGAAGCTAAGGGCAGATAGACTGTAGCTTTGGGCAAAGAGGGATGGAGGGGGAAAAAAGATGGATGGAGCTTGAGAGGGGGATGGGGAAGAGGGCAGAGAGCAGAAAGAGAGGGACTATGAGAAGTGGAGTGGTTGGAGGGAGAAGGTAGAGGAGAGAATAGCGGGAGAGAGGGTGATGAATGTGCAGCTATTTGTGGATGTGTGTGTGTTGGCAGGCTGGGTGAGAAGGCCAGCAGGTCCAGTCTTTCTCTCGATCAGTCGGAACATGTCACACATAACCCAGAGCCAGAACACACACTCTCTCTCACACACACACACACACACTGGTGAAAGGATGTAACTATGCTATAAGGAAATGGAACAAAGCTGGCTGGATGCCATGCTTATGACGATAAGAGGAGGATGAGTTTGATGATGATGATGATGATGACGACCACGCTCATCTTCCTGTTTCCTTCCAGTCGTACAGGAAGTCCCTGAGCCAGGTCCTGCAAAAGCTGAGCCTTAAGCTGGCCACCCTGAGCCAGTGCGAGGAGGCCGTCGTCAAGGGCAACGCCTCATCCATCTCTGACAAGCTTCTGGCTTTCAAAACCAAGCCTCCGGGCCTTCAGAGAGACATGCTCTCTATCTGCAGTGACCCCTTCACCCTGGCCCAGCAGCTCACACACATAGAACTGGTGAGGGGGTGGAGGAAGAGGAAAAGGAGGGGAGG